>OX459096.1:6481688-7216171 GCA_949775045.1 Metridium senile | reverse complement strand
ATAATAAGCCAGTTACACAATATTCATTTGTAATTAATAGAGTAGTCAAATAAGAGTATTAATAGTCAGGTAAATCATAGCTTACCATGGCAAACACAATCATAAGTATAACAAAAGAAAAAGAGTGCAATACGACTAATTTAGTGAGTGTTAATTGAGTGCGTTACGTTACACAAGAAATACCCAGGAAAACCATTCTATAAATGAAATATCTTTAAACGCTCAAGTGTGTTTTAAAAATCTTTGATTTGAGTATAATATAGTGCTAAATTCGCTGAGGCGTATTTCACGGGCTGATGAAATTATCCCTCAAAAGAAAACATTGAGAATTAGAGAGTGCAAATGCGTTAACTACATTTGTACTTGATTTTTTTCAGGATTGCAAACAAAACTCTTAAATACCATCTTACCAAATAAATGTGCCTTACTGAATGTACTTACTACTTTGTTCACGTCTGTTTATGTTTTACTGTTTTCTGCTTGCTAACGATGCTTGCCCCAGTAGAGATCAGCTAATTGTGGTACATTCGTAAATCCAACCGCACACTGGTCTATTTGAGATCTTGATCCTACAGGTCAAGAGCTTGGTTTACAATGCCGAGAATGCCGCCAGATGAGCGTCATCTGTAGGTTGTTAATCGCTGTTATTCACTCGAATAACTCCTTTCGCTTCCATTAATTTGCCATGTGCGCATCGCAAAAACAGCAACTAGGGCTAAATTACGTCACAAATCAGATATAAATAGCTTTAAGTTGATGATAGTAAAAACATCTATAATCATCAACTTGTTCAATTATGGCAGAGATAAGAGGAATTAAGACTATCAGCTTCTTATTGAACTTGCCATTGTTTTTTTAGGCTCAGTTTTATATTATTTTAAATTAAGGGGTTGGTTGAAAACCCGGAACGTGCCCGGAACACCCGGAACCCCCCGGAACCCCCCGGAATACCCCAGAACACCCCGGAACATCCCCGGAACAACCCAGAGAAGTAAATATTTATAAAATAAAATAAAAAAAGGGGGATAAGAAAAAAAAAGAAGTAAATTAGCTAACGGTCTTAGAATACGGTCGTATATATTATTCACAATGTATTTCGTCGAAAATGACATTTCAATGGACTGAAAACAAATCAGAGTTGTTTGCATGAGCACGTAATGAAGTTCCGTACTGTGCACTAAGTGTGGTTTTAGGATTCACTAACCCGTGATTTAATGAAAGCGTAAAAGGTGTACACTTTGTGTACATTTTATTGTAGTGTCTTACGCAGTAAGTAACCATCTTAACTGAACATATTGGTATTGAATCTGAAAAAGCGGCAAGTGTCAAGAAAGAAAGATTATTATGTTCGTTTACAACTTTACCTACTTGATTTTTTTTAAATTGTAAGTATACAAATTGTACATTTTTGGCCCAATCGGAACCGTTTTCTTTCACTGATAATGAGGGCACGAACATATACTTCCCCGTCCGTAATTTAATATTATTATATTTCATATTATTATATTTAATTTTATATTTTATGGTAATTTCAGTTCATTGTAATTAATATTATGTTATTGTTTATAAACCTAAGCACATCTAATCATACGCAACATAAGCACGACATACTGAATCAAGTTTATCGGTCTCAAGTTAAACGGCCTCAAGTTTATCAGTCTTTGACTGTCACGAGTTACCGACGTTAAATAAAGTTACTTTACTTTACTTTACTTTATGATAAGTGCACAAGTTATGTTGTTATATTTGATATTTTTCTTGTTTGAAATCTTCAATTTGAAATCTTGGAATGAATAAATATGAATAATTAAAGTAGATATGAATAGATATGGATTTGAATATGCATGAACAAAAATATTTAATTTTAATTTTAATCAATGTTCAAATACATTACATATGAATGAATAAATGAATATCAAAAACTATCAAATTCCACTTTGTGTACATTCATTTATCTTTTTCTTCTTTTTTCTTTTTTTTCTTTACTTTTGTTTTCTTTTTGTTTTCTTTTTCTTTCTTTCTTTTTCCTCTTTTTTCCGGGTTGTTCTGGGGTGTTCCGGGGTGTTCCGGGGTGTTCCGGGGTGTTCCGGGATGTTCCGGGGTGTTCCGGGGTGTTCCGGGTGTTCCGGGCACGTTCCGGGTTTTACAGACACCCGTTTTTAAGGACTGTTTGTTTTCGGTTTGATGTATATCAGTTGATGCTTTACGTACTGAGCAGCAACTTGATTGATTCTGTTACTGTCTTTATCATTAATATCATTAATATCATTAATATCATTAATATCATTATCATTATCATTATCATTATCATTATCATTATTATCATTAATATCATTAATATCATTATCATTATCATTATCATTAATATCATTAATATCATTATCATTATCATTATCATTATCATTATCATTATCATTAATATCATTAATATCATTATCATTATCCTTAATATCATTAATATCCTTAATATCATTATCATTATCATTATCATTAATATCATTAATATCATTATCATTATCATTAATATCATTATCGTTATCATTAATATCATTAATATCATTATCATTATCATTAATATCATTAATATCATTATCATTATCGTTATCATTATCGTTATCATTATCATTATCATTGCCATTATCATTATCATTATCATTAATATCATTATCATTATCTATCATAATCATTATCATTATCATAATCATAATCATAATCATAATCATTATCATTAATATCATTATCATTATCATTATCATTAATATCATTATCATTATTATCACCAAGATCGTCATCGTCATCACCATTATCGTCATCATCGTCACCGTCATCAACCATCATTGTCACCATTACATCATCATCGTCATCACCTCGAATCTTAAAAGATCAAAAGCTAGTAAACAAGCTAAAGAAAAAATGCGCGCGAGAGCAATTTGTTAGTAACTTTAATGTCAAACATCTCTTATATAACGTATGCCGATTGGTCTCCTCAATTTCATTGAATATATTAGTAGAATTGTCTCATCTTTTATTATTTTCTTTTTTTCAATCACGCATTCAGTGAAATCACGTTATTGACTTATATTCTAGTTTTTCTTTTTATTTATAGTCCTTTTTTGTTTGTTTTGGTATTTTTTTTCATGTTCCATCCCTTAGAAAATTTTAATATTAGAAAACGTTAAAATCATTTAGTATTACGCAAATAACAAACAATTAAACAGACGAACAAACGAAAATTGTCGATAAAAAATATTCACTTTGACACTCCAAGTTTTACTTTCCTGCAGTCCAAAAGTACAGTTTAATTTTATTTTTAGATGTAGCTCCGCTGACCAACAACAATAGCTGTCACTTGTGCATGTTTGTGGAATGTATCGTGTATAAAGTTGAGCTTCTTTACAGAACTTTTCTCCACAAAACAACCCAGTTTTTTACTAAAGTAATCATGCCAAACAATAGATATTACAGATCACCGTCTTTGAATGCACAATGGGACGATCTTAGCCAGTCTATTGGTGCGCTTCTGATCGAGCCCGAACGAACATCGTCCAAAGCGGAAACGACTACTATTGCAGCTAGCAGACCCAATGAAATATCTACAAGACATTGGATTGATTCTACTATACGGACGCATTGTATAGACAATAATTGTGGTAAAAAGTTTACTTTGACCGAAAGAAAACATCACTGCAGAAAGTGAGTTATAGTTGTGGTTTTGTGGTGTGTATGCTTTCGAGTGTTTTGATTGACAGCTATATAGCTCTGGTTTCTGTTATAATAGATGATAAATCATAAATAGAGCAAATGCAGTTGAACCATGAAATAATATCAAGTAAATTCTAAAAAATAGTCACTATTCATCATTATCACCCTCAAATAGATATCATTTTGTATAACTATCATCATCTTTATAAGCATTTCATCATAATCACAAAATTAAATAAATGTCATTACTATATCTTAAAATCATCATCATTTTCACCTCTATTTTAATATCTCTTATGTTTACTTGTGCATAGATCTCGTGATGTTTTTGGCCTCCATTTTGACAAGTAGGCAAAGAGCACTAGAAGACACGGTTACCAAACCCCATACATTCTTTGTAAATTTTTATCGAGTGACGGTGAAGCAGTGTAAAAAAACTATCAGTTCTTGCTTTTTGTCTTTATTGTGGGCAAAAAAACTCTCCATCACAAGATCTATTTACGTCACAAGATCTATTTACTTAGCTCATTACTGTTGAATGTAAATTTAAATGTTGTTGTTGATGTTGGTGTAAACATAAAGAAGTGATCAAGTTATAAGTTTCTTGCTTTGTTAATTCTGGGTGGTGTAGTGGTTTACAGCTCACCTCTATGGTCCAGGTTGGAACCCTGGACTGTATGCGAGTTGAGTTTGTTTTAAGTGTTGTTCTCTCTTATGTCAGGAGGTTTTTAAGCTAGGTTCTCCAGTTATCCTCCCTCCACAAAAATCACTTATGTGGACCACCCCTGTCAATGTTCCCTATTAATGGTATATATAATTTGCAAAATTTTGTGTATTTAGATGTGGTGAAGTATTTTGTGGTCAATGTACAAAATATAGAAGGCGTCTGTCTGTCTTTGCTACTCCAGATACTGATGGTGTTCTTTATAGGGTAAGTAAAGTGAGATGTGCCATAACCAGTGACAGTACAGTCACATGTATATAATATATCTATAGGCACTTGAAAAAATCTAGGTTAAACAATTCTTACAGTATTTTAAGAATATTTGAAATAACATTTCAACAAACCATGCATTTAAAACTATCAACTGTGCTGACAATTAAAATTAGTTTACAATTGATTGACTTAATTTTGTTTCTTAATTAGATTAAATAAATGTGTATGAACTGTCACCCAACTTTGATTAACTATTCAATATTCAATAATTTATTATTATAAAAAACAAACATTTTAATATAGTCATATTGTAAATATATATTACAGTCAAAGCACTTGAACCATGAACACTTAGGTCTTTTTTTATCTTTTGTTGCTAAAACTCGTCAAATAGCTGCGGAAATCAAAGAGAATTGCATAGAAATCAGATACCAGCAAATGAAAAACTTTTTTATTACTGCGCTACATTTTACTCTACGATGTTTTGAATAATGCTGAAAAAAGTCTTGAAAAATGTATTTGTTATTTTTAGATCGCAGATGCTGATTGGATGCCGACGTTAATTATGCATGAAAAAGGCCGAAAAAAGATTAAAAAAAGACCAAAGTGTTCGTGGTTCGAGTGCTTTGACTGTAATTAGCATATATTTAGAAACATTTTTTTTTAAATTTTTGTAACCGCATTGAGCATTGTAAATGCGGAACAAAGAACGTCATATTGTTATTATTATTAATATTTCTGCACTCTTTCCTAGTCCCTTCCTTCCTCAATTACAGGAAGGCAAATTGATTAACTTTTGTAACATATAATTTCAAATTTTGCAACAAGCCATTGACATCAGTCTCAAACAAAGTTTCTTTTGTGGGCTCTTCCATATAATAATATTGTATAATCATCCATATCTGTTATTGAAATACAAAGAAATTAAGTACCAGTACACAAATTTATTGACAAAATACAATGGCATGTAATTAACCTCTATTACAGTTTGGCTGCATGAAACAAAGAACGAACCACAACAAAAACTGATATGTGTATCTGAAACCTTTTTTAATTTTGTTACCACTTTTTTACTCCGACGAAGGGCTAACTAAAGCTCGAAATGTCAGTAAAGTTAAGTCAACATTTTTTTATGGAGTTACAAATTTCATTATATTACCTATCATTTATATCAAATACAGACTATACTAGTTTACTCGCTAGTTTCCATTTTTATCTGAAACTACTGAATGTGGAAAATACTTGATGTAATCATTGGTTTTTAGGTATGTCATAGGTGCTTTGATGTTGGTCCTCAGACACTTGGAACAGTCCGGTCGAGATTCCAAGAATTCAAATTAGTGAAAGAAATGACTAAGTCATCCACTAGCAACCAAACCGATGGCATCTCTTGTGGTCAAGTCAAACTAAATTATGAACAAGAGTGTCAAAGACTTGTTGATGGGTTTAAAAGTACATCAGGATTTTGGAGAATCAAGAACTTTGTTGTTGAAACTCTTGGTGTGGTGAAAGTTCCTGATTGGCAGAAATCTAGACACTGGGTGGTGAGTATAATCATGGTGATGATATTGCTGTTTAAGATGAAAAAATTGTTTGTTTGATTAATTAATTGATTGTTTGATTAATTGATATATTTTTATGCTTGATTGATTGTTTGATTAATTAATTGATTTATTTGTAGTTTGATTGATTGATTGTTTGATTTATTTTTTGATTGATTGATTGATTGATTGATGGATTGTTTGATTGATTGTTTGATTGATTGATTGATTGATTGATGGATTGATTGATTAATTGTTTATTTGATTGATTATTTGTTTGTTTGATTGATTAATTGTTTATTTGATTGATTGATTGATTGATTGATTGATATATTGTTTGATTGATTGATTGTTTGATTTTTTTTTTATATTGATTGACTGATTGTTTAATTGATTAATTGTTTAATTGATTGATTGTTTAATTTATTGTTTGATTGATTGATTGATATTGATTGATTGTTTAATTGATTGATTGTTTAATTGATTGATGGATTGTTTGATTGTTTGATTGATTGGTTGGTTGATTGATTGATTGATTGTTTAATTGATTGATTGTTTAATTGATTGATTGTTTAATTGATTGATTGTTTAATTTATTGTTTGAATGATTGATTGATTGATATTGATTGATTGTTTAATTGATTGATGGATTGTTTGATTGTTTGATTGATTGGTTGGTTGGTTGATTGGTTGATTGATTGTTTAATTGATTGATTGATTGATTTGAGTAGCTTCAGAAACTATTAATTTCTTGCTGACTTCAGCATGCTTTTTCTACATTAAGATGTGAGATAAAAAGAATTGCTGTCTTCTTGTGTCTGGCTATTTTAGGGAAGAAAATAATAATTGTTTTATTGTATAGTCATTAAGTGTGCTCACTTAACATAACTCACAAAAGACTGCCATTCTTGACACCAATACACTACATACTAAAATATTTTATAATATATTGTTCTGTTTTACAGGAGAAGTCTGAAAAGTGTCTTCTTTGTTTTAAGACATTTTCTTTAACAGAGTTCAAATCACATTGCAGGTAAGGGTTTTCGTTAATACATCATCGGCAATTTACTTGGCTGGCATCGGGCAAAATGCAATATGGCTTTTTGATTTGTGGTGTTATTTAGAACGTTATAATATCGAAACAAGTGACACCGCACTTTTAGGAACAAGTGTAGCTAAGTTGGTTAGTGCGCGACTTTCGGAGCGAGAGGTCACGAGTTCGATCTCCAGTGGCCTCACACTTGTTTCGACTTCTTCAAATAAGTGTAGCTTTGAGTAGCTTTAAATGCCCGTAAAACGGATCATTGATTGAGAGAGGGGGAAAAGAGCACACCGTCGGCTTCCTGGGAGACCAGCTTACTTCTAGCTGAAGGAACTACCGACACTAAATAATAGTACTTTTCCTTTTTTTACCATTTCACAGGGTTTGTGGTAACGTTGTTTGTTCATCGTGTTCGTCTGATATGTTAATAGTCTTTGTGGATGACAATGATGGATCTGTTCACTGGTCTCTTATTAATATCATTGGCTCGCCAGACCAAGAACCCGCTAAATGTCTTTACCTCAAGGTTTGTAATCATTGTCATAGCGAAGTTGCTGAAATCCAAGGCCGTGCCGCCATCCAGGCACAGAAAATGGAAATCGACGGTAAGCCAGCGATTGACGAACTGGCAGATATTAACGAACTTTTAACAGCTATACAGCAGAAGATTTTATGCACATTGCCAAAGTTTGAACAGTTGGTTGATGCAGTTGAAGCTAAAGGAAATCTCAAAGGACTTGTGACACAAGGGCAAAGCGCTACACAAATGGTAGCCAAGTATCATTTAGACCTCTCAGACCTGTTCACCAAGTTTGCGGTTGTCATGCAAAGACTTAAGAAACTCAAACCAAAAACTAACACGCAGGTTAAACTAGCCAAGAGCTTCACATCATCAAAGTTTGTTTTCTATAGCGATCATTTTCCCATATATCGGCAATGCAAGAGAAGAGTAGAGGAGGTGCTCCCGATTGATGTCCTGGAAGGGGTTCAAAAGATCGTCGATGAGCAGGCTATCAACAGCGCTTATATAGTCATCAAGCAACTCTGCTACGAGGCACTGCTCTTAGATTCCGCGCATAAAATCGATGGGAAAATTCCTACAATTATCGCTTCGTGTGAAAAGTATTCTTTTGGTGATCTACAGAAGCAGTTGAACAAGTCCGATTTGGAATGGGAGGAACATTTATCAAACGTTGACGAGCTATTGCAAATACAGCTTAAGAAACACAGACTCGTAAAGCCTTCTTCAAGGAGAACGAGTGCTTACGGCGTTAAGTATGTACAATGGTTTCTTCTTGATAGAACATCTCTATTGTTATCGCAGACGATTAGACAACTGAATGATAAAACTGCAGACAGGAAGTTTAAACTAACGAAAGGTGCTTTACAAGAAGCACAAGTACAGATAGATCAGTTGAGAAATTAGCCAAAGCATTAAAATAACTATTATTTCTGGGGAATATTGACTGACAAAACGTTTATATTAGGGTTTTCCGATTTACCGGCACAAAGACAGATTTGGCACTAATAGTGCCAGATGATAGTACCAGTGTTAATTTGTCATTATTTCTGCAATATTGTTCTTATTCTGTATTCTTACTCAGAACTGATGTAATTTTTTGAACACATGCAACTCCTAGAAATTCTAATAACGGTAAACACGTATGCTAATTAGTATCTGGTACTATTAGTACCAAAGTCGCTACATCGGAAAGCCCTATTAGCCTCCTCCACAGGCGTCTCTGTGATCTCATTTGGATTTGGGTTTCCTGTACTGCTACTAGAGAGGGATTGCCTCTCCCCCTGCCCCGCTCGTTTTTTTTCTCCTCACCACAGGAAGCCCGATGAAAAGAGATAGAAGAGATGCCTGCGGAGGAGGCTTCGTTTATATATAGCCTGCTAAAGTATACGAGGTGACGTGTGGGAGAGGAAAGGGAAATTCCCATGGACCGAATATAAATATGGCGTCCAATTTCAATGACTATTGTTCTTGACTGGCTAGCCTCGTGTTCAAGTTGAAGCACAATGCAGTTTTCACTTGTATGCGAGGCTAACCAGCCAAGAACAATAGTTATTAAAATTGGATGCAATATTTAGATTTGGTGTATAGCGGAGGGACGTTTTGCTGGCTAGTTTTTATAATGCCCAGCTAATCTATTCAGAGATCCACAATTTGCTTGAGTGAACATGAATTATTCCCACTGGAATATAGAATGTTCGACAAACATCGTAGGTTTCAGAAAGACTTACCGCATTTACTGTTTTTTCCTAACGTACTCTTAGAATACATAAATTCCAAGACAGACTTACAAAGTTTTCAGCAATCCATGTATATTCGTGCTGTATATTGAGAAAAACGTATTTGGCTTGTCGGTCGTAGCAACAGTAACTAAGAAAGAACACAATGGATAGTGGATCTATGAAGCTGTCCAAAACTAACAAATTCGATTCTGATAATTATTTTATCTGTTATACATGATAACCAATATTCTTTTAATATTTCAATAAGCTTTGTTGCACCTGTTATATTTAGATTTAGTACAGGCTCTCGAACTGATTTACTTTTTATTATACCATATCATGTCAAGTAATTGTAAATAAGTTTAATCAGCTTTGAATCTGGCGTCATAGCTGTTTTATATTGACTTGGTCGTGCATAGACAGTAAATATATTCGATGTTTTGTGATCATTTTTCAAATAACAAATTTATTTTCGTACATTATATGTGAAATAATTGTAAATAAAAATTATCTAAAGATAAGTAATCAACAATAGTATATATATATTATCAGTAAATAGTATGTTTTTATGTTGCAAGAATATAAACCTCGTTTATGCATTAACATATTGGTATATCTTTTGTATGTTTTCATTTTTGTTATACACACACCCACAAGTTATATTAAGTAATTATTGGGTGAGGTTGAGCATGATATCGTAAATTATTAAGATCGAGGTCAGACTAGAGGTCTTGATAATTTACGATATCATGCGAAAACCGAACCCAATAATTGTTTTATTATACATTTTATAAAGTAAACGTACAATTATAATTAGGTAAAAAAGAGACAATAACAAGCAAATCTCGCTGCCATTTTCGCATCAACTCCCTGAGAACGGTGGGAGCCTTGGAACTTGACAGGTTAGGAAGACACGAACAGATTTGAATCTCACACTAGAATTATTCACCAAGAGGATTGTATTGGATAAATGTTAGGGCATGTTAATAAAGTCATTTAAACTAAACTGCAGAGTATATGCAAGCCGTTGGGGTTTGATACTCATGTTACTTCACAGCCGTACAATTCCATTCGCAATGCAGGTCTTTGATTCCATTGTGAAGGCACGATACGAAAGAACTTGGCTTTTATTAGTGCTTGGAACATGAATGTTACCTTTTGGCTTTCGTCGACTAAACCTGTAATCATCTATCAGGAAAAGATAGAGCCAGTTATTCATGATGATTATTAACAACATTTTAGTAACCAGCTGCTACGTATTGTACCGTCTTGGTTCGCAATCAAAACACGCCTTACAATGTTATTGACTTGCATTTATAGTTTGTTTGTTTGTTTGTTTGTTTGTTTGTTTGTTTGTTTGTTTGTTTGTTTGTTGGATGATTGGTGGGTGGGTGGATTTGTTTCGTTTGTTTGCTCGTTTGTTTGCTCGTTCGTTCGTTTGCATTGATTGTTTGTTTGTTTGTTTGTTTGTTTGTTCTATGGCTCGTAAGTATTTGCTATTTCCTCAATACTAGTATTACTAGCAAAAATTCATACTACTTTATATTTTCAGTGTCAGTGATGAATAAGCGCCGCCCTCAAATAAGCGCCACACTTAAGCACTCTAGAGCAACATTGGGAATACATTTTTATCAAAAGTAATTATATTTCACCGCTCGCCCATTAAGCTATCTCCCCAATATCGGCGTATTTCTGATCAACAAGGGGACAGTGAGATCGAGAAAAATTTAATAAGCGCCGCGGCGCTTATTCGAGTATATACGATACAACTCCCAACGCATAAGCAAGGGCAATCTTTGTGAAATACAGGATTAGTGAACTTATTAGTTATATCACTCACCTGCGAACCGTCACTGTTCTTATAGTCACGCCATGTATGACCATCTAAACTGCATGAAAAGAACAGTTCCTTGATCCATGCATTGATATTAGCGGTATTTACTATAGCTTGCACACCTCTTAAACGAACCTTTGAAATATATTTCACTTGTTCAAGCTCAATTTGAAAGTACGGGTTTGATATATCGTTGCTAAGGGCGACCCAACCTTTGTCGCCAAAGCGTCCGCTGTGCGGTAGGTAGTCGGGCTCATATGATGATGCCGTTATTGCTTTGTCAGGGATATATCTTGTTTCCATTCCCAGTGGTTCCCCTAGTGACGTGCAGTCTAGAAAACAAGCAAATTTATTACGAATTGTAAACTAGGCATTCTACTCGTCTACACACTCAGTCTAAGGGCCCGGAAAACGGCTTCAACATTTGCATCAACATTGTTGAAACGTGTACGTTGAATCGAAGTTGAATTGATGTTGAAAGAGTTTAAAAGCGGCGTTTAAACATTGCCATTCAACAAAATCGAACGGATGTTGAACCAAATGTTGAAACCGTTTTCCCGGGCCTTAACTACATTTTATAATTGTAAGCACACATTTCTGATCTCTTACAAGGGAGGAAAGCCAGAGAATCATAAAAAAACTTGTGGCAAGGAAGGGAAGAACAAATCAAACAGGACACATGATTCACCCTATGTTATGGAATTTAGTATGATGCGGGATAACGGATTCCAGGAGCTGGATTATGGATAGTGCAGTGTAATGCAGCGCAGTGCATTGTGGTGTGGTGTGTTGCTGTGTGGTGCGTTGCTGTGTGATGTGATGTGGTGTTGTGTTGTGGTATGTGGAATGGTGTATGTGGTGTGGAGTGGTGTATTGTGGTGTGGTGCGATGAGGTGCAGTGTGGTGTGGTATAATGTAGATTAAGATTAATATGGTAATGTAGTTCCTATACTTCGATGCGTTAATGGTAATTATCAACCCCATAATATTTTATCATTTAACAATTGTTGATTTTTGTTATTGATTGTAATATACCTTCACAGTGAAGCCCTTTAAAGAACTCTGCAGCACAGTCGCAAACATATCCCTGACAAGATGATGTCAATGTACATGTACTGTTATTTTTACAAGGGCGAAGTGCGCATGCGTCCTTCTGAGCGTGTTTTAAACTGTCCATATATACTGTACCATCATCACTCTCTATTAAATCACAAGGATTAGTGACTTTACTCTTTCCATTTAGCTGACACAGTCGCATTGTGTGACTGTAGTTGATACTGAAGCATTTTTCTTCATGCTCGCATTGTGTGAAACACGTATCAATACTTTTTCCTCTTATGGTATATATCACATGCTTTTTCAAGGTGTAATTTGGAATGGATTGAACAGTGCTGCACTGAGGATCTGATTGGAAGTTACTAGCCACGTGACCGGCTACGAGAAATATACAGGTAAGAAGATACTGCATCGTCTACGTCATCCACCTAAAATACATATATGTGAACGTTATTAGAATAAGTACATGAATAAAGACCACAGATTTAGTTCCATATTTGAAGTTCTTTGTATCCAAGATTTTAAAAGCGACGACGCAAAATGTAAAATGTAAAAATAATATTTAGTCTTACGAAGTCGCATGAAAAAGTGAACAAAGGAAGGAATGAAGGAATGAAGGAAGGAAGAAAGGAAGGAAGGAAGGGAGGAAGGAAGGAAGGAAGGAAGGAAGGAAGGAAGGAAGGAAGGAAGGAAGGAAGGAAGGAAGGAAGGAAGGAAGGAAGGAAGGAAGGAAGGAAGGAGGGTGGGTGGGTGGGAATGAATTAAACAATATTTCTCAAGCCGACTACACTAACCTGGTTGATAACATTGATCGCATATTGTTACCGTTTAAAAAATAATAATTTTTCATTTCATTTTTTCACGATGTTGTACGTTCGATAATTAATATAAATATATATTTTATATCTCGGTTCTCAAACCTGAGTTTATTACATAGAGGATATTACACGGTGGTGCGAAGATATGATTTTTATTTTCGTGCTCAGCGAGCGAGCAAAATGTTTTTAACACGAGAAAATAAAATTCATATCTTCAAACCAACCTGTTATGTTCTTTTTATCCAGTATGGACAAAAAAGAAAAAACAAAATTTTCTTTAGGACGCAGTACACACGGGACATTTGGTATATAACTTTTTCATATCTTCACTAGTGAAAATATGGAAAATACGAGTGTTTTAGTTTACGGTAAAACACTTCTATCTATATCTTAAAATCTTGTACTCATCAGGCATTTGTACAAATATTTTTAAAGTTAGGGAATGATTCTTTACTCTATGTCAATGTGAACGTCAATGTTGTTGATAAGATACTGGAAATGTCAATGTACTTCCTTTTATTCGGCCGTAAAAGTCAATTTTAAATAAATATTAAACCATGTCAGAGGATTCGGTCCATACATACTTACTTGTCAAAATATACATTGTTCACTTAAAATTTTCCTCCCCCTTTCCCCCTCCCACATTATCAACAAATGGAAACTAGCGAGTAAACTAGTATAGGCTGCGTCGGTGTTTGATATAAACGATAGGTAAAATAATGAAATTTGTAACACCGTAAAAGTGTTGACTTCACTTTACTGACGTCTCAAGCTTTAACCCTTTGTCGGAGTACGAAGGGCTAAAGCTCGAAACGTCAGTAAAGTAGTCAACAATTTCACGGTGTTACAAATTTCATTGTATTACCTATTATATTATCAACAATACTTAAATACGTCTATACCTTCTTAAACAACAGGTGTAAATACTCTATAGTCTTCTACTGTGTCTGCCGGTTAGATCCGTACTTGACTATCCAAATTCGGCAAGTGCGGTTTCATTGTTGTTTCACTAATTATTTTTTAGATGAATGGAACGTGTACGTATACAAAAATGTGCTTTGTGAATCTTTGTTCTTGCTCTTTCTTATGATAATACGCTAATTGAGGCCAATATTCCACTATTCTCTGCCCGAAGGGAAATGTTATGTAATAAACATTTTAACGACTTTATTAATGACAGTTGTTATGAAGTATTACCTAGACGACTTGAAATTCCTTTTTTTATTACTTTTACTTTGTAATATTTAAGTGGATAACAACCAACTTATAGCTGGATCCTAAACCTCTTATATTGTAGGTCTACACTAGCTTTATTAATAATACTTGTTACTTAGTTATCATACAACAATTTACAACAATACAACAATTTACAACAATTCAGTTTCCTCAGAAACGCTGACGCAGTTCATAGTAGTTTAACCGCTAGATATTGTACATTTCCAGTACTTAACTTGTTTCATTACAAACACCGACGCGGTCTCCAGTTGTTTTATCAAAAATGATTAACGGTCTTACATTTATAAAACAATTGTTACCTCAGAAACAACGACACAGCTCGCATTAGTTTTACCGCATGTTTTAGTAGATTTCTAATCGAACTGTTTCCCTGGAAACACCGATGTTATTGCCGTTATATTCTATAAAGTTAATAATACCATTATGCTAAAAAAACAGGACTATTTTGTAACTGCAGATATGTTTAGTAAATTTATCTTAAAATAGTGCATCGTGATATTAAAACTATAGTACATATCAAAGAATATTACTTACCTAGATATCAGTTGTTTCTGCTCGCGATGAATGGCTCAATTAAAGTTCTTTTCGTAACGTACGATACTATTTATCTAAGCCAAAAGACCTCAATTTATTGTAATCGCACTTTTTAAAGTGAGTTTCAATCCGTCCAATTGATAAAACACAATACCATTTTCTTGTTTTAATTGTTCCCTTTCCATCGATCAGTTCCGTTCTCATGTAGACTCAAAGTTCAAAAACAAACTCATGCTTTTTGCCAAGTCGTTCTCAGCTGTCAAAAAAACAAATATCATAGTGCACCTGTATTGATTCAGTCTGTCGGGTTTTGATAACAATTTTTGATCTATATCACTAGATATAAGTACTGAGGATTTTTCATATCTTCTTTTAGTGTTGGTTATCATGGCTTCAGAACCTTTTACAAATGTTTGAAGTGAGCTTGCTAAAACGAGTTTATTTATTATACTAAGTGACTATAAAAGTGATTGATATATAAAACAATTTATAATAATATATCGTGTTAAAAAAAATAAAATAAAAGTATTGAATACATACCTTTTCCTATCGTTAATGAAGCTGACTACTTTGGAGAGCTAAATGCGCGCGCGCACGTCGTTGAGTTGTCACAGTAACCAACGAACATCATACTTTTTCTTCTTTACTACTTCATTGAACAATAACTTTATTGGCAATACATAAATGGATAGTCAATACATAAATGGATATGAAAGCAAAACAATAGATACACGTACCTAATTGCAAGAACGTTGTCCTGACTTTTGTAATTTAGTGGGAAAGAAATTAATTACAAGGCAAAAGAAGATCAATCATACTCAAGGAATGACAAAAGAAATATTTCACCTTGAGTGATTTTCTTTTGTCTTTTAATTTATTCCTTTCCCACTAAATTACAAATGTTAATGGAACCTTAAAAAAGTAAGTTTCCTACAATTTATTTAAACGACTTAATTAAGTCAGTATTAAATAAATGTAGTGTAGTGTTAAGAGACGAAAATAGCTCATTTTCAGTTTATAAAAAACACGTTCTGTTGATAATATAAAAATGATATCTCATTCTATAGTCGGAAAAAGCTAATTTCTCGATGTATAGACTTAATATCAACGTTGCAGACGCCCAGTCTAATGCATGCCAAACAAACACTCATGTCTCTCACATTTAGTAGACAACGTACCGAATCAGCTTGTTTGCTGTTGTTTCAAGTGGAATAGCGTGCCTCGTGAGAGACTCGAGGCAAAACTAAATAGCTATGGAATCAGTGGGTTAGTTCTACAATCGATTGACGCATTTCAGAAGATGTGATCACTATCAGCGACTCTGTGTCAACGGAGCGAAGTCTAGATGGGCACGTGTTACATCAGGTGTCCCTCAGGGTACTGTCCTCGGCCCGTCCTGTTTTTAAAGTTAAAACTTGTTTTTAAATGACATGACGGAAGTCGTAAGTTCCAAAATCCGTCTTTTTGCTGACGACTGTATTTTTTATCGCCAATTTAAGCACCAGAAGACTGCGATGCATTACAACGGGACATTACTGACACGTCTGGCTTCATGGGCTGACCAGTAGTGGACCGCTACGCGTCGTGATTTCCCTACGCTTCTCTCGTGTTCTCCCAACATCCCGCGTGTTTACTGAGATCAGAGCATATAACACGGAAAACTGTCTTATATTCCTTAATTCACTAACAGAAACAGCGAAACCGAAATCCTCAAAGCGCATATAAACCCTGGGTGTTTGCTATTTCTATTAAAACTACTGGTCCTAAATAACAATGTACCACAAGAATAAAATATTATGATAAAAATTGTGCATTTTATAGCGGTTTGAATATGCCCAATAAATCCAATCACAACATGAAATGATCCTCAAAGAAATGATGAAGACTAGCAGTAGCAGTAGAAACAAGGTCGCGATCCGACCAAAATTCCATTCATTTTTGGTTTTTACTTACATGACGTCCAATACAAACTGATCAGCGCTTTCACTTTGACATAGAGAAGGCAGAAAGGGAAGCCTCTCCAGAATGAATCTATATCACATCTTTGCACTTCTATTTCTCCACCATGTATACACAGAAGGAAAGACGGTTTCTAAACCTCACATTTTATTCATTCTTGTTGATGATCTGGGTTGGAGTGATGTTGGATTTCACGGCTCAAAGATCAAAACACCAAACATCGATAAACTAGCATCAGAAGGGGTTATTTTAGATAACTATTACGTCCAACCAATCTGTACACCTACTAGGGGGGCTCTTCTCTCGGGATTGTATCCTATTCACTTAGGTAAGTGACATTAATGATATATTTTAGTATTAAGATTCAGAGTTAAGATCGACGATTGGAAAAACATATAATATTACATGGATGCATATGAATGATACACAATTTATCGCATTGTGTTTCATTTATTTGCGAAAATTGCCCTAAAATTACTATTAATATATAACCATAAAACGCCAAACTCGTCACTCGTCACTCGTCACTCGTCACTCGTCACGACAGAACAAACTGGATTACTGCTATTTGCACTTGAGTGAGCCTTGTGCCGAAATTAAATTATTGATTTCCAGACGTTAACTACTTAGCGCGTTTGAACTGGCATACAGTCTAGGCTATGCCGGCTAAACGTTAGATATTTGTCTTGTAAACGTTTCTCTTTGAACCTGGGAACGATGTACGTTGTTTCAATTGAAGGTGGATTCATTTCCGTAAAATATTGTCGAGTTTTGCTAAACTTCAAGAACTCAAATTGCTGTTGGGTCGTAAGGCCACAGTTCATGTATTAACTATCTCTGAAACGTGGCTTAACGAAGCTTGGCAACAACATGTTGGCAATCGAAAATTACTCTCTCGTTCGCCACGATCGTCCCTCCAATGCTTTGGGCGGCGGTACTGCAATCTATGTCCAGTCCTCGATAACTTTCCACGTCAGGCATGAAATAACCTTTCACCCTGTGAAGTTAATCTGTATTGAAGTAAAGTTGCCCGTTACAGCTTCAAAGCTTCTTCCTATTGTATACAGACCTCCATCTTCGAATGTTGCCTATGACGTCATTAGTAACATGCATCGATACAACTTTTAAAAGCATCTCCTCAGGGATTTTCCAACACCAAGTTATTCCCGTACATAAATCTGGTCCAAAGGATGATGTCAATAACTATCTCACTGATGAATGGCTAGAGGCCACTGATAATGGTAACCTAATCTCATCAACTATCAAATCCTCATAAAAAAAAACAGAGCCGTTATGGAGTCCAAGTGGCCGCCCTGCAGTGGTTTTCATTATATCTCCACGAGCGAACATAACGTGTTTCCATTGAATCCTCACTCTAAGATACTCTACCTGTGCGCAATGGTGTTCCACAAGGTTCCTGTCTTGGCCCTATACTCTTCCTGATTTATGTCAATGAGATTCCTTTTGCTGACGATACCACTCTTCACAGCTCCTTATCATCCGTCACTGAACTGAACATCGCCCTACAACATGGAGCCGATTCTCTGTCTGAATAGGCTGCTTCCAAAAAGATGGTTATTTACCCCAAAACGTCGAGATCTATGGTCCTTGGATCATCACGTTAGCTTGGAACAACTGGAGAACAGCTTAACATTCACATTAATATAAAGTGAAGATTGATCAATCGAATTGCTAGAAACTACCCAATAAAGAATAAAATTTAAGACCGCTCTCCTTGTTTACAAAGCACTAAATGACATGTCTCCTAACTATATCAAATAACTCATCGTTCCTTATATTCCTACATGTAAGCTTAGATCATCCAATAAAGGCCTCCTTCAGATTCCAAGATCAAGAACATCCTCTTTTGGCGATCGAATGTTTAGTATTGCTGCTCCAAGACTGTGGAACAGTCTTCCTGACAACATTAGACTCAATAACAACTCCATCGTTGACTTTAAAAAAAGCTTAAAAACTTATTTTTTTAAATTAGCGTTTTGATTTTTTTTATATAAATTAATTTTTACATATATATTTTATACCAATGTTCATATATTCCAGATTTTTTATTATATATAGATATGACACCACTTTTATTGTAAAAAGCATCGAGACTTTTGTGACATGCGTTTTTAAGAAATAAATTATTATTATTATTATTAAAGATCGATTGATTGATTAATAAACAATATTCTTTATAGTCATTCACATACATTTAAGGCCTAGTCTGGGACCTTAACTCGCCTTAACTCGCGCAAACTCGCCTTAACTCGCACAAACTCGCATTAACTCGCACAAGCTCGCAGTAAATTACTCAATGTCATAATGCACAGGGAATTGCCTTAACCTCATCTCACAAAGCTGAAATATACACATATAAGTCATGTTCTTTTAGTGTCACTCCAAATTATGGGATTTTTCCTTAACTCGCCTTAACTCGCCTTAACTCGCCTTAACTCGCCTTAACTCGCCTTAACTCGCAACATTGAAATTTTGATTTTCCCTTAACTCGCCTTAACTCGCCTTAACTCGCCCAAACTCGCTGCGAGTTAAGGCGAGTTTAGGTCCCAGACTAGGACTCATTTATATTTATTGGTAGGTCTTCAGATTGGCACAATACATAATGGATGCCCTTATGGTCTCCCTCTTAACCTTACACTCCTGCCACAGAAACTCAAAGAAGTAGGCTACAGCACACACATGCTGGGCAAATGGCATTTAGGTTTCTATAATTGGGCTAGTACTCCTACGTATAGAGGATTTGATACGTTTTATGGCTTTTATAGTGGTGCAGAAACCCATTATACACATGTAAAAGACAACTACCTCGACTTGCGAGATAATGAAAGAATTGTACGAGACATGGATGGAACTTACTCATCTCGTCTGTTCACCGAGGTAGGCCATCATGTTTAATATTAATTTGTAGAATTTAAGTTGGACCTAAGTGCCAGTTAGTGCCCTCATAACTGTAATCAATGCATAAATGAAATATAATCTGATGATGGATAGCGGAGGCTATCCGAAATATCAAACTAATAACTTAATAGTTAAACTTCTTGTTATACACTTTATTATCAAACTATATTAGCCCACACAAACATATTTACAATTTGTAGAACGTTTTTCTGTCACTAACATCTAATAATATTACTCATAAATCATCATAACAAATATAGAATGAATAATCATTTAACATGTATTGACAATGAAGTGTAGAATAGTTATTATTTTTGATCATTTTCTAGTGTGTCATCATCATTATTGTCAAATGAAATTATCACCATTATTGACTATCATGTGTAATATTAATCATGGCAATCATGATAATCAAAAAGGTTCATCATATAAGAATCATCTTTATTCATGTACGCTCAGCCATCATCGTCTTCATCATAATTTCATCCTTATTAACATCATTGTCACCAGTAACTGTCATCAGTAATTGTTTATTAATGAAATTATGTTCTTCCAGCAAGCCATCAATATAATGACTTCACACGATCCCTCAAAGCCAATGTTTATGTACATGGCATTTCAAAATGTCCATAGTCCAGTCCAGGCCCCACAAGAGTACATCGACAGATATAGCTTTATACATGATCCTATTAGACGTACTTATGCTGCTATGGTTACCATTATGGATGAAGCTGTAGGCAATTTCACTGCCACTTTAAAACAAACAGGGTATGTTAGTATATACAGTTGACTGTCTTGGAATGACCACTCTCGTAAGCGACCATCTCAGTCTTGTGCCATCCTTGTTTCCCATATAAACTCTGTAATAGGGCTTCATGTGAAAGTGTTCTCGTGGTTTGAGAACGAGGAGAGGTCGCTTACAAGAGAGGTCGCTTACAAGAGAGTCTACTGTACTCATCACTTTAAGCTTTATGTTTCCTATATAAACACACTAGTGGAGTGTACTTCATAGAACAACCTGAGAGCATGCTAATATAATAATAATTGCTAGTTCTTATATAACGCATTTCCAGAACTGCTCAATGTGCTTACTCAACGTGTTCGAGTATGGTTGAAGGTATATCAAGGCGCATTAAGCTGCCACCATACAACCCATGTCTGAACACGGAGTTCTTTTACGTCTTTGAATGTTGTTAAGTTTCTTTTTTTTTGAAAGTGAGACGGGACCTCCATTTGTAGTGTGTGGGCAGTGAGATCCACTGAAGAGCCCCAGCAAGGAAATGGTTATAAAAAAAATAAATGATTATTGTTCTAGGATGTTGGATGATACTATCATTATATTGAGTACTGATAATGGTGGTATACCCAAGAATGGTGGCTATGACTATCCATTGAGAGGAAAGAAGCACACACTATGGGAGGGTGGTATCAGGGGCGTGTCATTTGTACATGGTGCTGCCCTGGCCAGGAAGGGTGTCAAGTGTAATGGTCTTATACATGTATCTGATTGGTATCCTACCTTGGTAAACCTGGCAGGTAAGACAACTTAAACCTATCACTGTTGCTTCAGTTACGCCGTCCCACCAGACTAAAGGCTCGATTTGGAATTGGTCACAGAATAAACCCGTCGTTTGCAAATTATACCCAGTTAAGACCACGTGATATTCCCTTTGGAATTTGTTCTTTTTATTGTATACTTGTTATGTAATCCCAAGGGATGCATCACGTGGTCTGAAGTGGAACAAAAACTGAAGGTAAAGAGGTCTATAGGCAACCGTGAAAGCAAAGTATTTGGTATTCAATTTACCAACTTCGTCGATCAACCTTAGCCTCAATAGTGCGTAATATATTCTTCAGAATTTGACTACAGCCTGTTGTAGTTTAAAAAGGAATGCACATATTACCAAACCATTGAAACACTTACAAATTGCACGGGCTATAGTCCAATTCTAAAATATATTACACGCTATCGAGGCTGACGTTGATGGAAGAGAACTGTGAAAAGGACCATTTGCCATCCTGACTCAGGTCTGGCGGGATCTGTAATTATGCAATGGGTTGTAAATGGTTTATTTAGAATATTTTAAATACAGACCACAAGGCAAGATGGACAAGATGGACAGACATCTGTTATGGTGAATCTAGCATGCAAGGCCATACATCTAACTAGTTTCCTATAGATATATGGAAATAAAGGTTGACCATCGTAAAGACAAGCATGTTTATAAACAGACAGACATGTGTAGAAGACAGACATTTGGACAAATAGAATAGAGTAAATCAGACAGAAAAATAATAATTTAGCACATGAACACATTTGGAGAACAGACAATCGATCAATTTCAAAATAAAAACAAAAGTCTACACTCACAAACAGAAACAAATGAGCAAATATGCAAAAAAAAAAAAAAAAATACTAATTAATAAGACAAACAAACATAAAATATATACATGCAATGGTTGTTAATCCAATTATCCAATAGGCGGCAAATATGACAACGAGGCTCTTGATGGTTATGACGTGTGGGAAGCAATATCCAATGGAAAACCTTCACCAAGAATAGAAGTACTTCACAATATAGACCCCAGGTCATCACCGGAAAGCCAAGACGATGTAGGGTTTCGGGGCAAGGGTATAGGATTACGTAATGGTCATATGAAGCTGTTGATGGGTGTCCCGAATATTTCGTACTTTATACCACCAGAGGACAGACAGACACCCTTGTCACGCGACACTCAGGTAAAAAGATTGTTGATAACAGGGACCGATTCTCAGTCGAAGTCCAATTTGACATGATATTGGTTTAGTTTGTATAACTTTGAGGATAGCAACAAGTGAGAAGATGAGCGGAGATTTCTTGCAGGTTTGTGAATAGTGATGAGATCTTGAATGTAAACAGGTGAAAGACCATGGAGTGCTTTAAATTTTAGAAAAATTATTTTAAACTTAATACGATCAGCAACAGGAAGCCAGTGTAAGTCAATAAGGACAGGAGTGATATGATCATGTTTTCGAGATAAAGTGACGAGAAGAGCAGAAGCATTTTGAACTGCTTGAAGTTTGTCGATGAGATGTTTAGGGAGTCCAAAGAGTAGAGAATTACAGTTATCAAGTTTTGAAGTTATGAACGCATGAATGAGAGTCTCAGTAGTCTTGAGGCAGATAAATTTCCTGATTCTAGCGATGTTGCGGAGATGATAGAAGGCAGATTTGCATGTGTTGTTTATGTGAGGAACCATGGGTAGATTAGAATCAAATACGACACCAATGTTTCGTGCATGAAATGAGGTAGTAATGACGTCAGAGCCAAAGTGGAGAACTGGAAGAGTGCGTTGGGGATTATGCTTGGAAGAGAAAATTAGAAAGTCAGTCTTGTCTTTATTCAGTTTCAGTTTGTTCAAGGTCATCCAGTTATTAAGGTAGTTCCGGACTCTTGCTACTGCGCATCCATTTCGCGCATCTCGTTTTTCATCATTTACTTGCGTTTTTTTGAAAATTTATCTAAATAATATTTTAATTTGAATCCTTATATATAACCTAAGAAAGTATTATGTTATTTCATGCAACTTTTGAGGTAAAATGGGACATTTTTCGAAACATGCTCAGATTTTCACTACCTGACATATTCGCTCTTTAGTCTCAAAACAACATATTTACGACTTTGTAAAAATGAATAAATAAAATATAACTTTGACGTCTTTAGGCCTAAAACTAATACAAAATAGGTTTTAGGGTTTCTGGAGATAACAATGACAATTTGACAAGTTTCAAGGAGATGTTTAAAGTACTAGAACCCAGTCCCGCGCGGACCGTTGCCGTGTTTTTTGACAAGAAAAATGGATTCGGTCGTTTATAACTCGCATATTAGTAAGGTGACCCACAATTTTTGTTTGCTTTTCACATTGCTCATATGATAATCTTTTTGAACCTAAAAAAAATTAATATTGTTGTCGAGAGCATTCCATAGTAATTTTGACTTTTGTAGGATCATCACCACAAAAAATGACTCTGGTAATACTTTGAATCGTTCATTAAATAGCCAAATCTTTGGCTTTTCAAAGGCTAGAAGATATGATAACAATAGTAAAAGACCTATTTTGTGAGAATCTGTCGTAATATTTGAGTAAAGATATTGCTGGTTATTGTAGAAATTGTATTTCTAACGAATTTAGTGAGCATAATATTTTGGAACCAGATTAGGCAAAAAAGTGCCTTACACCACCCCTCACAGTTCTAAAACGAACACGGTGACCCCCCTTTTTATTTCAGTTGAAATAAGTGAGCTCTACCTATGTCATATTTTATGTGAAAAAAAGTTTAAAAAAATTCTATCGAAGGAATCCATGACTCCCGAACTACCTTAATATCAGTTAAACAGTTTTCGATTAGTTTCATAGCTTCATTAAGAGAGAAATCATCATTGCAGGAAAAAGGTATATACAATTGCTTATCATCAGCATACAGGTGGAAAGACATCTTGTGTTTACGAAGGAGATGTCCATACTGTGGTCGTTGTGGATCTATAAACAAACATACCAGTAATTTATTTTATGGGTGACATGGTTGGCCGACTGGTGGTTAGGGCACCGGCCTTTCACCGCTGTGATCTGGGTTCGATTCCCAGCTCGTGCACCGGATCATATGTGAATTGAGTTTGTTTGATGTGTTGTTCTTTACCATGCCACGAGGGTTTTTTCTCCGGGTTATCCGGTTTTCCTTCCTCAGCAAAAATCAACATGTGAGGAGTGATGTATGAAAAATATTTAATGTAGAGGTAGTGAGTGTGAGTGCCAGCAGAAGAATAATGACTATGTGGATCTGCTGTGGAAAGTATTACCTATATTGTTTATATTATATTTAATATCTTCCAAAAGCATCCCTGTGCGCTAGATAATCAGTTGGCATACCAAGATTTCTTGTAATGGAAACGAAATGACGTCGTAACTTATCAATGACGTCAAACTCTTTATTAACAGGTATCTGTGGATTACGTAAAGGTAGCTCTTTATAACGTTACCGCTGACCCCTACGAGAAAGAGAATCTTAAAGACAAGTATCCCGACATTGTAAAAAAGTTACAAGAGAGAGTTGAATTGTACCGTAAAACAGCTTTACCCCCAGCTAATAAACCTAATGACCCACAGGCCAGGGAAACAGCCGAGAAGAACGGCGCATGGACTCCTTGGACATAATTGCCGTCAATCTCCACCGTTTGGACGGACTTAATTTCCGTTTCTGTGCTAGTTTAAAGCCTTTCTGAAACACTTTCTGATTGAAATGTAAAATAAATGCTTTTAAAATAATGTGTAACCGCGCAAACACCAGATTGAGGCTGTCTTGATATTGTGTACAACCACAGTAAAAACATAGCGAAAACGCAGTTTTTGTGGATATTTATTCACGTGTCTGCATTGTTTATTAGTCATCCTGCTTTAAAATGTTTCTACTATGCCAAGGAAAGTAAGCATCAACGCTGCGAGGCCGTTCAAAAGCCTTCAAAAAAACATTCAAAATTCGGTCTTTGACAAATAGGTTGGCACGACTGAAATAAAAAAATTACTGCCACTGTACTGTACTGTACTGCCACTGGCTTAGAAATTATCCTTTTCCTTACGTACCAAATATATTATGAAAGTAGTTTTTATAGCCTGTGTACAGACGTCCCCACCCCTCCCCCCTACAGGGAGAAACGAGTAGGAAACGTCTGTATAACGGCGTTCATAATCGTGTTCCCAAATAAATTTGCATACTAGTTAACACATACGCAATAGAAGTAAACGTGACAATGTAACGTGACATCTCTGTTTCAACGGCAACTGAACTTCAAGGTCGGAAAGTCAAATTTATAAACGTGACCTCGGAACACGATTATGAACGCTGTTACACAGACGTTTCCTCCCATTTCTCCCCGTAGGGGGGAGGGGTGGGGACGTCTGTACATTGTCTATGTTTTTACTAATTGGTTTAAAAACACTCGTCCCATTCCCATGCTCGTTTCGAAACTGGCTAATAAGTAAGCAACACGTCCAACCTCTGGCCCTGAACGTGGTTGCAACACATCAACAAAAGTACATCGCAATTTAAGGTATCCTTTACTTTGTATACGTAGCGACACTCGTGCCTTGTTCATCAGTGTGCTGCAACCTCTCCAAGCACCGCCAAAAGCTGAGTGATTTCACAACATTATTGCCAGAATGAGCAGTTCCCAAAGTTTGTTTCTTTGGAAAGGCTCTGAAGAAGGCTACATAAAAGCGCACAAAGTATTTCGTAAGAAATCAGGAGAATTTTGTCAAATTCGTGATTCACTGTGTTGCCATCTGCCATCAGCCATGAAAAACTTCCGTCGTGAACTTAATGAAATCAACATTTTAAGCATCGGTAGTGGAGACGGAGATATGGACATAGAAATACTCAAGATCCTCTACAACGAGATTCGAAGAAAATCTGCTTCCTTGAATCCAATCAAAATGTTTAATAGAGCTGTTGAGCCCCAAGAGAGCCATCTAAGCCTCTATAAGACGAAAGCTGTCAATCTACAGAAAGAATTAAGCCATGCCCTGATAACCTTTGATATCGGTTATCCGAAAACATTTGAAGAATATAGCGTAGAAGTCAAAGATCCCATACGGTTTGACATAGCCCATTTCATTCATTCTGCTTACTACATTAACGATATAGAAGGAACATTGAAGCATTGTTATGAGAATGAACTTGCCAACAAAGGAATCATTGTGCTAGTTCTAATGGGAAAAGAGCATACAAACGAACTACTAAAGCACCGTTTGTCCAATATAGGCCATTTGGGTAGTGAGGTTGGCCGTGTTGCACGTGAAAATGGTTGGCGCTATGAGGTACACGCACGAGAGTACACAACTGATGTAACTGAAGTCTTCGATGAACATTCCGTCGAAGGAAACTTGTTTCTTGACTTCTTGACTCAAACAATGGATTTCCGAGTCAACAGTAAACCAGAAATTGTTGATGTAGTTCTAAAAACCATCAAAAATAACTCGATCTTCACTGGTGGTAAGATTTTGGCCAAGAGTTTTGAAGATACACATTTTATTCTCAAGTAAAAGCATTATATATTAGTGGTACAGATTATTATCAAGGTCACGAACGACTTCTGGTGACATTTCTCGCGCAAGGCAATGATCTTTTACGAGTTTTTCAGCGCTGTTATGTGCTCAGAGTTTGTCAGTTGAACAATAGCTGTTATTACAGTTATATGCAAATGATTTCAAACAATGGATTCAAATCGAGGCTTTCGGGCAAACCCATTGTTTTCGCCCGAAAGCCTCGACTTCAACCCATTGTTCAAAATCATTTGCATATAACTGTAATAACAGCTATTGCCGCCGTAGATCAGATCTTTACACAGGTAGCCCAAGCATAGAGTCAGTACAAGGGAATGTATGGTGAATTGTAATTTTAACATAAATATGTCAATAAAATTTACCTTTCTTACATGGATGTTTTTTGTGGTCTTTGATAATGTCTGTGAAGAATTTTTGGAAAATTTGACCAGTTGTACATCGCCTTGTTAATATGTCAATATATTAACAAGGCGATGTACAACTGGTCAAATTTTCCAAAAATTCTTCACAGACATTATCAAAGACCACAAAAAACATCCACATCCAAAGCTTATTTTGCTTTTGATAACGCCTTGCAAAAGTGCTTTGGCTGAATAGTCGTTTTACGGCCGCTTTTTACCTTCTTTTATTTTCCAAAGTTAGTTAGGATTCCGGATAGAAAAGGTTAAACCTTTTCATAGTATTAGATTTATTAAAAAGTAGTCATGGCAAATCATAAAACAAAACAAAAAGTTATTTTGAAATGGAATTAAACGCCTCAAGAATTATAAGTTCTACCAACACAAGATCGATTTGAAAAGACAACGATTTTAAAACAAGGTATTTTATTATGAAAAACTTTGTGTAAAACATCATTTTGTTCTGTAAAAAAAACTTTAACGACTTTGAAGTAAAAACTACTAAAAAAGCTCGTTTAGTAAGCATAAAATAGTTAATATTGCTAAATAAACAGAAGTTATTCAACCAATTTTAAATTATGTTTGTATTTCAATTCATCTTTGATGTTTTCCGTTTATGAGGTAAAACTATGACACTGAACGAGTTGAAGATTGAACTAATTTAGGCTGCAAAACAGACCCTACTTTTACACAAAAACTATGACAAATCGAGTTGAAGATTGAACTAATTTAGACTGCAAAACAGTCCCTACCTACTTTTACACGAAAACTACGACGAAACGAGTTGAAGATTGAACTAATTTTTGAGTTTGTCTCAAAAACTTGAAACAAATGATAATCTTGAACCATGGATAATAAAAACACTTGAACTTACTTTATCGGTGATTATTTTCTTGAGGTTTTCTTTCTTCAATGACATTGATCATATTTTGACGAATAGATGTAAGCTTATGTACTTGAATTTTGATGGATTAAACATTGTTCATAGTTCAACTGCCAAGCTTAAAAATCCTTCAATAAACTGTGCCGAGGGAAGCAATTTGAAGACAGTTTTCATAACAAACAAGGTCGCTTCTTTATCAATTTGTTTTGAATTGCTGTAGTCTTTTAATATTCTTCCAAGAAGGTATCTACAAATACGTTTTCTTGATGTTTTGGAATCAGTCTTTTGATTTTCTTTAGTATAATTTCTTCGTTTTTGTGTCCTTCAAGTTTATGTTTTTCTTCGGTCACAACTCTCTTTATGTTCTTCGAAGTTCATCTTTCTCCGTTGTTATTTTGAATTAATGAAAGCTCTGCTATTAGCAAGTAGTATTTTGTTGTTGTTTGTTTGCCTTTTTTAAGATAAAAGAAAACTTTGCTTTGTTGGTCTAGTCATAGGCAGCCCAACTACTCCTTACGAGGATTTTTTTATTTTTAAATAAAGATTCAATGGAAAAAAATGCGCGCGACTCTTTTGGTTTCTTTGTTTGGCGCGCGCTTGTAGTCTTTGGGTTTCCTGTGGCGCGCTTGTAGATTATGGGGTTCCTGTGGTCAATCCCGCGGGATACAAGTATAAGTGACAAGGTATGAAACACGGTCACGTGATAAATCACAATTTCGCTACTATCTCATCACCTAAAAGACGAATTAATGATTTTTCTACGAATATGTAAACAAATCATCTATCTCCAGATAACTTACCTGTTTGAGTCTTCAATCTTTATTATATGACGAGAATTTCCTCTTGGACGCTCAAACTCGCGATGGATCGATGTGTGCCCCAGGTAGCGACACGGGTGAAAAACGCACTGCGCACGCTCGGAAGACGGTCGTGTTTACAATAAAACCATTGGAGATTTACCGGCGTTTGGTAAATCTTAAAAGTTAAGAAAGTTCGTGGAAAGTTAGTGCTTATATTTCCCTAACACATTACATTAGTTGTTTTCTTTCCCTTGTCAAATAATACAAGAGAAATTCGCTTAATATATAACCACAAGAAAACACGAAACCCTTCGTAAAATCTTCAGTTACTCTTTTGTTTTCCTTACGCATGCGCCGTGCGTTTTTCACCCGTGTCCCAGGTAGCTGGGACACTTTTTCGTGAAGCGCTCGGGATTTTTCATTCGTTTGACATTCGTAGAGGTTTCGAGGAAGTCGTGAAATGTCGTGATTGCACGAATTTTTCCGAAATCTTGGCGAATTTTCGGAAGATTTTTACCTAAAACTAAATACGTCCGTCATAAAAGCTTTTTTTTAGAGATTTTCTTTCACATAATGGCCGAAATTACTTTAAATACCGAGCAAAGGAAAGTGGTTGACCGTGTAATGTGTGGACACAATGTTTTTATCAGTGGTAAAGCTGGTAAGGGGAAAATAATGTAGCTTGCAAGCTAATGAAACGATCGAGTTTGTCGTCAATAACATGTTTGTTGGCCGGTTCTTGTTGGGAAATCCCCGATGATTTTGGTCATAATAATGAAGGATTTATTGACTAACAAACAAATCTAGACATCCTTTAACCTCAAGCAGATGATATTTACTCACTACTGACATCGACATTATGTGGCTGGTTTGAGTTGAGGATTGCTTGGACATTTTTCAATCAAGTAAAATTCACGGCTAAATTCGGACGAACAGAAATCGCCATGATAGTCAGGTAATCCTGCTTTGAACAAAAATGCATTGATGAATACTTAAGATATTGACTATAGTTATATCGTAAAGCATCTGTTTTTGCAAGCTTATTTATTCAAGTGAATAATTTGTGTGCTAAACTTTGTCCGTTGGATGCCTTGTCATTCGCTTGGGTTTGCATTGTTTAGAAATGTGAAATTGAACTTCACTTTCTTCACTGAACAGATATCTTACTTTATCCTTTGACATCAATAACCTAATTAGGCTGCTTTTTTGTACTCTTTTTAATTCAAAAACAAAACTGTCAATTCTACACTTTTTTCATCTTTTTTCGCTCTTATTCAACAATAAAAGTGACTTTTAGAACTACCTGTTCTGTTTATGTGATGCATTGAGTGTTTTTGTTGTTTTTGCTTTGTTTATATCAGCTTTTTAACAGAAAGAAAATATTTACTCGACAGTTTGAACGCCATTTCTAAAAAGTGAACAGGGAGCAAACACAACTTTTTCGCTGTTCCTCCGTTTATTTGTTTTGTTTTGTTTTGTTTTGTTTTGTTTTGTTTTGTTTTGTTTTGTTTTGTTTTGTTTTGTTGTAAAGACGTCATTCTATTTAATTTCGGAGACTGTTCGACCTACTCTACGAATGTCAAACGAATGAAAAATCCCGAGCGCTTCACGAAAAAGTGTCCCAGCTACCTGGGGCACACATCGATCCATCACGTGACCCGTGTTTCATGCCTTGTCACAATATACAATGTACCTGTCCCTGCTGACCATCCATCCCGCGGGATTGACCACAGGAACCCCACAATCTACAAGCGCGCCACAGGAAACCCAAAGACTACAAGCGCGCGCCAAACAAAGAAACCAAAAGAGTCGCGCGCATTTTTTTCCATTGAATCTTTATTTAAAAATAAAAAAATCCTCGAAAGGAGTAGTTGGGCTGCCTATGGTCTAGTGCTATTTGGCGCGCGCGTCACATAGGCAGCCCAACCACTCCTTTCGAGGATTTTTTATTTTTCAAAAAAATTCAATGGAAAAAAATGCGCGCGACTATTTTGGTTTCTTAGTTTGGCGCGCGCTTGTAGTCTTTGGGTTTCCTGTGGCGCGCTTGTAGATTGTGGGGTTCCTGTGGTCAATCCCGCGGGATGGATGGTCAGCAGGGTCAGGTACCTTGTATATTGTGACAAGGCATGAAACACGGGTCACGTGATGGATCGATGTGTGCCCCAGGTAGCTTGGACACTTTTTCGTGAAGCGCTCGGGATTTTTCATTCGTTTGACATTCGTATAGAGTAGGTCGAACAGTCTCCGAAATTAAATAGAATGTCGACGTCTTTACAACAAAACACAAAACAAATTAAAACAAAACAAATAGACGGAGGAACAGCGAAAAAGTTGTGTTTGCTCCCTGTTCACTTTTTAAAAATGGCGTTCAAAATGTCGAGTAAATATTTTCTTTTTGTTAAAAAGCTGATATAAACAAAGCAAAAACAACAAAAACACTCAATGCATCACATAAACAGAACAGGTAGTTCTAAAAGTCACTTTTATTGTTGAATAAGAGCGAAAAAAAGATCAAAAAAGTTTATATTTGACAGTTTTGTTTTTGAATTAAAAAGAGTACAAAAAATGCAGCCTAATTAGGTTATTGATGTCAAAGGATTAAGTAAGATATCTGTTCAGTGAAGAAAGTGAAGTTCAATTTCACATTTCTAAACAATGCAAACCCAAGCGAATGACAAGGCATCCAACGGACAAAGTTTAGCACACAAATTATTCACTTGAATAAATAAGCTTGCAAAAACAGATGCTTTACGATATTACTATAGTCAATATCTTAAGTATTCATCAATGCATTTTTGTTCAAAGCAGGATTACCTGACTATCATGGCGATTTCTTTTCGTCCGAATTTAGCCGTGAATTTTACTTGATTGAAAAATGTCCAAGCAATCCTCAACTCAAACCAGCCACATAATGTCGATGTCAGTAGTGAGTAAATATCATCTGCTTGAGGTTAAAGGATGTCTAGATTTGTTTGTTAATCAATAAATCCTTCATTATTATGACCAAAATCATCGGGGATTTCCCAACAAGAACCGGCCAACAAACATGTTATTGACGACAAATTAAACTCGATCGTTTCATTAGCTTGCAAGCTAAACATTGTGTCCACACATTAATACACGGTCAACCACTTTCCTTTGCTCGGTATTTAAAGTAATTTCGGCCATTATGTGTAAGAAAATCCCTGAAAAAAAGCTTTTACGACGGACGAAGTATTTAGTTTTAGGTAAAAATATTCCGAAAATTCGCCAAGATTTCGGAAAAATTCGTGCATTCACGGCAGTTCACGACTTCCTCGAAACCTCTACGAATGTCAAACGAATGAAAAATCCCGAGCGCTTTACGGAAAAGTGTCCAAGCTACCTGGGGCACACATCGATCCATCGCGAGTTTTAGCGTCCAAGAGGAAATTCTCGTCATGTAATAAAGATTGAAGACTCAAACTCGTATGTTATCTGGAGAAAGATGATTCGTATTGTCATTCGTAGAAAAATCATTAATTCGTCTTTTAGGTGAAGAGATAGTAGCGAAATTGTGATTTATCACGTGACCGTGTTTCATACCTTGTCACAATATATACTTGTCTCCCGCGGGATTGACCACAGGAACCCCATAATCTACAAGCGCGCCACAGGAAACCCAAAGACTACAAGCGCGCGCCAAACAAAGAAACCAAAAGAGTCGCGCGCATTTTTTTTCCATTGAATCTTTATTGAAAAATAAAAAAATCCTCGAAAGGAGTAGTTGGGCTGCCTATGCGCGTCACTGTAGTTCCCGCCGAAATGTAACAGCCAATCAGCATCGCGATGGGCGCGGACGTCGTCGGACGTACGCTTGGGATACCTGTGCAAAAACCATCGAAAATAGACTCGATGCATTACCATTTTTTCTTAAGTATGGTGCTCCGCTCGCGCGGGCCTTCGGCCCGCGCGGGAGCTCCGCTATTATTTTATTATACCATTTTGCACTCGCTTGCAACATTTCACTTACATAATGTAACGAATATATAGTAATAAAGTGTTTTATAACTACGAGTCTTGAAAGTTTTGGAGCAGTTTACAGAAAAAAAAGTCAACATTTGGAAAAAATATCAAGTTTATACCACGGTGAATTTTGAGCTCAAGTGTTAACACATAGTACGTACTTGCTACCTACAATAAACATAGGGGCTAGGGTTCGGGAAAACTTGGACGGACAAACGGTTAATAGAAAAACGGACCAACGGACCATTGTGCAGACAACAATATATATATATAAACGAATATAAAATACATATTTATAGTTCGTCCGTTTGTTCGTCCGTGTTTTCCCAACACCCCATTCTTTAATACCAAGACGGGGGGAAGACGTAATGTTGTCATGTTATCAATCAATTAATTATAATTAGGCTCACCACATCATTATTTAATAAGATATCAGTAAAGCGAGTTTTAAAACATCACATCAACAATAAAACGTGAAATGATCCTCAAAGGAAGGATGAAGACTAGCAGTACAGGCTCGTAACATGGTATATGGGATCAGGGATCAAGCCCAAAAATTAGGCTCGGCCATGGCTCAAGGATCGAAGGCCTAGAATCGAGGATCAGTGGGAAATTGAGTCTGATTCGGGAATCAAGAATCAAAAGTTTGAAAAAATTGGGATCAGGGATCAAAAATTCCGAAATGATCAGGGTTCAATAGGTTCAAAATATACCATGTTACGATACTTCGCGATCCAAACCTTCGACATTCATGAGACATGAGGTTTTTTAATTGTATGTTGAAAGTATTCAGCCACTGAAAAAAGTTGTAAATATGGATTTATTAAATAATACCCTTAAAAATATAATGCCAAATATAATGTCAATTGTTATTCTATAAAATATAAAATGTATGTTTTTATCAACATCAAAAAAGCAATTAATCAAATAAATAATTGAACTATCGACCTCCGACCACCATCCACCGACCACCGGCCATCAACCACCGATCACCACCGACCACCAACCACCATCCACCGGCCACCGACCACCGCAACCTCGTACCCAGGGCCCTCTCCCTTCGCTTTTGGGTGGGGCGGGAAATTCCCGTCCCGCCCAAAAGCAAAGGGAGAGGGCCCTGGGAACGAGGTTGCGACCACCGACCAACATCCAACATCCAACATCCAACATCCACCGACCATCAACCATCAACCACCGACTTCCATCCACCGACCACCGACAGCACCGACCACCAACCACCATCCACCATCCACCATCCACCGACCACCGACCACCGACCACCGACCACCGACCACCGACCACCGACCACCGACCACCGACCACCGACCACCGACCACCGACCACCGACCACCGACCGCCGACCAAAATTCCATTCTGAATTTTACTTACATGACGTCCAATACCAACTGATCAGCGGATTCACATCAACAAAGATAAGGCAGCCATGCGGATCTAAGTTTAGAAAGTGAAGACACATGTATGCCTCTCTAGAATGAATCTATATCACATATTTGCACTTCTATTTCTCTACCATGTATACACAGAAGGAAAGACGGTTTCTAAACCTCACATTTTATTCATTCTTGTTGATGATCTTGGTTGGAGTGATGTTGGATTTCACGGCTCAAAGATCAAAACACCAAACATCGATAAACTAGCATCAGAAGGAGTTATTTTAGATAACTATTACGTCCAACCAATCTGTACACCTACTAGGGGGGCTCTTCTCTCGGGATTGTATCCTATTCACTTAGGTAAGTGACATTAATTGATTTATTTTAGTAAGTTTTTAATAATAGTTGTCAAATCGACGATTAGAACAAATATACTAGGGACTTAGCTTTGATGTTAACATTGATTATTTTACATACTATATTACATGGATGCATATGAATGATTTCCAACACAATTTATTGCATTATGTTTAATTTATTCGCGAAAATATTCCTACAAATCACTATTATTGTATAACCATGAATCATGTGATAATCGATCACTCGGCTCCAATGCTCAAGATTATGTTTCAAAGTTTTGATGATTGTCATGTCACGCCCCACTCGTCACTCGTCACGACAGAACAATTGAAACTGAAATATTACATTTATTTCAAGAACAGTTGCCCGTGATTTAAATGACCGTTCAAGATTAGTGACTGGCCATTTCAGAATGAATTTACAAAATATATTACCTAACTATGTATTTATACTGCAGATTTTACAGATTTATTTGTTACTTACTTATTTAATCATATTGCAATAGCTAGATACGTGTATTAGTATTCTTATCGTTTTCTATTTATATATTGTAATATATTTGTGATACTTAGGTTTTTTAGGATTTAATTAAATTAAATTCTTAACATATTGACGATTACTTTGCTGACTTTGTTGCGCTAAATATATAAGATCTTATTCTTCTTTGTCTTCTTTTTGAACTAAACTGTGGTATACCATGGAACGATCAGCTCTAAAACGTTCGACATTTTTTCATCATTGTTGATGTGTCTACCTATGTGTTAATGTTTTGTGTGTGGGGTTTTTTTTTCATGAAAAAATTATTCGAACAATAGTCCTTTTCACAGTTCCGTTCAGTGACCATGAATAATAGTTCCAAGTCGAGGTTTGAGTTGCTGCGCATGATAAATTATATATAGTTTTGCTATGCGCATCAACTCGAACCTCTACTTGAAACTCAGTATTCTCAGTGGTCACTGAGCTGAACTGTGAAGAGGTCTATTATAGATCTATAAGGCGGTTCACACGGGCGATTGTTGCGGCGATTTGAGGTGCGATTTACGGCGATGCTATCGCGCGTGTGAACAACCGGCCATTTTTTTCTTGCGGCTTTTGTAAATTTTTGCTGCGTCTTTTCTGTGACTTTCATGAAGAGACAATCATTTTTGCTCCATCCTGCAATTATAATCTCTTCTTCTTCTTCAAGTTTCCCTGACGGAAAGCAGCTGAAAATTCCCTTTGGGGTACACCTATTTTTCGCATTTTTATGAAATAATATAAATCGCAGCTGAATCGCAGTGAAATTTGAACATGTTCAAAACATCCGCGATATCGCGGCGACACGAATTTCCAAAATCGCCGCACAAATCGCCCGTGTGAACCAGGCTTAACTTCCTCCTTATCTCTTGACCTTTTTACAATTGATTTTGAGAACGTTGCGTACTTTCTCCTGCTTTTCACTTCACGTCATCAATTCACAGTGAATTTATCTATACAATTGACTAATTACATGACGATTATATACACAATGTGACATACACTACACGATAAATATTAGTTCCTTTATAGTCATTTACAGGCATTTATATTTATTGATAGGTCTTCAGAATGGCATAATACATAATGGACGCCCTTATGGTCTCCCTCTTAACCTTACACTCCTGCCACAGAAACTCAAAGAAGTAGGCTACAGCACACACATGCTGGGCAAATGGCATTTAGGTTTCTATAATTGGGCTAGCACTCCTACGTATAGAGGGTTTGATACGTTTTATGGCTTTTATAGTGGTGCAGAAAACCATTATACGCATGTACAAGACCACTACCTTGACTTGCGAGATAATAAAAGAATTGTACGAGACATGAATGGAACTTACTCCTCTCGTCTGTTCACCGAGGTAGGCCATCAGGTTTAATATTAAATTGTAGAAAGTATTTCTGTCACTAACAACTAAAAATATTATTCATAAATCATTGTAATCGGTGTTGCAACAGGTCATTTTGGATGAACATTATCCAGTTAAATAAAATAAATAATTGTAATATAAAGTATGTATTGACAACAAAGTGTACATAATATAAAAAAAGCGAATACCATATCATCATCATTATCATCATTATCGTCATCAGTAATTGACTTTGTTGATTTATTAATTCAGTCATTGTTTTCTCCAGCAAGCCATCAATATAATGACTTCACACGATCCCTCAAAGCCAATGTTTATGTACATGGCATTTCAAAATGTCCATAGTCCAGTCCAGGCTCCTCAAGAGTACATCGATAGATATAGCTTTATACATGATCCTATTAGACGCACTTATGCTGCTATGGTTACCATTATGGATGAAGCTGTAGGCAATCTCACTGCCACTTTAAAACAAACAGGGTATGTTAGTATATACAGTTGACTGTCTTTGAAAGACCACTCTCGTAAGCGACCGGATTTCAACTTCCCGTTTTGTTTATTGATTATTGTTCTAGGATGTTGGATGATACTATCATTATATTGAGTACTGATAATGGTGGTGTACCCAAGAATGGTGGTTATGACTATCCCTTGAGAGGAAGGAAGGATACACTATGGGAGGGTGGTATCAGGGGCGTGTCATTTGTACATGGTGCTGCTCTGGCCAGGAAGGGTGTCAAGTGTAATGGTCTTATACATGTATCTGATTGGTATCCTACCTTGGTTAACCTGGCAGGTAAGACAACTTAAACTTATCACTTTTGCATCAGTTACGCGTCCCACCAGACTAAAGGCTCGATTGGGGATTGGTCACAGAATAGATCCGTCGTAAGACCACGTGACATTCCCTTAGGAAGTTTTCTTTTTATTGTGAACATGATAAAATAATTGTTATGTAAGGGTTGCATCACGTGGTCTGAAGGTCTCAAACAATGAAGGTAAAGAGGTTTATAGGATACCGTGAAAGCAAACTAAGTGTTCAGACAGTCACATAAGTGGACGTAGTTTATGGTAGTCAATTAACCAATTCCCAATCCTGACTTAGGTTTGGAGGGATCTATGCAATGGGTGGTAAATAGTATATTTTAAATAGAGACAGATGACCACACAGGAACGATGGACGGACATACAAACATACATACATGCGTTATGGTTAATCTGGCATGTAAGATCACACATCTAACTGGTACAAGACATGGAAAGTAAGGTTTAAATACAGACAGATGACCACACAGGAAAGATGGACGGACATACAAACATACATACATGCGTTATGGTTAATCTGGCATGTAAGATCACACATCTAACTGGTACAAGACATGGAAAGAAAGGTTTACCATTTGAAAGACAGGCTGATTGACAGACAGAAACAGAGACAAACGCAGTCAGTTAGGATAGAACGCTGTGTTTTACTGACAGACGTTTGGACAGACAGAATAGGGTAAATCAGACAGAAAAATAATGATTTAGTACATGAACACATTTTGAGAACTAATAAAATACATTTTATAATAAAAACAAACAATGATACTCACCCACTCAGACATACAAACAAATCAGCAAATCAGCAAACAAATAAAGACAAGCAAAAAATATATATGTATATACTTGTAATGCTAGTTAATCCCATTGTCCAATAGGCGGCAAGTATGACAACGAGGCTCTTGATGGTTATGACGCGTGGGAAACAATATCCAATGGCAAACCTTCACCAAGAATCGAACTACTTCACAATATAGACCCAAGGCCATCATCAGAAAGCCAGGACGATTTAGGGTTTGGGTACCAGGGTATAGGATTACGTAATGGTGATATGAAGCTGTTGATGGGTGTCCCGAATATTTCGTACTTTATACCACCAGAGGACAGACAGACACCATTGTCACGTGATGCTCAGGTAACGACATTCTTGAGTTAATTAGTTGCTAAGATTTCTTGTAATCGAAACGAAATGACGTCGTACAGGTAACTTATCAAATGACGTCAAACTCTTTATCAACAGGTATCTGTGGATTACGTAGAGGTAGCTCTTTATAACGTTACCGCTGACCCCTACGAGAAAGAGAATCTTAAAGACAAGTATCCCGACATTGTAAAAAAGTTACAAGAGAGAGTTGAGTTCTACCGTAAAACAGCTTTACCCCCAGCTAATAAACCTAATGACCCACAGGCCAGGGAAACAGCCAAGAAGAACGGCGCATGGACACCTTGGACATAATTGTCGTCAATCTCCACTGTTGGATGGAGAAAAACTGTCTAATAAGACTTCAAAACAGTCCTTACTTTTACACGAAAACTCCGAGGAAACGAGTTCAAGCTCGATCGATTAATGTTTTGACGAGGTAAAATGAAGAAAAGAGTGTGGCGAGAGAGTCATACTTTTTGCGCAGTCACGTCACGCCATACGGCAGTTTCTCCTTGTTCGTTCTCGGCAAATTCACTCGTTCCCTCGGAATTTTTGCGTAAAATTGTTTTATTGTATATTTGTTTATTGAAAAGGAAGCATTATGATTACTCAGTTCCCTATGGAAAAAGTCCTTAGTTGACCTGAAAAACGTATTGCGTAAGTATTCATTCTCATCAGGGCTATTATGATCACCGATCGACCTAGTGAATCAAAAAATGCATCTAGAAGCGGCAAAGTTATTTAGAATAGTTTGAAAAGTAGTTTGAAATAATAAATATTCTACGCACTTTCTCTTCTGTTTTCGATCTTTTAAAACAATCTAATACCATATTCTAAAGTAATTATAAATACATATATTTGGTATTCTCCACTTTCACAATACCCAGAATGCCTTAAAAGAATTTGAATTACAATATCTACTCAAAATTAAAGGAGCTCAAGGAGCTCATGTGGTTACTCTCACTTGTTTAGTTAAGTGTTAGAAATGATGATACTATAAGTTTCTGCAGTAAAATGCTGCAATGCTATTCGAGTGGCTTTTTTAGAGTAGAAGTTAAAAAAATAGAAAAATAATTATAGACCTACTTTAAAATTAGATTAAATGGAAACTAGCGAGTAAACTAGTATAGGCTGCGTCGGTGTTTGGTATAAATGATAGAGCAATAGTAATTAATGTATGTAATTAATGTAAAATTTTAATTTAAATGCACGACCCCATAAGCGTAAGCTTTAATACAAATCGTGTTTAAATAAAGTCAATGTATGTATGTATGTAGAGCCAGTAACACCGTAAAAATTGTTGACGCTCCGAGGAACAAATCTATGAATTGTAGAAATGCCTGAAAATGAAAGTATTGATAATGATATCAAAACTTCACAGTCACAAACAAATGATGACGATCGATTCAAGTCAGTGAAGATGAAACTGAAACATTATAATCTTTTTCTTGAAATAGAATAAATGGTAGACCCGGGTGGTTTAAAAAAAGTTTATCTATCGGAAACGAATAAATAAGTATCAAAAACTATCAAAGAAACGAAAAAAAAGGAGAAAAAAAGAGAGAAAAAAGAAAAAAAAAAAAGTAGTGATGTCAGTTGGATTCGAACCTTTAACCCTTCCAGTGTATCGTGTTAACCCAGGTGGCGTTAACCGCTTGTGCTAGCGTAGTAAAGATGTGATGTCACGCCAAGTTTTTGGATATTTATTCATTGGTTTTGTTAAAAGGTTACACTCGGACTTACACCGCACGATGACATAGTGGTTACCTATCTTATAGATAGAGTAACCACAAAAACTGAAGGCATTATGATATGATTATGTGAAGTAGAGAAGTTATATAATTTTTGATCTGAATTCTAGCTCAAACTACTTAAAAGTTTCTGAAATGGTCTGGACGAAGTATATGTAATTCACAAGTTGTTAGCTATTACATTTGGTACCTTAAATTTGCATCCAATGAGTAAATTAAATGTGGTAACTAGTACTGTATTTTATTAACATGAGTATTACTGACCTAGAAAAATTGAATTGCATCATAAGGCGATCCTAGGCGATCTAAGGAATTTTCTGCAAAAATGGCGTGTAAACATAGGCGATGTAGGGCGCACTAAGGAAATTTTGGGCAATTTTAGGCGTTCTTAGGCGAACTAAGAAAATTTTGGGCAAACTAAGGAAATTTTAGGCAATATAATGCAATCTTAGGCAATCTTAGTAAACAAATCATGATTGCAAACACCACAATTATACCAAAATTGGCTAAAATTCTACTAAATAACAGAATGCAAAAAGAATATTTCTGAAATATAATTATAAATAGTACAATATAATGCTAATTAAACAGTAGAAAACAATAAAATAAGTATTACATTGTACTATTCAGTATTACAGATATACTGTTTGCACCTTACCAATGGGCCACTTTCAATATTTTGGTTAAGTGATAATACAAACAAATGAGCCAATACAAGGCTCTGGGAAACAATTAATAATACTGCTCATTTTATCCATATAGCCTAGATCATATTGGTTTATTTGTGTTGATCACTTGACCAAATTATTGAAAGTGGGCTATTAATCTATTGTATTCATTAAAGTTAAATAGTTTTATTTACTCATATTGTTAGTCATTACTTAATTGTACTTCGATATTTGTACTATCAATAACAAACATGGATATTAAGCATGGTGTGTTTGACATGCATGTAAAACACACCAAGCTTAATATCCATGTTTGTTATTGATGGTCAATAAACAGTAGTGCAATGTAGGATCAAAGTAAAAATCAAACAACCATATTTAAAGCAATGCTAAATACTTTATTTAAATATCATAAAATATATTTGTAACTGTAACATAGTGTATATTTGTACTCTTAATCCTTAGTACATTATATTCATAATTCATAGCCCAAAATAAGCACTCTTTTGTGGCAGGATTTTTACTGTCACAAAAGAGTGCCTATTTATTTACAATTTTCACAAAACTTACATACTCGTCATTGTTCGATGACACAAACCACATTCACTTATCGAGAACTCCAATATCCACAATTATGACTGGCTTTTTAAACTTGGAAGTGAACTTTATATTTCTTGCAGAAACGACCTTTGCATGTATTGTATATGTATCTGACATATTTTCAACATCTTGGATGTTGTCCTTGGGAACCAATTTGTTTGCTGCCTTCGTCGGGAAATTCGAAATACAATCCTAGCCCATAAGACTTTGTTTTGGAGATAGGATTTTCGAACCATGCACGCTTAATGGTTAGAAGCAAATCATCACTGGCATCCTTTGAAATGTACATTTTCCTGAACTTGTCAGTCAACTGTGAACCAACTGTGCATGGACGTACACTGCACAGCGGTTTAGTGACGGCTCAAGTTTAATATGCCAGCGGTTTGTTGAATGAATTTACGATAACAGTCAGCCATGTTGTTTTAACCAACAAAAACAAATGCGACAATGATTGATACCAAAAAAAGTGAGTTAGGTCAAAGCTTACATAGCTTTAGAAAAATATTACACTCGTGTGAATAGTTAGGAAAATGTTTTAACACAAGGATGGCTTACTTGCGTACTGGAATCATAGTTAGTAGAGTCCCCTCTAACTAACTAATAATGCTGGAATGCATGAAATCTTTCGAGGGCTTCGAATACTAGTCACTGATCAAATCTTGGCGACAAAGGTATGACATTCCTTGTAAGTTATACCATCTTACCTTAAAAAATTGGCTATACTGAGTCCACGCAGTTCGAATAAGTTAAGCAAGAAACTTCTGGTTGAGCTTTAAGCTTATCCTACATTGTATAACTTGCAATTATATTAGTTTAGAAGCAACTTGAAAAATTTCATGTTTCACGTTTTTAATCTGAATGGCAATAAGCTTTGTAAATAATATCAGATTTATCAGATTTTTCTGAACATTATCAATGTTGGGTATATAAAACCCCTTTAATTTCTACGAAATATACCATACTGGTGTAATAAAAAAAAGAACTTGATAGAACCATGTGTTTAGTATTATTATAAAGTTCAATCAAATCATGTATTATCAATTAATTGCAACTGTTAATACAATTATTAAATAGATAGATACTATTGCAGTACAATTTCATGCTTTTTGCACTCTTTAATTTTGTTATATACTTATTTCAAAAAATGTCACCGAAAAGCTAGAAATCTAAGGCTAACAAGGATTATAGATAGAAAATATGTTTGCATGCTTCAACATATTTCAATAACTATTAGTGGAATTGAAATATTTTGCCATTCAGTTTTACCTCATGTGAGTATTAAGTAGATAATTTGCTTTACTTAAATTTCTGATATTAAGTATTTGCCATGATCCTTTGCAGTCTTAGCTTTGTATATTTTGTTGACTTTCTTGAAATAAGTATACTAAAATGTGAAATAATGCAGCTAGATTCAGTAATGACAGTTTTCATTCAGTATTACAAAACCAAAAGTGTTTAATGTTTTTACAGTGCGACTCGCCAAAACCTTTTGATGAATTTTTGACATTATTTTGACATTTTTTCATCTCAATCGGACCAATCAGGTACAAGTTTATATCGAGAGGCGGAGTTTATATCGAGAGGCGGAGTTAATATCGATCAGAGGCGGAGACTTTAGATACTTTGATGTCTGTAATTGGTCAGATTGAGATGAAAAAATGTCAAAATAATGTCAAAAATTCATCAAAAGGTTTTGTAGGTGACTACGGTACGGCGAGTCGCACTGTAATGACAAATGGAAAGAAAAGTATTCACAAGAAACATAGGTTACTAATATTAAAACTGTTTTAGATACACATAATGTTGTCAAGGATTTCTTAGGTGATCTAGTTGTGCGTTTGTAAGCGATCTCGCGTGCTCTTAGGCGATCACAGGCATTCTTATGCGTTCTTTGGCGATCTTAGGGAATCTAAGGCAATCTTAGGGGATCTCGGGCGATCTTAGGGGATCTCGGGCGATCTTTGGCATTCTAAGGCGTTCTAAGGCGATCTTAGGCAATTTTAGGCGAGGCACCGGCCCAGAGTAGGCCTTTGTGATATCACTATTTAGAAGTAAATCAGAACCATGACCATCCTCACGGCGAGTATGATAGCCATTGTTGGCGAGGAATATGGACTGATGATTGAGAATGTTTTGATCGCCATGTTTATTAGTTCAATCGTTTTCTTTCTCTATCGATTTGGCACGATGCATGCTAGACGACTAGCGAATAAGTTTCCCAACATCCCTGGTCCTAAGCCATGGCCATTCATTGGTGATCTGCCAAGTGTTATTCAAGCAAAAGGCCAAATACATATCCTTTTCGATGGGTACTATAGAGAGTATGGCAGACTCTTTAAAGCTGATTTCTTTGGTCTCCCAGGATTGGTAGTCAGTGAGCCTGAAATGCTTAAGGATATTTTGGTCAAACGGTTTGAATGCTTTCACGATAGACCTGTAAGTAACTCAAATTACGTTGAAGCGGTCATGTCATTCCTTACTCTTTATTATAACAAATATGTTTTTTGTTATGGTTTGATATACTGATTTTGGACATTGTCAGCAAAAATCCCCGATCCGCAATCCGCAGTCGGCAATCTGTACGTTTCATTTTAACGACAGCAGGTCAGTCACGTGAAATGTTATTTATGGTATAATTACGTATTTATGACATTTCACATTCGTGACATTGGACAGCAATATTGGGAACTACTTTAATTGAAAGAAAGCTAAATTCGGCGAGAAATTCATGCTTTTAAACGAATCTAAATTTATTTTATCAGAGTCACGGGATACTCATAGGTCGCTTACGATGTGAGAGGCCATAAATAATAGAAAGCCCGGATGTGACGGAAGCTAAATAGTGGAGGCAACGTTTTAGCTATACAATTAATAAATACAATTCAACTCTTTATTTTACTCTGACGAAGTGCTAAGGCTCGAAACGTCAGTAAAGTTAAGTCAACATTTTTTACGGTGCTACAAATTTTATTATATTACCTATCGTTTATAACAAACACCGACGCAGCCTATACTAGTTTATTCGCTAGTTTCCATTTATACAATTAATAATCAAGTCTGATCACAGGCAGCCCAACTATTCTCTTTGAGGATTTTTTTTAATGACAATAAAGTTATTTTTAACCGCGCGCCGAGCGACATACATATTGAGCGCGCGGCTGGGGTTCCTGTGGTGTATTTGTTTGAATGCGCGTGGATGGGATTGTGCAAGCAATTTTCCCGTCGCGCGGAATAGCACGTACGACAGAAAAATCGAAGAAAGTAGTATCCTCGACACCGCACGACTTTGACGAAAAGCCACAGGAATCCCATCCGCGCGTATTCAAACAAATACACCACAGGAAGCCCGCCCACGTGCTCAAAGAATAACAAAAAACTTTATCTTAATATGGCGCGCGAGGCGCGCGCGCTGTAAAAAAAAAAAAAAAAAAAAAAAAATAATAATAATAATAATAATAATAATAATAATAATAATAATAATAATAATAATAATAATAATAATAATAATAATAATAATAATAATAATAATAATAATAATAATAATATATATAGCTTATATAGCGCTTATTCAAGTCTGTTCTAAGCGCTTAAAATAAAAATACAAAATACAAAAATACAAAAATGGATATGATTACAATGAAAAAGACAATTTAAATAAATGAGTTTTGAGTTTGGACTTGAACGAAGATACACTTGAAATGACAGTAATTGAAGGAGGTAAAATAAGAAATTGCTCAGATCGAGTAGTTGGGATACCTGTGGTCTGTTATGTATTTTTAGCACTGCTATTGTATTTGTATGGGAAATACCACCCAAGAATTAATGAAAATTTGCTTAGTATATACCACGAGTAGTTAGCACAGTCAACATCAAATATAAGTGGTATTTTATATTAATTCTTCGTGAACGCAGGTGGTATTTCCTTTTGATAATATATCTACATAAAATAGGAGTTTCTGAAGCACTATGAAGTCTGAAGTCTATGTGACTGTGCATATATTAATTGCACTGTGCAATGATTAAGAGGGGAAAAAAATCCACAAATTAAATCAATCAGAAATCAGAATCGACTATTTCATGTGTTATTATAATTCTTTTAATCAAAATTAGTTTTGCTATGTTTCTTTATTGATCGACGAGCTTTGTAAAAACAGGTGTATAATATCTTAAATATATCACTAAATCTTAATCCTTATTCTGTCGTATTATTTCATCTTTTACAGAAAGCCTTCACATTGCCAAAACCTCTCGACAATATCCTCACATTGGTAAAGGGCGACAAGTGGAAAAGGATTCGTGCAGCACTATCGCCAAGCTTTAGCGCTCATAAACTCAAAATAATGGTTCCTGTAATGAACAGTAGATGTGAAATCCTACTGAAAAAGATCGAAGAAGTAGCGCTGACAAAGAAAAGCTTTGATATACATAGGTAACTTTATAAGCCGGAAATGTCCGCCATGTAAATCAAAAAGTGTTTTTGTGTGTGTGTCAGTTATTTTTATTGCAAAACATTCTCATTTGCATGAACTTTAACTTGAATTCTTGAAAACTGCACGTTCATTTTTATGTACGATATATGAATTGCTGTACTTTACAAAGTTGCAAAATTTGACATGCTTGAAGATTTGACCTTTAGTTTTTTCCCAGTATGTGAGGTGAAAATACATATTTAGGACAAGCCACATTGCACGATCTTTCTATTATGCACTTCTTTAGTGACGACAATTCATTTTTTTGTATTTTCCAGTTATCACCAGGCGCTTACCCTCGACATTGTGATGGCCACAGCATTTGGTCTGGAAACAAACTTTCAAATCAATTCCGATGATTCTGTGTTCAAAATGGCTGTATCTGCTATGAGACCTGGTCTACTACAGGTTATTGCTAATATTGTGCTTCCTCTATTTCCGTATGGAGGCAAGTTTGCGTTTTCTAAGTTGGGTGGTCGAATCTTTTTTAAAGATATGCTTGATATGTGGAACCTGGCGAGAGATGTTGTGGATGTAAGAAGAAAGAAGGGCTCGACACGCAAGGTAAATAATAAGTTGTTGCGTTGATGATATTATCATCGTCGTTATATCTTATCCCGGATCTAATAATTATCATTATTACAACCAAAATTATCGAAGTCAATATCATTATTATAATCATTTACACCATATCATCATCCTCACCAGCAAATGTATCATTATCATTATCATCATCGCTACATATTCTGCTGGAATTGCAATATTGTAAAAATAGTTTATCGACATTATTTTTTGTCAACTTTGTATTTTTTTTAATTCTTTAATTAGTTTATTTCCCTCTTCTATTTCATTCTTATATCAATCCGGGTTTTTAGGATTTTCTTGACTTGATGCTCAGTGCTGCAAGTTCTGCCAATACAAGCGACAAGATGGCGATATCAGATGAAGAAATCATTGGTCAATGTGTCGGATTCTTGCTTGCTGGTCAAGACACAACTAGTACAACACTCTGTTTAACGTGTTATCACCTAGCAACCAATCCTGACGTCCAGGAACGACTCCAGGATGAGATTGACAGCGTGTGGACTGGTGGAGATGCAATTCCATCGTACGAAACTGTCCATGAACTACCCTACTTAGATATGGTGATCTCCGAGACTTTGAGACTGTTCCCACCAGGTTAGCGGTCATAAGTACCTGTTTGACAGGGATGTGGGAGGGCGCGAATAAAGAGGGCAAATAGGCGACACTAGTACTGAACTATACTGTTGTTATGGTAATATAATAGACATATGGAGACACTACCTTACAACAGGTGATATACTAGCATACAATGTAGACTAATGAAATAAGGTTGTAGTTTTTGATTGAGGGATCATGAGGAAATGACGGAATGGCATACGGTCTTTGAAAATGATATGAAGTATTTGGTAAAGTACTAGCTAGCGTTAAGGAGAAAGAAAAAGAAATGACAAGAAGTGTCAGCAAAATAAGATTTGAAGCAAAAAGGAGACGGGCGAAAGGGGGAAAGGAAAACTGGGGGAGTGGTGGGGGGGGGGGGGGGGGGGTGCTAAAGAGTGTTAGAATGGAATAAAAAGAGCGTATGCATATCAAACCTTGAAAGAATTTTGGAAATGCATGTTATGGCTGTTTACACTACATGATTCCACAATAATTTCCGAAAATATTGATACGATTGTATAGTGGATTATTTTTATATTTATAATCTCTCCAGGCTTTATGCTTCTGCGTAACTGCACCAAGGAATGTGTCATCAAAGGTATCAAGATCGCCAAGGAAACACCAATCATGATACCCGTATATAGCATCCACAGGGATCCCGAGTTTTTTCCTAACCCTGAGAAGTTTGAACCAGAACGCTTCAGCGCCGAGGCCAGAGAGTCACGTGATCCATACTGCTACCTGCCTTTTGGTCAAGGACCTCGCAACTGTATCGGAATGAGATTTGCACAGATGGAGATGAAAGTTGTCCTGGTCAGGTTACTGAAGAAGTACTCGTTTGTGGTGGCCCCAGAGACCAAGAGACCAAGTTTGGGAATCAAGGGCACCTTATCGGTTACTGAGGGGGTATTCCTCGGTGCTAAAAAAAGAGTATATAAAAATATCGTATTGGAATAATTCTTAAAACAGTAACTTTTTTGCCATAATTTGTAAAAAAAATGTTAAACACGTGGGATCGTCGGGGATTTTCAAAAGCACCCTTGAAAGATAACGAAAGTACCCCTGAAAAAGGCGTGGCATGCATGGTTTTTAACCCCTAAGAGGTACTACATAAAAATAATAGGAAAAAGGCCTGGCTTCGATGACCTAAAAAAAAGATACTAAGAAATGTTTCGTTTAAAAAAAATTAGAAGAGTCTCCGCTCCAATTGCTTCAATTATTTCTGAGGAAATTTCGCATGATATCGCAGTCCCATGCATGAAACTGCTAAAATGTTATCACTTCATAATGATTTATCTCAAAATCAAAAACATGCATCCAAACATTTTATTGAAGAAATGCTGGGTCATTATTTATTTTGGCTGAATATTTCAAAGGCGAATTATTTTTGATGGAGTTTCAAAATACGGAACGTGGTACAAATACGTTTCAGGGATTGGTTGTTACCTTCATAAATAATTAATGAGTATTAGATGTAAGGGATAATCCCGTGTTTTGATTTTGCACCATACATAATATTCTGGGGCCTCTTTAAACGGGCCCAACATGTTGGACCAACATGGTTGCTCCAACAAGTTGGGTCCTTTTAAACACCCTGCTGGATGATGTTGGATGTTCTCGTGTTCTGCAAACCTTATCGCAACCAGGGCTAGCTCCTCGCACAAAAATTAATCTCCGCACCTTGTAACTATTAAAAAACGTAGCTGCCAAGAACGTCGCACAGTCGTATGTTTTTAGGTTTGAAATCAACTGGACTTGAACAGCGTTTTAATGAATTCATGTATACTGTTTATAGGTCAATTTCAAAATCGACCGCCGATCATCCTCCCATATGCTACATACATACATATATACATTTTATTGGATTCCCAATAGGGCTTTTCAGGCCAATTTACAATATATATTAAGACAAAAATCTAATTTACAATCACTTGAAATTACTATAAATGTATAAACTAATAAAAAATGAGAAAAGTATAATTAGTCGGGCTAGAGGGCCCGACTCTAGGTTTACCTTTTAGCCAATCTATCTATCTGTCATGTCGCTTATAGCCCCCATGATGCTTTGCAAACGAACACAGGAAGCCCAAAGTCACATGGAATGTTCACTCTACAGGGCTCCCGAAATTAAATTAAGCGCCGATGCAACAGTGCATAATCTTGAAAAAAGCGCATAATGGCGCATTATTTTCGCAAATTTTGATCAATACATCAATAAAATATGTTTTTTCTTACCACAGAAGATGCATGTTATCTTTTTCGCAATAAATTTTACATTTTCACAGCAAAAATCCATCGATTTTCTTTACAAAAGCAATCACGATATCGAAAATCAACAAGGCGTTACATGCTGGTGGTTGTTTGGGCCTATGCTCTAGTTCTACATATAACACGCGCCATGATTGGATGAAAGATTGCCAATCACAGCTTAGGAAAGAAAATATCGATTTTTTTTGGCGGCAAAAGTATTTCTTTGCTGTGTTTTCAACATGTTCAATGATGGATAATTTTGTTGAAGTAAAACCAAAGAAAAAAACAAACAAATGAGTTTCTAAAAGAAAAATAAACGACTTAAAATCGTAGCAGGTCAGTCAGTAAGTTGTTTTGTTGCCTTAAGCTTACTTACTTTGTTGATTTAATTACTGGTTTACTTCGTAAATCGTGATTTCCATGACATTTTTTTGCTATAAACGGCGCATTATTTTCCGATTTTTGGTGCATAATTTGCGAAAAAATAGTGCATAATTTGCTGAAAAAAATCGCATAATCCTGGGAGCCCTGATTCTATCATAAAATTAGAATTGTTTAGCCTCCTGTGTTGATTTTATGACCAGCCCGACTTCACGCTCTAGTTAATATATAACATTGCCTTCAACAGACCACCGGTCCTCCGCGGGATTTCCCCTTTTTTGAAAATCCGCGGTATTGTGAAAATGCTGCTATAAGATTTTGTCTGTACAAGGAATACTCTTGGAAATTGGTAGAAATAGCTATCAATATTTATACCGCAATAACTGTGTGGAAGCATTTTTTATTTTTTTAAATAAAAGTACGTTTTAAGCCTGTTTTCTCAAATTCGTTGTGTTTTGTATTAGCTCGGAGTGGAATAGGCCGAAACGAAAATGACATCATCGACTCAACCCAAACTTTGAAGCTAAAGCGAATAGCTCAAAAAGCCACAGAAATATACATCTTTCGTAGAATTATAAATTAGTGAAAATATCATTAATCATATGAAAACATAATCGTTTTCACCTGCGATCATGTATTCGAATCGTTTAATGACAATTATGAATGAATTTCTATTGGCCAAACCATGTACAATGTTCTTTAAATTTAAACCAAATTGCTATTTAGAGTTTCATAGTCTCGAAATATTGTCGAAATATTTATATAAGTTTGTTTTTACAAAGTTCAAGTTATGAAATGAGTTATCATCTGTGATGAAAGCCAGGTCCATTAATTAATTCCAGCTTCACTTTTGATTGATGATCCAAGACAGCTATTCAACCAGTATGTCTGCATCAGGCCTTTTCCCTAAATACAAATAAACAAATAAACAAATTATTAAACAAACATAAATCAATAATCCAAACGTTTTTTAAAACAGGAATTAACTGACGCCATTTGAACTACAAGGAAATTTATTTGCAATCAACTAGTATGGGCTTCATTGTTACTTCAAAGAGGAGTTTTGAATTAAAGGTGCACAAGTTGGAATAGACCTCTTTACCTTCCTTGTTTGTTGTCTCATTTCAGATCACTTGATGCTACCCTTGGGAATTTTTTCTTTCACATGTAAATGATATAACACGTTCATCATAAAAGAAAAATTCCCAAGGGAATGACAAGTGGTCTGAAATGGGCAATTTGCATACGGAGGTAAAGAGCTCTATTGTGTCTTCATTCCTTAGGAAAAATTATTTAGGAAAAATTTGAAATAAAAATACACGATAATTATTTGCAGTTAAATGAGTTTTGGGCTGGGCATGCGTCGGAAATATCTTGAAGTTTAAAGATCTTTGCAGGGAATTGGGTCGAGTGGTGATCGCATTTTGGTCATTTTGGTAGGTTTATCCTACCTTCACGTCTACCTCACCACGATGTTCCGTCTCGTATCCATTGAAGTGGTTTAGTAATTGTAATGTTGTTTCACTGATGTGGATCTTTTGAGCTGTAATATATAACATAATAAATAAATAATAAATAAATCACTTTTTTAACTTCTCAATTCTTCTAGACTGGACACGTGTGCCCTTCTAATGGGGGAGACTCAGACACACACTCACTACCACCGTACGTTTAATTATTTTGCATACAATTCAGCTCACATGTTCATTTTTGTATGACAAGTGACTTCGATAAAACGCCTTTCAGATGTAATGTGTTTATGGATTGGCTGTTGCTTCTGATTCCGATCCGATGCTAGGTCTAATTCTGATTTTCATTTATCAATCTTAAGGTAAGAAGGGAATGTCACCTTCTAATCGTCCCGATTGCAATTATGACGCACTTATGACTTCGATTTCGACTCTAAATGTTTGGTGATTTGCACTTTGTCTGAGTCTTTTCTTGTGAGTCCAATAGACCTTTTCACGGTTTTCATGGATTCACCTCGGCCTCGTTAGCGTATAATATATTTTTTTAGAATTTGCTTACAGCTCGTGGTAATTTAAGGAACGCACACCTTATCCGGGAAACAATTGAATCTTAAAAATTCCATGTGTTGTATTTAAATTCTAAACATATATAAATATATAATTTAATTTAAATTTAATTTTAACACGCCATCAGGGCTAAAGTTGTACGACGAGAACCGGGAAATGGTCTAGTCCTAACCCTATATTTTATACATATAAACATTTATAATACTATAATTTATACATATAAACATTTATAATACTATAATTTATACATATAAACATTTATAATACTATAATTTATACATATAAACATCTATAATACTATAATTTATACATATAAACATTTATAATTCTCTTTATATGTACTCACGAAGACCAGTTGTTTGCATTCTCGATGCTGTATTGACTGTATCACCAAACAAACAGTATCTTGGCATCTTAATACCAACAATTCCAGACACACATGGTCCTATATTAATGAAGACACAAATTGTCACAAATTGTCACATGTCGCGTGGTAATCTGAGAAGTTGCGAATCTTGTAACCAGAAATTATGTTTTTCCGGGTAAAAGAATTCTGGGAGCTGGGAGCTGTCCCATTTTCTATGCAACTGTACACGCAGACCGCTATATTCTCCCGTCAATACGTATATATCCGGATAGTTTCGGATACATCCTTTTACCTAGCACTCCTCTCAAAGGTTTCGTCAATAGAGCATCCGAAAAAATTAAACTCAACTTGGCGCTATTGGGTGAAATGGACTTAGTAAAGTTATCAAGTGTATTACGTTTGTTTGGTCGTCTTGTAGTACCTGTATGTATTCCTACTCGAATGAGAAGGACCTCTCCAGGAGCTTCCACCAGCTCAAAGTCATGTGTCACTTGAACTAAGTCGAATGCCATACGACATATCTCATCCACGTGATTATTGCCGTTTCTGACTGGTAGACCAGACACCACCATGTACGCGTCACCAATGGTTTCAACTTTGTACACGTCATACTTATCGATAGTGTCATCAAAACCACTGAAAACAAAAAAAACCTCTGATCTGTGAGTTTTTTGAAATGCTTAAGAGCAGATGTCCGTAATTATCAAACAAAATTTACATTTCGTGGCAAACCTCGAGCCATTTTTGTGGTTAGCCTCAACGACCCGAGAGGTCAAATTAGAATGATTTTATCGAACTTTGTAGAGCTTTAGCGCAGCCCTGAGATATTTGCCCAAAGAAATGTTTACATGTATTATTGGGTTATTATTATATATTTTATAATGTTAGGCTATGTAAATTTGACAGATCGAACATGCCTGTAAGCTAAAATTATTTTTTACATTTCAAAGAAGTGTAATGTTGCTGTAATTCACATAAATGAATGTTAAGATGACATACAACAGGGTTTGACTAGTTTTGAGTACAAAGGAATCGTTTTAGGTAGTCAATGCGTCCACTAAAATCTCGACCAATTTTTAGCGCTAAAACGGCGATTTCGACAAACTTTACCAAATTGTCATTTCTCAAAAACTGAATATATATAATATATATATAAATATTTGGCCTTGAAACCTTTATAGGGCTTTTAGTAATATCATAGACTATATATGGACAGAATTTGAGCGAAATCGATTTTCGAAGTTTGCTACGAAATGTTCGATTTTAACGGACATCCGCTCTTAAAATGTTTAAAATGTATTCGTCCAACTAATATTAACATAACTTCTTCTGCATAGTACCTGTATATAGCGTTCAACATTGTTGTCACTTCCAGAGGCGAGATCACACTACAAATATTCGTAAAGTTTACAATATCACTGAAGAATACTGTTACATTATCAAAATACTCAGAGTTGACTTTTTCTCCTCTCTTCAACGTCTCCGCAACTGACTGGGGAAACATGGCTGACAAGACAGCGTCTGTTCTTTGTTGTTCTTCTTTCAAGTTCTCGGTTGTAAATTCGAGCTGTGCTGCGTATTTTTGAATGGTACTGGTCATGCGTATTACTGCAATTACCATCAATGGCGTTAATACGATGACTAGTACTAATACGATACAGTTCACAGTCAGCTTCGTTTCTTTATACTCCACATCAGTTTTCAGATTTCCTGAGATGTGTTCTCCGGCGCTTTTTTGGACTTTTAACAGTATATTCATGTATTTGGTTATCAGTGAGAACCAGTGTTGCCCTGCTGTGTCGTTGCCTGGCGCAGGCTTGTTTTCTAAGATGATAGATCGCTTTGCTTCTAATTCAGACATAACTGCTGTTTGTTGGGATACAAGCTTTTTGTAGCGATCTCCAAGAAGTGTCATTAGATCCATACTTGATTTCAGAAAAGCATCACCTTAAAAGAGAAATAAGTGATTGACAATTAGTGTATTGTAAAAAGTTCCTTGAAAACATGGAACAAAATTGTCGCTAGGTAAGAATGAGTACGGAGTCGTTTTTTGTTAGTGATTAGTTTAATATAAAAAACATAACTTACCAATAATTTTTTGTTCAGCATACCATAATAAGTCTTCAGTCTCGTTAAAATGACCACGTGAAAAGAACGACCCTCCCAACGCTCTCTCGATGCCTGTCCTGTCCTTAGAAACCAGAAACATCTGGTATCCAAGCAAATCAAATATTCGGTTATCAGAGGTATTGTTCATGAAACTTCGGAACAACCAATTTAACGAGAAGTTGATAATACTGGTGTAGAATAGGATTTCTTTTTTGATCGTAGAGTTCCTGCCGTAGTCTATTGCGTAGCGGTGGTTTTCAATCTCTCGGTTGAATATCTCTTCCGACCGGAATATATTGCTTGGGACATTACTTGGCCATGTTGGGATGTCTTTTATCGCAGCTGATGTTTTTGAGTGCGCTGTTTCTAAAACTGTTAAAATGGTGCTGTTCTGATTGGACGAGATGCTGAGGACAGTCAGCCCTCGTTCAACTTGTAAACAGTGAATCAAATCTGCTACTTTTATACTGACATCAACTGCCTCTTTTATGGCTGTGTCTCGTTGGACTAAGGTCAATGCTTCGTGGACATCCATGGAAATGAATACTAGAAGCATCACAGCAGAGAATAAAGATACTGCTAAAATCTTTATTGTTAACCAATACCTTTGGTATCTTGAGTTAGCACTGTAGTCACATGAGTTTGGATTGAGAGAGCCTTTTTGTTCAGCAGGATAGACACGGGTAGACCATGATAGACCCTCTGATAGTCGAAACCTAAGAATCGATCAGTCAATGAATAGATTTTAAAATAGATTTTATAATGGTTTAGATATGTTCCTTAGTAATTTTAAGATCGTTATAGGAATACTGTAGGGCCCGGCCCAGTTAGCTTTGATAAAAACAACACAATACTTACATACATAGAATCATAGACATTTTAAACTGATCCCAACCCGGAATTACCCTTCCGAACCCAACCTTAGTTTACATAAACTGTTTATCAGTGGCCTAATGAAAGTATTTCGCTAGATAAGTTTAAAAGATAGCAATTTCAATAGAGTACAAACACTAAAAGTGTGCAACATAAATACCACTAAATACTGCTAAATTATGCAAATTCTTTTGTTCTCTATTGTTTAATCAACACTATTTAGTGGTAAATAGTACAAAGTATTGCACACTTTTAGTGTTTGTACTCTAGTGTTTGGTAATGCGTTGGCGTTTGTTAAATGCCTTAGGAATTGTTAACTTTGTTCGTAACATTATGATGTTTCGGATGTTCTTTTTTATTCATTTCCATTAGAATCACTGAACGCATTCTGCCTCGAGCTCATTTCCTTTGTTTTGCGATACTTTTAATTACGCGTTGTTTTGAGTGTCCATATCTCTTTCACGAATACGTGAATATTATTATTAAGTACTCATGGAAAGTGTTGTATATGATCTGACAAACTCTGCCCGGCTTAACTCTAACAAAAAGATAATAAATTAACAGATTAAAGAAAGGTAAAATTATAAGATTTATGATAATTAGCATAAACTAGTGATCAGAATAATCTTTAGTTTTTCTTCGAGTAAAGCTCCTCCTCTTCCCAGTTCCCCTAGGAAGCCTAGTAAATTTGATTTATCCATTTCTCTCTATTTTGCAACATTTTTAATTACGCGTTGTTTAATTTTAATTTGAGAGTGTTTTTGCACGAAAACGTGGTTATTATCATAATGTGGAGTGATTTATTGACAAAAATATAATTTGTTAATCTTCAAATTCAAAACAAAAAGATGCACGATTTTTTTTTACTTGCAGATTGACTGTACAAACAAGACAATTCAAAGTAACTCAGCATGCATCCAATATTTCTTAAAATATTCGGTGACTATCCTATAACATTTTACAGCGATAGAGTATTTAATTTATTCGCGATAAGCGAAGCTGTCAAGTTACAGAGTGCAAAGCGACTGAGTAGTAATTACTCAAATAACTCAAATTTTGGGTGGCATGGGCGAAAGAAACTTTCTTTCGATCCCGTTATACATATTCTTGATTGTAACTTGAATCGTCCCTGATGAATATTGATCAGAGGGATGTTAGACCTTAAACACATCTCCATGTAAACAATGGTTACCTAGGTAATCATGGTATTTGAATTAATACTTATCAGCAACCAGCTATTTTTTTTGACATTAATTATTATTTTAATTTCATCTTAATTTCTTGCTTTTTTACTTCCCTTTTCATAGTTTCAATTTCTGTTTCTTTATCTAACTATTATTACTCGGGCTACCTGTGGTAGCTCGAGTCTAAAAATGCAAACGGTTCTTCGTTTTCTTCGTCGTGGTCCTCAAATTGGAGGGTCAGGTCCCAGGCGTTCCTAGTACTACATGACAGCGCATGAGCAACGATCGCTGACCGAAGGCTCATACGAACGAATAAATATCGATTGAAATGAAAACGTATTTTTATTTGTGATTTGATTAACGAGACTGACGATGATTGGCGTTGTCATTATTCTGGATAACATGTGAAGACGAGTCATTATGAAAATGACGAATTAATTGTTCGATCGAATATCAACTCGCGTTTACTCGTTTAACACTGATCCCGCAGAAAGTAATGGCTATATTTTTTGGACTGATGATCGACAAGACATTCCCTATTGCTAGTTGCTGTAATACAAGGTTGACATCCGAAATATAGCTTGCTACTTTCTTTTTTATAAAGACGAGGATATCTTGGCCGGAATGATCCGCCGTTAGTGAAGTCCTTTCTAGCACAAAACAGAAGTTGTGCCACGCCAGCAGAATTGCATTCGCTACGGCATATTATGAAGCACTTCCAAACAGAAATCTTGAGTTTATTTTGATTAATGTGCTAATTTTCTTCTTCATAATGTCAGAGAACGTGACTTCCTTCATGAAGCCTACAAAGCGAACACCGTCAACTAGGCATGAAAACATTCAAATCGGCCTGTCTGAAAACCACTCTCAACAGCTCAAATCGCCTCAAAAATTACACAAATTGCTTTAGTAACTATCTATCTTTCTTGTTCTGACGTTCATTTTTCAAGAACAACTTCAAGTTTTCGTAGCTTTCAAGTTTTTGAACTCTACATCGCATACTAAAATCTTGGTCTTCGTAGCGGCGCTTTTGGGGGGAGGGGACGGGGTGAAATGTCAACACTTTGTAACACAGGCATCCCGGTACATAGAAATCATATGTCGAGCAGATTCATACAGCCCCCCCCCCCCCCCCCCAAAAAAAAAACCCACAATTGCCTCGATAACTATCCATCTTTATTTTCGTGACTTTTATTTCTCAAAAGGTTAATCTTGATAATAATGTTTCTGAGACTTAGTTTTCATTTTCTCAATAAAAACATGAAATTTGGGATAAGTGGATTTCTCATTAAAGTAACCTAAAATTAGTCATAAATGATGATTTGTTTATTTTTGTACATTTTCAACATTTTGTTAACATTAATGAACCAATTCAGTTCTTCACATTTCCTATTAGTGCCTCAGGATAGCTTTGTGTAAATATGTGAATTTATGAAACATTTTTAATGCTGTTTTAAAATACCAACCAATGCAACAAAACACCAAGCAGGCTAAAATACCTAAAATAAAGCACAACTCTGGCTCTGTCATCTCCTTGGATATAATAACATTTTTCCTACTTTTTTCTCAGTATAGGTTTCTATACGTATAATATGCCTGTATTAGAGCTTTATGAGTTTGCTCATGACTTACTGAATTTGCTTCAGTTAGTGTCTATGAAGACAGTGGTACCTCTATAAAGCGGTCACCCTCGGGACCTTCCAAAGCTAGTGGCCGCTATATAGAGGTTGGTCGCAGAATAGAGGTATAGAATAGGAGGTATACGAATAGATTTGAGACTTTTTATTGTGACCGCCTAATAGAGGGTGACCGCTTAATAGAGGTACCACTGTATATGTATTGTGCATGATCTATGTATGATACATTTATGAATTTCAATCCATCAGAATCCCTTCTGTTCAGTAGCCCAAGTAATCGCTCACAGAGCGTCTAGTTGTATTATTCGTACAGTACATTTTTTCTAATTATATTGTAACTTTTTTTTAATGCTATGCAAATCTTCATTTATTTATTTAATAATTTAACAACGCCGCCTTAGTCTAATAGTTTTTGGCTATTTGCGGGAGAGTGATAACATTGCCGTAAATATGTACATAATTAGTTTTGCAAAAAAGTTGAATACGTTGGAATGAGTGGTGACTCAAATAAGTGAGTCAATTGATCGTTGCATCCACAGTTGCCCAATTAAACACAGACAACGGAGTAGTGGTTACTAAAATAACTAGTACGACACTGTCTTACTCACTGTAAAGCTAAATATGAAGTTTTAGAAGTTTATCCTTGGATAAATCGATCCTACAAAATTGAAAACATTCTAAAAAGTTCGTTTCGCCTGCGGTACTAATAAAAACTGAGGGCATAAAAGATAGAAAAACAAAATAGAGGAAGCATTTATTTTTCCTTCAAATTGCCGGCTAGGTTTGAATTACAACTTTAATCCTAAAAGCCAAAATGAAAACAAAACAAAGAATATGTCTAAAAGTCTAAAAGTACGTGAAGTTTTTTTTCCAACATATTTAAACTAAAACAAGGGTAAACAAAAGCTTAACAGGGTACTCACACCACTTCCACCTCTCGATATCTTAGCTTTCACTTAGCTTTTTCCGTGATAATTAGCGAGCATTGAGTGTCGTCGCATTAGTTTGAGGATGGAAGAATAGCACTTATTGTATTGAATCTATAGTACTTGAAGACGTATTGTAAATGACACTGACTGAATGTTAAAATACGTAATTGCATATTTTTTTATTTTCTTATTTTTTTGCATATTTTTTGCACTTAAAACTAATTTTCCAGAATACTTCAAGAGGCAATTATGATATCGCACAATAACTGAACCTACTAAAATCTCTATACTTTCTTCCTAAACTCGTACGACAAGACTTTTATTATAAGTGGATCATTCCAGCTGTATTATCTTACGGACTGATAATCTGAGGAAATTGTAACAAGAATCCATCGGACACCATAGAAAGAATACACTACAGAGCAGCGTGAATCATCAATAGCTTGCCATGGAACAGCCCAAGAACAGAAATTACAAGCCAACTACAATTGGCCAATACCAAAACGAGTAGAAAACTGGGTACTAGTTTCTCTAATTTATTTAACTAAGAAGTGAATCTCATAATATAAAAGAGCAGATCAAGATATGTAAGATTCCTGAGTTGTGGTGGTTTTGGTTGGATATTGAGTGAGTTACAGCCATTCAAAACTGCCCAAAATTACAAAGGGATGTATGGATTGGAAGGACAGACGTCCTTCCAAACCATACATTTCCTTCTATGTTTAGGTATTTTTATGAGGCAGTATCTTGATCAGAATACAACCAAATGCAACCAAACTCAGGAATCTTACATATCTTGATGTGCTCTATTTAATTACATACTTAATTACATCATATAGGCAAACTAGTACCCAGTCCTCTACTCGTTTTGGTATTGGCCAATGGAAACCATTGAAGTTCTTACATACATCAAACTGGGAGTCTTCATGTAGAAGTGTTAGTACGGAAAGGAGAACAAAGAGCTACAAGACCTACTCAAGAAGAGAGACGTTGGCAATCACTCTACGTGATTGAAACAAAGCTATACTACCAAAGTTCAATACGAACTATGGAAAAAAGGCAATAAGGGACCAAAGTCCCAAACTGTGGAATTAACGCGCTCGATAACAAAACCAGAGAATCGAGCAACATCAAACACTTTCTCGGAACTTATAAAGAACACATGCCTCTGATATGTAATAATAGTTAATAATATAATTTAATTATGATACTGTTTAAATTGTAAACTATTGATTATAATGTACATCAGCTATGCGCAGTGCTGTAAAAACCCATCGTGTAAAATAAACATATCACCACTTTATTACATCATTGACTCGACATGTTTTTGATAATAACGATTTTCTCGACACTAACAAATTTTCTTGACACTAAAAGCCTTGCTAGACTTATTTGAGATTTTAGTACCCTGTTACCCTCATCAACATTTACGATTGCTAGCGAGATAATAATAGGTGAACTTTGTTCGCTTTTTGAATATTTAAAACTCGAAATATCATGAAATACAGGGATAGGTTTGATGGCCGGTCTCGATGTGAGGCAAACCGTGCTTTTGAATTATATGGTGACATAGAGCAGATTTCGTATGACTTGTGAAAAGCTCACTGCACGAACGCCGTCAAGGTATAAGGCAAGGCACATCAGATTTCTAAAAATATCACGGTCGCGGCACGGCACTCACACGGCGCTGAACTTTTCACAGTCATACGCTACCAACACAGAAATGCTTTGCCCTTTTTCTTTCGTGAAATAGTTAATCAGTAGCATTTTCAACAATATTCACACGAATGTGAAATTTGAATAATTAAAATGACCCCATAGCTTGTAAAGAACGCCGATAAGATAAAAATATATGCTTTACAATTGTAACGGGAAGCAAATACCTCAAATTATGAGCCATCAATTGATCACCAGTTTGTTCATTCAAGCAAGCCTTGACAGTTGTTTTTAATTTTAATGTTCTTTTTTTGATTTTCCTACTTTTGTCAGTATTCATCAAAATAAAAATATGTGCTTTACAATTCTAACTGGAAGCAAATACCTCAAATTATGAGCCATGAATTGACCAGTTTGTTCATTCAAGCAAGCCTTGACAGTTGTTTTTAATTACATAGGTAATTGCGAACACTGTTCATTTAATGTTCTTTTTTGATTTTCCTGCTTTTGTTAATGTTCATCAAAAAAAAAAAAAAAAAATGCTTTACAATACTAACTAGAAGCAAATACCTCAAATTGTGAGCCATCAATTGACCAGTTTGTTCATTCAAGCAAGCCTTGTCAGTTGTTCTTAATTACATAGGTAATTGCGTGTATTATTCATTAAAATGTTGTTTCCCCCCCCCCCTACTTTTGTTATATTCGTCAAAATAAATTGGTGTATGCAGGATGTGTAATTATCTATTTATGAATAAATTTAACAAATCGCACATAGTTTTTCTGTCATGTTATTGATCATAGATGGCGTCAAAAAATGTTCAAATAGAACCACGAGCGTACGTAGATAGACTTAAATTGCATAATATAAATATTGAATTATATTCACCACTTCTACCATTATATTTTTATGTCGTATTTGCTCGCCAGCAATTAATTGATTCGTTATAAAATGTTATTTCTTTTCAAATATCACATCTATATATATAAAAAATACTCGTTTCCGATTGGCTGACGAACTGTAAATTTTGTCTTAATACCGTGCAATTAATAATTTGACTCATTCGGAACTTTTGTGCTTTCAAATTGATTCATTACCCTGCACTTTTATTCTCAGAAACTCGTATTTTTTATATATGTGATATTAAAAGGAAAATACCTATGTTTTCGAAGAATTAATGAAAAATACCGCTTGTATTTGATGAAAGTGAATTAGCACCACAGCAGCGAAATCCATTTTGTATTTTTTAATATTTCCAAATTCTTTTTCATTCCTAGCAAAACCCAAATCAAGCTTTATTTTTCTTTTATTATCAAACTTCAAAGTGTTAAATCTGGCAAAATTGAATCAGATTGTTTATTCAAACAAACTAACGCTGCATCATCATTGATACTAGAAATTGTGTTTCAGCCGGGCGCAACGGTCAAACAATAGTCGTTACGTAAATTTATTTATAGTCGATTTAAAATATTGTTTGAGTACTAAAACATTGTTTTACTTGCTTACTCTCTAGATACAAATCTTATAAATCATTTATAAACATTTATATATAAATAACAGTCATATACAAGTCATTTCTGCCACTAAGAAATACCGTATTTGAACACATGAAAATGATTTATGTTTATGTAATAAATGCATAAATGGACGCTAAGAGATATGCAATTTATCTTCTCGTGTTAAATTTGTTTATCTCACGAGTATTTCTGCCACTGAGTAATATCGTATTTGAACACATGAAAATGATTTTTGTTTACATAATAATTGCATAAATGGACGCTTTGAGATATGGAATTTATCTTCTCGTGTTAAAATTTTTTATCTCACGAGTATTTCTGCCACTGAGAAATATTGTATTTGAACACATGAAAATGATTTTTTTTTTTTTTATCTTCTCGTGTTCAAATCAGTATTATCTCACGAAATTGAACACTGGAAAGATAATTCCATATCTCTGCGCGTCCATGTATTATTATCTAGTATGATTGCGATGTGTTCTTGCCTATCAGTTACAATACTAATTCTTACTATACCTTGTAGTTTTGCTTTTCTTTTTCTTAGGTCGTTCCAGCTTTATATTACTTTCTTTCATGTCTCTGTCGACTCCATTTACTAGTTTATTCATTTCCAAGTTCAAAGGGACTTTTACGTCAACTTTAAGAGGAAATAAAAGCACTGGATTCAATGCCACAACCGTACTGCTAAACAGCCCGACTTACATCTTCCTGATTGTAAACTGAGGCAGTATTCGGCTATTTTAGATGTTCGACTAAAACATAAAAGTTGCAAAAACAAAAAACCAAGCTAATTAACAAACCATTCGCCAAAACTATGTCTTTTCGAATATAAGCGCGGACAGTCCACGCAGTTTTCCGAGAGCCTTATCTGATCATTGAACAGGAAACGTTTTTAATGGAAAATTTGAATGTCTACCGTATTCTTTCAATACTGTCTCTTAACAAAATCAATTAACCAGCCAGATGGCTGAAAGTTTTGATCACCACCAATCCCAACACTGATTATTGTCAACACTGATCAGTGTCGGCGTAAAGTACCTAAAACAGTTTGTTTTATCCGTAAATGACGAAAGATAATCGATATATTTCGATTGCTGGCTGGCTAGAGGCGAAGATAATGCAAATACGTATTGTACATGCAGGTGTTTAAAATGCTTGTTCTTTTCGAATGTAACTTGCACGTATAGGACTACTCGGCGTCATAAGATCACCCAAAATCGCTCAAAATCGCCTAAATTCGACTAAAATTGCCTAAAGTCGCCTAAGATCGCCTTAGATTTTGGGAGCTTTTTGCTAAAAAACCCGTAGTATAGGCCTATGTATCTAAAATGCCATTTGTGTGATAAAAGGCACATCAAACATAGTACATATTCAAGTTATACTTAAAAATATTTGCTACGTGTTTCCTGTATTCGACGAATAATACAATACAATACAATATCTTTATTAAGGTGAGAGACGCAATAACCTTTCACAGTTTTCTAATCTAAGACCCTCAAATAACATTTAAACTGCTTCTTTTGCTGTGTTTTTCGGAACACTGACAAAGCTCACTGTCGTAATCGCTTTTGTGCAGCTGAGTTCGAAGGGATAAATCCACATTTGGGACATCAAATCATTACAAAAAGACAAGTGCATTCAGCACTTTGTGTTAACATGTTACAGGATTTCATGTCAGTTTTGATTGTTATTTTTTATCAAAATGATACGTGAAGATATATTTTTGGACAAGCTAAAGTGTTAAATAAAAGATTATGGCTTATTGCATATTGATCTTAGCCGTTGATCATCTACTGTTCTTTTTTGGTCATTATATTTGCCGGTTAGAGAAGATATTTGATATAACACCCATGCTTCCTGTTCCATCAGTGATCCCAAAGCACGGCTCATATGTTTTGGGAAAACAAATGAGGCTGTTAAACCAACAAAATCTTATTAAAGTTGTCCCGCTGTTTTCACTTTAAACTGATCTATCAACCTTTTTTAAGATGTGTACACGCCGCCAATTTCAAAGAAGTCTAATATTGAAAGCTAAATACTGCATATTGAAAAGCGCATTTCGAGATAGAAGAAAACTCACTTTTTTAACGTCTCAAATCCACTAGCCAGAGTGTCTCACCAATAGCGCAGCGCATCAATGACGTCACAAAAATGGAGACAAAGGCCTTACTCGGACAAACAAACTTTTATTTAACTTTCAGCAGACATTTTCAATGCCGATCAATCACGTTCTTATTCTAATTTCAGCAGGAAATGATAAGATCGGTTCATATATTGCTCAACACGGAAAAACTGAACACAATGTTTGTCCGAGTCTTGGAGCTAGTTTTAGCATTCATGCGCTGCGCTATTGGGGAGACTCACATTCACTACGCCTTCTTGCATTATATATTGTATGCACAAAACCCCGCTCCCATGTTGATTTTTTGCTTTTTGGTTGTATTCTGACCAAGATACAGCCTCATAAAAATACCTAAAAATAGAGGGAAATGTATTGTTTGAAATCCATATATTTCTTTGTAATTTTGGGCAGTTTTGAATGGCTGTAATTTACTCAATATCCAACCAAAAGCACCAAATCTCAGGAATTTTACGTATATTGATCTGTTCTTTTATATTATGTGGTTCATTTCTTAAGCTTAATGACATCAATTAAGCAAACTAGTACCCAGTCCTCTACTTGTTTTGGTATTGGCCAATATCTTGTGCTGCCAATTTCATATCAATCTATCTATAATTTCTTTTTTTAGGGCCTCTATGATTTTTCCCTCCAGAATGTTTTTATTCTAGAAAGTTATTATTGTTAAAATCAACCTCGAAACATACATAGTCGTATTTGTTGTTAAATAATTTATAATTTTTGAAATGATATCTGATTTGTCTATTATTATTATCATCATCATCATCATCATTATTATTGTTATTATTATTATTATTATTATTATTATTATTATTATTATTATTATTATTATTATTATTATTATTATTATTATTATTATTATTATTATTATTATTATTATTATTTGCTCAGGATTATCTGGTTTTCTTTCCTCCAAAAAATTAACGTGTGAGTAGAGTTGTTAATTGGAAATATTGAATGTAGTGGTAATGTGTGAGAAGAGCCACAACGGGAAGTGATGATTGTGAAATATACGTATATATTATCATTCATGGCGACGTTCACTTTTCAGCTGGTTGATTGTTTCAATAGTCATGTGTAATGCATGACACTATATGTTTATATACTCTTTTCAGAATTGTTTATAATGGACAATTTATCCCACACGCGTACTGCTTACCACCCACAATGCACTTGAGGCATGGAATGGTTGGTCAGTCAGACATATTACAAAATTTTGTATATTTTGCATATGATAATGTTACCATGATAATTATAGCTTTATACACTTATCTAATATATACATAATATTTTATTAAGATCTAGATGTTACAGTAAAAGGAGCTTAGCTTCTTGTAAAAACCCGTAAGGTTTTCTCGTATCAAAGATATGCCTATATTGTTCTGTTGAAATCTCAACCTGTTAAAAAAAAAAACAATCTTGCGCGCTAATCAAAGTCTTTTGTTATTTCTCACCTGCAATATCATATATGGTAATGGTATTGTTTTCAAGATTGCATACGGTATTTCTGATACGTTTAAGCTCTCCACACATACGTATTCAAACATATACAATGTACAAGCTTTTATGCGATCTCTTCAAAAATGATGTATATATATGTGAAATAAAGACATTCACATCTATACAAGCTTAAACAACGAGTCAACTCAAGACCGAAATGAATGCTGGTTTTGCGCAGCTGGTAAAGTATTACAATCAGACTTGCCTTGAAATCAGACTAAAGAATACGAACTATAACAACAAAAAGTGAGTATTATCACGTGCTTGTTATTGCGTTATAATCAATGTTGTTGAAAACAAGTGGAATTATATTGCATTACCAGCACAAAAGCAGTGGTTTCATTACGGTTTTGGCCTGATGCTTGTCTCTAATGCTGCCAAAACGATCTTTGAAATAAGTATATACCATTTCGATTTTGAAACCGATGCTTCGGTTCAATCCCGAGAAAAAATAAGGGGATTTGATGGAGTCGGTATATTTCCACAGAGGAAAACATTCCAGTAAATGTACTATATATAGCTTGCATTGGGTCACTAAACTGTTTATGATAGTGATTATGATTGATTATATGTCTTAAATATATAGTGCTAATAATAGTGGCCTAGCGGTTAGAACAATGAACTTTCACCAATGCGACCTGGGTTCGTTTTCTGGTACGGCCGATATAAGCTAAGTGAACAGAGTATGTTTGATGTATTGTTCTCTCTCATGCATGCCACAAGGGTTTTTCTCCGGATTAACAGGTCTTCGTCCTTCCGCAAAAATCAACATGCCAGCTGTATGTAATGTGCTTATAGAACAGAATGTAGTGTGGAGTGTGTGAGAGACAGCAGGCCCTCATCAGCTAAGTTGAAAAGCAGCCTGCTTTAACGAATAAATGATTTATTTTATCATAAAGACAAGATTTTTCAACCTGAAAGGTTTATTTTGTACATATATGTTTCGGCGTACTTACGCCATCATCAGTGCTTATAAACTACGAAAAATTACAGAAGCATAGTACAAAGTGCACGTGTAAATGTGTTAAATAGACTATTAAAAATATAAAAATATTAAGCAATTATTGCATGAGTCTGTGTATGATATGAAAAAATATGCAAACCAAGGAGGGTGATAGCTGCTGAAGCCGTAGGCTGAGGCGGATAACACCCTCCGAGGTTTGCATAATTTTTCATATCATACGAACTGAGCCGAATTCAATAATTGTTTTATTATTCATTCAGAATATTTTTACGGCTCCGCTTATATATATCCAAAACGGAGCTTCTTTAATGATAGTTTAATACATCGAAACTGACAAAAATCAATATTTCAGTTTTCCCTCTAAATATTGATTGAAGCAATATTTCACAGCCTTTTGTTGATTTTTTTGGTGTTTTTGCTATATTTTCCTTGCAATATTGCGCCTATTTCTTCCTCGCTAAGTGAGGGAAACCGTCCTGAATTCGAGGCAGCCAATTTTCCGCTTTCTGTGTGTGACGTAAGTCGTCCAATAATTTTTCAGTTATTGGACGATTGACGTCATTTGTCAAATACTTTTTTCAATTATTGGACGATTGACGTATTTTTTCCAAATTTGGTACGTCTTAGCAGGTTATGAAAAATGAACTGGGCAAAATCGACTAATCAGAAACGGGGAAATATTTTGAATGAATAATAAAATGATTTATTGTATTTATTTTTGTAATAATTTCACTTGCATGTCTGATATTGACTATAATAGACAGCAAAACATAATTACACGGTAGTAATATTGATTACAGTTTCCTGTAATACAAAATCACCAGACCGAAAATATATACAAAAGGGGCAACAGCTAGCAGAGAAAAACTAAATCACACATATTTAAACCAGTTTTCCCCTTTTAAGGCAGTAATACAATATCACAAAAAAAATATATACAAAGTTATACAATCTTCGTTGTTATATAAAAAAATATAAAAAAATATTTGTAAATAGTAACCTTAGGAATATAGTATATTCCATGAATTGTAAGCAACCTGTGATTCAAACTGAGAAGTAAAAGGAATAGTAATAATGATAATGATAATGTATGCATATATATTGCGGTAAGCTCTAGGCGCATAACACAAAATAATCTATTGTTAGTTACGTATTATTTACAAATTATACACATTCTTGAAAAAAGGGGTTAATTTAGGGGTCAGTATTGATACAGCCCGGGGCTTTGTCTGAGTGGTAAGGGTGATCGGCGTTTCAATTCTTTGAGGGTTTAAAATATATCCTGTGCGAACCTTTTATGGTTCTGGCTCAAACGTCAATTACTTAACATGGCTCAGTACTTTAAGGCTACGTTTGCACGGGACCGGACGAATTTTTGACCGGTCAAAAAAACATCCGCTTACGGGTTCCGTCCACACGGGACCGCGCTAAACGTGCAATAATTTGGACGCCTAACCGATCAAATATTCGTCTGAACAGGACGAAAATATTGTTCGGTTCCGTGTAAACAGCATGTCTAGGACGATTTTTTGACCGGTCAAAAATTCGTCCGGTCCCGTGTAAACCCAGCTAGCCTAAAGATCGTTTTACTTGGCTTTGTTACCAAACATATATAAGCTTAGCTGCCAAGAACATCGCACATACCTTTTGAAATCAACAAGAATCAATTTATGCGTACCTTTTAGGAGTCATTTCAAGGAATTGAAATGCGTTTGGTGTATAAGTGAAATACAGATACATGAGAAAAATATCATATGCCCTTGGTAGGAATTGAACCCCAAGGTTTCGGCTTTCTAGTCCGACGTGTTACCACTACACCACAAGGACCAACCACGCTGGATAAGCAGCCGGACAATGTAGAGCAACTGTGGGGGGTCCCAGGGCGATATTAATCTCTTAGGTAAATTTGAACACCGTAAAAAATCGATCGCCGATCACCCCTACTATATGGACGAAGGGGGTATACCCAGGGCTCAAAATAGGTAAAAAAGTACAAAAAGTACAAAGTACGAGTGAATAATTATTGATATTGCATGCCTTGACGTGTTCATTTCATCCCATTCATGGTTGTGCCTCCTTTTTATCCAGCCAAAACGTTTCCATTTTCCCTTTGCCCTAAAAAGACATAAAACCTGCGTTAATATAACCTTTTCATAGATCATAGACAAAATAATGAATGATTGTCCAAGGAATTGAAAAAGCACATGTTGTAACCAATCTTTTGTAAGGATTTCGCTTAAACGTATGAGAAATAATATTTCTCTTTTTATAGATTGCACATATAAAAGCACTTTTAAGTATTATTAAAATCATATTTTATAAAAATAATATAAAAATAGTATTTTATTAAAATGTTTTATTAAAATAATATAAAAATAATATTTTATTAAAATATTTTATTAAAATAAAGATTATTGTTATATGTAATCTCTAACGAAATCACGTTACAGTACGTTTTTTGGAATATTATTCGTATTTTATTTACATAAACTTACGAATGTGAGTAGCTTTTGCTATGAATCATACATCGTTTTAGATATTATATTGGGTTTCAAAATATATTTTAAATAGTTTACGTCCTGAAGTATAAATTGGTTGACTTACGATAAATAACCCGTGACTTTAGGTTATATTATAGAAAGTACTAAATGAAATATAACATATGCTAACATACATATATATTTTTTTAATATAGCCGGAACATTCAAATATTGACAACTAATATTGTACATTATTATATGGCATGAACTACTTCCGGTAAAATCTCGCGTTGTGATTGGCTGTTTGACGGGCGAGATCCAGCCGTAATGACCGTGGTCAATATGGAAAATCTAGCTTCGACATTTTTTCACTAAGTATACTTATGTAAGTTGTTTTTCATTCTCTAAAGAACATAACGTTCGTTCACATACCTCAATAGTAGTTGAAAAGTATAACTTTTAGTCAGTTTATCTATCCTTGTATAAAACAACACCCGACGGCGGTGAGTTGAGCTATCTTTTGTTGCCGATGATATGTCGTTGCTTTTCATTCACTTTTAACAAGCTTTAAAATCCACAATAAGTTTGTCTACTAAAGTTAACAACCGGTAACAACGTTTTTGAAGTCAAGAAGTGTTATTGTCTTTCTTTTTCTGCATACAAAAGGTTCAAACATCTTTAAAAAGGTCGGTTTACTCGATTCTTAGAAGTCCTGTCAGCGATCCTCATGCTTTCTTCTTCATAAATTATTGCACAGACAAATGAATTCCGTCAACAGTTTACGATGATTTTGATTAAAGTTCTTCTTATTTATCGAAAAATAAGCTTCCGTAGGCTCTATTTCTCGCGATGCAAACGTCCACAAGACCGACGAATTTCAACTCGCTTCAACATCCATCGTGGCTCACTTGTTTATGTCAGCTAAATTTCTTTGAAAAACTTGTTTTTTGTTTCTTGGCTTTCTTTGATGTTGAGACATAAACAAAACCCTTTGTCTTTAAATTATCTTTGATTTGGAATGATGCAGAAAGCTGCAGTAATTTCAATATTTTGGCATTGAAATGTCTGTAAGTTTGTAGAGGCATTCATCACATGCTAAATGAAAACCGGTTTCAACAGGTTTCAACCCGCTCTTTTTCAGTAAAACTACTGGGAAGCCATTCGAAAGCAACGCGCATCGTAAAATATCAAAAAAAAATTACTTTCTCTCTTTAAAATAGCCATATAATAAACAACTTATTAACCTCGTTTGCTCGGTCTGTACAGAGAAATATCAGCCGTCGGTCTTTGTACAGACCTCGCGCTCGGTTAATAAGTAGTTAATAATATATATAGCACCTTTAATTCGATGTATCCACGGAATTCAGCTTTAAAATGCTCAAAGTAGATCAGCTTGTCCTGTGTACTTCCACTTATATGGACTTTTTGAGCTGCAAATAACAGTATAACAAACTCTGATTTATAGACATATATTGTATTGAGGATTTTAAAGGGGACCAGTCAATTTTCGGGAGTACTAAAGGAGGATAAGTCGTAAACTACAGCATCAAAAGGTTGGATCACTCAAAATTTGAATGTGTAAGAATTCATGATTTTGTTTTAATATTACTCATCCTCAAACTGTATTTTAAATAACTGTTTCATTCATTTGAATATCTGTCAGAAATATAAGTACTTATCTAGGGGGGGGGGGGGGGGGGGGTGGAATCTCTGAAATTATCCGTAGGTAGGAGGGGGGATCACTGCAATGTATATACTGATGAAGGGGGGATCTGTAAAGTTTCACTGTGTCAGAACTAAAGTCCTCCCCCCTCAGGCGATAAATAATGACCGGTCCCTTATGTATCTATTTGTTTGTTCATTTGTTTGTTTGTTTGTTGTTTATGTTACTTACGTAGACCAGTTGTTTGCATTCTCGATGCTGTATTGACTGTATCACCAAACAAACAGTATCTTGGCATCTTAATACCAACAATTCCAGACACACATGGTCCTGTCAATTAAAGCGTGTTTATAAACACTATAAACGTGAAGTTTTAATACTGGTATGAATTATACCTATAATGTTTAAACAGGGTGAAAATGTGAGAATAGTCCTCTTCACAGTTTCCTGCGCCATCTTGAAAGATATCCGGGAACTGTGAAGGGGACTATTGAGCACTTGTCGGTACAGTGGTTTTGTAGATATTATTTTATGCCGGTGTGTTCAACGAAATCTGGTTGCGCTAGTTGCACATCTTTCCTAAATATAAGTTTAATAGAGAGCGGATCAGATGACAATCCAAACCGATCAAAACCACCGAAAATCGCATTTTTATTCAAATAATTCTACTGCAAAGTGTTCATAGATAGTCCCCTTCACAGTTCCTTGCGCCATCTTGAAAAGTAGCCGGGCCTTTTAATTGAAGCGAGACAAATATTGAGCTTGCAATGATAGAGACCTTTTAACACCTTGCGGAACAATTATTCACGTGTCCCTCTCAATGCAAGCTCAACGTTTATTCTACAGAAAAATGCGTTTAGGCTGCCTCTGCATAGCATTTTTTATAAAAATAAGATATTTCTATCAGCATCATTAAAAAACAATACCCGTATGTATTCCTACTCGAATGAGAAGGACTTCGCCAGGGACTTCCACCAGCTCAAAGTCATGTGTCACTTGGACCAAGTCGAATGCCATACGACATATCTCATCCACGTGATTATTGCCGTTTCTGACTGGTAGACCAGACACCACCATGTACGCGTCACCAATGGTTTCAACTTTGTACACGTCATACTTATCGATAGTGTCATCAAAACAACTGAAAACAAACAAAAACTCTGATTTGTAAGTGTTTTGAAATGCTTTTAAAAATGTTTAAAATGTATTCGTCCAACTTATATAAACATCACTTCTTCTGCATAGTACCTGTATATAGCGTTCAACATTGTTGTCACTTCCAGGGGTGAGATCACACTACAAATATTCGTAAAGTTTACAATATCACTGAAGAATACTGTTACACTATCAAAATATTCCGAGTTGACTTTTTCTCCTCTCTTCAACGTCTCTGCAACTGACTGGGGAAACATGGCTGACAAGACAGCGTCTGTCCTTTGTTGTTCTTCTTTCAAGTTCTTGGTTACAAACTCGAGCTGTGCTGCGTATTTTTGAATGGTACTGGTCATGCGTATTACTGCGATTACCATCAATGGCGTTAATACGACGACAAGTACTAATACGATACAGTTCATAGTTAGCTTCGTTTCTTTATACTCCACATCAGTTTTCAGATTTCCTGAGATGTGTTCTCCGGCGCTTTTTTGGGCTTTTAACAGTATATTCATGTATTTGGTTATCAGTGAGAACCAGTGTTGTCCTGATGTGTCGTTGCCTGGCGCAGGCTTGTTTTCTAAGATGATAGATCGCTTTGCTTCTAATTCAGACATAACTGCTGTTTGTTGGGATACAAGCTGTTTGTAGCGATCTCCAAGAAGTGTCATTAGATCCATACTTGATTTCAGAAAAGCATCACCTTAAAAGAGAAATAAGTGACTGACAATTAGTGTACTGTAAAAAGTTCCTGGAAAACATGGAACTAAATTGTCGCTAGGTAAGAATGAGTACGGAGTCGTTTTTTGTTAATGATTAGTTTTGAAGAAAAAACCTGTTACTTACCGATAATTTTCTGTTCAGCATACCATAATAGGTCTCCAGTCTCGTTAAAATGACCACGTGAAAAGAACGACCCACCCAACGCTCTCTCAATGCCTACCCTGTCCTTAGAAACCAGAAACATCTGGTATCCAAGCAATTCAAATATTCGCTTATCTGGAGTACTGTCCATGAAACTTCGGAACAACCAATTTATCAAGAAGTTGATAATACTGGTGTAGAATTGGATTTCCTTTTTGATCGTAGAGTTCCTGCCGTAGTCTATTGCGTAGCGGTGGTTTTCAATCTCTCGGTTGAATATCTCTCCCGACCGAAATATATTGCTTGGGACATTACTTGGCCATGTTGGGATGTCTTTTATCGCAGCTGATGTTTTTGAGTGCGCTGTTTCTAAAACTGTTAAAATGGTGCTGTTCTGATTGGACGAGATGCTTAGGACAGTCAGCCCTCGTTCAACTTGTAAACAGTGAATCAAATCTGCTACTTTTATACTGACATCAACTGCCTCTTTTATGGCTGTGTCTCGTTGGACTAAGGTCAATGCTTGGTGAACATTCATGGAGATGAATACTAGAAGCATCACAGCAGAGAATAAAGATACTGCTAAAATCTTTATTGTTAACCAATACCTTTGGTATCTTGAGTTAGCACTGTAGTCAAATGATTCTAGATTGATCATGAGTGAGTTGTTTTCTTCAGCAGAATCAGAGAAACGGGGAGACCATAACAGACCTTTTGATTGGCGAAACCTAAGAATCAATCAATCAATGAAAATATTAATATGTTAAGATTGTTGAAAAAGCATAAGAACCATCATCAATTTTAATTACAGTTTTCTTCCGCTCTCATTGATCGAGGGGAGATCACGTTACGTGATAGTGCCCGCCGCGAAGGGATAATGACCTCGATTCAACTACTCAATTGTTTAAATTTTTCTTTAAATCGTAAATTACAAATAACAGCAAGAAAATGACAAAAAAGCACAACATTTGATGTTTTGTGAATTAATTTTGAATTGAAGAGCGCGCTCTACTGACGCTATCACACGATTCTTCAGTTTGATTGAGAAAGCTAGATTTTTAAATGTTAAGCTTAGAAAAAACTGTTCTTGAACTTTTCTTAATTCCTCCGTCTTTCTTAAATGTATAGTAGTTTTAACACTAAAATTATGCTACTTTCAGCCGTTTAAATAAAAACAAAAACCCCTAAATATTTGGTTGAACTTTCCTGTTCCAATTATTGGTTATGTAATTTTACGTTTGCATGGAAAATGACGAAATTGGATTTTTCTATATTAAGTGAAAGTTGATTACTACATAACCATTTGTGCACTAATTCAAGTTTACCACTTACTATGGTCTCAATATTTACAGTCAAAGGACATGAAGCTTGCCTCCCTGGACCGCATTATTCAGTTGATTATTCGATTTTTGACTTCATTCTTCGTTTTATAATATTCCGTTATCATTTTTAAGCCAAATTTTTGAATCAAATGAAATTTCGAAATTGGTTGGTTAGATAGAAACTACCACAGGAATCCCGTACGACTCGAAAGCTCACATGGTAAAGATGAACGCTCGAAACGAATATGGTCGTATTTATCAGTCCGGTTTTCCTTTACCTAATGCACTTAGGGAAGAAATAATCCATCAATACAACAGTGAGGAAAATAATTCGTCATTTTCAGCTGTATGGAACTGTAATCTCCCTTTTCACGTGGAGGTACAAATGCAAACAAGGTGACCGAGGACGTGCTACAGTGTATCGAGATATGGAAACTGCAGAAACCTAGTATGTATGCCAGTAAAATACAAAGCAGAGCTCCTGTGTGCTTTCCATATCTGGAAACTAATTCCATTTTCAGTAATCCAATCAAATTTCGGAATTTGAATTTGATTTTGATTTCAAGATTTGAAGATTGAAACGAACAAAAATCGAATAATCAACTGAATAATGCGCTCTAGGGAGGCACGCTTCATGTCCTTTGACTGTAAGAGTGACTTGCATGAAAAAAATAAATTTGAACAGTTGGGTAGGTCATTTAGATACAATAAGAATAGAAGAGGTCCCATAACAGATCCCTGAGGTACTCCCATGGGAATAAATTTAGTATCTGAATTTACATTTCCTATAGAAACAAACTACTTTAAAATGTTAAAAACTTTGTCTCTCTCTAACGCACACTGATCTATACGCTACCAACATAAAACGCTTTGCCCTCTTTCTTTTGTGAAATAATTAATGCAAATTGTTCAACAATATTCACAAGAATGCGAAATTTGAATAATTAATATGACCCCATAACTTGAAAGGAACGGCGACAAGATAAAAATACTTGCTTTACAATACTAACGGGAAGCAAATACCTCAAATTATGAGCCATCAATTGACCAGTTTGTTCATTCAAGCAAACCTTGTCAGTTGTTTTAAGTTACATATGAAATTACACATATTGTTTTTTTTTAAAAACTGATTTTGCATTGCTTTATTCCTACTAGCTTTTATTAATATTTTTAATATGAAGACAAGCGAGAAGAAATTACAACGTTTTGTTGTCATCGCGACAACATTCTCAAGTGAATGATGGGTGAAATAAAAAAATATATATAGTGGTGGACAATGGACAATAATACAATAAGTTAAATAAACAGTTTCGCTTGAATTGAATATATTTATTCATATATCATAGACTGAGGTTGCGTAATATAAATATTGACATTTATTTACCACTTATGCTACTTTATTTTTTGTCGTATTTGCTCGCCAGTAATTGATTCGTTTAAATATGTTATTTCTTTTCAAATGTTTTAAACATCAAACATTAGTCTTTTCTTTCAAAAAATAAAAACTAAAGTTTCAATTAAAAGCAGCGAAAGCCTTTCTGTTCCTTTTTTAGTATTTCCAATTTTTTTTTATTCCTAACAAAACCCAAAACAAGCACTAGCTTTATTTTACTATCGATCAAGCTTCAAATTAAATCTAGCAAATTGATTTTTTTATCCAAGCAAATCACCGCTGAATCATTGATATATTGGAAATTGTGTTAAAGCGTTTCAGCGGGTCGCATCGGTCAACAATAGTCGTAGAAAAAGACGGTTTTCAAATATATTTATTAATCCTGTTGATTTGATATTGTTTGAGAACTAAAATATCATTTGAATTGCTTATTTTCTAAACAAAAATAATCTTAATTATTTTAACTTAATTATTCATTATATAAATAACATTGGTATACAAGCATTTCTGCCACTGAGAAATATATCGTATTTGAATACGATAATATTAAATGTGATTTTATCAGTTTTGCATAAATGTAATTTTTGTTTATATAATAATTGTATACATAAAAGATCTTCTTCTGTTCAAATTTCTTATCTCACAAGTTTGATCACTCGAATGTGAATTAAACACTCGAAGACAATTCCATATCTCCGCGTGCTAATGTACTATTTTCTATATAATTTCATCTATATATATAATTTTCTATATATACATTCCCCCCCCCCCCCCCCCCCACCTATTTAGAATATTTATTCTTACCTTCTCTTTTTCTTAGGTCGTTCCAAGTTTCTAGTGCTTTCCTTCATGTCTTTGTCGTCTCAATTTACTAGTTTATTCATTTCCCGGTTCAACGGGACTATTAAATCGGCTTTGTTACATACCAACTGTCAAAGTTTTCTCGCACTTTGATTGGGCGAGAGGGTATCACGTGAACCTGAACAAATTTGGATGTTTCCACGGCAACGACTCTCAGCGGGCAACAATAAAAAGCATTGCGCTCCTATATTATTGTTGGCATGCGGGTTATGCATCAGATTGAGTCACGTGTGCCGCAACAATCTGTAGATTTTATGAATAAATAGATAGTTTATTGAGAATAACTGATACCATACAAAGCTGAATTACATATATATTCATAAATTACAGTAATGTTTACAATAAATTCATGATTAAATTCACGATAACAAATCTACTTACTAAGATGGACGATTTAGTAATAGAAAATTGTCTAAAATTGTTCTGAGTTGCTTTTCGGACTTCAGGATGTATTAATAGTGTTCTTGAAATAAATTTATTTAGAAATAATCCGATAAGTACTTTTCTATAGGGTATTCAAATCATAGCAGAGTGCTTAATGTTCATTAGACTTTTACCATCCTCAATAACTGAATAGACCGGATAGCAATGATTGTAATTGAGGGTTTAATAATAAAAATCAATTTGCTAGCGATCATCAATCTATGGCAGACCAAAACAAAGTATTTCGCTCAAATCTGGCCAGTGTTACAACAAACTGAAAGGATTAACAAACAATATACCGCCCTACATATTGAGCAACTAAATGAACATGATAACAAAATACCCCAACTAAACAAACGTAGATATTTCTATATGCTAGAATTTTGTGTAAGGAAATTATTTTCAAACGCGTTTGATGAAAACATTTAAGAATCTTAATAATGACTAAATATAGAACTTTCATCATCATACAACTTAAATGGAGTTAAGTAGCTTGATAGTCCCTAATACCTAAATTCTCCCTCCGTTGATTCCAAAGTAAGTAGGTTGAATGTTTTAGAGACATTCTCTTCACAAAATCTCGACTTTTTGGCCATTGTCAGACGGACAGATCAGATTTGTATTCAAATTATACATCAATCAAGAATCAAAGTTTTTCCAAACTGTCGAAAAACTTTAACAAGTACCATTGGTGAACTTATTACGATATTTGTGAACAATCTTTCAGTAATTCAAAGGCCGATGGAAACGGATTCACTTCACAAACCTAAAAATCCGCCATTTTACATGGCAAGCAAAATGGCGACGAGCAATTATTTGGCAATGTGAAGCGCGCAATGCATTGTGGTTAACTTGAATTCTTTAATAAAGCAAAAACGGCGAAATAAACGACGCGGGATGTTGAGAGAACACCAAAAAAGGCCAAAGAAATTTTTCGAGTGTTCTCCCAACATCCCAAGAGGTTTATTTCGCCGATAAACCACGGAAATTGGTCGTTTATTGCTTTTTATAATATAGAAAGTGCTTTTAAAACTAGATAAAAGCGAATTAAAACCATCATCACCTCAGCGGGTCGACCAATCAGGAAAGAGCTAAATTTTAACTTCCGGAACAAGCTCCAACAGACTACGTGCCCAGGGGTTTTGTTCTGGGAGCGAGATCGAGCGACAGAAGATTACCCCTGGGTACCCGAGGATGGGGGATTTGCTACTCCATAGAAGGTAGTAACATTACAGTACTCGAGTCTAGAAATCACGAGGGAATTTAATAGCAGCTTCAGTTCAATTGATCTTATGGCAAAACTGGCTATCTTACATGTTTCACTGATATTCTGACCGAAAGCCAAGGTTTTATTTATGATGGCGCCTAAGTTCCTGGCTTTTGCTGTTACCTGATCTATTGTAGTATTCGCTAACGTTAAAGTTTTGTAAGATGATTGTTGCTTGTTGAAGTGTGAGTTGAAATGCAGTACTTCAGTTTTTCTTGATTACTCTATGATATCTTATTTATATTCCATGTAAATACATCTTCAACGCATGTCTAAAGAACGTCAATTGAAGCATCTGAATGAAGAAAGTGTTTAGGATCTGGCAATATACATTTGCGTGTCGTCTGCGTAGAACAAATGTCCAAGATCAAGAGCACATATGACATCTTAATAAGGTGCCATATAAGGAGTGAACAGTAAAGGGCCGAGTATTGAGCCCTGTGGAACGCCACATTCTGGGCATCTTGGTGAAGATGTTCAATTGTCAACAGTTACTCTTTCAGATCGATCAAGTAAATACTACTCCGACGAAGGGCTAAAGCTCGAAACGATAGTAAAGTTAATTCAATATTTTTTACGGTATAGTATTACAAATTTCATTATATCACCTATCAAGTAAATATGAGGACAACCTGTGGAGAGCTGTTTCTGTGAAATTAAAGTATGTACGAAGTGTCATGGTAGCATGTTGCGGTCTAGAGTAAAACTAGTATTACTTCGCAGTTGGAGTCAAGAGTCAGGATATCATTGCTCACTCTTAATAGTGCTGTCTCTGTTGAATGATGTTTCCTGTATGCTGAGATTGTAAGATAGGAAACAGGTTGTTACAGTTCAGGTAGCTAGTGAGACCAGGCTTCCTGAACATACGTTCGATTCCAGCTTACTTTTGACGCGTTTGGCTTGTCGCAGATTTTGTTTATACAATGGTACCTGTGGACGAGGTCTTATATCCATCTAGACTGAATTGGTGCTATAGTTTCAAAGTTATTTTTAAGGTTAGGGTTTAGGGCTTTATGGAGATACAAGGTATTTTAATGGAGTTGCATGAGAGTAATCGATCTAAGAAAATACATCTTTGATGTCAGATTTCAATTTAGTATCATCTAAGTTTGCCAGTTTGTATGTAATGTGCTTGTTAATACAGAATGTAGTGCGGAGTTTGTGTGAGACATCAGACCCCCACCAGATATACGCTGCAAAAAATATCCTGTGCATGCTTTAACAAATAAATGATTTACACAAATGATTTGTTAGAACTTGCATGTTTGATAGACAGTAAAAAATTATTATACAGTAGAAATTGGATTTTATTGATTACATTTTCCTGTTATACAATATCACAAGAACGAAAATATACCATAAGAAGCCGGACCCCGTTCATTTTTGTAAATTCCCGACATATTTACGGCGTGTTTAAGATTCTTGTAGTTTATTGCGGACCAAGTACAAGTGTTGGGGATTAGAGGTCATTAAACTTTTTCTGGTCAAACCTGGATCAGTTTACACATAGATAAGTTGTTCTTCTCAGCTGTTTAGAGCATGTGTGATTGTAATCTGTGCATTCTTGTTGGATTTCTGAATTATCGAAAATGTTTTATTGAATTCAATGTGATGGGCTTCTGGTCTGTTTGATCTATTCTTAAATTAAAGTGCAGATAGTTGATGTTATATTTAAACAAGTTTTCTCCCTTTTTAGGCAGTAATACAACATCACAAGATCGAAAATATATACAAAATTGGCAACAGCAGAGACAAACTAGATCCCCATATATTACATCCCGTTTTCTCCCTTTTTAGGTAGTAATACATATCATAAGATCGAAAATATATACAATGTAGTCAACAGCAGAGAAAAACTAGATTCCCATATATTACATCCCGTTTTCTCCCCTTTTTAGGTAGTAATACATATCACAAGATCGAAAATATATACAATGTAGGCAACAGCAGAGAAAAACTAAACCTCATATATTACATCCTGTTTTTCTTAGGCCTTGGTGGCATGTGTGGCATGGTTGCGGCCATATAAGCATTAGGTCTATATAATGATAAAGGAATAACAGAAATTGTGAAAGTACATCTCTTTTTACATGAGACATGGACCGAAAGGGAGCATGGGTAGAAATCACCAACGCAAAAAACATTCAGTGGAAATATTTATATGGAATATTTTTTAAATACTATTTCCAATTATAACTTTCATTCGAATAGAAACAACCGGGTCTGCCGATTATGTTTCGATAAGCTGTTGTAGAAGACTATGCTTTTGAATCTTTCAATTATATAGCTTTGTGTAAGTCATTTTATGCAGTTGTGCTTAGCACTGAAATACATATATCTTATTAGACAGTTTGATGTGTAATATGGCTGGATATTTTACGAGTGAAACGCTGTATTTTGACGAGCCTCCGGGCGAGTCAAAATGCAAGTTAACGAGTAAAATATCCAGCCATATTACAGATTAAACTGTTTAATAAGTTATTTATTATCCAATCAAAAGGTTTTTGTTCTTTTATAATGCAAAATAATGTTTTACTTGAGGGCTAGATAGACGAGTATATAGAAAAAACAAATGTAACCTCCCCCCGATGGTTTATAGAAATAAAGGTGATGATGATGATGAGTAAAAATATCGCTGGATATTTTTACTCGATCCAGTCCTACTCCTGCTATATGACTAGTTGGATAATAATAATCTGATATTGTTTCTTAGAAATTTAGGGGTCAACATTGATACAGCCCGGGGCTTTGTCTGAGTGGTAGGGGTGATCGGCACTTCTTTTAGGGTTCAATTACGTAACATTGCTCCGTACTTGTAAGGGTAATTTTTACTTGGCGTTGTTACTAAAAAAAAGCTTAGCTGCCAAGAACATCCTACTGTCGTAACTTTTAGGGGTCATTTCAAAAATCGACCGCCAATCACCCCTTCTATTAGGGCGAAGGGGATTTTCCACGGGATCCAAAGTATAATCGTTGATATTGCACGCCTTGACATGGTCATTTCATCTCATTGATGGTATTGTCTTCTATTTTATCCAGCCAAAACGTTTTCATTTTTCCTTTGCCCTAAAAAACATAAAACGTCCGTAAATATGAGTAGCTTTTGCAATGATCATACATCGTTTTTAGATATTATATGGAGTTTAAAAAAATATTTTACATAGTTCACCTCCAAAAGAATAGAATAGAGTACTAAAGTGTGACGTCACGAAAAATATATTTTAGCTTTAGCTTGAACACTTTTTGGCTGCCAATTTCGATGGACAATCAAAAACGACGTTCACACTCCAAATGTGACGAGAATCGGTCAAATAGCAGCTGAGATATGGGCACTTAAATATATAATTTCCGCATACAAATCACTGTAATTTACGCTCTGTTCCAAACGTTTTATATATTCAAGAGGCCATATCTCAGCTGCTATTGAACGAATCTTGGTCAAATTTGCGAACCAAATTTGCGAACCAATTTTAAGAACCAAAAGTATGATATAGTGAAATTAATTTTTATGGCATCATCACTTTAGTACTCTATTGCATATACTCTATTGTTGACTTACGATAAATAACCCGTGACTTTAGGTTAGATTATAAAAACTACTGAATGAAATATAACATATGCTAACACTGATACATATATATTGTTTTCAATATAGCCGGAACATTCAAATATTGACAACTAATATTGTACAATAATATAGCACCTTTACTTCGATGTATCCACGGAATTCAGCCTCAAAATGTTTAAAGTAGATCAGCTTGTTCTGTGTACTTCCACTTATATGGACTTTTTGAGCTGCAGATAAGTATAATATGACAAACATAATATAAATTTACATGTGTTCATGTGTTTATTTTTTTTATTTGTCTATTTTTAATTTGTTTATTTGTTCATTTGTTTATTTTTTTGTTTATGTATGTATGTAGGGTTTTTGTTTTGTTTATTTTACTTATATATCTAGTTATTTGTTCATTTGTTTGTTTGTTTTGTTTGTTTATATTACTTACGTAGACCAGAAGTTTGCATTCTCGATGCTGTATTGACTGTATCACCAAACAAACAGTATCTTGGCATCTTAATACCAACAATTCCAGACACACATGGTCCTGTCAATTAAAGCTTATTTATAAACACTATAATACTTTCCTTGTAATACGTGAAGTTTTAATACTTTGTACATTTTAAAAACAAGGTGAAAATGTGAGAATTGAGTACTTATCGGTTTAGTAGTTTTGTAAATAATATTTTCTGTGTGAAAGTGTTCGTAGAAATATGTCACTGGTAGTTGCACACCTTTCCCAAAGCACTAAGAGCGGATCGGATGAAAATTCGAATCGATCAAAACCACCGAAAAACGCATTTTTACTCAAACAATTATACCTCAAAGGTTTCATTGATATAGTCCCCTTCACAGTTCCCTGCGCCATCTTGAAAAGTAGCCGGGCCTTTTCATCGAAGCGAGACGAAGAACGTCGAGTTTGCAATGATGGAGACCTTGTAACATCTTGCGGGACAATTATTCACGTGTCTCTTTCATTGCAAGCTCAACATTCGTCTCGTTTCGATGCAAAGGCCCGGCTACTTTTCAAGATGGCGCAGGGACCTGTAAAGGTGACTACTCTCAGAACATAGTCAGATAGCATTTTGTTTAAATCATTAATAGTTTGAAATAGTTTTAGATCGCAATTTTAAATAGAGACTATGTAAACATTTTAGTGTTCAATCCAATACTTAATGACGTCACTAGTCCACAGTAGTTTGTGCTACCTGAGCATAACATTCCTATAAGATATTTCTATGCGCATCATTCAAAAAACAGTTACCTGTATGTATTCCTACTCGAATGAGAAGGACTTCGCCAGGGACTTCCACCATCTCAAAGTCATGTGTCACTTGGACAAGGTCGAATGCCATACGACATATCTCATCCACGTGATTATTGCCGTTTCTGACTGGTAGACCAGACACCACCATGTACGCGTCACCAATGGTTTCAACTTTGTACACGTCATACTTATCGATAGTGTCATCAAAACCACTGAAGAATTCAAACATAGACCATTATTATCTGTGCCCGAGCTGAACACGAGCGTTTCTCTAAACAAATCTTATGGGAAATAGGTAGTTTCATAATAGCTGCCATTGGTCTCTTAACATATTTGAATACAAAAAGGTTAGCTAGGTGCCTCATCAGTCATTTGTTATCTATGGAATTCGCTCAAGTGACCCGAGACAATTTTGATATATAGTCGCCGCATGCGCAGCCCACAAGCGTTGTTCACTGTGATGTTTTTTTTAATAAAAATAGCAATAAGTATACATTTGAAATTGCTGTCTAGTCTTCGACAAAACACTTGCAGTACTTTCAACATCATCTTATACAATACTGAACGATATTTTAAGCATACATATATTTACCTGTATATAGCGTTCAACATTGTTGTCACTTCCAGGGGTGAGATCACACTACAAATATTCGTAAAGTTCACAATATCACTGAAGAATACTGTTACATTATCAAAATACTCCGAGTTGACTTTTTCTCCTTTCTTCAACGACTCAGCAACAGACCGGGGAAACATGGCTGACAAGACAGCGTCTGTCCTTTCCTGTTCTTCTTTCAAGTTTTGGGTAGTACGCTCGAGCTGTGCTGCGTATTTTTGAATGGTACTTGTGATGCGTATTACTGCGATTACCATTAAAGGGCTCAGGACTAGTACAATCACCAAGATGAGTGCCGCTACAAGAACTTCTTTTTCTTTTACATTTACAAGTTCTTCTAGAACAATAGTTATTTGTTCACCAGCATCTTTCTGCACTTCTAACAGAATATCAAGGTAGATGGACATAGTCGAGAACCACGATGATCCATTCAATCGATCTGCTGACTTTTTATCGTTTTGTAAGATGTAAGATCGTTTGGTATTGACCTTATGTAAGACATCAGTTGCGTGTTTGCTCAATAATGATGTGTACATTTCTTTCATGCGTGGCATCAGGTTCATGCTGGTGTTGAGAAAGTGCTGTCCTGCAGATCATTAAAATAGGCAACAATTTCAAATAGGTTGTCAATATTAATTATAGCATGCATGGATTCGAAAACAGCATTCTTTTATGGACATTTTGATGTGTAATACATGGCTGTGCGTGAAAAAAAAAAACACACACGTCCTTTTCAAGATTTCTGATTGTTATCGCTGTAATCTCTCGGTCACTTTCTTATAAGACTCTCATTCAAAATCGAGCGGACAGTAGAGCCTCGAGAACTCTTTCAATGATATATATTATTTTTTCGCCGGTTATAAGTCGTCGAGTATATATAATCATATTGTGCTGTGAAAGGCGTCTCTGGATGTTTAATTGTTTTTAAAAGCGGGTTTCTACTTGGAAAAATCAAATGTTCAAAATCGAGGAGCTATGTCTGTTCGTCTGTTCGCCTGTTCGCCTGTTCGCCTGTTCGTCTGTTCGCCTGTTCGTCTGTTCGTCTGTTCGTTACTTACCTATGAAGTTCTGTTCTGCATACCATAGCAGGTCACTGGTCTCGTTAAAGTAACCACTCGAAAAGAAAGTACCACCCAATGCTCTTTCTATACCAATCTTATCTTTTGCCACTAAGAACGTGTGGTACCCTAGCAGATCAAAGTTGTAGTCACCTGGGTAGTTGTCCTTCAGAGATCGAAAAAACCAGTCCAACGTCAACTGGATAATATTTGTATAAAACATAATTTCCTGCTTTACTGTTGAATTTCTTCCACCGTTGCCAATGATTTGTCGATGGTTGTTAATGTCGCGAATGAATTCGTCCTTGGATTGAAAAAGTGACGAGAGATCGCTGGGCCATACCGGGATGTCGTCAATTGCCTTGGTAGTATTCTGTCGAGATGACTCTAAGTTCTTCACCACATTTTCTTTTTGTGAAGAACTAATGCTCAAAACTGTCAAACCACGTTCAACTTGCAGTGCGTGCATCAGATCAGCTACCTTGATGCTTATTTCAACAGTATTCTGTACTACTTTCTCTTTCTTCATTGAAGTAAGGGCTTTGTCAACGTCTATAGCTATAAACACAAACAGACCTGCAGCAAATGCCAAAGACACTGCAAGAATTCTGATAGTCAACCAATTTCGATGCCATTTGGAAGTTGCGTTATATTTACAGGAATTCATTTCCTCTCCAGTCATGGGATGAACGGCGTTGGTCCATGGTGCAAATAGGCTCTGTTGAAGCCTAAATGGTTGAACAATTTAATTGGTTAGAATGAATAATTGAAGTGAAATAGCAAAAATCACCATCGAAACACAGGATGACTTAGGTTTAAGTACCCGTAATCAAAACACAGCATTGATTAGAAGAGGGTTAAAAAGAGATCACCGTCGGCCTTCTGCGAGACCACCTTTTTTCTGGCTGAAAGAACTGCCTTCGCTAGATATTACAACGTAATACTTTTAGTTTTCTTTGTTACCAACCAACACACTAAATAACAAGACAATCAATAAACCAACCAATCACCCAAACCATCATAACAAATAAAAAAACAACTAATAAAAAAACAACCAATAAAAAAACAACCAATAAAAAAACAACCAATAAAAAAACAACCAATAAAAAAACAACCAATTAAAAAAAAAAACAATTAACTGACTGACCAACCAACCAACCAACCAACCAATTAACTGACCAACCAACCAACCAAGTAACTGACCAACCAACCAACCAATTAACTGACCAACCAACCAACCAACCAACCAACCAACCAACCAATTAACTGACCAACCAACCAACCAACCAACCAACCAATTAACTGACCAACCAACCAACCAACCAAACAACCAACCAATTAACTGACCAACCAACCAACCAACCAACCAACCAACCAACCAACCAACCAACCAACCAATTAACTGACCAACCAATTAACTGACCAACCAACCAACTGACCAACCAACCAACCAACCAACCAACCAACCAACCAACCAACCAACCAACCAACCAACCAACCAACCAACCAACCAACCAACCAACCAACCAACCAACCAACCAACCAACCAACCAACCAAAAAAACAACTCACTATTCAATTAATCAATGAATCAAACAACTAACCAAACAAGAAACAAACCAAACAAACAAACAATCAACAAACAAATTAACAACCAAGTAATAAACCAACCAACTGACTATAATGATTATATTACAATTTATTACTTATATTGCGCGAGGTTTCATAGGAAGATGCTCACCTGCGCATTACAATATTATAAAATGAATATGAAAATTAGATGATATTATTAAAACTTTTATATACAAATAGGAAGATATATAGAATATTTACATTTTTAAAAGGTTATAAACCTGACACAATAAATAAATAGCTAATGTTAATAAAAATATATATATGTCTATATAAAACTATTTCTGAAACGCTTTCCTAAAATAATATGTCCTTAATAACTTTTTAAAATGTTCAACAGTCTTTTAATTCTTACTGATTATAATATATCACATCCAACCAAAAACTATCCAAAAAACAACCCACTATTCAATTAACAAGCCAATCCAATAACCAAACACTCAACTAATTATCATGTCAACCAACCAACCAACCAACCAACCAACCAACCAACCAACCAACCAACCAACCAACCAACCAACCAACCAACCAACCAACCAACCAACCAACCAACCAACCAACCAACCAACCAACCAATTATCCAACCTATCTACCAACAAACAATGAGATCAGTCAGTCAGTTAATCAGTCAGCTTATCAGCTTATCAATATTGCTGTTATCAGAAAAAAATCTACAATTTTTGATATATTCATATTTTGAAGAAGTTTATCTTATAACAAGGAACTACAAAATCCTGTTTTCGTGTCATTGTATATTATTTACAAACTAGAGTGTAATCTATCTCATATGTTTTCTCTCAATTGTTTCCATATCACTTATTAAGTCTATCACCTGCCTATCCACAGGCTAAACATAGATCTAATTATTACTAATACACAAGTGCAGAACTTCCGTGTTTGCAAGATCACCCTTGAGTTTAAAACTCAATTAAGCGTATATCGTGTGCTATTATTGTTAAAACAAGCTCCGGGGTCGCTAAAACCTTTCTGATTTGGAACGGAAACACTTCACATAATACTCTATTACTCCGACGAAGGGCTTAATAAGCTCGAAACGTGAGTAAGCTTAAGTATCACTTTTACGGTGTTACAAATTTAATTTATTTTGTTTATTCTAAATACTGACACTACCTACTATACTCGCTAGTTGCCATGGTAATAAATAGAACCACCGTCATGACCACGGTCAAGTTTTAATCACCGTTGAAATCGTCTTCTTCGTCATTATTGCTGGCCACAGTAATCATCGTCACTACCATCATTGTTATCACAATCATCGTCATCATCGTCACTACCATCATTGTTATCACCATCATCGTCATCATCGTCACTACCATCATTGTTATCACCATAATCGTCATCATCGTCACTACCATCATTGTTATCACCATCATCGTCATCATCGTCACTACCATCATTGTTATCACCATAATCGTCATCATCGTCACTACCATCATTGTTATCACCATCATCGTCATCATCGTCACTACCATCATTGTTATCACCATCATCGTCATCATCGTCACTACCATCATTGTTATCACCATCATCGTCATCATCGTCACTACCATCATTGTTATCACCATCATTGTATCTTCTTCAAATCATCATCGTCATCCGGCTTTATCATGATTATCATTATCGTGAGTTTTCTCATCTTTATCATAATAATCATAATCATAATCACCATTGCAATCGTCATCCTCGTCACCATCAACATTATCACTATCATCATCATCATCACATCATCACCATCAATATCAACGTTATCATTTTCAATTCATCATCGTTACATTGATCATAATTATCATCATAATTTTTCTCATCATCATCATGATTATTATCACCAACTTTATCATTATCACCATTCATTATCATCATCATCATCATCACCAATATCAACGTTATTTTTTTCAATTCATCATCGTTACATTGATCATTATTATCATCATAATTTTTCTCATCATTATCATGATTATTATCACCAACTTTATCATCATCATTCATCATCATTATCACCAATATAAACGTTATCATTTTCAATTTATCATCGTTACATTGATCATTATTATCATCATCATTTTTCTCATCATCATCATGATTATTATCACCAACTTTATCACCATTCATCATCATCATCATCACCAATATCAACGTTATTTTTTTCAATTCATCATCGTTACATTGATCATTATTATCATCATCATTTTTCTCATCATCATCATGATTATTATCACCAACTTTATCATCATCATTATTCTCCTCCTCCTCATCTTAACCACGACTACCATTTCTATCTATAGCTGTTCAAATGTTTTAAAGGAAAATGTGTTACATTTGATAAAAACCTTCTATTATTTGCACGGCTCTAAATTTGATTTTCTCGGACAAAAAAAAAATATATTAAGATTGTGAATTTGTTAATATTTAGGTTACTTGTCTCAGACAACTCAAGCATAAAAAACGCTTTTTAACATACATCAACAACTTCAAGGTTATAGAATTTATTATCGCCATTTACTTATTAGTAAAATCAGACAAACCTCGTTATCTTCCTTCTTTTTGGTATCTTCTTGATCGACATGATTGGTTGCTCTTTTTCGATGTTTTCCAGTTTTGGTTGGATTGTCGCCATCTTGATATCGAGAAAATCAGCGTTAATCTGGAAAAGATCCCGATTTATCTTGAAAAACTGGAAGAAAGCAGAAATGTTTTTCAGTATGGTACTTAATGCAGTTCTTCATTTGAAGCAGCTGGTTGTCTTGTCGATGACAACTGTCGTTGGCAGTCGGCTAATGACGTCACGACACTCAAAACATATTCGTCTGTACAGAAGAACTATCAATAGATCTCCTCACAGTTCACGTAAACAACCTCAGCCTCGATAGAGGGTAATATATTCTTTAGAATTTTACTAAAGCCCGTGGAATCTTAAAGTGTTTCAATTAGCTTCAATTGCGGATTGATAATGTGTACATTCCTTAAATTACCGCAGGCTGTAGTCAAATTGTAAAGAATATATTACACGCTCTCGAGGTAAGGGTTGTGGACGTGAACCATGAAAAGGTCTTTTGACAGAAATCAGTCTTAAAAATCCTTACGGCCGCCGAAAGATTGTTACCATCTCTAGTTGAGTACATGGTGTAAAAATACTTGCAAATTTGTTTTTGCGCATATATTTTGCCTTATTTCTAGTCTGTACCCATGCAGCTGTAGTTTATATCCTATAAACAAACAAACCAATAATAAGCAAGCAAACAGACACAAATAATTGATTAATCAAACAAATCAACGAACAGTCGAGTGAAAAATCAATCAATCAAACAAATCAACTAGCCTCCTAGCAGACGTCATTTGTGTCGGTCTCATGAGAGGCTAGCAATCAACACATTTAGGATTAAATTTGGTGGTGTTGAAAAAAAATTTTTTTAATTATTTTTTTTCGTCGAAAGACGAAGAGTCGTTACCGAATCTCCCTAGCAAGTGGCTAATGTTTAAGTATTCGACACACTCACACTCACTACCCCTACATTAAATATTTTAACACACAACTCTGCTCAAATGTTGAATTTTGCGGAGGGAGGAAAACCGGAGTAACCCGGGGAAAAACCCTCGTGGCATGAGAGAGAACAACACATCAAACAAACTCTATTCACTTGTCTCCCGAGACGGTAATCGAACCCAGTGGTGAAAGGCCTGCTCTCTCACTGCTAGGCCACTATGTTGGTCCTAGCAATACTGAATTATTTAATAGTTGGTATATTCGGTAGAGTTATTAAATAAAATATTATGGTTCAATATTCGATTAATCATAAATCATTTTTTAGTATAACTTAATTAATATTATTATATATATTACTAGGTTAGTTTAATTCATAATTGTACATGCATGTAAATGTTTCTATAGTTTTTCTATATTGTATTTTAACATTTTATATTTGTATTTTATAGCTTTTAATCTATTTATTTGTTTGTAAGATGTATTGATGGCCACGGGTTTGTTAGTCTATTTAGTGTCCCCCTCGAGTCTGCTAATATACGCATATATGATTCTTGGAAAGTGCGCTTCACATGTTTTGAATCGAAGCAACATGTGGAACTCTTCGAATGACGCCTTTTAAACGTTTTTTGATCTTACAGGGGGCCCACAGGTCAATGAACTGAAATTTAGAGGACATATACCTTGTTATCCTCTATACTGAAAACGCGTTTGTATACACCTATTTCAACTAACGTTGTCCATCTGGAATGGTTAATCTGAGACCGATAGGAATTGTAGTAGTTCATTAAATTTCAAATACATTGTTTTAATCACACTTGAATGGTGCTGAATTACAGATAACAGTATTTCAGAAGTAAACATTAATATTCAAGTGTGATTATAATAGTGCATTTGCAGTTTAACGAGCTCCTACAATTCCTATCGGTCTCAGTTCAATCATTCCAGATGGACAACGTTAATTGAAATAGGCGTATAAGCTTCGAACTTGAAAGCTGATGAAAGCGTAAAGTATAGGTTATAGCAATAATAATTAATTACTTGATGTAGATGACGTATGATTGTCCGGGGTAGTGTAGTCTTGAGAAAGACCGATGGCGTTGATGTCTGACGTTTCGACAAGTGATCATCTTCAGAGTAAAGAAAAATGAAAAATGAAAAATAAAAAACGAAAAATGTTTCGTTTTCATTTGCGTTTTCTTTACTCTGAAGATGACTTCCGCTCAGGTTGTCGGAACGTCAGACATCAACTCCATCAGTTTTTCTCAAGACTTCACTACCCCGGACAATCATACCTCATCTACATCGATTACACCTGGGATCATTCACTCTTAATTTATTACTTATTAGGCGCAAACATGGGTATATGATCAAATGCGCCTTACACTATAAAACAAACCTTAAAAGTACATACAATGTTTACATTCACTTGTCAAACTTCAAAACATAAACACAATAATATTTTTCATTTATTTATTTATTTTAATCAATTTGCCACAATGGCCGGGATAAAGACACAGGGCAGAGCCCCAATTCGCTTGGCAATATCCCCTAAGAAATAAGATATAACGAAAAAAGATATAATGAAATAAAGCGGATATTATGCTGTATGAATCACACAGAAATATCAGTAATGGAAAAATATATACAAGGGAAAACAGCCAAAGATGAAGATAAAAATCCTAGAAAACCTTATTTACATAATATGCTAGAAACGTACATTGGGTATTAACGACTTGAAATTCTTAATTTTCAATTTCCACCTTTCGGCTACAATAGATTCGTGTCTGGGAAAAATAAACCTTTCAGGTTGAAAACCCTTGTGTTGTTTATCAAATTATTAGCTTCGCTGTTAATTCAACGCAATATATTCGATTTGTTTGAACATCAAGTGGGTGTTATGGCGGTATAAAGTGTATTGTTTTCGCACTTCCTTCAAACTATAAAAGCATCGGCAATAACAAACTTTCAAACATTTAGCATATATAGAAAATGAAATATAAATTCTAATATACGACTATTACGGAATATATTAACTTATTAGAGGAGATAAGAGAACTCACAAAAATGTTTTCTAAGGATTGTTACGACTGGATTTTGGCCTGGGGTAATTCCTATCAAACCACTTTACAGCCAATAGTTGTACTGCAAAAAAAGGCTCTGCGATTGATTACCTTTTCTTCTTTTAATGTCCATACAAGTCCTATATTTAAAGACTTAAATATTCTTAAACTACCTGATCTTGTTGATTATTGTATTTCAATATTTTTGTTCAAGTTTAAAAACAATAATTTACCGTGTAATTTTCAAAACTTCTTTACACATGTTAATGAAATACACAGCTATAAAACAAGATCAGCAGTGAAACAAAATTTCTACCTCCCTAAAGCAAAAACAAACTATGGCAAATTCAAGTACAAAAATCTGGAATTCACTTGAGGAAGATACAAGGAATACCAGCTTCAAAAAATTTAAAGCCAGTATTAAATCAAAAATGCTGAATACATACTAATTATTATTGTAATGATGACCATAATCTCTTGTTTCATCCATGATTTCTTCTTTATTTAACCTTAAACGAGTCACGCTCCTCCATGCTCTGTCACACGCACTCACAACAACAAACACGCCGATCTCCTCCCCACTAGGGGAGGGGTGCGTACAAATATAGATCATTACATAACTTCCCCCTTTGAGGAGCACTGTCTCAGTGCGAAAATATAACAATTGTAACAAAAGTAATGGTGACATTAAATAAAGTTCAAGTTCAACTATCAATTACAATTCAGAGTCTAACAGTTAAGACATTGTTTTGTCTACTTGAACGTTTTTCTCTCGATTTTCTTCTGTTTGGATACTGGTCATCATGCTACATAAGTAGTGCACAGTCTCATGCAGATGTGAATTACTCCATAATCAAAATTGTTCAATTCCCTGATAACTATTAGTTCCGTAACTTGATTTGTCTTGTTAATATTCAATGTCTCCTGAGTCTTTGCATGTGGTATGTCTAACCAAATCCAAATCTTTTCGGAGCTGTTATTGTTCTCTTTGGTCTTTTCCTGTCATCCTGTTCCTTGACTTTGTTCTCTTTTTGGACTCCTTGCTGCTCATTGGGCTTCTTCTTTCCCTCGGTTTCCTTAGGGTTTTCATTTTCTTTTCTTTTCCTTCCTTCCTCTTTTCCCTCATCTTTCTTTCCTCTCTTCCCTTCCTCTTTTCCCTCATCTTTCTTTCCTCTCTTCCCTTCCTCTTTTCCTTCATCCTTCTTTCCTCTCTTCCCTTCCTCTTTTCCCTCATCTTTCTTTCCTCTCTTCCCTTCCTCTTTTCCTTCATCCTTCTTTCCTCTCTTCCCTTCCTCTTTTCCTTCATCCTTCTTTCCTCTCTTCCCTTCCTCTTTTCCCTCATCTTTCTTTCCTCTCTTCCCTTCCTCTTTTCCTTCATCCTTCTTTCCTCTCTTCCCTTCCTCTTTTCCTTCATCTACTATCCAACTTTTCAAGGGTGGGCCAAGATAGGGCTTCAGCCGATCAACATGGACTACTTTGGCTTTTGACTTTGCTGTCTTCTTGATTCTGTAAACAACATCAGATAAGGCGGCAACGACCAAGAACGGGCCCTCCCAGGGACAGTCTAGCTTGGCGCTTCTCCCCTTCTTTCTTCGAACGTTATGCAACCAAACGCTTTCTCCTACCTGAAGTCGCCTCCAAGCAAGTTTCTTGTCATAGTTCTTTTTTTGTCTGGTTGCAGCTTGCTTCAGATGTTGTTGTACATTGTCAAATGATTCAGCTAATCTTCTTCTAAGTGCCTCTGCGTACTCTCCAGGTATCGGTGGTGCATCTGGCGTTTTCTCTGTTATAACATCTAAAGGTATTTCCACTTCCCGTCCCAACATTAGCTGATTTGGGGTGTAACCTGTGCTTTCATGTACAGCTGAGCGGTAGGCCATCATGCAGTATGGCAGTTGGAGATCCCAATCTTTTTGGTCTTCTTGCAGTTTCCCACGAAGCATCTCGATTAGGGTGCGATTAAACCTCTCCACCTGACCATCCGACTGAGGATGTAATGCTGTTGTCCTTGTCTTTTCGATGTCCAGAAGTTTACAAATTTCGGCCATGACCTTTGATTCAAAGTTGGTTCCTTGATCACTGTGTATTTGTCTTGGTACTCCAAACCTGCACACATATTCAGACACTACCTTTTCTGCGACTGTAGTTGCTTCTTGGTTAGGTATAGCATAACTCTCCGTCCACTTAGTGAAATAATCAGAGATCACTAGAACGTACTTATTACCTCTGGGTGTAACGGGCAAGGGTCCTAGGATGTCCATTGCAATCCTTTCCATGGGTGCTCCTACGATGTACTGTTGTAAGGGGGCACGCCGTTTCTTCCCATGACTCTTTTTGGATCCACATTCATGACAACGAATGACCCACCTATGGACTTGAGCAGTGAGACCAGGCCAATAAAAGCGCATTCGGAGTGCAAGTAGAGTCTTTCGAACGCCTCGATGACTTGCTGTCGTGTGATTGTGATGGGCTTTTAAGGCTTGTTCACGTAGGCTAAATGGTAGTACAATCTGATAGGTGAGGTTATCGCCGCTCTCACTTTCCCATTTCCGATAGAGGACAGCATCTTGTAATTCTAGGCGGTCCCACTGGGCCCATAGTGCTTTAAAGGTGGTGTTTTCATGTGAAATATCTTCCCAAGAAGGGCGCTTACTAGAAGATTTCTTCAGCTCGATAAAGTTTTTAAGTGTTGGATCAGCCATTTGTTGTTCTGCCAAGAACTTGTTGGTCCATTCTGGATGGATCTTAACAGTACATGTGGTAGCTTGAGGTTCCTTGTCTGATTGTCTTTCCTTGTTGTTGATTGTCTGATTTAACTGTTCACTGTTGTCCTTAACTGTCTTGGGTTCAGGCAGTTCAGTCTGTGTCCCAACTTCAACTGTAATTGAGCCTTTAGTATAAGTCTGGCACCATCGGCATCTTTCCGTGCAAGGCATGCGGGACATTGCATCTGCGTTTTGATGTCGTTTCCCTGGGCGGTATACAATGTCGAAGTCAAACGTGCTGAGAAGTGCTACCCAGCGGGCTAGTTGGCCCTCAGGTTCCTTGGTTCTCAAGATAGATCTCAATGGTGCATGGTCTGTTCGTACTGTAAACTTGCGATTCTGTAAGTAGTGTTTATGTAGTTTCATAAATTCAACAATAGCTAAAAGTTCTTTTCGTGTGGTGCAATAGTTACGTTCTGACTTTGAGAGTGTTCGACTAGAGAATGCTACAGGCCTTTCAACTCCATGCTGTACCTGGGACAGAACGCATCCAATGCCATGGTTACTGGCGTCTGTGTCAAGAATGAATGGTGCATCCATCTGGGGGTAAGCTAATATTGGAGAGTTAGTTAACAACTGTTTTAACTGGTCAAAAGCATGTTGACAGTCACTGGTCCATTGGAATTCCTTTGAGTTGTGTTCAGTAAGCTGATACAATGGTTTGGCAACTGAAGCAAAATTAGGGACAAAGCGCCTATAATATGATGCTAAGCCAAGGAAACTTTTTACCTCTGTTGGTGATTCAGGTACTGGCCAGTTAGTAATCTTCTCCACCTTGCGGGGATCAGTTTTAACTCCACTCTCGCTTACCACGTGACCTAAGTAATCAGTCTCCTTCATGAATAGATTACACTTCTTGGGTTTTAGCTTTAAGCCAGCTGATTCCACTCTCTGCAGTACTTCTTCCAATCGTGCTAAGTGTTCTTGAAACAAGTTTGAAAAAATAATAACATCATCTAGATAACATAAACAAATTCTAAACTGAAGTCCCTTTAGGACCAGAGTCATAAGTCGTTCAAATGTTCCTGGGGCGTTGGTTAAGCCCATTGCCATGACATTCCAATGAAAGTGTCCGCTTGTTGTTGAAAACGCAGTCTTTTCCTTTGAGTCAGTGTCCATGGCTACCTGCCAGTACCCTGATGCCATGTCAAGCGTAGAAAACCATCGAGCTCCAGATAAACAATCAAGGGAATCGTCAACTCTTGGGAGCGGAAACGCATCTTTAACCGTTATGCTGTTAAGCTGTCTGTAATCTATACATAGTCGTTGAGTCCCATCCTTCTTTGTAACTAGAACAACATTTGATGACCAAGGACTTGTTGACTCTTCTATCATTCCCTTCTCTAGCAAATCATCTACTTGTCGCTCAATTTCTGCTTGTTTCCATGGAGCTGTGCGCCTTGGACGTTGTCTAATGGGTGCTGCAGAACCAGTATTAATGTGATGTTGAATAAGGTTAGTCCTTCCCAAGTCAAAGTTTGAGAGAGAAAACACGTGTTGATACTTCAAGAGTAATTGTTTTAACTGTTGTATTTCATCATCATTAAGAAATTTACTACTGCGAGACAGTAAATCTTTCAACGGATCAGGCAGTTCACATTCACTGTCCACCTTCGTCTCATGTTTATCATCATCATCAATTTCAAAATCGTGAACTTCCATGACTGGCTTTGCTATACCAACTGTTGTGTTTGATTGAATTGTCTGTGGCTCATCAGTCAAATTGAGAATTCTCAGTGGAACAGTCTCTGACTTACTAATGTCTACCAGTGTTCGAGCAACACAAAGTCCCTTATTCAGTAGGTTAGAGTTATTACTAGGTTCTACAACACGCAGGCTTGACTTCGTCGCTGTACCATTAACATCATTAATTTGTCCACGCTTCTTCAAATGTCCATGAACAATAATTTCTGAGCTAGGAGGGATAACAATGGAGCGTCGTATGAGACATCTACAACTCAGTGGTTGATTTTCATAATTGACACAATCAATTGGTTCACCATTGACAACTAATGTTCCCTGAATAACATCAACAACTGCATTCACTTCAGACAAAACATCCATACCCAGTATTGCTTGGTCTGTTATATCAGCAATTAGAACATTGATATTTATACTTTGTTTTCCAATAGTAACGGTTACTACACATGATCCACAAATGTCAATCTTGTTACCATCAGCTAAAAAAACATCAGTGTTTTGATTGTCATACCTTATTTGTGAGTTCCTTGATAACTTCTCAGCAATTTCCCGTGATAAAATTGATTTCACAGCGCCAGTGTCTACTAGCCATTTTACACATAAATTGTCAATAAAGCCTTTAACATACAACCCATATAAATTCTTCGATGAAACTCGTAACTTATAGTTTGATGAATTTTCACTAGCTGAACTTCCTTCTTCTTGCCCTTCCACATGACTCAGGCGTTCCCCAGGGCATTTGGGAGCGCCTTCTTCGAGTTTTCCTGGTGTTTTTTCCATGCCGAGCAATCACGTCGAATGTGACCCTGAGCCTTGCAGAACCAGCATTCTATTTCACGTGTCTCTTGTATCCCTCGTGCTTGACGTCCAGACGGGTTAGTTTTTGCAGAATTCTCCTTGCCTTCAGTAGACACTAATTTCTGTAAAAGAACAGACAGTTCCTGAAGTTGCTTCTGTTGGGCTTCCTGTTGTGACTTTATTTCGTCGAGTTGATTTGTGTACTGCTGACGGGCTTCCTGTGGCGGATTTGATGCATGTTGACAGACTTCCCGTGGCGTATCCGTTTTCTCGTCAAATAATCGCGATTCTTGTACTTTTTCCGTTCGGATGACCGTAGGAATTGGTTTCCTTAGATCACTTTCCATCTGTCTGAAAGCTTCTAATTCACAAGCTAGAGCCAACGCGACGTCTAGGCTTCGAGGCTTATCCCTTCGTAATTTCATACGATCATCTCGGTCTGCAATGGCGTCAATAAAATGTTGAACACAAAATCTTTCCTGGGCAGTTGGAGGGAGATCTTGATAAGCCAGGCTGCACATATCTCTAATATCAACAGCTAAACTCTTAAGGCTTTCTCCGTCTTTTTGTTGGCGGTTGTTCAAGCGTACTTGGTGCAATTCCTTTTGAGTTTCGACTCCAAAGCATGTCTCCAAACGCGCCACTAACTTGTTGTAGTTTTTGCAGTCGCTTTCCGTCATCCCGTGCAGGAGTTTTTGTGCTTCACCTCGCAATGATGCGGACAAAAATATTGCAGATTCTTCTTCATTCCACTCATTGACGATTGAGCATCGATTGAAGTGTATAAGGTAGTCTCGAAGTGACGATCGGCCATGATAGTCGTCTGGCAGTTTGACTGGCTTGCGAAACTTGTTGCTTTTCGTGTGAGAAAACGCAGTAAACGGGTTTGAATGGCCATAATAAACTTCAGCTTTGTATGGGTTACTTGAGTTTGACGTTGGAATAGGCTTATCGTCGCTAAGAAAGGGATTTGTTTGACGTTTTGGTATAGTTTCGTTAGTAAACATTCGCTCGCCGCCATGTGACTGCGTGTCGTCTTGTACATCTCGGAACGGATTTTTGCTTTTCGGTGTTGATGTAAAGATATTCGTAAGGGACATGTCGATTGGGTTCTTGACCGTGCTGCCACCAATGTAATGATGACCATAATCTCTTGTTTCATCCATGATTTCTTCTTTATTTAACCTTAAACGAGTCACGCTCCTCCATGCTCTGTCACACGCACTCACAACAACAAACACGCCGATCTCCTCCCCACTAGGGGAGGGGTGCGTACAAATATAGATCATTACATTATTTATGAAAAATTACTTCTATTCTGGTAAGGGACAGTTTTTCTAATTTGCCATAATTTTGTAGATTGTGTGTGTGTGTTTTTTTTGTGTGTATGTATGTATGAGAACGTGTTTTTGTGCTGTGCTGTGTGCTTTTCCTTTTCTTTTGTCATTCCTCTTCTTTATATCATAATGAATAACAGATTATGGCCCTAACAACTCATTAACTTTTTAGTTATTAGTTAGGACCAATACCTAAAATTATATCTTATTGTATTTTATATATTGTAAAAAAAAATGTAAATTCGTGCAAGGTATAAATAAAAAATTATAAATAAAAAAGTATTGGATTGGATTGCAAGGCTTGCTCTCAAGTGCTATTTTCCCATAGAAATCCTTAGAACTTGAAATATCCCATTTTATGTTTTTAAAAAAAATATTTTTATGTAGAATCAAGAGCTGAAATGTCAACTTTTTGCTGATCTCGACATGCTCTTTTCATTTCTGGGCATCATTTTGGCACAGCTGATGGATTTAGATCTAGCTATGAAAGCTAGGGCCTATTGAGGAGTCGGAAACAGCATTTCTCCCATTGAAGGACAACATTAACAATAATTATTTCGATCAATCTCTGTTTTTTTTTTTTAATTTTCTCTTCTCTTGTATTGTAAGCCTGGACATTCAAAGTCTATCAAGGGAAGAAGTTGTCACCAAACACCTAAATCGATTATTTATTATCTCATGAATATATCCAATATAGGTGCTCAAAAAAAAGAACGTAGAGGCGGCAATCATTAGGACAGCAGTGTAGTAAAATAAATATGATAGTTATAGTAATAGTGATAGTGATAACGGTAACGATAACAGTAACGATGGTGATAACGATATTGATAGTGATAATGATGACAATAGTGATAACGATAACGATAATGATAATGATAACGATGGTGATAACGATATTGATAGTGATAATGATGACAATAGTGATAACGATAACGACAGTGAAACGATAACGATAATGATAATGATAACGATGGTGATAACGATAACGATAATGATAATGATAATGATAACGATGGTGATAACGATAACGATAATGATAATGATAATGATAACGATGGTGATAACGATAACGATAATGATAACGATAACGACAGTGATAACGAAAACGATAGTGATAACGATAACGATAATGATAATGATAACGATGGTGATAACGATAACGATAATGATAATGATAATGATAACGATGGTGATAACGATAACGATAATGATAACGATAACGACAGTGATAACGAAAACGATAGTGATAACGATAACGATAATGATAATGATAACGATGGTGATAACGATAACGATAGTGATAACGATAACGACAGTGATAACGAAAACGATAGTGATAACGATAACGATAATGATAACGACAGTGATAACGAAAACGATAGTGATAATGATAACGATAATGATAATGATGACGATAGTGATAACGAAAACGATAGTGATAATGATAACGATAGTGATAATGATAACGATAATGATAATGATGACGATAGTGATAATGATGACGATAACGATAGTGATAACGAAAACGATAGTGAAAGTGATAACGCTAACGCTAACGATAGTAATAACGAAAATGATAGTGATAACAATAACGACAGCTAGTGATAACGGAAACGATCTTAATATTGACAACGATAATCTAACGATAACGACAATAAAGTGAACGGCCACTACAACGAAAACGATACAAAACTGACGTAATAACGATCAACTGATATACCTTTAGTGACAACGGTAGCGATAATGAATGCGCAAAACGTTTAAAGAGCGCGTACTTCTTATACATTAACAGGGAATAGCGAAAGGATCGACTTACGTGCCTGCTATACGTGATTGCGCGGGAGTCAATTCTAATGCTAAAAGTGAATTAGTATGCACCGTTAAAAGAGTGAGCTACTTCGTCCAGACCAAAGGATTGACTGCCATACATAATACTTAGTGTTTGTAACATATTTCCAGCCTTAATTACATTTGAAAAAAGCCTTTGAATTTCGTGAATATGATGGAAGTATAAAACTAATATTTATTACGATATTTCCATCTGTGAATAAATGTATAGTTGGTCCCAAACAATAATTTGAAAAAAATAATATAGTCTTATCATGTGTAAAATATTGTTGCTCATAAATTGACCATCTCATTCAAAAAGGACTTCTACGTTTATAATTACTGGTGTTTCAAACTTTGACCATGATTCTATAAAAAAAGGGGTCCAGTTTAACTCAATTTACCAGAAAACCCTATGACTAACGTTTCATTGTCAAAACAAATCTTCTGATAAAATTAAATGCAAGTGGTTTATAGTAAAAAAGAAATCCAACTAACCTAATTCCCTTGTAGTTTTTGTCTTGTCTAGTTCGTCAGGCCGGTAAGGTGACAATGTTACGTGCCAGCTGAATCGCTCGGTCTTAATGAACTGAAAACATGACAAATGACGAAAACATATATTAAAAATATACTCTTGAAGGTCCTTATAGCGAAGAGCAAGATGGGGGCCTTGATATGACTTATGGATGTAAAGGTAAGACAAGTGTTACAGTACTGTGAGTTAAATCAACGATACGGCAGGGTTGTCAAAATGTAACGTAATTGAATCAATAAAGAACCCGGATAGTGAATATGATCAGCAATCTGATTATCATGATGTGATCATATTCTTCATCATTATCATTATTATCATTATCATTATCATTATCATCATTACCTTCATCATTATCATTATCATTATCATTATCATTATCATTATTATTATCATTATCATTATCATTATCATTATCATTATCATTATTATTATCATTATCATTATCATTATCATTATCATTATCATTATCATTATCATTATCATTATCATTATCATTATCATTATCATTATCATTATCATTATCATTATCATTATCATTATCATTATCATTATCATTATCATTATCATTATCATTATCATTATCATTATCATTATCATTATCATTATCATTATCATTATCATTATCATTATCATTATCATTATCATTATCATTATCATTATCATTATCATTATCATTATCATTATCATTATCATTATCATTATCATTATCATTATCATTATCATTATCATCACAATTATCGTCATGTTCACCATCGTCTTCAACATTATCGTTATCGTCATCTTTATGACCTTCATCTTTATCGTTATCGTTAAAATAATCTAGTTTCATCGTCGCCGTTATGATCATTATCATCGTCATCGTCACCACCGTCACCGTCACCACCATCATCATCATTATCATCATGCATGCATTATTCACATTTTACTTAAGTCAAAAGAAGGACTGCAAAAGTTGTTTATGCATGCATGCTTCATTCACAATGGTTCTAAATTATTTCCGTTTTTTTAAGCATCTCTTTGAAGCGGATTGTCAAAATATTGCTCTTCGCACTGTGAAGAAATAACGTTTACTTCCGAAAGCAAAGATGCTCATTATATACCAATTTCTTCGAGTAAAAATAACTTTTAAGGGACGTGATATTATTTCATAATCGTCAAGACGAGATTTTAAGGGGGATCCCTTGATTTTCAGGAAAGATGAAGGAGGGTTAGTAAAAAGTCAAAGCAGGTCGGATCACAACTCAAGAAATTTTGAACAATTTTCTATATGATTTTTGCATTGTTAAAACCTCTCAGCTAGCATTAATGCAAAATGGGAAAGCATTAGCATTTGAGACTGGTGAGTCGCTAGCAAATCTCATTTTGTTGAATCACAAATAAAAAGATGTTTATCTTAAAATAGCTTACAGGAATCATACTTGTTGATTCTTTATTGAGGCGAGTACTTAAATGCTTGAAATTGTTTGTATGCTGAAAAAAATATGTCAACTTTTATTTTATAAAAGAAATAAAAAACATGATTGCTATTTCGTGTGTAGTTATAAAACACTTAGAGATTGTTGCAACACTCGAGAAGTGTAAGAAGCACTCGAGACAAAGTGTTTATTCAATACGGTCCTAAATTAAAAAATATTTACAAAAATTTCAATTCACATTATTTGACGGGAAATACATTACAATTACAAGCTACCCATAATAAACATTTCTAGCTATCCGAGTGAACTAGTACTATAGACTGCGTCGGTGTTATAATAATATATATGATAGCCATGCAATGAAATCTGTAACATAATAAAAATGGTGCTTAACTTTAACTTTGTTGACGTGTTTGCTGACGTGTAAAGCTATAAGTATCATTTTTTACGGTATTACAAATTTCATTTTATTGACTGTAGTAATTTTATATACCTTACCAATTTAATTTTAATGCTATCACAGTTATATGTACCTTTTGTTCAATGGCTTATTAGAATTATTATTATAAGAAAAAGGAGATAAAATTAGAGAAAGAAAACTACAAAAATATAACAGCAGCAAAAAAAATACTGAATAGTTAGATATAAACATAGAGACTGGTGTAAGTGATTTACCAGCAAAAACACGCAAATACAGCATGATGGGTATTTATCATTTAAATAGATTCCCCTTAGGGATAAAATTTAATCTGCCACATCCACCAGATCAGACTCAGCTCCCTTTTAGGGGCCATTTGTGACGAGCATACCTACCCTCCCACCCCAACCAATCCCCCCTCCCCTCCCCTCCAAAGATACTGCACAGCCAAACGATTTTCGATTTCTCTCTACAGCCAGTATTTAAGTGCGCGTATTTGACAGTAAAGTCTTTCAATATTGAAATGAGTGCTAAGCATTGAAGACATGAAGTACGCGTCTTTCTTGAAAATCTATTAAAGGTCAAAATAGCAACAAATATATAGCTTTAAAAGGTACAAAAAATGAATTAGATTATTACTAAGATTATGCACTAGTTATCGGAAATGAATAAGCGAAAAAAATATATGTACGACCTAGGATTGACTTAATTGAACACTGACAGATTGCAATAAAAAATAATAATAATAAAAAAAAATGAAGGCTACATCGCAAACGTTGGTTTTCAAAAATTGGAGAAATTCAAGTATATTTGTCAAACCGCTCAAAAACAAGAAATAACTTTCAATGAAGGTGTTTGTATTTAAAAACAGTTGTTGATAATTTGAATTGAATTGAATTGATAAGCTTATAAAAACTTCTTTACACAAAAGTCCGATTAAAAAAAACCCATACATATAAATATATATTCAAGTATTTAAAAAAATGTTGACGGAATGAACGGTGGATGGAGAACGAATCATATAATAATAATAGCAATAAAATCACCGAGAAATTCTAATTTTTTAGCTTGCAGAATTTCGTAAGATCCGGCAAGAAAGGACGAAAATTTGTGGAATTATTAGCCGAAAATTTGAATTTCATTTGTTAGTTATACTAAACAATACAGTTACCGTTGAATGTAACGAGCGATGGCTACCTCAAAGGCAGTTAAAATTGACAATAAATTAACTATTTTTTGGCAGATTTATCAATATTACCGGTAATACCGAAATCGGTAAATAGTCCTGGAGATTCTGTGCGCTCATTGGCTTAAAATAAACCAGAAAAACGTTTGCTAGCTTCCAGCTCGTAGGGAAAATGCAAATATCAATGAATTAGCAGCAAGCAGAGAGGCAATACAATTGATGTTGTGCCGGCCAAATTAGAAACTTGTCGGGAATATTGCATTGTTACTGACTTTGTCTACCCACCTTAAATAAAGTTTGTTTGTAGTATGTATGTATGTATGTATGTATATTTAAGTATTAACATGGGCTCCTGACCATCAGTTTAAAGGTCTTTCAGTAAGAAATATTATTTAGATATGTAGCTTTGATTTATATGGGCATCGTAACCACTAAAATTTATTTTAAAAGCCCAATACGTAGGCCTTTTTTTGGAGATGACACATCTTATCTTGGGTATTTTATTTTAGTTTCATGTTTATTATCAATTTGTAGGCATACATCATGAGTAATGCTCTTGTGTTTGGATGGGAAATTACAAAATTTGGTTTATAAACATTTAAAAAAAAAATTTATTGGCGCGGAACCAACTGCTCACCGCTTTTCCTTTTGTTTATAAATAATGTGAAGAATTGTGTCCTAATAAAAAAGAACCGAGTCATCAGTGAAGTAAAAATAGCATCTTCTCCGTATACCGATATATCACAGTCCATCTAATTCAATAAAACGACCAAAAACCCAATGTCAAACTATGACCGAAGCTAACAATGAACGTGATTCCAGTACACGGCTTAACAGCCTATAATAAGGATCGGGCCGAGGACAGAGCCTTGAGGAACTCAACACGATATAAAAGATATATCAGATTTCGTATTAAAAAGAGATACAACCAAGACAGTGTATGAAAGGCTTTACTCAAGTAGTGGATGAGAACAAGAACTGGCACCCTTCCCAATATTATAATTTTTTTTACATTTTTAAACCTTTAAAATGGGATCGTTCACGCGAAAATATTGATTTTTTAAACTTTTTAAGCAATAATCTAAATAAAAAAGTTTGATGTTCCTACTTTTATTTGTTCTATTTCAGTTTAGATGTTGTGAAAAAAATCATTTCAAGAAAACATGTTTTAAATTAAAAAACAGGGGTGGCCGAGCTCGTTTACGAGATATATTATGGAAAATATCGTCATTTTGGGGTTATAATGAAGGATTTTCTGAGAGAGGAATGGAGCGAGTTTTTAAATTATCACTTTTCCTCGATCCTAAAACATTTCAGAAATAAGTCTGACTTTGTTTTAAAAAAGCAGCATTTTCAACACATACTGTGAATGAAAAATCTTATGTCTCAAGTCTCTCAGAAACATGCACAGAAATGTGCACTTTGCAATACCGAGCCGGAATCACCTTGAATATGAATAATGATAGAAATTGGTCGGTAGTAATTGTCTAGTTATGAATATCCGAGTTTTAGAGAAAATGTTTCGGATGTGCACATTGTTAATTTTTTTCCCAATTAAACCATAGTAGAATTTGGTGAAAAAAAGGAAAATTGCTCTAAAATCAATTGCGAGATGTTAGTTGGAGTAGCCACCATTCAAGCGTTTTTGAAGTGAGAAATTTTTAATGCATCTATTTGATACTCAGTTTTAAGTATCCACTTCTAAAGAGGTTATTCAGTGATATTTTAACCATATGGCGGGTTTTATGGTGACGTATTTCAGTAGCAAAAAAAAATCAGTAATATCAGTCGATATTATAATAATATCAGTCGATATTATATATATATATATATATATATATATATATATATATATATATATATATATATATATATATCAATGTTTCAGAAGATATAGCTCACTAGTTCTTACCGTATTTTAGACGGTCCCGCACAGGACTCCAAATAAGTAATTTATATATAACATCTGCTAAATAGCTTAGTGTAAATTAAGACTTTCTTCTAACGCAATTCATGTTTTCTTAATTGAAAGCCATTCCATTCAATCAACGTTTTTCAGTGTGATCTTTTAAAACTCGAGATATAGGAGAAATTTCGACTTATATAAAGTGTAACTCATTTGGTAAATTGATTGCCAGATGGCTTTGTCCACTGCATTAGCATGATCGATTGGATTTGTCAGTCTTGTCAGTATCCACAAAGCGAGTCGGATTGTATAGGCTGTCAGTATTTCAGTGATCTTGAGAACTATTAAAATAACACATTTTATGCTTTGAAAGAGCAACTTTGGACATCTGCAAGTACGTATTCAGGATGTTGGCCAATGCCAATATGGCTGCTTTTATTTCTTCATGTTGTTTCCGAGAACATTTTTATAACTTATCCGCAAAAGATAAAAACAATACAAAAATACATCTCGCTTCAGGAGAATACTGAACATATTGGTGATATTTTAACTGAGTGGAATGTAATTTTATAGGAAATCATATGATTTCGAGTGCAATTTGGAATAAATTTGAACGAGTGGGTTTTCGAAAAGTTGAGCGTTTTGAAAACCCACGAGTTCAAATTTATCAGATGATTTCCATTTAATAATATACATGAGAAAATTTCTCGATTCTGAAGAAAGTGACGTTGAACATGTGACAAGATAATTTATTCAACAAACCATAATTTTACACTTGCGAACGTTTAGAAATTCGTCTGAAAAGGCATTTTATTTTATTTATTATATTTTATATATATATATATATAATTATAATATATTTTCTTTTCTTTTTTCTTTTCTTTTTTGTTTTTCTTTTGTTTATATTTTGTTATATTATTTTTTTCAATTTTTTTTCTACTGATTTCCTTTTTTCTTCACTGTATTTCCTTAAACTGACAGCACTGCTCTTATCCAATCAGAATTGAGAAATTTTTTCATGCAAGTTATTAGGTCTGAAATCATACGAAATTGCACGACCGCGTAGAAGACAAGAATTATTATTTGCTATATTATGTGGTTGTCTTGAAACAGAGAAAGAAAGTCTCCTAAATCTTCTGACATCTCAAAAACATTCTTGACAATGATCATTGCTTTGATTCCACAATGACACAAGAAGCCAAATATGTCCATGAAATAAAAGTCTCTAGCAAAGAGATATACCATTAGAGAATTTTCCACAGTTTTTGGTGAACTGTTGATAGTTTTTTAAAAGCGTGTTTAGTATAGTCGCCGTGGTAAAATATATTCCTGAGTGCATTTCCGTTTTCATATATTGTAAAAAAGACACAGCACTTTTATATTCAACACAAAAACTAATTAAAGGTTTTGTGTATATTTGAGACAGTGACAGTGATATGAACAGTTTATTGGTTTTACAGTTTAAACTGAACAATGATCTTTAGAAAAAGTAGCTAATTGAGCAAAGTTTGAGCCAGTAACTGACATGTCGACTCTAGAAACATCGTAAACGGCTCAACAGACGAGTGTTCAATGTTTTATTAAAAACGTGCTTCTGCTGAATTGTGGCCGTCCGGTTTTGTGTAGATGACAGCCTCAGTGGAATCGGAGTGATTGTCAGATTCAAGTAGGAGAACAAATGCCGGTCTATTAGTAAAATATTGCGAATTACAGAATGCGACCAATCACGAACTAGAGTAGGATTTTACAAATACTTACGTAACTAAGTTTAACGTTTGACAGGAAGAAACATTAATTTTTCATACGTTGTGCTAGTATGATTTTTAATTGAAAGGATTCCTTTGAAAAACACAGAAATGCAGGTACCTAGCAATAGACCGGTCGAGAGTCCGCATATCGGCTGGGACAGTCGGATTGTAAAGCATCGATTTATTAGGGCCAGTAAACATGTAGGAGGTCACGGGTCACGGATCGCGCTACGGACGAACTAGCATTCAGGGGCGACATAAAATAATATGATAGGAGGACAGAATACTGATATCGTTTGATGTACGATACTACCGAAACAGCTGTTTATTAAACCGATAAGCAGCTGGAGTAGTATAGCTGTTATTACAGTTATATGCAAATGATTTTGAACAATGGGTTGAAGTCGAGGCTTTCGGGCGAAAACAATAGGTTTGCCCGAAAGCCTCGATTTGAATCCATTGTTTGAAATCATTTGCATATAACTGTAATAACAGCTATTGACCATTTCGGCGGTATCGGATATCAAACGAAGACTGGACGATCTGGCATATCTATCATCACTGTCCACAGTAGTGACGTTTACCTAGTACGGATTTGAGCAGATAGAGAACAATAGGATAAACGCTTGCTTCGCACCCCGGTATCTTCTAACCTTCGGGGGCCGAAGCAAAGTAATAATTACTGTTGATAACCATAAGTTCACGGAGATTACAAGCGAATACAAACGCAAAGGAGACTGGCGCCCTCGAACAAATCAAGGCAGAACAGTGGTTCAAGGAAAGTTACACGTCTATTATTTGACAGGTAATTTTGTTGGAGAAGATAACAGGTTATAAATTAATTCGGAGGTCCCGTCTCTTTATATATACCCTGAATTGGGAAGAATGAAAAAAAAACCATAAAATAGGAAAAAACCCTTCTAGATCTGGTTATGAACCTCTGCCAATATACCTAATGATAATGTCAAACTTATAACCCTTTTTTAATACTGATTAAAGTTAAGGTGATTCCTCTGTAATTGATTTAACCTGTAAAAATCGCTCAACAATTGATAATATTTTAAAGTTTTTGAGTTGTTTATCTCTATACAAGAGCAAAAAGGAAAAAAGAGTCACCGTCACCAAATCACCTTGAAGTCATTTTGTCATATGTGCCATCTGTTTATTGATATGTGCATCTTTATATCTAGAATAATGTTTTAAACAAGAACTTGACGTTCTCTATACTAGAAAAATGAAACAAAACTTGAGTATGAGTTCATGTTGTCATATATGCCATCTGTTTATTTTAAAATATGTGCAACTTTATAACTCGAATAATGTGTTTTTAACAATAACTTGTCTAAAGAGGAACTGAATTCAAGTATTTGTATATGTTTGTATTTTAAACCACCATCACATAGAGATTACTTAATGGAAAATGCGCGCGTACGGTTTTTATGCACGAGTTGAGAAGTATCAGAAAACGAATGAGTGAGCGTTCGTTTTCTCAAACTTCTCAACTCGTGCATAAAAACCGTACGCGCGCATTTTCCATTCTGTAATTTATTTATCTCATAGATACTGAGATTTCAGAAAGCAAAACTTTTAACAATATATAATTGTTGGGCTACAGGGTGAACATCTCTATTGACTGATATTTACTAAAAACAATCAAAAACTTTGTCATTGCATGAAAAATATGCAAGAAGACGGAAAACATTTTCTGCCACTGCAGAACTTGGTTGAATTAGAAGTAGTTTCCATAACAAGCGTGCTCAAAATGAAAAATAGTGCTCAAAACTCAAAAAAATGCTCAAATGTTGCTCAGTGCAATTGGGTAAGGCCTACTTACTAAAAGAGCTATCATAACAACAAAAACTCGTTTAAGGTCATCAATTTCGTTAGCATTCAATTTCGTTAGCATTCCTCTAAATATAATTGAAAAGCGATTGTTTAATATTTCCTTGTGGGAGTTCATTGACAAAGAACATTTAAATGGGTACGTATACATTGTACGTAGACGGATAAGAACCACAAAAACTCTGACAACTGTTGTGAAATCTTTGGACTGAATATTAAAGAGCTTAGAAAATAGAAAATAACTGTACATTGTATTGCTATATGAAAGGGCGAATCAAACAAAGAACATTCATCAGTTCAAATACCACGCCTTTTGAATAAAAATCAACCCCTATTCAGTATATGTGAGGTAAAACAATAGTAAATCACTCAATTAAACATTTTTTATTCCTTCCAACAACTCGTGCAAATTAAGAGTTAGGAAGAAAGGAACTCATACATGTCTTCTTGATTGGTTAAAAGAGAAATTCTGAAAACCTCCCCAATGTTAATTAAAATAAGCTAGTTATCGGCCTCCAGCTCGGTGAATATATCACATAACCCCTCCGATCGCTTCAGGCCGATAACCCTTACTTGCTGTCAGTTCGTTTTTAGTCCTGCAGATTTGGCACGGAGGTATGCATCGAGGTGTATATAGTAATTTTTACGTTGTATTCTAGTTTTCCTTATTCAAATAAACATATATCCAGCAACTGTCAACATTGCAGTCTTGGGGAACTCGATTTATAAGGATTTTTAGATATGCATAAATTAGCATTGATTTGGTATGAAATCATATTTTTCTACGCAATGAAATCAACTATTATCACAGAATTTCTTCCATCACTAAATTGTCATAGGCTTCATCGATAATGATTTTGTACATTGAACCACAAAAAAAAAAAAAAATTCAGCTGATTGTGTAATGTGTTTTTATTTTCTCCCGACTCAACTTTTTGCACCACAGGTATCCCAAGATCAGTTTTTCCTTCTCCCTCAAAGAAACGCTTGCTACGCAGACTATACTCAAGCTATTCCATTAGCACTTTATATTTTTCTGGAATGCCTCGATTGTTGGTGGCTAAAGGTCATTTATTTTGTTGGAAAATATCACAAACAAATTTGTTTTTCTTTCTCGCAATAGGAACGTTCTCGCCTCAGGCTAATAACACTACAGACATATGGGCTAGATTTATTATGGCGAGAACTGACTGATATTCAGCTCAGCTCTTTATGGTTTGAGTATATTAGTGCACTTTAAAATAGCAGGAAAAAGAAAAAATTTGGTCGTGTTACAGTTAATTTTCCGTTTCCCTTTCCCTTGCAGACCGCTTGAAACGCTTGTTTCAGGCAGGATGCACTTCCCTCAAAAGAAATGCTTGCAACACTAGGCTAGTCCGCGATCTATGATACATCTCGGCTATCAAGGCAAGAATCGCAACTACGTTTCCCCTTATAACTACTTATCCCTTCTGACACGAATCCCTATCCGATTTTACACGGTACGTTGTAGTATATTCCAATTCGGTATAGCAAACAGTACGGTTGCTGTTGTTTTAAACAGTGTATAAAAGTTGGAATTACTTTGACTGAAAATTTGTCAATTGGGCAAAAACTAAGAAGTGCCTATTGGCCTGTATATAAACATGCAACGCAGTTAGTTTTCATTTACGATACGCAGGCATTTTTTTTGTGAGGCATAGAAGTTAAACCGTCTATAAGAGGAGCTGAGTAATAATTTGTTTGGAAACATGTTATCTAGCTTAAAATAAACTTTTATCATATATTTTTCTGCAGAGAAATGGAACGACTTTCGGTTTCAGCCTCGTTTCCATGCTTATAGTTTGTATGGGACTAACAAAAAGTCGCAATATATCAAATTCCCCAAGGCTGTTGAAGTGACAGTTGATGATTCAGCGTTCTATGATACCTAGACAATATTTTAGTGCAATAAAAAATACTATACACAGATTTGCAAGGTTCGGGCAAAAAACCGACTTTATCTGCCGGACTATTTTGCGAATAGTTAAATTGAATGTTTCAACTGTACATGTCGACCCTCACTACAAGATCTAGAAACAGTAAAAACAAAACTGGAAATAAATGTTCTACGCTCTAAGAGAGAAAGTGAAAAACTAGTGTAGAAGTTTAGAAGCTCGTCTATACACAAAAGAGCACTGTCGGTCAGTTATAATAACTAACTAACTAATGTTTATCTGTAATTGTTATCCCATATGGTATATTTTTTACCTATTGTTGATATATCTTTTGAAGAAACTATTGTTGATATATCTTTTGAAGAAACTGCAAAAATATGTACAAAATATTAATTTAGACAATTATCTAAACTGAGTCATAAGAGCGAAAGCACTAGAACCATGAAACAAAATCATATTGTTAGTGTGTAATAGTTATTATCTAGCCTCTATAAAAGTTACTATAAAAGACAGTAAAGTTGTAATGAGGTATTCCTTTCTTTTGTATACGTATTTGACGGTTTCTGATTGAATGATAACTGACTAAATAGTCACTAAATAAAAACTATTAGTTAGTAACTATTTTGTTTTTATTTCATGGTTCTAGTGTTTTCGCTCTATCTTTGCAATACATTAACTCTTGTTAAATAAAGAAAAGTTATGATAATTTGCAAAGTACAGGCGATATTCTTTCAAACAGTAAGATGAGCTCATAGTTAAGTTGGCAATAATAATATTATCACTGAATCGAACTATGATAAGCTTCAGCAGTTGTCAAACTCTTTTTAAAGTATTCCATTTCATGCAGTTTCAAAGAGTTATTTAAAAGAAAAGAAACAATAAATCGATATTTAATATCTGGTTAAGTTGTTGAAGAAGAAATGGTGAAGATGGCCAAGGGAATTTTACAGTTGCCAATGAAATGTTGGATAAGTGTGCCAAGTGTCGCTTAAAATGACCAAGGCATAGCAGTCAAAGTAACTCATTTCAATAGGTTTCTAGATACGCTGTGCTCCTACGTACATTGCTGACATGGCATTTTCTAGACCTTTTATAACTAAAGGTAAGGTCACATATCCTTAAAACTATAGGCTTTTTTGTAACCCTGACATATAGCTATAATAAGTGAGGTTAGATACATCAAACTCAATGATTTCCAGAGTTTTAAATATTATGTTCAAGAGTCTGGCAAGCTAATATAGAAATGTATGTTCTCGTGACTTCCTTCGAGTATATCCAGACCAAACTTGAAATCGCCTTTCTTTCTTTAGCTCTTGCAAGTTCTCTTCCGAGTTATTCTAGCTCCTGCTGTTGTTGTTTTAAATAATCTTCGAGATTCAGTGGACCAAAAGGTTCGCTTTTACAATTAGAGAATCAATCTCATGCTGTTGTTGTTTTAAATAATCTTCGAGATTCAGTGGACCAAAAGGTTCGCTTTTACAATTAGACAATCAACTGATAAACTTGAAGTGATTTGATAATGTCTCTCGTGCTGTTGTTTCTATTCGCTGGTTTCTTGCTGCTACTCGTTCACTTCGATTGTTGCACGTCTTGGGTTTCCATTTGAAATAGAGGTCACAAAACCCTTTTAAGCTCTCTTTTATACCCTGTTAAGCTTATCTTGAAGTAAAATGTTCAGTGAACAAAATGTTCAGAACAAAATAATTTGTTGTTGACACTCTTAAATTCCTTGTCTTTTCTTTTCATGGCAACTTCCCATTTCGTTCGTAATTCTTTCTCCTTTGGGAAATTCATGAAGCGATATATAAATCCGGCCGATTGTCACTTCTGTGATTACATTCAGCTGCTGAGCAACACTTTATAATCGATTTTCATCTTTTTTAGTCAATTGCTCTATATTGATTCCACGCTCCCGCTGCATGCACTTTGTTCCGCCATCTTGGATTTAGGGCTCGTTTCCATGCTACCGCGAAATTTATCTGAATAGGATCGGAGTATAATTCTACTATTTCTTCCACCCTAGGTCCTGGATTGGAGGCAGCCATTTTCCCGCTCTCTTAGCTTTGTGTGAAGTAACTCTCCCAATAACTTTTTCAGTTATTGGACGATTGACATACATCCTGGTAAGCGGTCTTTTAAAAGCATGTTATGAAGAATTAACCGGGCAACATCGACCAATCAGAAAAAGAGGAATACTTTGCATTAATAATTATTCTATTATAACTATTCAATTATAATTATTCTTCATGTTTATAGTCAAATATATAGTTCATGAAATTCCAGTCGTTTTTTTTTTTTAACCGAAACGCGGGACAACATAAAAAGCTTGTCCTTTCCGTTCCGGTTGGAACTTCCGGAAAATCAAGCATGCCGTTTTCTTTCCAACCGAAATCACCGTCTTTTTGTACAAATGGAAAGCACTCCACGTTTTCTTTATATAAGGCTGTTAGTCTCAATCGAGGATTTGGTGTCATTACCGAAGTTAAGCGGCGAATTATTCATAATAAGTTGATTGAGTGCGCGTGGTATTGCATTAGATACTGTGTGTATTGATCCGCTTCGGTGATTTCTACCCATGCTACCTTTCGGTCTAGTCACGTACACTTGAAGCCTATTGACGACAATGTTTTTTGAATTGACTGTATATGGTCCGTCCCTTATAAGTGCAAGTGAATTATCACCGAGCAAAAAACACCCCCCCCCCCCCCCCCTCCTATCTATTGGTCAGTCCCTTATAAGTGCAAGTGATTTATCACCGATATAAATGCTATATGATGCTCCCGACAGAGTTCATTGGTGATCATAAGTTGACGGTTTTCCTACGTTAATCAACCACAATTTGACTTGACGTTTTACAAACAAGTCGTAAACGACATTTACAGCGCGATGCGCAAAAATATGACCACTTTTAATATATTCGCATACTTCTATGCACGGACTTAATGCTTCGAAACGAGTTTTTACACGTCTTAATTATTCGGTAAAATCAGACAACTTAACATCAAATGTGTTTAAAGTACAAACTCCCGTGCATAGAAGTATGCGAATTCATTAAATGGGGTCATACTTTTGCGCATCGCGCTGTAATGGATTAAAATGGAAAACATTTATTTCGGGCCTAAAGATATATTCTCTGTACATGTATAATCAAAGTGTTATCCCAAATATGACTGCATGATGTTGTTTTTATTCACGAGTTTTTCGTTTCATATCGCGAACGAGCGAGGTTTTGATAAAAACGATAAAGGCGAAATGATTAAAAGGTGATTCAAGATATTTTATAAGGAAAGCTAGAGCACAAAATATATGGCTCAATTTTGATATATTGACAAAAAGCAATATACATGTAACAAGTTAATTGAATTCTTTATTAGTTAATCTCTGCAAAGGCCGATGTGGACTTACAAGATTTTACAAGAAACTGATAAGTAATTAACGCTAAAACATTAAGTGTTATCGAAAATACATCAATATACTGTAAAAAGGCAGCTGATCGTGTAAACATCTAGTTATTAGCATTAAAGTAGATTATGATTGGTTGCTACTGTCGCAGAAAAAAAGTCAAAATGGCGATATCGATCGACTGCTTTGTGAATACTAAATATTAATAAGAAAACGAACAATCAAAACATGATTTATTGCTACTTTAAATCGGTAGTAGACAAGTACATTGCTATGATAGAAAGTTTACATACAAAAGTGAACAAGAACTACAGGCTTCGCCGAAGTGACAGCTTTGTCAGTTAGCCACGAACTAATTGTTTTTCTTAGCAACTTTTTTGTTATACTGTCCTTATTAACCAGAAATATAAAATACCAAAGAAAACAATACCTAGTTACAAGTCTACTTATTTTTAACAGTGACTTAAAGTCACTAACAAGAAAAAAAAAAAAGATTTTATGTCATGGTTATTAAACTTGTCGCTCAAAAAATATTGAGACTGCTAATCAATGCTTACCTTTATTTCTTGAAGTTTCATTTTCAACAACACAAAAAGTGATAGCGTAGGAACCAGACCCGCTCTGAAAATCAGGCTATATTTGTGCGTCATTTATTTCGATCATTAAAGAAATATTCTGAACATCATTATCATCATTATACAAAACGTGTCTGTGCAATATGAAGGTGGATAGATCAATTTCGCCTGGATAGGTTCTCAAGTACATATAAACTATTTTAGAATTTAAAATCTTTCCAGTTGTTCTGGTGAGTTATGATTTTTTAGGTCGTCGAACTTTGAGTATAGTAGTAACTCACAAAGTACTGCCTACAGCAAACAAAGTAAGAATCCTTCATTTTTTTAGCACAGATACATTCTATAGATAGCAAACTTTAAGAAAATGTGGAGGGGACTCGGGTGTATGAATAAATTAATGTCAGCCCGTAATACCCAAGAAAATATCTAATAAGGGATTTATTATACAACTGTTTATCATAATTTATTATTTTTGTTTATTTTAGTGTTAATCATTAACTTATATTTATGGCAATTTCTAATCGAAAAATAAAACAGCCTTTTGGAGATTTAGCGGCGAGGAGAAAAGTCAAAAAAGCCCTGGAAATGCCAGTAAAATTTAAACCATTTCTCGCCCTCTTATTTCAATTAATATAACGTTAAAAACCTCATGGGCTATCGATGTAGATGACGCCATCATGTAACGCAACACTCATTAAGAAATGAAAGGAAGTTTGTCATCTACACGAAGTGCGAAGAATTCTCATTCAAAAAAGGTCAATAATAAAAACATGTTGAATGTAAGTAAATTGATAAAATGTAAAAAACTGTAATAGTTTCACTGACTTTTCTTAGGTTGGTTATCGTTCTCGGAATTCAATTGCAATGCACTTCTTAAACTTTGTTCTTAAATTTTCAACTGTCACTTCAGTCAATGGTTTTTTTTTTTTTCAAACAAAAAGTGTTCAGAAATGTTTTTGATGGAAAATACCATTCCCAAATGTTAGTGTGAATTATCTTATTTATCCTTTTTACTTTAAAGTCATTAATTTGCATTTGATAAAGGGTTGAAAATGCTGAAACTGAACATTCAATTTATGCCGATTTTAATTTTTACGTTCTTTTATATTCCAAAGCTAGTTTCCGGAAAGTAAAGGTAACTGATTTTCTCATAAAAATCAACGTCATTCTAATTTTCTGACTGAATTTTAGAGGACAAAGTAAGGTTAATTTGGCCATCTTGTCCGGTTAAGGTAAAGAATTTTTGAGGACAAAGTACGGTTAATTTGGCCATCTTGTCCTGTTTAGGTAAAGTCACGCCGACGTCAGTTCGTCAAACCATTTTTTTTTGGAGAGAAAAATACGGGTAACTTGGACCTCGAGCTTGTGATAGTATCGTCTCATATTTGCCCGCAAACGATACCTTTTATGGTAAACTTAAGTCACAGTTGTATAATAAAATATATCAGTTTCGCCATATATCATGTTTTTTAAGAGCGAAAATCTGCCTTGAAGTTCACGAGTTTCACGAATATTGAGTCATCGAAGGAGCTACAGCACACGTCACAACTCATACTGAAATTTAGTTTATTTACCGCGTACCTTCTAGTATTCTAGATTTGTATTTGCCTGTGGATGGTTTCTTACTTTGCAACTAAAATAAAACTGTGAATAAAACATACTGTTTTGGCAATTTCTAGAAAACCGATATTATGAAGTTTTATAATTTTCAACCTTTGAAAGATAGGGGTTGTATGAGATTTAAATGTGATAATAGCCATCAATCGTAAGGCCTTTTTTTGAAGAACAAATGGCGTATTACTATTTTGTTTGATAATCAATTTGGCTTTCGCTCAAGGCAATCTACTCTCCATGCAATCCGATCTATTGTGGATACAGTTCAAGCTGCTACTGAAGAGAACTGTTTTTCATGTGGAATTTTTCTTGATCTTATTAATGCATTCGATACCATGAATCATGGCATATAAATAGAGAAACTTGAGCTTTATGGCATAAGCGGACTATCAAAAAGTTGTTTTAAGTCCTATATTTATCTAACAAAAAACAATTTGTATCTTTTGGCAGTACTAAATCAGATATGCTCAACATATCATGTGGTGTTCCACAGGGGTCAGTACTTAGACCTATTTTTACTTCATATAAACGACTTTTACAATTCTTCATCTTACTTTGGTTTTCACCTGTTCTTTTTTCACGCCGATAACTCTTTTTTATAAAGGTAAGAGCAGCGGAAGTCAACAGAATCGCTTACAAGCGATCATTTGTCCACTGTACATTCATGGTTCTTTCGCTTTTTTCACACTTCTCAAAAGAAAATTTACTGTAATTATTGCGGCGGTTTCCGGTCACACGCGACCAACTAGACCTTGAAACACAAACGAAAACTAGGGTTTTGGTGGACGTCAATCAACTGTATTTCCATGCAACACAAGCTAAAATGTCCGTTGCAAATCGGCGATAAACCAGTTACTCAGAATTTCTGCCCGTAAAAATGAGTTTAATCATTTAAAAATCAATTCCAAACTCTCTGAAATAGAGGTCAGGGAATACTTGGAAGAAAAATGTTAGCAAAAAAGACAAATAGAATTAAGCTTGAATTATATCAAAATTAGATCCATATGCTAACTTACACAAAGTCTTCGTGTTGTGAATTTATCGCTAGACCATCAATCAGGCAAAAAACGGAAATAAATTATGCAGGTATATTCGGTTATTTGATAGCCACCTCTCCTGGAAATCGCACTTTTGTTTTATATCTAATGAAATAAAATAAACGTAGTTTTGGGATACTATGCAAAACACAACATTATGAAAATCTGGATATACAAATAAACTGTAAGTCCCCCCCCCCCCCCCAACCCCCCCCCCCCCCAAACCCCCCCCCCCCCCCCCCCCCTCCCCCACACCCCGCGCGCTTTTATTACTGTTAAATATATCCATATTGTATCTGCGGTGTAATAACATTTACAAAAGTGATAAGTGTATACTTTCCGAAATTATTAAAGTTCAAATAAAGTTTAGAATTCTCAAATCAAAAAAAATATTTTGGTAGAAAATTACCGAGTGAAAGTCATAGATTTAATAGATTTATTGGTAATTTACAATATTGTCCCTACAATTTCTAATTCCGGTGTACTCTTTCTAGAATTCTGTCAGTCATTTGTCAATTATTTCTGCTTATTTTCCTAAGAAAACCACTTAAATTTCTTGGTTTTCGAGTACGCGTTGATATTGGTTCATGTATAATTGCACTTTTTGTTGACACAAGTTGTTCAGAGCGCTCAGCACAAATATTATAAATTCTTAAACGGTATATCATATTAATTGACAAGAATCTTTGTGTAACCAGGAAAACAAAACAGTGGGAAATGGCGCAAACGTTCCTATCCTCCCCGTTATGTTATTGTCAGTGTTAAAATAACATCAATAGATAACATCAATAGGTTGGGCATTTCTTTTCAGCAGTGAATGCATATTATATGCGGATACATATAATACCCTTATATTTTTCAAGCATTTTGCTAAAAAAAATACATGCAATCATGCTTTATTCAATGTATATTTCATCATTTTTTTGTTGTCATTTTTTTATGTCCTGCTGATTGTTTAGTGAGTCATTCTTTTAATTTAACCTCTATGTTATTTCTTGATTATGTTTTTGTACTTTACTGAATGCTATTCACCACCTTTTATTCTCACTTCTTTCAGTTCTAAACCAATTTTGAGCCTATAAATCCAATTGAACCAAAATGATTTAATTGTTCATTTGTTTCTATTCTTTTTTTTTTCACATATGACTCTATAAACTGACAGTTTCAAGCATATATTCATTAATGCTTATCGTACCCCAACATTCAATGGGTTTTGATCAGCTTGTTAATTAAAAGATTGGAAACGACTTTCCTCGCGGTTTGAACACTCAGTAGTACGAGTATAGATCCTATTTGGATAACTTGTAATTATCTACGATATTGCGATTATTGGACGGACATCAGAGAATTGAGGAATATTTAAAACACTAAAGGTAGTATATTTAAATTGTTTATCACCAAGACGTATATTATATATATATTTTTTTCTATATTTTTTTCTTTTCTGTTGATCAGTGCATGGATTATTAGATATTTTAGCGATTATTATTTTGATTTATAAAAGTATCATGACGGAATGAGGGAATTGCAATATTTTATACCAATACTAGTTTCTTTATTTAAATTCACTCAGTAAATTAAGGTTTTGAAGTTTTATAATCATCTAAATACTGCATTAAAACTAATAACTTGACCTGAATCGTGCTAACCACAGTGACATTCGGTTGTTGCTCTTTTTACGAGTATTTATAAAACTCAAAAAATCATATTTATTGCTTAATTTTTTATATCGTTTAACACTTTTCAATCAGTTCATAAATTCGATCAGTAATATAGGTTTTGAAGTTTTAGCATTGTAAATACTGCATTGAAACTAATAACTTGAACTGAATATCATGCTAACCACAGTGACATTTGGCTGTTGCACTTCTTTATATAACAAATATTTATAAAATTCAAAAAAATCCTCTATTTAATGCTTAATTTTTGAGCACTGTATGATAGTTTTAGGTTTGAAGTAATATTTAATGAGCAGGTACATCAGTTATTAATTATGACTAAAGTTAACATGAACCATTGGGACGAGTATTTATATAGTTCATTTGTTCAACATAATGATGGTTCAGCTGATTCGTAACTGAACTAATCTAAGGCTTAACATCGTTTGAGTAATGGTTATGCAGATTGTTTTGATGTTTTGCTTTAAGTTTGAGTGTGATTCAATTGCAAAGTTGACTCATTGTTGAAACTTTAATTTACATGACACCAAGGGCTATTATAACCAAAAAACTAAGCAGTTTAACGGTAAGTAAAACAAAAAACGGTTCGGTAGACAGGTGTGTGCTAAAAGACATAACACAAGAATGATTGCACGAACGTTATTAAACAACACGCTATGAAAGTGGTCAATTTTGAGGTTTTTCGTTAAATATACTTATTCTCTGTTGTATAAGCTTTAAAATGGTATATAATTTGGCTATCGTTGTTGTTGAATGACATGCTAAATAATTTTTAACTGAGAGCATACGAGAGAATCCCGCGACGGTGACCCTTATAAATGGTAAGTGCCTTTTCTTACAAAAAAATCAGTTAGTTAATGCTTCCAAAAAAGTTTAATTTGAAATTTAGCTGATGATATTTAATAATAGTTCTTAATCAATTTTGTATAGAACAATATACCTGCAAATTAATTATCTAAACCTTATCTGATATATCATTAAGCCAAGGAAATCGACGTTCGTCACCTGCCTTTAATATTGGCAAGTTTACATTACACTTTTGCTATCTTTATTGATTGAAAAGGTACAAATTTGTATTCTAATATATGTTTATTTCGCACCTGCCACGGACATTTTTGCGCATGTTTTAAAAAATACAGGTATATTCTTTATTATCTTGCTTGAAAAGCTGCAAAACATAATTGAGCCCCACTAGCTGGAGGGGGTGGATGTTACCTTGATCCCCCAAATAGTTTGCATTTCTCTCTTGTTCCCCATAAATAAAATACATTTTCCCTAAAATGTTTTTAAGAATGTTTTTGTTTTATCATATTTTGTCCCCTTTTTCTCTGAAAATAATTTAATGATCCAAGTTCCCTGAAAAGAAATGCTTCTTGTTTCCTAGAACCCATTGGGGATGAGAAATTTCAAATCATTTCTGAAACCTAAGGGCGATAATAAAAAAAATGAATGAACACTCATTTTTAGTTGCATTTCTATGTTTGGGATTTTGAATTGGATTTTAAAGCAAACTACGATTATGTAAACGGGGAAAGAGTTAGCTTGTTAAGTGTAAATATGACTTGCAACACACTGCATGAATTTTGTTAATCAAACCTTATGTTTGTATTGATCATATCAGTCATTCATGTCCAGTCTTCGTGAAAAGTTGAATGAAGTGACACTCTTTTGGTACTCTATAAAGCATATTAATTATAAGGTTCCATTTGTTGTTGTTGTTTTTTCTTTCGGCTACGTTTAGTTTTTTTTAATCTTCTGGCCACCTGAAGTCCAAATCTGAAGTCTATTTGCACATGAATGAGGTATATATTGAATACAAACATTTTTGTTCTTCTTGTATAATTTGTCAACATTACAAAATAGCTAAATAAATGAGCCCATTATGATTTTACTCCCTAAAAAATACTAAAAATACTAAAAATGATTGTCAACCATAACAGAATCCCAATAAATCTTTAACATTCCAAAATTACTTATCAAGGCATCACTTTCAGGCTTTTAAAATTATATTAAATGCAAAATGGGTGTTATATAATATATAAAATTCGAGTCCGTATTATATCGGTGCTATAGATACTCGGCTTCGCCTCGTTTCTACATCTGCCGATAACACACGACCGCTCATTTTATAACCACTAAGATTTACAACACTCGTCCGGCATACATGATTTCTTTTGTAAAATTCACATGTAAACACTTGAGGTCGAGAGGACACAAGAGAGGCGCAGATAATGTGTTTAATTTTCTATTAAGTCAAACTGATTCAAGTTTGTTTCCTTCGAAGTTTTTTGAAAGCTTTCAATGAGTGACACAGAATATTGTAGCATTCTGATTTCTCTCATGATCAAATTAAAAAAGACTGCTAGCGGGAACCGTATAGGCATGTATGAGTGGAACTTTGAAAAAATGACACATCTTGTTTTGGATGCGATATGCTGTAATATCCTTTCTATTCTATTTTCTTTCCATTTAAAGTGCACATGAAGCGAAACGGGTTTCTATCAAATATAGTAGATGGATATTTCTTTTTAATGACTGTGAAGTCTTTAAGGGCTGTAATTAAATTTGGGCCCGAATATTTTGGGCTCAAATATTTTTTTTTTGGTTAAATTTTTGGTCTGGGGTCTGGGGCGAGTGACATCACGTTGGTTGCAAAGTCGTTCTTCGCTAAGAGACTTATACAGTAAATACTATGAATACGTAAACATTAAAGATAATTTCTACTAGTTAAAAGATGTCTAGCTCAACTGATAATCAAACGTGTAATCAATGTCAATACAATCACTATTTAGTCTTAAAATACAAGTGTCCTATGGCCAAATTGGGGAGATTTAGGCCACACGTACTTTGCGGAGGGAATGATTGGAGAGAATAACACATCAAACAAATTCAATAAAATCAGGCCCGAGCCTAGACATTCAATAATGCAAATTCAGCCTAATATTTCAAGCTAAAATCATATTATCGATATGTTAAAAGTAAAAAAAATTGTTAATTAAGGTAAACCCCTTCTTGTAAAATCAGTGGTGATCATTGCAAAATTTAATTAGTTGACAACGAAGTAGAATGGTTAAATTTGCAGTGATATATTTGTTTATTATTTATAAAATCAATTTTTACTAGCATTAATTTTACGTCTATATGGTTATTCAAAGCATGATGGGAAATTGTTATTGTACTTTGTTTTTCTCATGAAGAAAATGAAAAGCTTAGATATTTTCCTAATTAATTTTCTTTTTTCAACAGCCTAACATGAGTACCCAAAAGTTATGGTTGTCATGTCTACTGTTCCTGACTGTATGTCAAACTTCTGCCAGTCTAAAAACACTGTTAATAGGCGGGTTGTTTGATATCGACACGAGTCGAGGAGGATGGAACTCAGCCGGAATCATACCAGCTGTTCAAATGGCGTTCGATGACATCAATAACAGAACTGATATATTAAAAGGTTATCGACTGGAATTGGTGATAAAGGATGCGAAGGTATGAGGCCTAGAGCTAGTATTAGGTAGCAAAAACCGCTGTGTCAAAAAAGAGCGGTTGTCGTGTTTAGTTGATGATAGATCATACATAAGCTTAAAAAGAAATTATAATGTGTTAAATATTTCAATAATCCCCTTTTATTATATGGCTGGTTAATTTCGTGCAATCTGATTGGCTCGCGCGCGGGCTGTATTTTGCGTATCACGGACCACGGGCTATATTTTTTATCTGCCGGACCTGTGTCCCGGATGTAGTAAGCTTCGCGTTTTTTTTCGCGCAAGATCAGTTCAAACTCTGTTGTCTTTCTGTCTTTACAGAATACGATAAAATAAACAAAAACCGACTGACTGATCAGTGAAAATCAAGGGCTAAGTGGCGAGCATTCCTAGTTTTTGTAAACATTTTGACAAGCAAAAGTTGAGAAAATCAGATAAGAAATATTTCAAAAAATACACTAGAGAATACACAAAAGTTTGTAAGAATACACAAAAGTTGTTTTTAATTCTCTAAAGAACATAACATTCGTTTACATACCTCAAAAATAGTTGAAAAATATACTTTTAGTTTCCATCTATCCTTGTAAACAACACCCAACGGCGTTGAGTTGAGCTATCTTTTGTTGCCGATATGTCGTTGCTTTTCATTCACTTTTAAAAAGCTTGAAAATTCACAATAACTTTGTCTACTAAAGTTAACAACGTTTTGAAGACAAGAAGTTTTGTTGTCTTTCTTTTTCTGCATATTAAATTAATTCCGTCAACAGTTGACGATGGTTTTGATTAAAGTTCTTATTATATATTATTTATCGAAAAATAAGATTCCGTAGGCTCTATTTTTCGATGCAAACGTCCACAAGACCGACGAATTTCAACTCGTTTCAACATCCATCTTGGTTCACCGTGTTTATTTCAGCTAAAATTCTTTGTAAAACCTGTTTGTTGTTTCTTGACTTTCTTTGATGTTGAGATACAAACAAAACCCTTTGTCTTTAAATGATCTTTGATTTGGAATGATGAAGAAAGCTGCAGTAATTTTAATATTTTGGCATTAAAATTTCTGTAAGTTCGTTGAGTCAGCCGTCACATCAGGAATAAAAACCGGTTTCAACAGGTTTCAACCCGCTCTTTTTCAGTAAAACTACTGGGAAGCCATTCGAAAGCAACGCGCGTCGTAATATATCAAAACACTTTAAAATAGTCATATAATAAACGAGTTATTAACCTCGCTTGCTCGGTCTGTATGTAAAATATCAGACCTCGGTCTTTTTTGTACGGACCTCGCTGCGCTCGTTCCGTACTGTCAAGACCTCGGTCTGATATTTTCCATACAGACCTCGCGCTCGGTTAATAACCTCTTAGTATTGCACCGACCACATTTCTGCTCATGTTTCGAAAAATAAAAAGTTAAGACTTTTATGAACATTAGTATTCCTATTATGTGCTAGTAGAACAGTGCAAGATAAAAATCTAGCTTTTTCTAAAACCTTATACAATAGGGAGTTGTCGTCAGTGTTCGAAGGGTGAAGGAATCGACGACACGTACTTCGTGGTCCAAATCTTCAATATTCGTGACACGTCACAAACGTATAACACTCTACTTATCCTAAATCAACGATGAATAACCTTTGTTCAGCTAACATACTAGAAGCAACAGAGGCAAATCATCAAAATTAAAGATTAAAAAAATGATCTGGACAATTTCAGCCTTTTATTGAACTAAACACACATGTCAGAACTATTATAATGCAAAAACGGCTGAGTAGATACAACTCAGTATATTTAGTTAATCATGCATTCAGGAAGTATAGTAAGTAAACCCAACTCTATAGTGAGTAAACCCAACTCATTATTGAGTAAAAGTGAGGTTAAACTCAATATATTGAGTACATTGTACTCAATGACACATCTACATTTATGCTTACTCATAATGAATGAGTTGCATGGGTTTACTCACTATAAAGTGTCATCCTGAATTCATGATCAACTCAATACTCAGCCGTTTTTGCAGCGTACTGTAGCTTACTGTATTGACATTGAGGAAAGAATTGCACTCAGAAAATTCTGATGTCCATTTGGATCATTTGGCCATTATGTTCATGAAAACTTTAAACTCTTTAATAATAAATAATGTTTAATACTTATAACGCGCATTTTAACATGACTCGATGATCAAATGCGCAAAATAATAAGAAACAAAACACTATAACATATACATACACAGTTAAACGATAGTAATCTAGAAATAATAGGTAGTACATAATGTATATAAATATCAAATATCAAATATGTTAAAATCCTATAGTAATATAAACATGATTATCGAAGGGAGCGACTTCCATAATGTGGGTGCTGTCATAATAAAATATATCGAATATGATATGTCAGAAATGTTATTTAAAAGCTAAACGATAAAAATGTGTTTTTAAGTGTTGTTTAAATGTATCTAAATTATGAATGTTTCTGATTTTTTCTTTCAAACATTTTATGTATTTCATATTAAAATCTTTCAAACGTTTTATGTATTTCAGTGTAATATTGGTGAAACAGTCAAAGCTTTAGTGGAATACATATCCAGTGGAAAGCCAAAACTAATGCTTCTAGGACCAGGGTGTTCTAAGGCTGCATTTCCTGTAGCAGAGGCAGCTCATTACTGGAACATCTTACAGGTTTGTATTTTATTAACGTGTGAGCAAGCATATTTAAAATATCTAGTATACACATAATGAACGTATCTTCTTCTAGTACCAGAATGGTTTGCCTTCTTTCTTTTGTTAAAATAAGTGCAATTGTTTTCAAGAGTTAATATAAATCTGAATAAGAAAGAATACAAAGCAAAAGCAAATGGCCTATTGCAGAAACGTTGTCGGGATCTAAATTGTTGATAACTGATAATTTGTTTTCCAAATTTATATGTCGCACACTCTTACACATTTACTTCCACGCAATAGATTGGTTTTGCTAGTGCATCGCCACTGTTCTCCCAAAAGTCAACTTACCCACTCTACTTCAGAACAAATCCTTCAGAGCATCATTCTAACTTGGGCCGGGTGGCACTCATTAAAAGGTTTAAATGGAAGCAAGTATCGATCTTGCAGATGAACAACGATGTTTTTACAGGGATTACTAACTCGCTCGCAAGTTTACTGAAACAGAGCAACATTAGTATCGTGACTTATGAAAGCTTTTCACAACATCCAAGAATTGCTATCGAAAATTTGAAGGTAATTAAGGGAAGTTTTTATCTGATTTACACAAAAGTACTTATTTGCATAATTACATTTCAAATCCGTACATTTTACAATAATAGGTAATTTACAAACGAGAGATAAGAGATAAATGATAATGATACGTGTGTCAATAAACAAGCAACAACAAACAAACAACCTAAAACACAGGCATACAAAAAAAAACCATCCCACAATTATCCAACTTAGCTATAGCTGCTATAATTATACAGCAAATCAAGCAAAGGTCTTGCCAACCTACCTTTTAAAAATCGGCCCAATAAACTATACTAAAAGTATAAAACTGATAATTTGTTATCCTTCTCTCTTGTCAGAAAAAAGATGCCAGGATTATATTTGGGTTTTTCTACATCAGAGAGCTATACATGGTATTTTGCGAGGTAAAGTTAAAATACTTTTTTGAAAACGATCATGATCAGATAATACGAATTCTCGTGTGTTCCCATATAGACTGAGATCAGAAGCAGCACCTACTTTTATGCGAAACCTCCCATCGAGTAAAAGCTTAATCCGCGAGAGAATGAAGAGAGGTGTGATAGACGAGCAATAGTGAGGCGATAGGAGAGAGACGCGAAAAATGTGTCACCCTTTTCATGCGCCACGGCCCACCTCCTCACAGTATAGTGGAACCCATATTAATTCAAAATAATCTCGCGTCTTTTGTTACTTTTCACCTACAATACCATGTATAGTAATGGCATTGTTTTCAAGGTTGCATACGGTATTTCTGATACGATTTTGTTTGAAATGCAATTATGTGTCTTTGTACTTTTTTTTTGCTTCAGGCTTTCAAGCAAGGTTATTACGGTAAAAAGTACGTTTGGATACTTGTTACTGGAAGATACGAAGGAAAATGGTGGAACGTGGAGAATATCACTGGTGTTGACTGTACATCTGACCAACTGCGTCAAGGAATGAGCAACATACTAGGTACTGGCGAGATCAAGCTAAGTACTAGCGAACAAAACACTATTTCTGAACAGGTGGGTGTATTTTCTTTGATAGCACATTTGTCTGCTCTTCTTTCTATCTTTTCATTAACAAGACGTTTCAGCAAATTGACTCGGAACGAAAAAGTAAAAATAGATCGAGGCTAAGGAACGGACCATTTGATATTTGATGGGAAGTTGGCCCGATATCTTTTTTCTCCATCAAGTTAGGTTTTGAATATTATATTTTACTGCTAGCTTGATTTGCTTTTCTGTATTTGACGTTGCACAATATTGTTTTCAGGATCGAAAGCACGCACGATATTTCTTTGGGGATTTGATATTACCCCTTCAAATATCAATATACCTAAACAGAAATCATTTGTCTACAATTTGGTGGATATTTTTCAGATGCCTTCTCAGTGGTATTCCCGATATGTAACCCGTACCAAGACAGACAAGTACGGTGTAAACATTTTTGCTTCATATGGGTATGACGCGGCATGGACATGCGCATTGACCCTTAATGCATCGATGGAAGTCCTCGGTAGGACTGGTGTCAGACTGGAAGATTTTAACTACACTAATACAGATATGCGAAAAGTCTTCGTGGATATCATGAGGGATACGTCGTTTATGGGAATGACGGTTAGTAAGGAGGGTCCACAATAGGTTTGGCGGGATGCGGGATAAGCCTTTTTTTAAGGGCGGGATACGGGATTTTAACAAAAATCAGAGCGGGATGCGGGATTCTGTATTTCGAGTGGTATTGGGATTTCACCTTTTTTAAGTGTCGGGATTCGGGAAATTAATAGCATTGGCAGCCGGATTTTGGATTACTGAGTTCGTTTTGAATCCAGAACATATCTAACGTATCTAGAAACACGCGTTTGAATTTTATTTGCCCGTTGTATTGATTTCTATCTAATATAAATATCGTTATGAGTAAGGAATAGTAAGTCCTAGCAAGGATTTATCGGGATCGGGATTGTGCCATAAAAAATGCCGGGATGGCGGGATTTCACGCAAAAATGAGCGGGATTGCGGGATACGAGAACCCTATTGTGGACCCTCAGTTAGCCTGCGTGGCCGGCTCTTGGGGAATTGGGGACGAGGAGGGGAGGGGAGGGGGTGGAGGAGGAGGAAGGAAAGGGAAAGGAGAGCCTGCTAGCAAACCCCACTTTTTCGTGTACCTGCGGCCGCCAGAGGCCGCACGGTCCTATTGGTCAAAATGAAGCATGACGCTGTCAATCATAGTATTTGTAATTCGACGCAATGTTACTAACTTAGCTTCTTCGCGTACTTGTTCAACTAAGACTTCATCGGAGACTTGAAAACAGACTACAAAAAAAAAAGGTGCTGACGATTTACTCGAAGGTAAAGATGTTTTGGCTTTGTTTCCCACTACGGTCATGGTAATGAAAGTCGTATATATTTTTAATTATTTTAAAAGTATTTCAAGCTTTTTCAAAGGTCAAAGATCAAGAAGAAAATTGAGCTGTTGTTTTGGTTGCCGCAAAAGCTGAAAGATCAATGCGATAGAATGAGTTCAGATAGTTTCTAACACAACGTAAACTGCAGGGTTTGAGGCATTGTATAACATAGTTTTATTTCAAATGATATAGGTATTAAAATAATAAAAGATTTGATAATATGAAGTCGCTGGCTCTTGTTTACAAACTCAACGGTCGACACGTAAAAATGACAACTTCCAGATCACTTCCTGTAAACTCTGTTGTATGATATGATGTATAGCTCTGATTGGCTGAATAATTTGATGTTTTGAAGTGTCTTGAAGTAGGCGGGTACACGAAAAAGTGGGGTTTGCTAGCAGGCTCTCCTTTCCCTTTCCTTCCTCCTCCACCCCCTCCCCTTCCCTCCTCGTCCCCAACTCCCCAAGAGCCGGCCACGCAGGCTAACCCTCAGTAAGCTTGTGAGAGGTTGAGGAGGGTTTCCGGACAGGAGGTTTTAAACCTATAATCACGGAATTAGCTCACATGTGGTACATGGATAGGGGTTAGTGAGCATAATATGTTGTGCAAATCAGGGAGCAATCGATTTCACAATTATGGAGTTATGCCCCTTCCTCTTGGTTCTGGGTCATTTTCAGCCAAAACATGGAGTTTTGAACCAAAAATTTGAATTATTTTAATCCTTTCCGTATTTTTTCAGGGCCATGTTCGCTTTGACAAGAACTTTGACCGTATCACAAAACTAGAAATCAAACAGCTTCAGGGTAAGTTATATTGCTAAATAAACTTAATATAATTAGAAGATTATGCTGATATGATTTCAATGATTATAACCCAATACGAATTGTCAAATGTACTTGTTTGTTTGTCTGTCGTCTGCCTGTTTAATAGTTTGTTTTGCTTGCTTATTATTTGTATATGTAATAATCTATATTTTATTTTATTTGTTTTTATTTTTTGGTCTTACTGCTATCATAATATAATTGAACACTAATGGATATGTATTTTTGTGGTCTGTGTACTTGTAAAAGGAGACGAAGAGAAGCGAGTGGCACTCTACGATATGGATTCGAATGAATACATCGACGCTGCAGGGGCACACTACCAATGGATAGGTAAGGTTTTCCTAAAAATGAAAGTAAAGACATACATTATTTTGATGTTATTTCAACTTCTTGGTAGCGTCTATTTTCCTTTCCTTATTCTTATCGGTCAAAACTACCAGACAAAAAATTTAATTTGGCGGAGTTTAATTTCTACATAAAAAATCACACAGTCTACACAACAGTTCATCTTCGAAAAACCAGGGGCTGCTGACTGGGAGATTCCTACCCACTTGCTTCGCTCCCGTCCCCAATCCCGTCCCCAAGCCCTCACGGCGCTGCTCAGTATTCTATGTATTTGCGTTGATGCTCCTCACTTATGCCGTTACGTAATTCCAATATTTGTTTAAAAGCCATGAGAAGTAAATATTGGTTCATATTGTTATATACTACAGGGGATAAGATTCCAGTTGATTCCCTGTTAGTTATAAAGAAAGAGAAGACGGTTCCTGCTTGGCTGTTTTGGCTGGTCACAGTCTTGGCTATAGTTGGAATTATTTTTGGTATCGCTATGTTGGTTTTCAATATCTACATGAGGAATGTTCGGTAAGTATTTCAACACTGCCTTTATGCTAGAACATGTCATCATATCATGAAACAATAGACCTCTTTACCACCGTATGCAAATTGCCTATTTCAGACCACGTGTCATTCTCTTGAGGATTGTTCTTTTAGTATGAACGTGTTATATCATTTACATGGGAAAGAAACAATTCCCAAGGGTAGCATCACGTGATCTGAAATGGGACAACAAACAAGGAAGGTAAAGAGGTCTATTGCAGTCATGGATCTACTCTCCTAGTTCTGATAGAGTGTCCTTAAATCAATGTCACTCTGTATCTCATAAAAGTCACCAATCTAATTACGTTAAGGCCGACGTTTTGCTCTTCTCAACCTTTTCTCCTAGGTACGTGCTCCGGGTATTCGTTTAAAGTAAATTAACGTTACACGGAAAGTTTGTACCACTGTGCGAGGTCGCTGGAATTCGTACTCGAAAATCCTCTACCGATCGAAGGACGCGCACTGACTATACCATTATTTTCTTAAAAAGACGGATGCAAAAAACAGCATCAAGATGGTCAAATGACAAACACTTGACACTCCCAACGGACGAGAGTGAAAACCGCGTGGGAGGAAAATGGAAGAAAACATTATCATGTGAAAGAAAAGCTCTTCAAATCCTACTTAACAATATTGATGAAATTATGAGCATTGATGTATGCCTCTCAAAATTATGTAAACACTAGCCTTGTAATGTTTTTTCTGCCATTAATCAAAACCAACGAAAGCGAAACGTGAAATTTCCAAGCACCGTGTTTGCATTTCATTCAAATTTGATTTGTTCAAGTGTTGGAATAATAATAAATGAAGGATAACGTTAATTGTCATGGCAGATACATCAAGCTGTCATCCCCAAATCTCAACAACGTGCTTATCATTGGCTGCATCCTCATTTATGTCAGCGGAGTGTTGAATGGTTACCATGGCAATAGTACCAGCACTACCTGCATGGTAAGCTTTATCAATAGTCACATGACAAATAATTGATCTATGATTGGTTGCTCAGGTCGATTTATAGTTTTCATTTTTTTCCTGTATTGAATGACTTTTTAGTAAAAATTCATTTGCACGATGGCGCTATTTTAATACCAGTACCGGAATGCTTTACAACTTTTCTGTTACCCAAATTTTTAATCCCTCTTGTGAATACTAGAACAATTGACAATAATTATTTAGCAAAGGAAAGTAGGCAAACATTCAGGTCTTGGTAGAATATGTCGCTATAATACCATTTGCACTATTGGTGTATTTTGTTAGTGTAATCCAAGAGGTACACGTTGTCAATCAAATCATGCGTAGATTGATACTTTCCAATGGCAGTGAATCAGTATGTACAGACATATTCTAAATTAAACACGAAAAATCAAGGCGTTGCATGTATTAAAAGATAACTCCTACTTCTTAACTTCTTTATATATGACTTGAAAATACTGAAAAAAAAAAAAAAAACTGGTAAGTCTGGCTCATTCATTCGTATTAAGAGGGTCCTGATTTGTAAATCCCAGTCCCAGTGCATCCAATCCCATTTTCCCAGTCAAAAATATGGCCAATCCCAGCTCCCATTTTACTCCTTCAGGACCCTCTATTAATTTTGGTGTCTTGATGTGCTCGATAGTTTTTCTTGATGTTCAGTATATATTTTGTTTTAAGGTCGGGCTATGGATCTTGACACTGGGTTTTACTTTAGCCTTTGGCGCCATGTTCAGCAAAACTTGGCGAGTCCACCGGATATTTCTCAGTTCTAGAAAAACAAGTAAAAGTGTAAGTTGAAATGCTTAACTAAAATAAGACAAAACGAATCGATAAAAAATAGATACAAAAATGATATATACAAAAACAGAAATTAAAAAGAAGAAGAAAATAACTATTTCTGTCCTACTTCCTGAACAACACTTGATCTGAGAGTGTTCCAATATGTATGGCCAATAATAAGTCTACTCACTTAAGAAGTAATACTGGCAGGTGAGAAATTCAAACTGTTGGATCTGTAAAAAAAGGAACACCGATTGCAAAAACAACCAACCAAACGTACAAACAATTAACCAAACAAACACAACAAAAACACACACACACACACACACACAGACAAAAAAAAAAAAAGAAATACAAACATATATAACGAACATCGTAATTTTATTTCATACTATTTTAACCATTGTGTACACTTTCTTGTCTCAGGTCAACATACGCGATATCCAGTTATTTGGTATCATAGGATTCTTATTGCTGGTCGATTTTGTTGTCCTTGTATCGTGGCTTATCATGGATCCTTTGGTAGAGAAAAAGCAGGAAATGGCTTTGGAGGTGGGTATCTTATCATGCTAGGATGTTGAAATGCAACTTCAAAAAAGGTTATTTAAAAATGTTTTACAATGTTTTTCATCACCAATCATCACTGATCAGCATCGAGCAATACAATATCCTCAGATCACCATCATTGCCACCAACATAACATTACTATATCGCCATAGTTTTCATCATCAATATCATTGACACCAACGTAACATTACTATATCGTCATGGTTTTCATCATCAATATCATTGACACCAACGTAACATTACTATATCGTCATAGTTTTCATCATCATTATCAATGACACTAACGTAACATTACTATATCGTCATAGTTTTCATAGGATTTACTTAGAAATCTTCGTAAATTCAAACAGCTGTAATTTATCATTCTATGTTACTACTTTGAAATTTTGGAATATCACTAATTGTGATGTGCTCTTTCTAATGTGAACAATGTTGTCTTCTAAAATTGATTAATCGTATCAAAGATATGACTATTGTTCTATTGCAATGTCAACCTGTTAAAAAGAATCTCGCGCGCTAATCAAAGTATTTTGTTACTTCTCACCTACCATACCATATATAGTAATGGAATTGTTTTCAAGATTGCATACGGTATTTCTGATACGATTAAGGTATCTTTATTGCCACGCCTTTTTGCATAGGATGTATTATTATAATGTATTGTATATATTAATTCATTTTTAATTTTAATTTCCGCTTATTTATTTATTAAACGATAAGTTCTCAGATGTTTCGATCAAGTCTACTGGATCATCCTCAGTGCAAGCAATGTTTGCACGCGCAAACTTAAAAACGGTAACAAATTAGTGCGCGCGCCGAGATTTGCGAGATTCTACTTGCGTTTTATAGATTACAGGAATTTGAATTCGATCGTTCTCTGAAATATTTTCCAAGTTAGAGTGCCAAGCCTCCAAAAACGAAACGTCTGAGAACTTATCGTTTTAATTTAGATGCTAGTGTCAAAAAAAAAAACAATCTAATTGTTACAACATGAACCCTACCTTCCTAGCAGCAACTTTAAAATATTTCGATTTTTATGTTGTGGGCCAAATTGGAAACCAGTCACTTTTATCTACTTTACAAAGCCTGTATATATCCATCCATATGTTATATAGTCTTTGTCATCCATAATGTATTTCACCTATGGTTCATGTTGTTTTTCAGGTATTTGGTGATAAAGCTGTCTTACCTTATGTTCGACAATGTGACTGTAAGCATATGGTGATCTGGAAATCCATTTTGTTGGTTTATAAAGGTGAAACAAGTGTAGCTAAGTTGGTTAGTAGTGCGCGGCTTCAGTGGCGGATCCAGGTTTTCAAAAGGGGGGGAATTTTGGAAAGGGGGGGGGGGGATTTTGGTTTCGGATATATAAAAACCCCAATAATGCTGGAGCCATCCCGGACGTAAGATATAACTGCTTAGAAAAAGAGGGGGGGGGGGAAGTCACCCAATTCCCCTCCCCTAGATCCGCCCCTGGGCTTTTGTAGCAAGATGTCTTGTGTTTGATCCCCAGTGGCCTTGCACTTGTTAGGATTTCTTTCCAATCTGTGCGGCTTTTGGGAGCTTTAAATCACTGTAATTACGTTCACCATTCACCACCGTTCATAGCCCGCTTTGCAGACTCGATTTTTTACCGCCCAAAATATTCGTTCAAAAATCTACTTACTTGCATATGGAAAGATCGCTATGATTGGTCATTCCCCACAATGGATTGTGCATATTGGAAACTGATTGACAGATTTGTTCAGCAGAATCAGACTCTAGCTCAGTAGTTATTTTCTAGATATTTTAAAAAGCGCCAAACATGATACATAAAATATTTAAATTTCATTGTAATTTCCCTTTTTTCAATTAACATTCTTAATTGTTCATTGAAAAAAGTAAAATCAATATTACTTTTCTATCAGCTTAATATTTTTTGTATTACTGTTGTAGGATTGTTGTTGCTATTTGGTGCTTATCTAGCCTGGGAGACACGCCATGTGCATATACAAGCACTGAATGACAGTAAGCTGATTGGCTTGTCTGTCTACAATGTTGTTGTGCTGTTCTCTGTTGTAGTTCCTGTAGAGTCAGCACTAACTACTGACCCTACCGTTTCATTTGCCTTGCTACATGGATTGACTATATTCACAACAACGTTTACTATCTGTGTTGTGTTTATCCCTAAGGTAAGTACAACGATTCTAACATAGACTTTACTCGATTGCCACATTAACTTTTAAAGTTTTTTCCCCAATACAATCCTCTTGGGAGAAATATCTTAATCGAATTTTTTCCAGGTCATGTTCTTGAAGAACAACGATGGTAACGACATCCAAGCTTGTACTGGTAATAGCGTTTATCCATCTTACGATAAGAATGAAAATGTGAGTAAATTTGAAGAACTGTTAAGTTAAGATGGCATTGTTTACGGTGTTACAAATTTTATATTACTGATCTACCAATTATATACAATTATGACGCATACGATAACGCTATAGCGAGGATAAATATAACGATGATGACAGAGACAATTATGCTGCTGCTGCTGATAATTATTAAGTATGATGACGCTGACGATAATGATGGCGTCAAAGATTAATATACTGAGGATAATAACGGCATGATGATTTCGTACTTTAATTCATATTATTAACTTTATTTAGAGTATTGATGCGTCACAGGCTCCAACAGCATCAATGCAAGCAGCAGACTGAATACTCTAAGAAAATCATGGAATAAATCAAATGACCGCTAACTGCAACATGAAAGCCCTGGCTCGCCAAACAGCAATGCTCGACTACGTAGATTCTTTACATGCTGGGAACCTTGGTACCAAGGACTGGAACCAATTGCAATGACTTTGGAAAATGGCGTCAAGTCCTTTCTACAACTTCTGAGTGAAGCCAGGGAAGGTTTTCAATTCGGCAGAAAAGAATTAGAGTTGGGAGTGGAGTTAATAAATGTTAACTTTTTTATGTTTATTAAGATAAGAATTTATCACAAGTTCATGTTGAGATAAGAATTTATCACAAGTGCATGTTAAGTGCAGCATTCATAATTTATAGTTGTAATTTTGGAAAGACGTATTTTGAATATTTTGAGGAAAACCTCGAGGTATCGAGGTGCATCACGTGACTAGATTTGACACTCGTGATTGGAAGTTAGATTACCTCGTGAATAATTAGTGAATTTGGGAAACTTGTACCATAACCATTCACCATTAAACACATACATACATTAAGTACATACATTTATTGTACACCTATTTCTAGTAACGTTGATAATGTTTAAAATATAAAGAAGACTGCTGAGGTGATCTCGCTTTGAAGCGCGCAAAGAATTGTTTGTCAAAACGAGCAGTTCCAAAATGGCGCCTCAAGACAGCAACGATTTCGGTTATTTTTAGGCATTTGCTTTTGTTTTTATTTATTTTTATTGCTGATAGAACAGCAGAGAGCTTGTTTTGTCCAAGGTACATATATTTTTTAATGTAAAGTCATGTTAAGAACGTATTTATAGAGGATTAACATGGGGAACGAATCTCTCGAAAGACGCCATCTTGGAACTGTTGGTGATGTGACAGAAATGCTTCTGATTGGCTAATACCAGCCGGAAGTGCGCGCGCGAAATCACCTGCGAGGAGGTGATGACAACGTTAGGGAATGCATCATTCAGTAATTATTCCATGAAATTTAGTCGTAACACCACTTCACTCCTCTCCACTGTACTACAGTAGGTGAACGTAGTGTTTAAAAGTGTTAGTATCGTGATACCATTTTCACAATAGATTTCTTAATTTTCTTTGTTCGAAGAACAATTGTTGGTTGGCAAAACCAAAACAAAATACGTCACTGTACGTCCACCTATATACTACCATTATAACAAATCAAACGGTACGCAGAAACTAGAAAAACTGAACATATAGACGAATGTCATAAAAATGGCCGCCACTAATTATCATATGTCTTAAAATTTTGTTTTTAGCAAAAGGAAAACTATCAAATGATAGAAACCTACGTTATTTTAAAATAACATATATTGAAGTTTGAAAAATATATATTAATTTCTGATGAAGTTATAAGGATTAAAAAAATACTGAAAACACCAAAACGAGTCATTTTAGGACTCAGTAGAAAATTACATACAAATCTTTACATATTTATTCCACCATATTAAACTTCGTTCACATTTTGTCCAGGGCTGTAAAACTTTCCAAAAATGTTTATTTTTGCTAGTTGCTAAATATGCCAGTGAAAAAATATTCATATCTGACCTAATTCCGAAAAACACTATGGCAGCCATTTATGACATCGGTGTATAACACACTACTATTAAATAATTCTAAGAATTTAAACTAATTCATATCTAAAGATTGCAAATCCACCCACGTCACTTCACGTATATTCTTGTACAGCAAAATATCCTCGATTGAAGGAAATTTTTGAAATAGTTATTTGTATTGGTTTAAAATGGGTAATCTGGTTAGCGCTTGTATATAGTGAAATAAACTAAATACGGTCATGTGTTCTGTGGATTACCTGTGTTGTTCGGTGCTTGATATGATATTCATTGCTATTGTATGGGCTTCCTGTGTTGTTCGGTGCTTGATATGATATTCAGTGCTATTGTATGGGCTTCCTGTGGTGTTGGTTTGATATGATTGTAAGTGTCATTACATTGGTTTGCTGTGGTGTTAGATGTTCATGTGCTTGGTGGTATTACGTGGGCTACCTATGGTGCAATGTTTCTATAGATTATTGAATTTTTGTTTCAATTTATTGACGTTGGTGTCTTCAGACTCTGTGGGAACATGTCGATTGGAATTTCTTTCAGCCTCCAATTCTTGTTGTCTTCGTTTCGTTTGACGGATCTTCACGGAGCGTTCTCCGCATTCCAGTGCGGTATGAATCATGGTTAAGATCTGCTTTGTATTTCCCTCACAAAACTCTCCAACGTTTTCAATCCAGTTTTGCACCAGGAACGTGTTGCATGGCAAACTTTTCGTCACCTCACGAGCTTTCTTGAGCGTCTCTTTGCGTACTTTATCTGCATTGGGCATTTTTTGTATGACATCTTCATGAGTTACAACTGTAATAATGGTTATAGCTGATAAACAACAAACAGATTATCAGTGCATAAGTAACAGCCAAATGTTCTGCTAAAGGAAAATGTTATGCATAATATAAGTACATGCATACCTTTATACATAAAACAAAAAAAGCCAATCAGACACTGCTTATATGAACAAGCAGCAAAACCTGGAACAAACATTTGTGCACTATATATAAAGTACTTATTTGCATCTGTTATAAAAAGTGAAAACTCACTATTTTTGCTCATTTATCACAAGCTATATCTCTATTGAAAGATACATTTCCTTCTTAGTTGAGCATTTGCAATGGGCTATAACCGGCTTTGAAAGTCTATCAGATTTGGTTATTCTTGCTTGCAAATTTTACAACGATAGACACACAGAGAGCAGAAAGACAGACAGACAGACAGCAAACAGACAGACAGCAAACAGACAGCACACAGACAGACGGACGGACGGACGGACAGACGGACGGACGGACAGACAGATGGACAGACGGACAGACAGACAGAAAGATAAACTAGTAGTTTAACAACATGTCTACCTTACCTTCTTTGCCAAGTCTGCTGAGTATAAAATCCAATCTGTCCTGGTAATCATCGTTGATCAATTTAATGTCAGTACCCTTAATGACCCACAGAGCCACGTGTAACTGTCGTTTAAGGGGAGGTTTGTTGAGCTTGTGAGCAGCTATGCCAGCAGATTCTGTTTTGCGCCTTCCCATATCCCCACGGTCAATTTCCTCGCCTGGTCGCAAGCTTCCGTACAAAACACGAAAGAATTCGGCTGAAACGTTAAAATTTTAACATACCAATTATTTTTCCATAGCACAAGCATGAACTATTAATTTGGGGATATAAAACAGATTAACATTTATGTTATAACTCAAAAATTACTATTGTCACCATAATCATTTTGTCATATTGTAATTTTCATTGGTATTGGTACTTTCCCCTCAGTCCCCTCCCGTCCCCAGAAAGTTGTCAGGCAGGCTGCAGCAGTTTGAGGAAAGCCAGTTTGATCAAATTACGATATGTTAAAATAACAAATCATAATATATACTCAATCTAGTCACTTGCTCGTATTCAAAGGGATTAATTTCTGTTAGGGGCCGACCATTTCACTTTTGAGGGGAGAGGGGAGGGGGGAGGGGGGGTGGGTTCCGATCAGCAAGAATTTTTTTTCTTTGTGGAAAGGATATTATTATTTTTTCCTTCTCAATGCTCTGCAGGATATATATTTCTATATATTTTTCCTCCCCCTACAATACCGTGCAGGACATTTATTTTCAAGATTACCCCCTCGCCCCCCCTCTCCCCTCTTGACCCCTTTAGTTTATCTATTGTCTGTCTAGACCGATATAAATTGTCGCGAGCTCATTAAATTACCAATGCACATTTAACCATGCTTGAATACTAATGTTTTACTTCTGATGTACAGATTAGTTGTTGAAAAGTCAGTCATACAAATTGTTATTTTTGATGATTTCAAAAAAAAATTCTAAATTAATTTAAATTAATTTAATAATTTAATTTAATTTAATTTTAACTTTAATTTTAAAGATGCATGAACTAAAACCTTCAGAAAATGTTTGTTCTTACATTTGTTTGTTTATACTCCTAATTTATTTATTTAAAAGGTGACGTGACCAGCTCCAGCACCATTCACACGTGATTGAATAATACACGCTTATATCATAAATACCGTATGCAATCTTGAAAACAATATATCATTACCATATATGATATTGTAGGTGAGAAGTAACAAAAAACTTTGATTAGCGCGCGAGATTTTTTTGTTTAACAGGTTGAGATTTCAACAGAACAATAGTCATATCTGATACGAATTCATATTGCCATTCAGTCTGTCAGTTTGTCTTTATATTAACGGTCAGTCGGTTTGTCTATATATCGATCTATCTTGTCCGTTTCGTGTTTTAAAGAAGTAAAAGATAACTTTAAAACTAGTATCAAAATAAAGACATAATTTTCAGGATATACAAATATGGCTTACTTTCTTCAAGTTGTGCATTAATATCAAAGAATCCTCGTGTGTCAAACATCGAGAATCCCCCGAATGTACATTCCTCCAGGACTCGTGTTCCCTCTCCTCCAGCCGACTGGCTGATAGTGACTTCGTCTACTTCTGAGCCAAGAATCTTAGAAATCGTGTTGATAAGAGTCGATTTCCCAGATCCTGTGTGCCCAAAAACACCGATTCGAATCGCGAAATTATTCATCTCCCCAGGGTCGGCATCGGAAAAGCTACCTAAACCGTTCTTGTCTCCCACTTTATACTCCAACAGTTTGTTTTTCAAGTCGGCATTGATGGCATCCGTACTAGTTGACATGTTGTAAACTTTGTATACTCCTGGTAGGTTTTGAGAAGTAAAATCAAATGTTCTCGAAGACCAAATTTTACATTTAGAGCTCCAATTATCAAAATCATTCCGGGAATTACTGTTTTGTGTATTCAACAGTTTAATACCGGGAAATTTCCCTAAGTGTTGTGTTACTACACGTAACGCGTAACAACGCGTAACACAATAGAAGCAACGCGTGACTCTTTAAACGGGAAACAAGTATTCAGTTTCTTCGCACATTATCGACAATTTCTAAATTTCTTTTGATATTATTCATGATGAATACAAAATTTTACAATTAGATATTTCATATTTATAGAAACAATAATGATTTTAATCATTCGAGAAAGAACAAATTCCCGGAATCGATCGATTTGTAATGTAAACAGGAAATAGCTTGGGAAACCCCCAAAAGAAACAGGTTTAAACCGGTTTACGAAGATTAAACCAGAAATAAGATTTTCTCTTGACAAGAGACAACTTCGCTTATGGTGAGACGGTTTGGAACCTTTTAGAAATGAATGCAAGAAAATATTTGTGATTAATACAACTCAATAAATTATGTTAATACCGAGATATTTTTAGTTTTCATCGGAGATGAGCATATTCGCAATTAATAGTAACATTCAGCGAGTCCTACAGGAATAGAAAAGAAATACTATGGAGTTTACCGTGATTTAAAACAAACTATGTGTATAATCACGCACATTTTGTCAACCAACAGCTTCAAAATGACTTGCATAACAGATATTTTCTTTCCCGTCCTCTTTCCCTCCTTCAGTTCTTCTCGTAACATATTTTCTTTTTTACTTCTTTCCTTTCTTTTTACCATTATCCTTTCCTCCCTGCCATTCTTCGTTCCAACCTTTCCTATTTTTTTCTTACTTTTTATTGCAATATATATCTTTTTCATTTCCTTTGTACACCCTCCCTCCCTCCCTTTTTCCATTCTTTTTTCTAATTTTTCTTTTCCTTTCCTTTCTACTCCCTTCCCTTTTCAGCTTTGTCGCGTTCCTCAACTTTTTTCTGTCGTTTACTATTCCATCATTTACAATTTCTACCCATCCCCTTTATCAGTCAATGCCTCCTCACACGATTAAACACAAGACAGAGCAGAGAGTACACTGAGGAGCTGTTTAAATATTTCGTCCAAACGTTTTATTTAAAATAATACTTGATATAGACCCTTTTAATAAGCCCCGAAGTGTTGTGTTTTCCGCGCTTGACGTCAAATTTATTCTTTTCAATTCCTTTCATATTATACAAATTTCAAAAGAATAAATTTGACGTCAAGCGCGGAATACACAATAATAATAATAATAATAATAATAATCACTTTAATAATAATATAATATTAATATAAAAATATATAAAACTATCTAAAAAATTTACAATTTCGATTATATATAAATATACAAATTACAATGCATTCAATTTATAAAAAGGATCATCTAAGAATGTTCTGATCAAACTAATACAAACAAATAATACAGATCAGAATAATAATAATATAAAAAGATATAAAAATAAATAAAAGTCTAGCTTATTCGGGCAATAGCGTTATCGAGGGAGATGTCTACATTTGTAGTATCAACAGTTCTTCTTATTGACCTTGATCCTCTAAGGCATAGCAAAGCAGAGCGTATCAGTGCAAAGGAAACTTTGGCCCTAACCCATGACATCGTATTAGCATAGTTCTCTCCCTTCTTAATCGATATTAATTCAGCTAAGCGTTTATGGTAAGTCTTGCACTCAGTGCCCATTCCACCTGTTGTACTGAACAACCATGACCCTGTTGGCATATTTGCGTTTCTTCTCATTCTCATGCTGCCTGTAGACTTGCTCAGGTGTCTGCTCACGGTAGGAGTCTGCATAAGGGTGGCATACCCGGACATCAAAGTATACAGACCTCTGTCGCTCCCAGAAACCTTTGGCGTGGATGTCAAGACGGGCGTCGGGGGATCTGTTCGCACCCCTGTTCAAAGTCTCTCCTGTTATCTGCTGAAGAACCGGCTCCACCTCTACATCCTTGCACACTGTGCTCAACAGCTCTGCTTCCAGATCACGAAAATAATAATAATAATAATAATAATAATAATAATAATAATAATAATAATAATAATAATAATAATAATAATAATAATAATAATAATAATAATAATATTAATAATAATAATAATAATAATAATAATAATAATAATAATAATAATAATAATAATAATAATAATAATAATAATAATAATAATAATAAATTTTTTTATTTATACACGATGATTTACATACGCACCAAAGCAAATTTCTATGCATTTTTCTTTTTTTTTTACAAAACCGTTTCTACATATAGACTCCTTTTGAAATATCATTTATTTACATATTGGCATACTTCTCCGTATACTATATACCCCGCATGCAACAACCTATTTTTATATATGCATATTTCTCTTTTTAAATAAAATCCTCCGGCAGTACCGTAAAACTCAGTTCTTTACACCTTCGCATTATGTTATGCGTACAACTTTGTTTACTTATACTTTGTTTACGTATATTCTCTGTATTTACTCACACCTCCATTCGCCCCAGTCAGTTAGCGACATCCATTATAGAACGCCTCGGTTGTTCAGTGGAACAAAGTATAATGCCGACACAGTCGCATCAGCCCTTTATAAACTACACCGAACCCTAGACAAAAATCGCTTCAAAGGAAGCCATAAGAGACCTAGTGAAGTCTTAGATCCTTATAAAGGCCAACATTTAAGGCTGTAAAAAGCTAAACAGGCACACAGTACCAAAGAAAACGCACGAAGACCCGCCCACCTGGCAACGAACAGCATCTACAAGCCCTTATAGGCGTTCCCCATACAACTACCCTAGAAGCGTCCGGGCTGCACAGAATAAATTGAACCTTTGACTTTACTTATACTATTGTTTATGACAATGCTTTTGACTTCATGCAATGCGAAAATTACCAATTTCTCAGCCATGCATGATTTTCTAGTACCATACGAGAAAGTACCGGTTTTAGCAACAATATTTCAATTAATCCCCCATATCGATATCATCTCATCCACAAATATTATATTTTTCACAGTACCAAAGAAAACGCACGAAGACCCGCCCACCTGGCAACGAACAGCATCTACAAGCCCTTATAGGCGTTCCCCATACAACTACCCTAGAAGCGTCCGGGCTGCACAGAATAAATTGAACCTTTGACTTTACTTATACTATTGTTTATGACAATGCTTTTGACTTCATGCAATGCGAAAATTACCAATTTCTCAGCCATGCATGATTTTCTAGTACCATACGAGAAAGTACCGGTTTTAGCAACAATATTTCAATTAATCCCCCATATCGATATCATCTCATCCACAAATATTATATTTTTCTCGCCCTAAGAGGGGAACGGCCAACCTGAAAAAGGAGTAAATCTCTCCCCCCAGTTTACCTGGGTCAGGCTGTCCTCCCTTCCTCTCCTGGGTTTTTCATTTTTCGTTTATAACAACACAGCAATCATTTTCACATGTAATTTATATCAGCTCGCATTAACTCTTCCCTGACTTACAACGCCCAAACGCGGGACGATTTCAACTTTGATCTACGCAAGATCAACAATTCAACGCGAGCCCAGTGGGTAAACATGGATAGCATTCCCAGGAGAACAAGGAAGGGACGACAGCCCGACCTTTCGACCTAGACCTGATAATCAACACTGCTAAGATCTTCACATTTCCGGGCATAAAAAAACTACTTTTTCGCAACCCCGATAACTTCGTAGCAGGACAACTACACGACCACGTAGACTGCTGGAAAAAACTCATTGAATTGAAAACACTACAAAGGCTCTTTGCGACAAAAGCTTAAAGTTGCAACAAAGTTATCCAGGTGAACATATCCACTTTCCATCCACCACCACCCATCTAATATATCCCCTCCGTACGACTTTCAGGACAACCCCAAGCTATCAAGCAAGTACGAACAACATACAACGACTTGAACCTATTAGGACCTTAGCCCAGCTTTCCCCTAACCCAATTTACTTGTAGAATGGGAGGAAGGACTGCACTATTTTCCCATTAAAACTACTCTCTCTGTATGAGAGTGTGATCTTAGTATCAAAGTATATGTCAAAGTGTGATCATAGTATCTTTCTCGACCAGCACGCCATCCAGCGGCGGATGGGTCACCTTTTTCTGTTTTCCATATCTCATTGATTATTCGTGTGTATTGTAGGGACTTAGAATATAGTACTATTCTAAATACCGGAAATAAAGACGGATAATTAGCATAACAATGAGATCCCACAATGCACCGCGCTGCATATATTAAGTACGCCACGGGCCTTTGTGACAGTCTCTCTGGTCAATCGAAGAGAACACATCTCGTCGACCCCCCACACCCAACCCAATAACGTGGCGCAACCAATACATACACACGGATATACCTCTCCATCCCTCACTGTCCACTCTGTGGACTTGCACCTTTTTCTGTTTTCCATATCTCATTGATTATTCGTGTGTATTGTAGGGACTTAGAATATAGTACTATTCCATCGTAGAATAGCGCACGCTTTAAAGTGCGCGCATTTGTTTGTATTCGTGCTTTTCGACCGTTTTTAACTCGAGGTTTCTATGGAAACTACGAGTTATTGCTGTGGGACTCGAATTCACTCACTCATTCAGTCACTAGAACTAAAACGACATTGTGGACACTTTTGAGCCCGCAAACCATGTTGCATAGCGGAGCGTACCTCGGAATATGCATTACATCATCTTTCAAACAACCTCTCTCACAATTGGGTTTCCTGTGTAATGACGTTTACTAATAAGACCACCCCTCCCCCACTTTGGCCGAATGTATAATGACGTCACCGAATTAGACCTACCCTACCCTAATAAGGTCTAGCTGTTTCCTAGTTGATGGTCCTACACCATACGTAGTGTCCCATAGTTATATACTTCAAATACGAAGATTTCCCTCACATGTGGGACAGGTCACTATCTCAGAGAAACTGTGTTTCCTGTGTTGATCACGTGTTTGCGGTTTTTTTTAATATAATATTGCGGGCTCACAAACAATAACCAAGATGGCGGCTAGCTCGTTGAACTATTTACCTTTACGATAGAAAAGGAGATCAAAATACAGTTAATTGTGTATTCATCGTAGGATCGTGTAGCTATCAAATAAATATGGACAGATAAATACAGATAAATAAATGTGGGTATTAGTGGTTTATTTCATTTACTGACAAACATTTTCAACGTCCACAAACAAATACTCTCCGTCAGTCCGACGGTGCTTCGATGTGAAGGTTCAATAGGTTGAATCTGTTCCGATTTCTTGTACTTCTAAATCGTTTTACTGTTCCAAATCAGCTACGTTGGCTTTGTATAAGTTTGCTGAAGACATTATAGAATTACTGTTCTTTATTTTGGTTTTTACCGTAAAACATTTCAATATAAGTTAAATCCTCGAATTCCTAGATAACAGATGATCAATCAAGTAGACAAGAACAACGACACGAAAGCTGGATTATTTCAATTCAAACTGCCACAATAGCAAAGAAACAAGTGACTAAATATAATTATACGTTTACTGTAAATATTGTGCTTGTATTGTTTACATCAATGTTATATTTCAAAACATACTTTTATATAGTTTAGATACACATACATATCAATGCTAACTACAATATTGTCCATATTTCGCCTATTGTTATTGGAATTTCTTACGTTTATTATAGAATCTCAAGAATAACACCAATTTCAAATCTATTATAATCAAAGTTTTAGTTGTTTAAAAACAATGCCTTCAATATGCTAAAATCCATTATTTTCAAATGAAATTCTGAGATTTTTTAAATATAGCCTACATAATCAACATTGTAGGTGCTACTGAACTCTAAGCGCTTCCAAAATGTTCCAACCATCCACGAGTTGGCCGATGCGGCTCTTTGATTTACCTTGGTCTGATATTTTTCCGTACAGACCTCACAGGCGGTTGATAACCACTTAGTATACTTAAAGTTGTAGTTCTTTCTTTCTTTCTTTCTTTCTTTCTTTCTTTCTTTCTTTCTTTCTTTCTTTCTTTCTTTCTTTCTTTCTTTCTTTCTTTCTTTCTTTCTTTCTTTCTTTCTTTCTTTCTTTCTTTCTTTCTTTCTTTCTTTCTTTCTTTCTTTCTTTCTTTCTTTCTTTCTTTCTTTCTTTCTTTCTTTCGTCGTGTAGTGAATCCTTTTTAGTAGTTCCTATGAGTTCCTCTGCGGGTTGTTCCAAAATAGTAGAGTTTTGCAGTGAGAATGAGCTTGTAATAACTGGGACACTTTTTCAGCATAAAAACATTCATAAAACAACCTGGGAATCACCCGATCAAAGAACTAACAATCAAATAGATCATATTATGGTAAATGGAAAGTATAGCGGCTCAATATTTGATACCAAAGCAAGAAGAGGAGCAGACATTGGAAGTGACCATTGTATTGTGGTTTGTAAATTGAGATTGAAATTGAAAAAGATATTCAATAAGAAAGCTACGATAAGGCAAAAAGGTATGACTGAAACTGAGAAATAAATTTACAGCGATAAATATGAAGAACATGATGTAGAATCGACATGGGAAGAAATTAAGGTAGCTCTAACTGAGACAGCTGATAAAATAATTGTAAAAAGAAGAAATGAAATGAAAGAATGGATGAGTATTGATACAGTTACGTTTGTAAGTTCGAGGAAAGAAAGGCAGTGAAGCAGAGAATAAACAGTAGTAGTAGTAGGAAGGGAAACAGAGCTGTAGAAGAGATAAAAGAGAAAGCATGAACATAATATCACAAGAAGCAGAGGATGCCGCTCGGTGTGGTGACCAAGGAACACTCTATAGAGTTACAAAATGGCTAAGTGCAAAGTATAAAGGAAGTAGCAGTGGTGTTAAAGACAAGAATAGCAAAGTGTTAACAAAGGAGAAGGGGGTTAAGGAGAGATGGCAAGAGATTTTTTATGAAGTATTAAATAGAGAACCACCAACAAGACCAGCAAGGATTGGACGGGGAATAGTAAACGAAGATATTGAAGATGGTAGCATCACACGAGAGGAAATTTTATCAGCCTTGAGAAAAATAAAGAATAACAAATCCACAGGAATAGACAACATCACAAGCGAAATGCTGAAGGCAGATTTGGAAACATCAGTGACCTGACTTAAAAAAGCTTTTCGACAAAATATGGATTGAAGGCAAGACACCATTAGAGTGGTCTAGAGGAATAGTAAAAACAATACCCAAGAAAGGAGACCTGAAAAATTGCTCCAATTAGAGAGGACTGAATACCCTTACTATCGTTAGTAAGTAAAGTATTAGGAAGCATATAAGTGGAAAGAATCAGGAAAGGATTAAATCAGAAGCTAAGAAAAGGGCAAGCTGGGTTTAGACAGGGACGAAGGACTACAGACCAAATCTTCATATTAAGGAACATCATTGAGCAAAGTGTAGAATGGCAGGCCCCATTGTTTATAAATTTCATCAGTGACTTTGAGAAAGCATTTGATAGCTTACATCACGATACGCTATGGAAAATCATGGAACTATACGGAGTAACGTCAAAACTGATAGAAATAATAAAGAGACTTTACGATCAGAATGAAATATGTGTTGTGAATGTAGGAATGCAGAAGGAATGGGGGAGGATTATGAGTGGAATTAAACAGGGATGTAATACTATGGAAATCAGTACACTGGTAATCATGCCCCAAAAATTCCGTGATCGCTTCTGGCCAATCATTTTGCTCAAAATTGGTCATGTGGTACAAAAAGACACACCCCCAAGGCCAAATTTTCAACGGACATTTAACCACTCTAGTGATTTTCATAGTATGTCTGGTTTCCTTTTTCCATTTGTCATAGACTGGGTAATGAGAACAGCGTAGAATTGATTGAAAGATAAGGTGGCATAAGGTGGGAGTTTACCAGTAAACTTGAAGATTTTGATTTTGCTGACGATATTGCGTTACATTCAAGCAAATATACTGACATCCAGGACAAAACTACAATGGTTAAAGAATGGGCAGAAAAGACAGGGCTCAAGATCAACATAGGAAAATCAAAAGTAATGAGAGTGAATATGATTTGAAATTAAATCAATTCTCGATTCCTATTTTAATACTATGTATCATTTCTTTTCATATGGCTCTATGAACTTTCTGTTAGTCTTCAAAATCGTTTTCTATCTTGAAAGTTAACACGAAGCCACTTTGAATTTAAAATAAGGTTACGATATTGCAAATTGCATTGATCATGCCGACACATGAAATTTACACATTTTCTTCAACTTCAAGAGTGTTTAACAACGCGATGAGTAATTTCCCAAAAACAATTTAACTTGTTTCGTAGAGGCCATTATTATCCAACTAGTCATAGATGAGTAAAAATAACGCAGGAGTAGGACTGGATCGAGTAAAAATATCCAGCGAGAAGCTGAAAAGGTCGCAGCAGACAGACCAAAGTGGAGGGAGTCGTTGCTCGCCTCATGCTGCGCAAAGAACCAAGAGAAAAGAAGATATTTTCCCGTACAGACCTCATGCTCGGTTACTGAAGTTCTAGTAGTTCTTTCTTTCTTTCTTTGATTCGTTGTGTAGTGAATCCTTTTAAGTAGTTCCTCTGCGGGTTGTTCCACAGCGAGTTCTTATTTTCTCAGGCCACGTTATCGTTATTTATCTCTCGGTGTTAATCTTATCTATATTAAAGTCAGTCTTGCTTGCAAGTCATTTCTGTGAGTTCCACAGCGGGTTGGTTATTTCTTTGTAACTAAGCTTCTGCCAGTTTCTAAACTCTGGATGAGTTAATGTGATACATTTGCAGCTTTTATAGGACTCTGTATGAGTCTACTCCCTTGTCATGTACTGCTGTACAACTTGGTTTTCACTTTTCACTTTATAGCTCCTTGGACTCTCGTGTTTTTGCTGACCGAGTTACACACACGTAGCGGTACAAGAACTGGCCGCGTATTTATACCAACTAATAAAACTAATAATATTGTTTTAAATTGAATACTCACTTGTAATACCAGTTGTGAAGGAAGAGGACGATCTTTGTTGTTGTTTCTTTCTGGTGGAAATAAATATCCTAAAGAACGTCTTTGTTCAGTGGTCTATGGCATTAAACGAATAACAAATATTCAATATCTTCGCAAATTATCGTCAATTTAAAAATCTTTTGATATTATTCATGTTAAATACAAAATTTTACAGTTAAATATATCATATTTATCGACTGAAGCAATGATGGTTTTCAGTACGTAATACATTCGAGAGAGAACGAATTCCCGGAATAGCACGATTTGCAATGCAAATTTAACAAATTGCTTATGGTTGACTTGTCTCTTATTGACACACTCTGGACGTCATAAAATATTCAAAACTTAACTGGAACCACGAGCGTAGCCAGTAAATCCAAATCCAAAGATAAAACCCAATGAGCATAGTAAATAACGAGATATTTTATCGAAGCTGAGCTCGAGCACACGTACAATGGTAACTTTCAGCGAGTCCTACAAGAATACAAAAGAAATACTAGATAGAGAGTTTACCGTGCTTTAAAACAAACTATATGAATAATCAAGCACCTTTTGTCAACAAACAGCTTCAAAATGACTTGCATAACAGATATTATCTTTTCCCGTCCTCTTTCCCTCCTTCCTTCTTCTCGTAATTTTTTTTACTTCTTTCCTTTTTTTATCTTAATCCCTTCCTCCCTGCCATTATTCACTCTATCCTTTTCTAGTTTTTTTCCTTACTATTTACTGTAGTATATCAATCTTTTTCCTTTCCTTTTCACATCTTCCCTCCCTCCCTCCCTCCCTCCCTCCCTCCCTCCCTCCCTCCCTCCCTCCCTCCCTCCCTCCCTTCTTTTTTGTTTCTTCTCCATCCTTAAAGGGATGGAGAGGGTTTCGGCACATCATTCCACGAAAACATCATACAGCTTTCATATTTATTGAAACAATGAAAACACATTCGAGAGAGAACAAATTCCCGGAATCGATCGATTTGTAATGCAAACTGGAAATAGTTCGGGAAAGCCCCAAAAGAATAAGGTTAAAACCGGTTTACGAAGAGTAACCCACAATAAGATTTCGTCATGACAAGATATCAAATGCTGTGCTTAATAACGCGTAACTTCGCTAAATTCTGATACGGTCTGGAACGTTCTTACAAAATTAAGTTAATACCGAGATATTTTATCGGAGCTGAACACATTCACAATGGTAACTTTCAGCGAGTCCTACAGGAATACAAATTAGAAAAATTTTAGAGAGCTTACCGTGCTTTAAAACAACTATTTGTTATCAAGCACATGCCACCGATATTTTGTCAACAAATAACTTCAAGATGACCATGCATGACAGATACTCGTCCTATATCCCTACTACCGGTTATGTCCAAAATTCTTGAGCGTTTGGCCTATAACCAGTTCATTGATTTTCTCTCAACTAACAAGATGCTTTCTGGAGGGTCTGAATGGGGGTACCTCGATAACACTAAACACTTATTGTTTTGGCCATATAACATTAAACAGTAAAATTAATTTTAGCCATTATAACACTAACAGTAAAAAATTTACTGTAACAGTATTTTTTGCCATTAACAAACAAACCACGCCTTAAAAGGAGCAATATCTATGTTGGACCTTTGTTTATTATATATCACAAACATTTTTCGCTATTTTCCAACAATCTGGAATTATTTCAAAGCTTCCGAAGAGTGACGGATATATCCGAAGGTTTCCGAAGTCTGACGAAGATGTCCGAAGACTGCCGAAGATGTCTTTCTGTCCACAGGAGTGGAAATAAAAAACTCCACTCCACAGAGACTTTAGGACTTCTATTCACTACTGAGTCACTTGTACGAGGCCATGGATGAAAAGAAAGTTACTGCAGTTCTGATGTTAGACCTTAGTAAAGCATTCGACAGTATTAACCATCAGAAACTGCTTATGAAATTACAAGATCTACGTTTCTCAATTGGCCCTTGCATGGTTCCGCAACTACTTAACAGATAGAACGCAACGCGTACGGATAAACAACTGTCTATCTAGTCCCCTACTGATCAAACATGGAGTCCCGCAAGGGTCTATACTTGGGCCCCTGCTATTCAACTTGTATATCAACGACATATCAACTGTATGTAACAACTGTTTATTGGAGTCGTACGTTGATGACTCTAAACTATACATCTCCTTCTCCAACGGGGATCCTAATGGAGGATTAGATGACGTAAAGCAATATCTAAACCGAGTGGCCGCGTGGTGTTGCGCAAACCATTTACTTTTAAATCCAGACAAGACAAAGTTCTGCGTCCACCGTCAAAGTCCACTGACTTCCTTGGAAAAGAACTCCCCGTTGTGAACTCTGTTAAGGACTTAGGAGTGATATTGGACAAACATTGTCCTTTGATCAGCAAATTTCCTCCTTGACAGCCGACCTGATGGGCAAACTATGTATGATTAGCAGGATTCGTCATCTCTTTGACAAAAAAACTTTACTCACTGTCATCAATGCACTTGTTTTTACGAAGTTGTTTTATCGCTCTTCAGTTTGGTCAGGTACCAGTAAGTCAAATGTTGCAAAACTCCAGCTAGTGCAAAATTTTGCTGCTCGTTTGTTGTCAGGAAAGAGGAAATTCGACCAAATAACGCCCACGCTAAAGAACCTCAGCTTCTGCCTGTACAGGATTGTCTTCGCATACGTGATGCTGTATTAATGTTCAAATGCCTTAACAACTTATCACCAGAATATCTAGCAAATCGAATAGCCAAACGATCTGACATACATAAATATAATACAAGAAATAATAATGACTTAAACCTGCCTAAATGCAGGACTTCCAAGGCGCAGAACTCATTTTTTTATAGAGGAACTACAATATGGAACTCCCTGCCTCCGGAGATTAGAAATGCCAAATCAGTAACAATTTTTTTTTTAAATGTTAAGGACTATTACGTGAATAGATGGCTTTGTTAGCAACTTATATATCCCAATTCTTAGTCGTTACTCTTAGTTTTGTATATATATTGAACTGCATTTTAAATTAATATAATTTTTAATATCCCTAGTTTTTTATATATTTTTACTCATTATATTTATCATTATATTATATTATATTTGTAAATTGATAACAAGATCCCTTCTGGGGAGTATCAATAAAGTTTATTGTATTGTACTATCGTCCCTTCCTCTTAACCCTTTCCTTCTTCTCTCATAGTATAATTTCTTTTTTTCCTTCTTCTTTACCATAATCCCTTTCTCCCTGCCATTCTTCATTCCATCCTTTTCTAGTTTTTTGACTTACTATTTATTGCAGTACATATCTTTTTCAATTCTTCTCTAATTGTTTGTTTCCTTCCTTTCTTTTCCATTCCTTTCTACTCCCTTCTCTTTTCAGCTTTGTCCGTCGCGTTCCTCAACTTTTTTCTGTCGTTTACTATTCCATCATTTACAATTTCTACCCATCCCCTTTATCATTCAATGGCTCCTCACACGATTAAACACAAGACTAAACAGCGAGTACACTGAGGAGCTGTTTATTTATTTCATCCAAACGTTTTATTTATATTTATTTATACTTGATATACATACATGCAAAAGGTATACTTCCATTTCCAAATACAATCAAAGTGAAAAAAGACATTCACACCGCATAAGCTTACTCTAAGTTCAGTTGTGAACATAGATTTAATATTTTTATTCTATTTACAGTGTTTCTCATTAGAAATAACAATAATAATAAGTCTCTACTGTGAATGGGTAAACAGATAATGCAGGGCTCTTTTCCTATCTGGCTCATTAGGGACGGACCATTTAATATTTGTAGGGGGTGGGTTAAATCCCCAAAAAAATATCGAGCAAACTAGCTCTCCAACCTAAAAAAATATATCGTGCAACGTCATGAATATGTCAAAACAAAATATGGGTTGGTACAGCAAAAACAAAAACCTGCAACACTGGAGGACGAAAAAATAATTTCGAGCACGCTGAAAATCTGAAAATCATAGAAGGTAATGGATGCATATGAGTAAGTGGTAAATAAGCTTAATGTAGGCAGAAATATAAGTTTTCAGATATTGATCCAACAAAATCTCTATATCTATATCTCTATAATTTTTAACTTTACACATATTCAGAAAATACAAGGTTTACATGCAGAAACTAAATAACAAAACAACAACAACTATACCAGCAGGGATTACAAACCTATTATATAATTTCATAACGGCAAGCGATTCTACAACTGTAGTTTTCATACTAAAATCCAGCCTACGGAATTATGACGCCTATTTTCTAAGAGTGCTCATGAGCAAGAAAATCTGGCTAGAGAAACGTTTATACTACACCAGCACTAAAAGACCTAAAATGTCTAGAATATACCAAATCGTGGAAAGCACTGATTCCCAATGAGCAGTGGCTGCTTACCACATAGTTATTTTTTCGAACTGCACCGAAATGACACGTTTTATTATTTTTGTTGTTGATTTAAAACACGTTTAGTTATCCTTGATTAAGGTTTAACTGAGTGTTTGAAAATATTCACATGTAATTATCATCATGCATGTTCATCTTGATCATTAGAGCTGCTCTTGAATGGCCACTTTTTGTACCAGGGTTTTCCATCCACTTTGACAACTGGGGGATCAGTTGGTCCATCAAAGCTCTTTCCCCAGAACTCCAGTACAGCCTTTGGTGTATTCTTGTATCGTTCAAACAGAAAGTCCATATCTCTTTTGTCTGGACACCAGTCAGTTGGTTGGCATGCTTTGACTTCACGAACACTACCATACTCTAGATCAGCTCTGTATCTTAGGTAGCCCTTGGTACGATCAAACTCCGTCTCTTTTGGAAGTGAGTTTGTTGGTTCAGGATAATCATGACATGCTGGCCTTCCCTGTCTACCCGTCGCCGCATGTCTAGGATGCCCTAGGCTTGGATATGATGGCTGCGACAAACTTTGAAGTAAAGTATTCATCATGTTTTGGTGGATGATGAACGGTCTGGATTTCCAGGACATCACTGTTATTTTATCTGGAGTTACTGGGATTCCTGCGGTGAGTCTCTGGATGGTCTGTCTTACCTCTAACGACACTAGCTCTTCGTCACGACAATACTGATCTCCAATCAGCATGATGATTATTCCTTTAAGGTTGCCTATAATAAAAAGTGGTCAAAGACAAATGTTTAGATAATGAACTGAATAAAACTGATGACATGTATAGAATAAAACAAATCGAAATATGGCGTCCCATTTGAATAACAATTGTTTAATTTTGACTGGCTAGCCTGTCATACATGTGAAAACTCTATTGTGTTTCAAAGTGAACATGAATCAAGCCAGTCAAGAACAATAGTTATTAAAATTGGAGGCATATTTCGATTCGGTCTATACACACGATGAAAAAATTAACGAAGCCAAATATGTCGAGGACATTCAAAGAAATAGGACAAACAGAAAAAGAAAACGAAAAAAAAAAGAAAGTTAGAAAGAATGATCAAAAGAATAAAAACACATAAAATATATTATGAATACTGTAGAATCCTATAACTAAAGAAAAGAAGGTTAAAACTAAGTAGCTATTTACCGATAACGTGCTGAAAATACGGAAAGAATTCTGCCAACTGTGATTGTAAAGTAGGTTCGTCATCTAAGACTTTGACGTCAGTAGAAAATGCAACGTAGCCTGACTTTATTTTTTGTATATTTTTAAAAATGGCTGCTTCATTGATTGGACTCTTCAAGGGACTGAATTGAAAACCAAGGCCCTTTATAAAGGTGTACACGGTTTGGAAGGTATTTTCATCTGAATGATATGAGTAAACTTGTAAAGCCTGTCGACGCTCTGTAGGGCCAGCTGATACAGAAATACGAAAATGATTATTCTTGAGTACAGTACAGTAGAGTAAATACGTATGTATATGGTGAATCCCGAATGATAAAACAACAGTACGTATGCAATGATGTGGTCAGGTGTTGTTTTGTGTGGTGTAGTGTAATATGTTGTAGTGCGATATGTTTTAAGTGTTGTGATCAGTGTGGTATGGAGATGCATGTGGCATGGTATATATAGTGGAATGTGTTGTGGAGTGATATGATATAGGCCTACTCTGGGCCGGTGCCTCACCTAAAATTGCCTAAGATCGCCTTAGAACGCCTTAGAATGCCAAAGATCGCCCGAGATCCCCTAAGATCGCCCGAGATCCCCTAAGATTGCCTTAGATTCCCTAAGATCGCCAAAGAACGCATAAGAATGCCTGTGATCGCCTAAGAGCACGCGAGATCGCTTACAAACGCACAACTAGATCACCTAAGAAATCCTTGACAACATTATGTGTATCTAAAACAGTTTTAATATTAGTAACCTATGTTTCTTGTGAATACTTTTCTTTCCATTTGTCATTACAGTGCGACTCGCAGTACCGTAGTCACCTACAAAACCTTTTGATGAATTTTTGACATTATTTTGACATTTTTTCATCTCAATCTGACCAATTACAGACATCAAAGTATCTAAAGTCTCCGCCTCTGATCGATATTAACTCCGCCTCTCGATATAAACTCCGCCTCTCGATATAAACTTGTACCTGATTGGTCCGATTGAGATGAAAAAATGTCAAAATAATGTCAAAAATTCATCAAAAGGTTTTGGCGAGTCGCACTGTAAAAACATTAAACACTTTTGGTTTTGTAATACTGAATGAAAACTGTCATTACTGAATCTAGCTGCATTATTTCACATTTTAGTATACTTATTTCAAGAAAGTCAACAAAATATACAAAGCTAAGACTGCAAAGGATCATGGCAAATACTTAATATCAGAAATTTAAGTAAAGCAAATTATCTACTTAATACTCACATGAGGTAAAACTGAATGGCAAAATATTTCAATTCCACTAATAGTTATTGAAATATGTTGAAGCATGCAAACATATTTTCTATCTATAATCCTTGTTAGCCTTAGATTTCTAGCTTTTCGGTGACATTTTTTGAAATAAGTATATAACAAAATTAAAGAGTGCAAAAAGCATGAAATTGTACTGCAATAGTATCTATCTATTTAATAATTGTATTAACAGTTGCAATTAATTGATAATACATGATTTGATTGAACTTTATAATAATACTAAACACATGGTTCTATCAAGTTCTTTTTTTATTACACCAGTATGGTATATTTCGTAGAAATTAAAGGGGTTTTATATACCCACCATTGATAATGTTCAGAAAAATCTGATAAATCTGATATTATTTACAAAGCTTATTGCCATTCAGATTAAAAACGTGAAACATGAAATTTTTCAAGTTGCTTCTAAACTAATATAATTGCAAGTTATACAATGTAGGATAAGCTTAAAGCTCAACCAGAAGTTTCTTGCTTAACTTATTCGAACTGCGTGGACTCAGTATAGCCAATTTTTTAAGGTAAGATGGTATAACTTACAAGGAATGTCATACCTTTGTCGCCAAGATTTGATCAGTGACTAGTATTCGAAGCCCTCGAAAGATTTCATGCATTCCAGCATTATTAGTTAGTTAGAGGGGACTCTACTAACTATGATTCCAGTACGCAAGTAAGCCATCCTTGTGTTAAAACATTTTCCTAACTATTCACACGAGTGTAATATTTTTCTAAAGCTATGTAAGCTTTGACCTAACTCACTTTTTTTGGTATCAATCATTGTCGCATTTGTTTTTGTTGGTTAAAACAACATGGCTGACTGTTATCGTAAATTCATTCAACAAACCGCTGGCATATTAAGCTTGAGCCGTCACTAAACCGCTGTGCAGTGTACGTCCATGCACAGTTGGTTCACAGTTGACTGACAAGTTCAGGAAAATGTACATTTCAAAGGATGCCAGTGATGATTTGCTTCTAACCATTAAGCGTGCATGGTTCGAAAATCCTATCTCCAAAACAAAGTCTTATAGGCTAGGATTGTATTTCGAATTTCCCGACGAAGGCAGCAAACAAATTGGTTCCCAAGGACAACATCCAAGATGTTGAAAATATGTCAGATACTTATACAATACATGCAAAGGTCGTTTCTGCAAGAAATATAAAGTTCACTTCCAAGTTTAAAAAGCCAGTCATAATTGTGGATATTGGAGTTCTCGATAAGTGAATGTGGTTTGTGTCATCGAACAATGACGAGTATGTAAGTTTTGTGAAAATTGTAAATAAATAGGCACTCTTTTGTGACAGTAAAAATCCTGCCACAAAAGAGTGCTTATTTTGGGCTATGAATTATGAATATAATGTACTAAGGATTAAGAGTACAAATATACACTATGTTACAGTTACAAATATATTTTATGATATTTAAATAAAGTATTTAGCATTGCTTTAAATATGGTTGTTTGATTTTTACTTTGATCCTACATTGCACTACTGTTTATTGACCATCAATAACAAACATGGATATTAAGCTTGGTGTGTTTTACATGCATGTCAACCACACCATGCTTAATATCCATGTTTGTTATTGATAGTACAAATATCGAAGTACAATTAAGTAATGACTAACAATATGAGTAAATAAAACTATTTAACTTTAATGAATACAATAGATTAATAGCCCACTTTCAATAATTTGGTCAAGTGATCAACACAAATAAACCAATATGATCTAGGCTATATGGATAAAATGAGCAGTATTATTAATTGTTTCCCAGAGCCTTGTATTGGCTCATTTGTTTGTATTATCACTTAACCAAAATATTGAAAGTGGCCCATTGGTAAGGTGCAAACAGTATATCTGTAATACTGAATAGTACAATGTAATACTTATTTTATTGTTTTCTACTGTTTAATTAGCATTATATTGTACTATTTATAATTATATTTCAGAAATATTCTTTTTGCATTCTGTTATTTAGTAGAATTTTAGCCAATTTTGGTATAATTGTGGTGTTTGCAATCATGATTTGTTTACTAAGATTGCCTAAGATTGCATTATATTGCCTAAAATTTCCTTAGTTTGCCCAAAATTTTCTTAGTTCGCCTAAGAACGCCTAAAATTGCCCAAAATTTCCTTAGTGCGCCCTACATTGCCTATGTTTACATGCCATTTTTGCTGAAAATTCCTTAGATCGCCTAGGATCGCCTTATGATGCAATTCAGCGCGGCGAGGCACCGGTCCAGAGTAGGCCTTGATATGGTATGATGTGATGTGTTATAGCATATTATGATGGTGTGTTCAGCTGTGTTTTTTCTTTCTTGGTATGGAGTGGTGTGGTATGTTGTAGTGTGGTTTAATGTGATGTGTAACGTTGAGTGATGTGGTGTGATGCATGTGGTTTAATTCGGTGTATAGTGTGGTGTAATATACTGTGATATGCTGTGGTGTGATGCATGTGGTTTAATTCGGTGTATAGTGTGGTGTAATATACTGTGATATGCTGTGATATGCTGTGGGGTGGTACATGTTGTGTTATTCAGTGTATAGTGTAGTGTAGTATACTGTGATATGTTGTGGAGTGGTACATGTTGTGTTATTCAGTGTATAGTTTGGTGTAGTATACTGTGATATGCTGTGGGGTGGTACATGTTGTGTTATTCAGTGTATAGTGTAGTGTAATATACTGTGATATGCTGTGGGGTGGTACATGTTGTGTTATTCAGTGTATAGTGTGGTGTAGTATACTGTGGTATGCTGCGGGGTTGTACATGTGGTATTATTCGGTGTATATTGTGGTGTAATATACTGTGGTATGCTGTGGGGTGGTGTTGTTCGGTGTATGGTGTGATGTAATATACTGTGATATGTTGTGAAGTAGTACATTCATGTGGTATTATTCGGTGTACTAGTGTGGTGTAGTATACTGTGGTATGTTGTGAAGCAGTACATGTGGTATTATTCGGTGTATAGTGTGGTTTAGTAAACTGTGATATGTTGTAGTAGTGCGTTAATTGGTGTATAGTGTGGTGTAATATAATATGATATGTTGTAGAGTGGGGTACATGACTGTTGTGTTATTTGGTGTAAAGTGTATATCTACCATCCAATACTTTACGCAAAGTGCGTTCAGCGGTAGTCGCAGTTGTCGTGATTTTTCCATTGTTGTCCCACACATCAACTTTGGTTCTATCGCGGTGCCGATCCAGTTGTTCTCTCATCAAACCATCATCAGGTCTCCAGTGATAGGGGTCATTTTGAAGTACTGCTAGTATACACCCATCCTTTATAACCGCGCTATACCTTAAACGACCTTTCTGTGTGTCAAACTCAGATGGCATAATTGAGCTTGTTTTAGATTGGCATCGTTTGGGTTTGTATGATTGCAGTAGGTTTGTAAATACATCTCGATGCACAGGGCATGGTGAATCTTTCCATGAAACGATAGTCAATTGGTCGTGCTTTAAAATTTCACTGTTGATATCCATGACTTTCTGTTCAACTTCCTCGGAGTCTAAGTCTCCTTCTATGTATTTGGGATCACGAGTCACTACAAAAACCATCTTTGCTGAAATGAAATAACAAAGTTAATTACATCCATATATAAAATACAAACAAATTAAAAAAAAGCAACAGCAACAATTTACTATATCAAAGCATATAACTCATCCTACCGAATGTGATAACATTCTTTACTTTTTACATTCTTATATACATTACTTCAACGATTTTTTTCCATCTGTTTCTTTATTTTATAATAATAATAATAATAATAATAATAATAATAATAATAATAATAATAATAATAATAATAATAATAATAATAATAAAAATAATAATAATAATAATAATAATAATAATAATAAAACCACTTGAATAGGCTAGATTTAGAAAAGATCAGCATCATAGACATTCAGAAATCTGTACTTCTAGGGACAGCTCACATATTAAGAAAAGTGCTTCAGCTCTCAGGATCGGGTTAGATCTTGGGCTGAAATAAGCTACCAGCAACATTTATTGTAAATGATTGTTTGTGAAATAAAGGAAATAATAATAATAATAATAATAATAATAATAATAATAATAATAATAATAATAATAATAATAATAATAATAATAATAATAATAATAATAATATTTATTTATACACGATATATATATGTTTACAGCATAGCTGATGTGGTCGTGTTTTGTATATTCACTCTCTCTCACTTTACATTTTACACTTTTACACTAAACATTTTACATCTTACACAATATATTCATCTTGATCATGCTAAGTTTAGTTTTTGTTTGTTTGTGTATTTGTTTGTTTGTCCGTTTTTTATCATTCGTTTTAAACATTATTTTATTATTATTTTTATGCAGGACACTCGTTCATTATAACAGGAATTGAAGCGTGGAAGCGTTTCTAATATTGTCTTTTAAAAGATTAATACATAGTTCATACATAGTACAATACAGATAAACTAACGGACGAACAAACAAGTAAACAAACATATTGCCATTGTAAGTTTTAATCCTAAGTGTAGGCACTCATGAACACGAGTAAGTAAACACCATACTCGTCTCAAAGTAAGCATGTTATCACAGATAGCCAGTCTGCATGACAAGGGGTAACGCGTGACGCATGATTTGCCATGATTGGAGCTGTGACTACTGGGTTTCTACTATCAAACAATAGTTATAGAGCACATTAGCCAATCAGATTATAGGATTGTCAAGATGCTGGGTTTTGTAGATTTGTGAAATGCTTACTTTCTTCATCTTTCACAGCTCTGAACAGATCCCTGAAACGTTGTTGTGTTTGGTGCAGATTCTCTACATCGATAAAATCATCGAATTCTGATACAAGTACAACAACATCTGGTCTTGTGTCTTTGACATGTTGAAGCAAATACTCCAAATACTGGGGCGGTTTGTCTGGTATGTTTGGAACATAAGGACCACAGGGAACACTGAAAGTTCTGAAGACTTCACCAAGAAGATCCAAAATGTTGTTTTGTAGAGTTACATCTCTGTTTGATGGGATTGACAAGATATGGACGGCTGGAAAGGCCATTGTTTGTTCTTCTGATAATAATAAAATAATAGAGAAATATTGTTGATAATATTGTTAATAAATAATAATGTTTTTTCTATCAATCAATTACTAAACCAATAAAATTCATATCATCACCATCACGTTCATCATCGTCATCGTCATCATCATCATCATCGTCATCATCGTCAACATCATCAAGCTTACGTTTACACGGCTCTTGTTGATCCCTAACGTTTTTTACTGAACTTTCTTGTTTCATTGTAGTATCTGGTCTAGGCATCGCAAGTGTAGGAAGAAGACGATCTTTGTTGTTTTCTGATGGAAATTCTTGTTCGAAAGAACGTCTCTGTTCAGTGGACTGTTGATTATCTCCAGAGCCGAATGACTTTGGGGTATATATTCCTGCAGGTTCATGATGAGCTACTGGTGGCTTTGGGACAAATTTTCCTGCAGGTTCTACTGGTGGCTTTGGTTTTGGTACAAACTTCTGCTGTGTTTTTTGTGGGTTGAGGTAAAACGTCAGTGCCTCTTCATGAATAGGCTGGTGGTTCTGGTCCCATGAGAAGATGAAGCTTTTGGTTCCATCCATAAAGTCTTCAGTGAACTGGGAACAGATTTTTCTCCAGGCCCACTTGGACAAGTAGCCATATTCATGTTCACCAACTTTGTAGTTGTTATCTCCACCAATCACAATAAAAACACGATCATCTAGGATTGATAAATATCAAAGCTATAGTTTAATTGTTATCAATTAATATAGTTGATGAAATGATGTAGCCACTGACTAATTAACTGAATGAATTAATGAATTAATGGATGGATGGATGGATGGATGGATGGATGGATGGATGAATTAATGGATGGATGGATGGATGGATGGATGGATGGATGGATGGATGGATGGATGGATGGATGGATGGATGGATGGATGGATGGATGGATGGATGGATGGATGGATGGATGGATGGATGGATGGATGGAGGGAGGGAGGGAGGGAGGGAGGGAGGGAGGGCTCATGGCTAGCTGCTTGACTAAAGTTACTGACTGACTGACTGACTAAATAAATGATCAATGATCATGATAAGATGAATAGATGATGAGGACTTTAAAAGAAAATGTTATGTTGGCGATTACAGTCACAGTCATAAATAACAGTCACACCTACACTTGCAGTTCCAGTCACAATAGCAGTCACAATGACAATCACAGTACAATCACAGTACAATCACACTCACAGTTATGCCGATACTTACAATAGCAGTTACAACCGCCAAATATATATAAGTTAAGGTTATATATATGAACCCAAGTTGAAGGAGAAGGGGGGAGGGGAGGGGGAGTGTTTGGCTGATCATGCTAGATATTTTAGATAACTTGATAAGATAAGATAACATTATCCACGGTGGGTCCTTTAGGAATAAATATATAATAATAATCAAAATAAAGTATATATATTTACAAGGAGATATTAAATACACTAAAGCTAATCTATGCCTACAATTAAAAACAATAATGAAAGAAGTTAAAAATAAAAATCTGCTCTACCAGGACGCCGTGCAAAATAATAACAAACTAATCAGAGTTTGTTTGTTTGTTAAGCTGGATGAAGGATAAAAACTGCTAGTGAACAAAAGACACTGACTCACGGGTGGTATAAGTAAATTATACTAGCTAAATAAGCATAGATGGTTGATCAGTTTATCTAAACTCAATATATATGTACAATGACCTGCAAACATAGCAAAGTTCTATAAATCAATCAAATGTAAAGAAACCCTAAAAGTAACAGTAACTTTGGCACTAGTCATTCACACTTACAATACTGATCAACCTGCCCTTCCATGTGTATTTCAATGCCACCCAGCTATAGCCTATATATACCTATTTCAAAAAAGGTTGTCATCGCCAAAGGCTATAGGTGATAGGTCATTCCAAGACCCAAGTGTACTATGGGTATAATCTTAAATCGTGAATGCTGCCTTGTTTGAATTTTAATGATGTCAGCTCCAACAATCACGTTTAAGTGGAGTTGGCATGATTGAGATTCAAACATGACGGTATTCACGCGGCATTATATTCACGATTTAAGATTATACCCATAGTGCACTTGGGTCTTGGAATGACCTATAGCCTATTGCCTTTGGCGATGACAACCTTTAAGTTTGAAATAGGTGTATACCTAATAGCAAGAATGTGGACAAATAAACACAAATACTACACCTAATTGCAAGAACGGTGTCCTAACTTTTGTAATTTAGTGGGAAAGGAATTAATTAAAAGACAAAAGAAGATCACTCAAGCTGAAATCTTTCTTCAAGAAAGAGTTCAGCTTGAGTGATCTTCTTTTGTTTTTTAATTAATTCCTTTCCCACTAAATTACAAATGTCAGGACAACGTTATTCTTGCAATTAGGTGTAGTAACAAATTGGTAATGATTATTTTTTGTAAAAGTTGATATAGACTGATGTTTATGCAACTATTTCTAAATAATTAATCAATATTTATATTTAATTCTCATTTTCAATTTCTATATTTTTACATATAGACAACGTTCTTCCAATTGGTTTGTAAGCAAATATACTTTTAAACATAGAAAAAATATTGTCTACTCGACCTCTATTTATACAGTTTCTAACCTGTAATTCTAAAAAGCTTAAAGAAAATGAAATTCTAATTTTTTTTATAATTTCTACATTTTTACATATAGACAACGTTCTTCCAATTGGTTTGTTAGCAAATAGGCAAAACTTTTAAACATAGAAAATCTTGTCTACTCGACTATTACAGTTTCTGACCTGTATTCTAAAAAGCTTAAAGAAAATGAAAGTATAATTCATATTTTAGTTTTATAATACATACCAGTTATCTTCAGCAGCGTTCTATACAACTTTGCATAGCCAATTCCAGCATTTGCTTCGTTCAAAGACAGCCTTGATTCATGAGCATGAACCACAAACACGATATAACCTTCGAATTTCTCTTCCTTGCTCAACTCGTCGCACAGTTCCGACATGCGGGGTAGAGCGAAATATCTTTTGTCGACTTTCGCATGTGGCCGTACTTTAGCTATGAGCGCCTCAACCTTGTCTAGATTGAATGTCCGATCACAATTGAATAAACGGAATTGTAGCTCCATCTCAAGAACTCTTCGCTAGAGAAAGAAGGAGTAGAACCTTAAGAGTTCCGCGAAATGACGAATTGCTTTTTGCCTCTTCTGGGAATCGTTGTGTGACTCGTGACCCGTGGTGTCGTATCATAATAGGGAAAGTCCCTCATCGGGGGGTTTCCCCGAAACGGATGACATCATTTCTGAGAAGCGAAATTTTCGCTTGCTATATGTGTTTAGCTGTTTAGATTAACTATGTTTTTTAGTAAGTAAAGACGTTTAAAATCAAACCTTCTTTTCGTGGTAAAAGTAGTATTTAATTGTAACTAACCAGTAACGACAAGAGAATAGCATGTTGTGTGACGCGTGACTGTTAGGTAAAGTCCCTCGGAGATATTTGAATATTCATGAATTTATTTTTGAGGGAAATTTCCCGGAAAAAGGTCCGCTACGACACACCACTCAGTAAGAAGATATAAAAGTGTCGTTTGAAGTGAATATGTGAACCGTTTGATAGCGAATAATTTCACTCTTCGTTGCACTACGTCTATTTGAGAACAACCAGCATACAGCGACCATGGGGGTGAGTATCAAGGCCCGGGCAAACGGCTTCAACATTTGCTTCAACATCCGTTCAATTTTGTTGAATGGCAATGTTTAAACGCTTTTAAACTCTTTCAACATTGTTGAAACATGTTGAATCGATGTTGAATTGATGTTGAAATAGTTTATAAGCGTTCAGTTAAACATTGCCATTCAACAACATCGAACGGATGTTGAAGCAAATGTTGAAACCGTTTGCGCGGGCCCTTAGCTAGTATTTGTGTATAAGTTAGACAATAAAGGCATATACCATGCTATATAATATACCGCTATCTTTAGGCTGTGAAATACTTTATATATAGCTTATGTTTACCTATTTTAACTCACTTTTGTCAATCCTTTATATAGGGTCTGTTTGTTTCTCTAAAATTGAATCGACAGATGATGAAAATTTAGCATAGTCATTGTTCTAGACTGACTGGTATATTAGTAATATTTAAAACACGATTGCGAGCTAGTGTTTCATCGGGTACCCAAACACGGGTACCCTGGATGTCAGAGGTTTGAGGATTTTTTACGATTTAAAGTAGTTTCGAGGACTATATTGCGGTATGTATTTTGTTTGTTTAGGGGTGCTTTTGTTGGTTTCGAGTGTGTGGAATCCGTGATGAAACACTAGAGACTCGTGTTTTAATTTGATGTAGTTTTTAATTCAGCTGTATTCGTGTTTCAAATGTGGTGTCTCAAATGTATGTACATAGTACTGCTTCAATTCTACTCGTGTTGCAAATAGATGTAGTGTTTTAATTGTACAAATTGTACAGCGGTGCTAGACAACATTAAACTGGAGTATTGAATCCGGGGGGAGGGTTCTCCGGGGATGGGGGGGTTCTCCCTTTGTCCAAGTGGTAGGGGTGATCGGCGTACCTTTTAGGGTTGAAAATATTTCCTGTGTGTACCTTTTAGGGCCCTTTTAGGGCTTAAAAGCCGTTTTTACTTTGTACTGCTTTGTTGCTAAAAATAAGCTTGGTTGGCAAGAACATCGCACATCCATACCTTTTAGGGATTAAAATCAGCAAGGTTTTAACAGCTATTTTAATCTGTGTGTACCTTTTAGGGGTCGTTTTCAAAACCTTCGCTTATCACCCACCACTTGGACAATTTGTAACTCAACGCAATTGTACTCCCCATCATGCGCATGACTACAATCATGTGCAAAATTGTTGAGACATTGTCACATTTTTATGAGCGTTTTTGTTTGAGTTTTAAAAAATATACAAAATATACCGATCCAATTTGCAAACCCCCTTCCCCCTTGAGCAATGTTGATTGGTATTTCAAATGAGAACCGTTTCACATTCCCAAAACTCAACATTGATACGGGGAAGAGGGGGAAACGGAAAAATGATTTTGAAATATTTTTCATGTAAAAACCAGATAATGTCTAGGTATTTTGCACATGATTTTTGCCTCTTGCACAGCTGACCGGTCTAGATGATTTTTAACTCTATTTCTCATTATCTTTATAATGCTATGGCGGTTTTCAGTTGGGATAATACTTCAATTCTTTATTGCAGGGCGGTGGAAGCCATCATGAAACCCATTATAACTATGTTGATCATACATGGGACATATTCAGAGAAGCGCAGAGACAAGAAGAGCAGCGTCTTGCAGCTGAAAGAAGACAAAGAGAGATAGAAGAATTACAGCGAATCGAGCGAGAACGACAAGCACTTGTTGAAAGAGAAAGACGACGTTTCCTTGAAGAACAGGAACTCATTAGAAAAGCTGAGGAAGAGCGAAAGAGAAAAGAGAATGAACGTTTGGAGCGCGAAAGAGAAAGGTGATTATAAACACTTTCAATATCATTATGTATCATCATCATAATCATCATCATCATTACCATTATTGTTATATTATCATTATCATTCTAAAAGGACAATGGCATGACATTTGAAGGGCATATTGGTTCAGCTTGTGGCCAGAGTAGCAGTTAATTTGCGCCGAAGCAGACCGACTCGGTCACAGGGATGGTTCAAACGATGCTTTTTAGCCACAAATAAACACTATGCACGACAAAAGTATGTCATTAATATAAAGCTACATCATACAAAGATGCGTTTCATATGCGGCCCGAGCACTAGGCGTTTGGCCCGCTAGCACGTCTAATCGAACTTCAGAGAGGGCAGTTCAATATTTGGCCCTGTATATTAAGATCTATTAATGATAATCATCGTTATCGTGATCACTGATTATCGTTATTGTTGTTATATGCGGTCATTATGATTGAAACTATCATTCTTACAGCTATTGTTTCATCATTTAGGCTGAGAGTATTACAAAGGGAAGCTTCCAATCTACGTAATTCATTGCGTAGTTATAAACTCGGCAGCATAACTGGCTCCAGAAACGTGAAAGCTTTCAATTTTAGTAAACTACGCATTGGAGTGTTTGGCCCTACTGGATCTGGAAAGAGCTGCTTTATAAATACATGTGAACGAGCCGTGCGACAGACAGACAAAGGATCAGTACCTATTGCAACCTCCGGATCTGAGGGGACTATCATCCTTGAAGATTACTTACCGGAAATGTTTTTCCGACTAGTTGATACTAGAGGGTTCTTTAGCTATGACCATCACGAGGGTAAAGAAATGAATGATATACTTTATGGACGGGTTAAGTCAGGCGACTTTATTAAAAGAGGCAGTGATGCATCGGGATTCCATATGTCAAAAAGAAAAGATGTACGTTTTGAGGAGTGGTTGCATGCAGTTATTTTGGTGGTTAAAGCTAATGATATAAGACTGAAGAATGGATCACTTGAGACGTACCTTAAGCCTGTACGAGAGATTCTAAAGACTGTGGGTATGTATTTTGTTTCTTTTGTTTGTTTGTTTGTTTGTTTGTTTGTTTGTTTGTTTGTTTGTTTGTTTGTTTGTTTGCTTTACGTTTGTTTGTATGTTAGTTTGGTTGTTTGTTATACTTTTGTTTGCCGTATGCTTGTTTGTTTGTTTGTTTGTTTAATTTGTTTGTTTGCTTGTTTGTTTATTTGTTTGCTTGTATTCTATGCTTGTTTGCTTGTTTGTATGCTTGTTTGCTTGTTTGTTTGTTTTCTGTCGCGCTCTACGGCACGAAAAAGAGACGTCAAATATTGAATGAAATGGCATGTGTGTGTGTTTACTTTTTACTTCGCATATTCCAATTAAGGTTATAACTATTCTCATCCACATCACAAACATGTCATTAACAAGTTACAATAACAACTTTTGATCTATTTTCATTTTGAAAGGAATGTGTCCAATAACAGTCATTACACACAAAGATACCTTGAACAACGATCGTAACGATGCAATACGGTGTGCTTCAGCAGCCACAGGCAGCTCACGTAGCCACACGTTCTTTGTGGCCAACTACTGTCCTGATCACCCTGGTCCTGATGTAAACACTGAGATACAAACCTTTGAGATTCTGCAATGCGCTCTCAAAGCTTCAGAAGAGTACCTTGAAAATGCGAAAGAAAGAAAACATGCGAAGATTGAACTGGAGCTGAACAAAGTGTTGCGAGGAAGCAGGAAACAAAAACCAGACTCCATTGTTCCACATGGTAAGCTGAAAATATTATATCTTATCCACCAAATTGAAATATGGCGACCAATTTACATCGCTATTGTTCTTGACTCACAATCCTCGCATACATGTGAAATCCTGATTATGTTACAACGTGAACACGAGGCAAGCAGTCAAGAATAAAAGGAGGTCGTCATATTTCGATTCGGTCTATATCAAACTTATCCTTTTTTACACAACTGAGTAGATTTCATTCATTCCATCATTCCTTCATTCCATCATTCCTTCATTGCTTCATTGCTTCATTCCTTCATCCCTTCATCTCTTCATTCCTTCATTCCTTCATCCCTTCATTCCTTCATTCCTTCATTCCTTCATTCCTTCATTCATTCATTCATCCCTTCATTCCTTCATCTCTTCATTCCTTCATTCATTCCTTCATTGCTTCATTGCTTCATTCCTTCATTCATTCATCCCTTCATTCCTTCATCCCTTCATCCCTTCATCCCTTCATCCCTTCATTCCTTCATTCCTTCATTCCTTCATTCATTCCTTCATCCCTTCATTCCTTCATTTCTTCATTCCTTCATTCATTCCTTCATCCCTTCATTCCTTCATTCCTTCATTCCTTCATTCATTCCTTCATCCCTTCATTCCTTCATTTCTTCATTCCTTCATTCATTCCTTCATTCCTTCATTCCTTCATTCCTTCATTCCTTCATTCCTTCATTCCTTCATTCCTTCATTCCTTCATTCCTTCATTCCTTCATTCCTTCATCCCTTCATTCCTTCATTCCTTCATTCCTTCATTCCTTCATCCCTTCATCCCTTCATCCCTTCATCCCTTCATCCCTTCATCCCTTCATCCCTTCATCCCTTCATCCCTTCATCCCTTCATCCCTTCATCCCTTCATCCCTTCATCCCTTCATCCCTTCATCCCTTCATCCCTTCATCCCTTCATCCCTTCATCCCTTCATCCCTTCATCCCTTCATCCCTTCATTCCTTCATCCCTTCATCCCTTCATCCCTTCATCCCTTCATCCCTTCATCCCTTCATCCCTTCATCCCTTCATCCCTTCATCCCTTCATCCCTTCATCCCTTCATCCCTTCATCCCTTCATCCCTTCATCCCTTCATCCCTTCATCCCTTCATCCCTTCATCCCTTCATTCCTTCATTCCTTCATTCCTTCATTCCTTCATCCCTTCATCCCTTCATCCCTTCATCCCTTCATCCCTTCATCCCTTCATCCCTTCATTCCTTCATCCCTTCATCCCTTCATCCCTTCATCCCTTCATTCCTTCATTCCTTCATTCCTTCATTCCTTCATTCCTTCATCCCTTCATCCCTTCATTCCTTCATTCCTTCATCCCTTCATCCCTTCATCCCTTCATCCCTTCATTCCTTCATTCCTTCATTCCTTCATTCCTTCATTCCTTCATCCCTTCATTCCTTCATTCCTTCATTCCTTCATCCCTTCATCCCTTCATTCCTTCATTCCTTCATTCCTTCATTCCTTCCTTCATTTATTCATTCATATTCATTCATTCATTCCTTCATTTATTCATTTATTCATTCATATTCATTCATTCATATATTTATCTATTTTTTCAGCTCCAATCAATCTGTTTCTCAATGTAATGAATGCTAAGCATGGCTGGTCTAACATTGATATCCAAACACTATCAGACGAACTAATAGAGCAAGATGTCACCTCACTTGCGATTCTCGCCTCGTGCTGGATAGAAATCAACGCCATTCTACCTTTATGTGTCAAGACAGCTGTCGAAACAGATTTGAGAAAAATGCTCATGATTTGAACACAAATTAATTGAAGTATCGGCTATAATAGAATTTGGGAACACACAAAGTCTATTAAAACTATTGAAAAATCACGAGAGTCACGTGGATTATTGTTCAAAAACCATGCACTCGGTACCAGATACCGATTTGGATATCATATCTTTCAAACTATACTCAAAACTAAATACCTGAGGCCTAATGCAGATGGTAGAGCGGGGAAAATTATGGGTAAAGGGATCGTGAATGCTCGTCAAATCTCTTACGGATAAAAATTAGTGATTGGGCATCTTTTGGGATATTAAAATTTGAATTCAGCTTTCCGACATCTCTTGGTATCTTTTAGTGTATCAAAAATGCAGGAACGTCTGTGCATGCGCGCCGGCAACTATTTTATTATTAAGAATGTCGTTTAAACCAATAGTCACGTAGTCTCCTTCGCAGCCGTTCTTAGTGTCGTCACGCAACGTTCCCTCCCCACTAGAAGCCCGACACTAAGAAGGGCTGCGAGGGAGACTAATGGTCAAGCTAAAAAGGAACTGAGTAATTTTATACAGTGACGATGGCGTGAGCAACATGTCTGGGAATAAATCTTTATGGTTAAAAAATCATTATATCATAAATATGCTCTCACCCTAATTCGGTTGGACACTTGAGTCTGGGTAAAAATATTAACAAGTGAAAATACGATTTATTTTTTTAATTAAACAACTACTCAGTCGTTTTGTCAGTGATCGAGTTATTAATTCTTGATATTGAGTATTTATTTTATTTATTTTTTTGAACTTCGTCCGAAGACAGGGGTCCCCGACAGCATAATCAATTACTGTGGGTCCAATATAAGAAAAATTACAATATATTAATTACGAAAGTGCACAAAAAAATACAATACGAGGTCAGATGATTTAGTTACAATAGTTGACAACACTTATTAAACTACGGCTACATTTTAAACATTTAGTTTTATAGGTTCTAGGGTTATCCGGGTCATAGTTTTTTATCATTGCAAGTGTGTAATATTCATAGAGTAGTGTTTTGAATTGCTTTAAAGTTAGTTCAGTTTGTTTCAAGTTTTCTGGAAGAGTGTTCCAAGTTCTTGTGGTTCTTGTTGCAAAGTTGGAATGTTAGTGTTCTGCATTTTTGGGGTCGAAACATTTGTGTATCTTTTTTCCTTGCTCTGGTAACTCTTGTACGGTAAAACAGTTTCCGGCAGAATGTTGTTAGATTGTCTCACGTGACCATTAATGGCCTTGAAGAAAAATACTAAGTCCAAATATTCATGCCAATACGTGATGGGTAGGAGTTTCGTAGACAACAGTCTGTTTGTATGCTTCCGAACAGATGAATGGTAGATTGAGTATGAATTTAGTTGCGCGTCTTTGAATTCTTTCCACTCTTTGGAACAGGTTGATGGACTGGGGACACCACACCTGTGTAGCATAGCCGATAGCTGGTGGTACTATCGTGAGGTATATGGTTCTACGGATATGTTGATTTTTTAGTTCTCTTGCGCAGCGTCGGTGAAGCTACTGAAATACATCTATTGCATCATGCCCATGCGCAATAACATGTCTTGAATAACAGTCCCAATTTGTATTCTTTGTTGTGTTCGGCTGAAAATCTCTTCTACAGTTTTCCAGTTTCTACCTAGCACTCTCAAACTCGTAATGTCCTCATTTCGCAGCTCGTTAAGCAAATCTTTGATTAGTGCATCGCTCCATTCAGGATGTCGATCTAGTAACGCTTTTAGGAAAATCTCGGTTGACACTAGGAGACAAATATATGAATTACATTAAGAATTGTTGTTGTTAAAACTGATACGTGTGCATGAGATGTTACTTATACAACAAGATTAGCGGCTGTTAGGGGGGTGGGGGTGGGGGGGGGGGGAAATGAGGGCATGAGGGCAACCCTTTGTAGTTTGATACAAAAAATATTGTTTGTAAAACAATTGACAACTATTTATGTTCAAGATCGTGCTTCTTCATAGTTCATAAACTGTTGAAAAAAAAGTGAATCTGGCCGAGTAAATTCAAGTCAAAAGTTATGTAAATCAGGACGAATCTATATGAGTAACTAATTCAACTTGAATTTCTTGGCCCGATTTAATTTGAACTTGAACATTTTAGTAAAACACCAAATGTTTTACAGGTTTATAATATTCTTTCCATTGTGCACGTTTATGGACTGTATAATGGCTCTTTCGCGCTTCACAGACAGAACGGTAGCTTATATCCTAACGTAACGTTCAGCCGTCCAGAGAGCAAAATGCAGAATCTCAAATATTTTCAGCTCAGTGTGTACTTCAGGACCAGGATTGTTACGACAGTAGTTGGCCACCAAGAACGTGTGATCACGTGAGCTACCTGTGGCTGCTGAAGCAAGCTCTAATGCAGCATCACACTCTTTTTGTGTTTTTAGAGTGTCTCTATGTGTCACCACTGTCACAGGGGAAATACCTAATAACGCAAACACTGTATTAGTACAATCAACGTCAAATTCAATAAATAATAGATCATAATGAAAGATATTTTATCTGAGAATACAGAAAATGCTGTTCTAAGTTAATGTCCACCCTCCCTAGGATAGTGATGATAATATTGTGCACCACCCTCCCTAGGATAATGATGATAATATTGTGCACCACCCTCCCTAGGATAGTAATGATAATATTGTGCACCAAGTATCCCTAGGATAGTAATGATAATATTGTGCACCACCCTCCCTAGGATAGTAATGATAATATTGTGCACCACCCTCCCTAGGATAGTAATGATAATATAATTGTGCACCACCCTCCCTAGGATAGTAATGATAATATTGTGCACCACCCTCCCTAGGATAGTGATGATAATATTGTGCACCAATCTCCCTAGGATAGTGATGATAATATTGTGCACCAAGTATCCCTAGGATAGTAATGATAATATTGTGCACCAATCTCCGCCCTAGGATAATGATGATGGGATTAAGCGATGAGGCCCACCCTTAGTGTAGAGCTATAATGGTTATGCCATAGCCAACGATACTTACCTAGAGGGCCTATGTTATGTTTAATAGGGCTAAGGTAGTTTCCCATGATCTCATTTGTAAGACGAATGTCGTTTGCTTTCACGACAATGATGACAGCATGGATCCGATCACTGAAGGTTGCATTAACTCTCCGATGACTCAAAAAACTCGGTTCATCGTCTCGTCGTCGGATAACATCTCCTGGCCTTAGTTTCCCGGATAATATGTCATCAAATTCAATTCCTTCATTAATATCATAGTTTATAAAACCCTCTGGTGTCCACCAGGCGAAAGAACATCTCAGGCAGGAAGTCTTCTAGTATGATAGTACCTTCAGCTCCCGTTGTCCCTATAGGACTTGAACCTTGATCTTCACGTCGTACTACTCTCTCGCAGGTGTTGATAAAGCAGCTTTTACCAGATCCTGTCGGTCCAAACACACCAATTCTCAGTTTATCAACGTCACTAATATCCAAACCACGGAAGTTTGCCTGGTGGATTTTGCTGCCAAACTGGTAGTCAAATAGCACTTGACGTTGTTCTGTTGACTTGGCTTCAAGCTCAAGTAGTATTTGGCGTTCTCTGTCTGTTGCTAGTTGAATTATGTATCTGAAGCCGTGGACTATATACTTGAGAATATCAAAATGTAGTCGTTAGCAACAATACAAGAATAAAGAATAAAGAATAAAGAAGTAATATTTCAAAAACGAGTACTAGTGGTTCATTAGGGTTTCTAAACACGATAAAACATTTGAAAGCACGAGGCCGTAGCCCGGGGGGGGGGGGGGGGGGCCTGGGTACTTGACCCAGTTTCTGACGGGGACGCTCAGCTGGTACCTCTAAACCCTGACCCTATTTAAGACAGCAGAATCCTAAATATATGTACCCTATTTCAAGACAGATTGGTAAAAAGTAGACCTTATCCAAGACTCAAGGGGGAAATTGTATACCCTAGGTAAGGCAATTTAAGACAAATTAGGCTAAATTGCATACCCTATGCCCATACAATTTCTATAAAATCGTTAATACGGCCACTTTGGGCTTTCCTTTCGGTGGCCGGATTAACGGGGTTCCACTGTATACTTTATATATACATTCAGTAATAGCCCGCAGGCATCTTAAAAACCAAAGTCAGCTTTTTATTCTGAAGCCCGGGGGGAGGGAGGAAGGGGAGAGAGCGTTGTACCATATATTTGCTTATCATCTTAAGCAGTGTATGCATTTTACCCAAAATTGTCTTAAAAACAGGATCTAAAACTTAAACAAAAAATCATTTTACGTATTTTGTGTCTTTGATTGGAAACTGTTTATAAGAAGCGTTGGCAACAAAACACCTCACTTTTCGGGGATAACACCAAAACTTTGGTCCATTTGTTCTATTTGTCTTGAAAAGGGTATACATTGTTTAATCTTAGATGTCTTAAATAAAACAAGGTTAATCGCGGGGTGTCCGGTGCCTCTAGGTCCTCTAGGGACACCACCCTAGATCCCACCATATTCAGTTTAGATGTCTGGTAGCGTATCCCTATCCAAAACCATGTCGAGTATTCCCTTCCCCCTATGGGTTCTTGTGTAACTATCGAAGGACCAGTCACGTCTGAAACGACCGTAAACATAGCCTGCATGTACTGACTATTTTAACCCTTTGTACTTCATTCGTTTCCTGATGTTGTCAATCAATTTGTCTCAGTTTCTTTGTGTTTTGTTTGTTTGTTTGTTTGTTTGTTTGTTTGCTTGTAACGTGTTTACTTGTGTGTGTTTTTGTGAGTCATACATGTACGTTATATGTGTTTTATTATTATTGTTGCATGTTTCGTTCATTCGTATTAAAAGAAAGTTTGCTTCTTGTTTAACCAATCCCAAATCATGATCACTAGCTCAAGAACTGATTTAAAATAATTCTAACACTTAGTGTACTCACATTCCATGTCGCCCAAATCAGTAGAATTACGACAATCGCTATTTCATTCAAGCCAAACATTTAAAATTACAACTACGGAAGAAAGAACTGAAGATATCAGTGAGGTTCTTAGAAATCACATGATGGTGTGCCTAATTTCTTCTAGACGAATAATTATACCTCGCTACGAATTTCATGACATGTAAAATAACAAAGGCAATTGGCCAATTGGCTTCCGAGAAATGTAGAATGTGTGATATCAAAATAATAACGTGACATCCAAGGGAAAATTCCCTTTACTATCAGCATTTAATAAAGGGGAAGGGAAAACTCCCTATGTAATTGCAAGACAAGACTTGTCCTGATCAGGGGAAATATTCCCTACAGAAACAGTGACACTAAATTTGGTAACAGTGGCTTCCAAGAAGTTAGAAATCAACATAATAGAAAAGTAAACTGTTCCGAGAATTTAGAAACCGTGATATGAAAGCAAAACTCGGGAAGCTGTTCCGAGAATTTAGAATGCGTGACACTCGAACAGCGGCTTAAATAACACAATCCATTGCCAATAAATTGTCAAATAAGAGAAATAAATATATCTTAATATGTACGTTATAAAATGAAAGAAATAGCTGAAAATTATTCGCAATCAAAAATCAATCGGCAGTGAATCGTAGCAAAATTAACCTGGAGTTGTCACGCTAAGATGTCACGACACCCAATACTATTTATAGAATACCGAGAAATGTTCAGAAGTTACGTAAAAATAAAGGGACTTTCCCTTGGAGATTGAAACTAGTGTGGATAATTTACATATCGTCAGTGCTAGATTGAGTCAGAAGCTTGGACAGGGCAGTAGCTCATTGCTTAGCATCGTTTTTTTCTGAATTTTGACTTGAGAACCAGCAATGGGGGTAAGTAGAAATACTAATATTATAGTTCTATATTTAATAGTTAGTCGGAATGACTGTATTCATTTCACTAGCCGAAAGCTTCTTCTTCAAGCTAAACTCTTTCATAGAACAAGGACAAACGGAAACTAAGACAAGCTAAGCTCTTACTTAGTAATAGTTGCATTGAGAAGATAAGGATACGAGTTATTCAGAATATAAACAATTCTTTACTTTTACACGACGATAAGTAAACATATTTTAATATATCATATATAGCACCATTGATACCTATAGCATGTGCCTATATACCACAGAATATCTAGACAGTTTTAAATGCTGTTATATTCGAGCCCGTGGCGTATACATGAGTTTCGGTTATACCGGGACTCTAACATCGTGTAGCGCCAATATTATATATTACATTATAAAGCGTAGTAGTTTATTTATTCCCTCAAATCATGCATTTCATTATTTGAATAATTTTTTGTTTTGTTTTTGTTCTTGAGGAACAGTAGCGATTTCTTTTGAAGATTATATTCAGAAAATTGTACTTCGATTAAAATAATCACCCGTGTAGTCTCACGATTTCCGCCGAAGATAATGAAAGTGAAAATGAAATTCATATGGTTGGGGTGGGTGGGGATATTTTTGGTAGAAAAAAGAAAGAAAGTTTTTATTTGTTCTTGAGGAACACTAGCGATTTCTTTTGAAGATTATATTCAGAAAATTGTACTTTGATTAAAATGATCACCCGTCAGGCTCAAGATTTCCGGCGACAATAATGAAAGTGAAAATGAAATTCATATGGTTGTGATGGGTGGGGATATTTTTGCTTGAAAAAAGAAAGAAAGAAAGAAAGAAAGAAAGAAAGAAAGAAAGAAAGAAAGAAAGAAAGAAAGAAAGAAAGAAAGAAAGAAAAAAAGAAAAAAGGGAGGAAAAGAAAACAAGAAAACAAAAAGATACAGTCATATATGTCCCTTCAACCACCTACAGCGCACATTTCGCCAACAAAAAGTCCTGTTATTTTAAAATTGGTTATTTTTGAACCATCCGGCCTGTGTATTGGTACTAAAAGAATTATCGTACCCAGGCTCGATTTATAAAGGACAACTGTGTCCCAGTTATGTAGCGACTTGTACCTTGCCTGTAAGCCGAGCAGTTTGCAAAACCGGAAGTCAAGTTAAATTTCGCATTTTGCCGTCGTTCTCACAAAATGAAATATAATCTATCTAAAACTTTGCCAATGTAATCAGCACATGAAGGACTTTAGGTCAATTTTGAGAAAATTGAAATAGACCGGTTTTCGGCAGCCAATAGTCGACAATTAGTGCCAACCTAGCCTCCTCCTGCAACTCCTTTTTAACATTTGGGCCTCCTGTTTTAAGAAGGGATACAAGGAGAGACTGGGACTGGGAATGAAAAAATACGAGGGGGAATTGGGAAGGAGGAAGGGGAGAAGAGGGATTAAAATAAATTCCCCTCCTCTTCCTCTTCGAGCTCCCTCACTCTCGGCCCCAGTCAAGCTCTTTCGTCGTCCCAAGTCTTCTTTCCTTCAGAAATCCCACATGAATCACTAAGAGTGGCCTGGGAGGAGGCTAATGCCAGCCGCTCTTAAATTTCACCGTTTTAATTTAGACTTTTCTCAATCATTTAATTTAATTACTCCTGTATTCAGGGTGGTGGTAGTAAAACAGAGACACAGTATACGTATGTTGACCACTCAAAAGAACAACAAGCTGATGCTCGTCGACAAGAGGACGCCCGCCTTGAGAATGAACGCAGACAACAAGAGATCAAAGAGAAACAAAGAATCGAGAAAGAAGCAAGAGAAGCGGCAGAAAGAAAAAGAAGACAATTTTTGGAAACAGTGGCAAGGGAGAGGCGTACAGAAGAAGAGGCAAGGCAAAGAGAAGAAATAAGAAAAGAAACAGAACGCAGAATACTACTTGAGCTTGAAGCTAAGTCAGCAGTACAACGTCAAGCGCTATTTGACTACCAGTTTGGCAGCAAAATCCACCAGGCAAGCTTCCGTGGTTTGGATATTAGTGACGTTGGTAAACTGAGAATTGGTGTGTTTGGACCGACAGGATCTGGTAAAAGCTGCTTTATCAACACTTGCGAGGGAGTAGTTCTACGTACAGACAAGGGTTCAAGTCCTATAGGGACAACGGGAGCTGAAGGTACTATCATACTAGAAGACTACCTGTCTGAGATGTTCTTTCGCCTGGTGGACACCAGAGGGTTCTTTAACTATGATGCTAACGAGGGGTCTGAATTCAGCGATATCTTGTTTGGTCGTCTCAAACCTGGTGACTTCATCAAAAGGAAAGAAGACGAGCCCAATTATGATGTAGGTACTACCGATGCACCATTCGACGATTGGATTCATGGTATCATATTGGTAGTCAAAGCCAACGACCCTCGTCTAGGTCAAGGTGCTCTTAGAGATTACCTGAACCCTGTCAGACAGATCTTGAGGCCCATAGGTACGTTAGAAAATCTGAAAACGAATTGAATGACCTCTTCACTCCATGACAATTCCAAGTTTTTCTGACACAAATTATATCGATTCCGCCAATCCAAGACGTCCTTCTATACTATGTAAATGAGCATTTTTTTACAACAACCAATCACAAGTTAGATCGTTTGCTCAAGCATGCTCTGTCGCGACCGTTAAACATTTACATCTCATTACTTTACTAAAGGCCCGAGCAAACGCACGCAACATTGTTGGCCAACATTGCTGCGATACGGTTTGTTGAACACGAGAAGAAAAGAAATGTTGGATGACTTTCATCCAACATCATCCAACAGGGTGTTTAAACGGGCCCAACATGTGTGAGCAACCATGTTGGTCCAACAATGTTGCGTGCGTTTGCACGGGCCTTAATCCTTAAAACTATAAGTATCATGCACAAGGATTGAAAAACAATATATATGTATATACACAGAAATAATAATAATAATAATAATAATAATAATAATAATAATAATAATAATAATAATAATAATAATAATAATAATAATAATAATAATAATAATAATAATAATAATAATAATAATAATAATAATCTTATAAGTAATGATTTAGAAACGCATAATGATGTAAAAATGAGACTTAGTAAAGAAATAATTGTTTTTTGCCGTTTCGGAGCCATCACGCTCCATTATCAGATAATACTAATTACAAAAAGCAGAAAGTTCGCTTATAAACTAATTTATGTAAATAATTTAGCCTTGATGGAATCGGACTGTAATAATAATAATAATAATAATAATAATAATAATAATAATAATAATAATAATAATAATAATAATAATAATAATAATAATAATAATAATAATAATAATAATAATAATAATAATAATAATAGTAATAATAATAGAAAGGTCGGATGATAAGTTGTGTTCTAAAGTAAAAATATGTTTTTGATTCATATTTGATACCTAGAAATATTTGTCATAAGGGGAAAAAGTAAAATCGATACATTTTGTTTCTATTCTCGAACATGATTGGTGGTTAGCTTTAGCGATATGTCAAAAAAACTTCCAAGTGTTCATGGTTCGAGTGTCCAAAATAGTGTGATTATGTAGAGAACCATCAGTGGGAAAGGCGAAGGACAGAAGTATTACAGAAAGAGCTAGTGCTTAATGAATTTGACGTTGATTGTACTAATACAGTGATTGCGTTATTAGGTATTTCCCCTGTGACAGTGGTGACACATCGAGACACTCTAAAAACACAAGAAGAGTGTGATGCTGCATTAGAGCTTGCTTCAGCAGCCACAGGCAGCTCACGTAGCCACACGTTCTTTGTGGCCAACTACTGTCCTGATAACCCTGGTCCTGATGTAAACACTGAGCTACAAATCTTTGAGATTCTGCATTTTGCTCTCTTGACGGCTGAACGTTCCGTTAAGATAGCAAAACAGCAAAAGAGGAATAGAGAAGAGGATGAAATGCAGAGAGCATTGGATAACGCAACGATTGGATCACCATCAGCTATTGAGAAAAAGGGTAATTAAACTATCTTATCATATAGATATTGATCCACACTGCAAAAACGGCTGAGTAGATACACCTCACTATATTGAGTTAATCATGCATTCAGGATGACACTTTATAGTGAGTAAATCCAACTCTATAGAGAGGTAACCCAACTCTATAGTGAGTAAAAGTGAAGTTGTGAAGTTAAACTCAATATATTAAGTATATTGTACTCAATGGTCGTCTACATTTATTTTTACTCTTAATAATGAGTTGGGTTAACTCACTATAAAGTGTCGTCCTGAATGCATGCATGATTAACTCAATATGGGGAGGTTTTTGCAGTGCAGCTATGAATTAATCGACATATTAGTCAACCCGCCATCCATCCATCCGGCATCAGACCAACTATCCAATCAATAAATGAACAATAAAACAATGAACAATCAGACAAACACCCAAATATAGACTACGAGTAGTCCCTCTTTATCCTCCAGAATCAGTGATTTAAAAAACGATTTAAATAGAATGAAGAGTGAGTATTTCCGGCGCGCTCCACAGGAATCCCGCAAAACTCGTTCACTGATTAAATCACTGATTCTGGAGGGAATAGAGGGCCTACTCGTATTCTAAACAACCAATTAACCATTCATTCAATCAATCAATCAATCAATCAATCAACCAACCAACCAACTAACCATCCATTAAACCAATACATAAACCAACTAATCAACCGACAATTAACGAATCGACTAACCAATTTTGCAGCAAGATCCTCAAGACTGTGATCAAGGATAATGTGTTCGCATACTTTTGTAGCGCCATCCTCCAATTAGCGTTTAGATCAGAGATAAGATAAGACAATCCTGTAATGCTGATTGGATAACCTCGATAACAGCATAGACGAAAGTATGCGAATACATTATCGGTGGTCACACTTTTGGGCGCTTTGCTGTAAATGTCAGTTCCGACCAAACATAATTCATAACATTCCCAATTCTGTTTCTGAATTATCCTTTTGCTATCGTACAAAACTCTAAAGCCTGTGTTATTCTGTAGCCTCCATCGAGATGTTCCTGAACCTTCTGCAATGCAAATACAAGTGGAAAGAGTCCGACATCCTCAAAGTGGTGGGCGAGTTACAGAATGAAGACATCACCAACATGGGAATGTTAGCTAGCAACTGGACCAATGTAAAGAGTATATTTCCATTAGGAATGAGAAATTCCATTGAAAAACAATTAATAAACACGAACATGATCGAATAACAATTAGTCGAAAAATAATGATTTCATTTGAAACTAAACAAATTCCATTTATTTTTTGTAGAACTAAACTTTCAAGATGGTATCAGTTAGTAGTTTGTTTTTCATCTAGATCTATTGTAGCTGGTTTTCCTTATTAACTGCATGTAGGGTTTGCCCGTTTATATGCCTTGACAATAATGTTTCTAGTTCATTTGTAATAAATAATTCAACCTTGTAATTCCACATGATTACAACAATAAAAACATTAAATCCAATATTTCCTTTCTGATTTGGGATGGTATAACCCCCGGGGGGTACTCCCTTTGTCCAAGTGGTAGTGGTGATCGGCGGAGGTTTTGAAAACGAACCCTAAAAGGTACACACAGATAAAAAATAACTGATAAAGCCTTGTCGAGTTCGACCCTAATAAAGCAACAAAACAGAGTAAAAATGACTAATTAAGTACAAGAACGAAATCATGTTACGTAACTGATTTTTGAGCCAGAAATCTTAAAGGACCCTTAAAGGTACGCACAGAAAATATTTTTACCCTAAAAGGTACGCCGATCACCCCTACTTCTTGCCAGGGAGTACCCCTCCAGGGGTATAGCCGTTATTAATAGAATAGATTCCAAGCTTTCGGCCCTGTGAATCTCTTATCAGCACTGACATGAATAGCTTGCTACATCTACATTGTTTCAGTTGCAATGATTGAAAGTTTGTGCGCCGAATAGATGAATACAAGAAGTCCCTAGCAGTTTGTTTGTGCAAAAAGACGACGAGATCAGGCTCTGAGGTTCTGAGGCTGAGTTACAAGGTTACAAACACTGTATTGTGATAGCCTCCTCTGCAGGCAACTCTTTTATCTCTTTACATCGGGCTTCCTGTGGTGAGTAGAAAAAACGAGCGGGGAGGAGGAGAGGCAAAGAGAAAGATCGAAGGAGAGTTTTTCTCGCCTAGCGCCTAGTCCCTCTCTAGTAGCAGCACAGGAAACCCAAATCCAAATTAGATCACAGGGAAGCCTGTGGAGGAGGCTAGTATTGCGTAACAATTTGTACAATTTGTTTCGGTGGAATTTTAGCGTTATTTAAAGTATAGGGGCTGCCTCTCCTACTCTTTAACAAAGGAAACAAAGGTAGAAAAGGAAAAACGGTTTTACAGTGCGAATCAAAAAACCGTGGGCAGTACATTGCGTGGGCACCTAGAAATATTGGTAGTAGTAGTAACATGGGAGCTGGGATTGGCCTTATTTTTGACTGGGAAAATGAGATTGGATGCACTGGGACTGGGATTTACAAATAAAATAACAATAGAGAATGGGAATGGGATTGAAAACTTGAGCAAAACTGATGAGATTATGGGATTTTTGACTGGGATTTGATCCAAATATAAACTGGGAAATGGAAGTTCCCCCCCCCCCCCCCCCCCCCCCCCAACTTATCAAGTGTAATAGGCCATTATCAAACAATTCATATACGGTGTGCAACTATATCTTTTGAGGTGGTACACTAAAATAAAAGTGAAGTGAAGTGATGGTGATGATCTTCTGTGTGTCTGCATGTGTGAAGGGGGGAAAACAGGAATGATTTTCTCTTGCTTTAAACTACTGCATCCACTCGGTTCTTGTTTGTTTGTTTGTTTGTTACTGTTGTTGTTGTTTGTAACAAACAATGAATAGCGCTTAGAACAGATTTGTATTTGCGCTTTATTAATAATGATAATAATTATTATTATTAATAGAGAATAATTGTAAAACTCTGCAAACTTCAAAAGGGCAGAGAACAAAGAAGCAACTAGTTGGGTGACAAACAAATCATGCAGACAGCTGCCGACGTGTAGCCTGCGTAGCGACGCGGGACCGCGCGCTAGCTGTTTTGCTTTCAGTTAGTGTAAATTCGTAATGTGGTTGCAAAGGATGTGTTTTTTTCCCCCTGAAAACCGTGAAACAACTGTTTCTATTGCGCGCAGGATAGTAAATTCGATATCTAAAGAATAATAAAAAAGTTAAACTATTAACTTTACTTTGATCTAGTATCTGATAAAATTATATAAGAAAAGCACGATGCCTAGCGCTTCTCGAAAATTCCATCTGCGACACATGGTGTTTCGCTTGTCCAGTTTATGTAAATTCGTAACTTGGTAACAATAAATATTGTGAAATGACTGTTTTTTTATGCAGGATAGTAAATGCGATTTTTAAAAAATAATGAAAAAGTTAAACTAACTATACTTTGATCTAACATGTGATAATATTGACGGATTACATTTCAAGAGTTATCACGTGTTGGGCATCTCGCCAGCACGATTGTCTTAGGCTCAAATGATCAACTACATAGATTTAGAAATGAAGAAAAGGCATAGACCATGAAATAACAGTAAATAATCAAATATATGGCTAGATATTGCAATTTGCTCGCGATAGAAAATGCAAAATCAATGGATCGAAAATGAAAATTCCATCTGCGTGCACAAGGTGTATTGTAAAATCAAGACTGGTATCGCCTGGACTGAACTGGAAATAACTTTGTAAATCAGTACATGGATCGGAATGACATTTTTACGTTCCCTGTCGTCAATGATAATGACGTGGTCTTGTCAAAGAGCTGAGCCAAACTCAATAAATAGGCATTTCGAGTAGATGGCGTTACATCAAGGCCGGGTTTGTTCGATTTCCCTGAGCATAGTCTTGTAATTTGTTCGGAGAAGTACAGTCGTAGTTTTGATTGACAGAAGTAAAACCGCCAATTGACGGAGCTCAATGTAAAACGAAAATCACAGTAAAGATAGTAATCAATTCAATATTTGATATTAATTCAATTAACAGCATAAAAGAGCAACTTTTGTGGAAATATGTGTTATTAAACTGTACGAAATTATTTGTTAGCTGTCCGGATTGTATCAAATTTTGATCACCCTGGTTTGTTTTGATATTTGAGAAACCAAAACAGCAGATCAGCCAATCAAGCACGTTTATAATGAATGAATGAACTTTATTTGAAGAGGGTGACACATGACAGTATATAGTATATGTTATACCCGCAAATATACTTTGGAATGGTATGAAAAGTTCAAAAAGTAAAATCCTACGGCGGAAAGGAGAGTCACTGGAATAAAAAACATAGCATTATTATTCCAGTCCCTAATCGCAGAATTCCGGTCCAGTTCACACGACTCCATTCCAGATTTCATTATATGCCACGAGGCATGCTATTACGTCAATGACCTATATTAGGGTCGACGGGAAGGAGACGCAGATCACTTTGAATGTTGAATCCAAGCGGAAAACTATCTAAGTAGTCATGGCTCAGGCTCCATTGCAAGAGTCCACTTACGTTCAAACAGATCCTGCATTTGATCAAGTCCTTGAATATTTGAGCAACCTGAATAAACAAGGCCGATTGCAAGTATTAAACACATATGAAAACTGCGTCGATTGAAAACATCGAAAGTAACGACGAGGATGAAGAAAACAGGTTCATATTTGGAGGTACACGTCCTAACACATGCGTCCAAATGTTTTCCCGTACAGCCTCGTCAATTCTCCGAATGTGTATGTTGGAGGCAACGAGCATTAATAGAAGTGCTTGGCCACAAACAGGAAAAAATTCTAGAAGAAGAAACCAGGAGAAGATGGAAGTAACAGTTGTAAGGAATGGAAATTTCTCCCTTGCAGATGCGATACACTATTGGAGCAAGTACGATCAACTATACCCACACTTTCTCATAGAAGAAACAATTAACTTCAACCAAGGCCGAGTATATATAAACAGAATGATGGTTGTACGCAGGATGTCTGAAGTTATTGAGATAACCACAAATTTTTCATGCGAGAGAAGCAATGCCCAGCCGAGAAATCAATTTGAAAGCTTCGTTCACGTCACTTGTATCGTGCGTTCAATTTCGCCTGGGCATGATACCTTAATGAAATCAGTACATATCAAAAAAGAGTATTTTGACCGCATCAGGGATTGCAAAGCCGATGAAGATATAGACCATTTAGTTAATTCGTTTGATCACTTTGAAATCAAAAACAAAGAAGAAGCTAAAGCCGAAGAAAATGAAGAAGAAGAAGAAGAAGAAGAAGAAGAAGAAGAAGAAGAGGAGGAGAAGAAGAAGAAGAAGAAGAAGAAGAAGAAAAAGAAGGAAGAAGAAGAAGAAGAAGAAGAAGAAGAAGAAGAAGAAGAAGAAGAGGAGGAGAAGAAGAAGAAGAAGAAGAAGAAGAAGAAGAAGGAAGAAGAAGAAGAAGAAGAAGAAGAAGAAGAAGAGGAGGAGAAGAAGAAGAAGAAGAAGAAGAAGAAGAAGAAGAAGAAGAAGAAGGAAGAAGATTGAAGACCTTTTTGTTTTTTATTTAAAACTGTAGTTGTTATTCTACTTGTTTTATTATTAGTTTAGCCAATTATTATTTTATCATTTTTAGAGGAGCTTAAATCTTACTTAAAATTCCTTAAATGGATTATTAAAAGTTCAGGCAAAAAGTATTTTTGATATATTTTTGCTTTCATGATTCATCCTAAGTTGGGAGGTTTTTTTGTGACGTATTTTGGTGGCGTGTACACAAGCTGGCCGATGCTGGTCGTCAAAGTTTTTATGAAACTATCGGCAAAGTGTAAAAAGTGCAGAATTATTTAGTCTTTTTCGTATTAAGTAAAATTATGAACATCAAGATAGCAAGTTTAAGGTATTTTGCTTTATTTTCCAAATAAATTTATTGATATCTCAATTATAAAACTGAGTTTTTACACAGTTTTTGAGTCTGTCACGAAGCCTACAAGTCCTTTTTGACGTTCGCCATATTGAAATTCAGTCGTGAAAGACACATTCGTGTAAATTTAAAAACATTACTTCACTTTACAAACAAAATTAACTTCTTGAATTTGACTTATGTATATTCCCTAACTGCTTTGGATGACCGGTGAAAATCCGATGGCATTTTGTTATGATTTGTGAAGATTTTTTCTCCATTGCTAATTCATTTCACCAAGATGGTGCGTTGATATTTTTCTTTCTTTTTCCGTTAGTAGCATAAAATGTCCTCAAGTCCTATTCATGTGACAGATTGTGCTTTTGTTTTTCCACTTTTTCTGATTTTTGAGAATCACAAAGCAAAAGACTGATTCCAAAAGATCAAGAAAACGTATTTGTAGATACCTTCGTGGAAGAATATTAAAAGACTACAGCAATTCAAAACAAATTGATAAAGAAGCGACCTTGTTTGTTATGAAAACTGTCTTCAAATCTTCCCTCGGCACAGTTTATTGAAGGATTTTCAAGCTTGGCAGTTGAACTATGAACAATGTTTAAACCATCAAAATTCAAGTACATACATTTATTAGTCAAAATATGATCAATGTCAATGAAGAGAAGAAACCTTCAGGAAAAAATCACCGATAAAGTAAGTTCAAGATTATTATTTGTTTCAAGTTTTTGAGAGAAAAAAAAACTGCTTAAAGTCTTAATTTGATATACCGAGCGTGAAAAAAAAAAAACCCTCAAAACTTGCAATAATTAAGCCTCAAAAAGGAAAAATCCGTTCTCTGTTTTATTATAGAAAGAAAAGAGAAAAGGTTTATCTCCATTTTATTTACTTTTTGAGATAAAAACCGTACATGAAACGATGTTTGTGCATGTGTAAATTGTACTTTGGTCGATTGAAAGGTGTTTATTTATGTACTTTTTAAACCTCATAAACAGAAAACATCAAAGATAAATTGAAGATTTAATAATATAAATTGAAGATAAATTTATTTGATTTTTCTCAGCGTTTTGTCTTGCTTTTGAAGCAAAAAGGTGCCTTGGCATTGCTGAAACGCGCCAAAAATAGAACTTGTCACGTTGATTTGAAAAGACTGAAAAAACGCATAAAATTAAAACGACAACAACTCCATGGCCATTACAGCATAGTTACATTTACTACAATTTTCTACTTACAGAAAAGTAATATTCATTGATAGTTTATCTATAAACTTGTTTTTAAAATCCTTTTTTGATGAAAAAACTTTGTGTCGATGATAGGCATAGATTGTTGTTTTTTAGTCAAAATATGATCAATGTCATTGAAGAGAAGAAAACCTCAGGAAAATAATCACCGATAAAGTAAGTTCAAGATTATTATTTGTTTCAAGTTTTTGAGAGAAAAAAAAACTGCTTAAGTTTTTTATACCGAGCGTGAAAAAAAACAAAACCTCAAAACTTGCAATAATTAAGCCTCAAAAAGGAAAAATCCGTTCTCTGTTTTATTATAGAAAGAAAAGAGAAAAGGTTTATCTCCATTTTATTTACTTTTTGAGATAAAAACCGTACATGAAACGATGTTTGTGCATGTGTAAATTGTACTTGGTCGATTGAAAGGTGTTTATTTATGTACTTTTTAAACCTCATAAACAGAAAACATCAAAGATAAATTGAAGATTTAATAATATAAATTGAAGATAAATTTATTTGATTTTTCTGAGCGTTTTGTCTTGCTTTTGAAGCAAAAAATTGCCTTGGCATTGCTGAAACGCGCCAAAAATAGAACTTGTCACGTTGATTTGAAAAGACTGAAAAAACGCATAAAATTAAAACGACAACAACTCCATGGCCATTACAGCATAGTTACATTTACTACAATTTTCTACTTACAGAAAAGTAATATCCATTGATAGTTTATCTATAAACTTGTTTTTAAAATCCTTTTTTGATGAAAAAACTTTGTGTCGATGATAGGCATAGATTGTTGTTTTGTTTACTGCTATAAAAGTTTGTATATAGATATCAGTCAACAAGCTTTACATATATTTACAACATTAATATATTGAACCGTAAACATCAACAGAGTAGATTGTTGTTTTGTTTACTGCTATAATAATTTGTATATAGATATCATGCATGCAGTCAACAAGCTTTATACATATTTACAACATTTATATTGAACCGTAAACATCAACAGAGTAGATTGTTGTTTTGTTTACTGCTATAATAATTTGTATATAGATATCAGTCAACAAGCTTTACATATTTACAACATTTATATTGAACCGTAAACATCAACAGAGTAGATTGTTGTCTTGTTTACTGCAGCTATACAAGTTTGTATATAGATATCAGTCAACAAGCTTTACATATTTACAACATTTATATTGAACCGTATTTCATAATCTTTAGCAAAAATCTTGATAAATATAGTTGACTTATAGTCGAATATATATGTATATATCCCAGATTAATATTTCTCTATTTTTTTATTGAGTAACCTTGAACAGTAAGAAATAGTATTTCTTTCACATACTATCAAATACGCCTACGTCATCAAGTACAGTTTTTATGACCCGTGGACAAAAACTATATACTTGCACATATTGATGTTGTAAGAAAAAATTAAACTGGGAGCTCCGCTATTAGGTATTACCTAATTTGTATATTATATATGATAGTCTTTTTCATCTATTGTAGCTGGTTTTCCTTATTACCTGTAGAGTTTGTTTACATGCCTTTACAATAGTGTTTCTAGTGCAGTTGCAATAAATAATTCAACCTTGTAATTCCACATGATTACAACAATAAAAACATTAAATCCAATATTTCCTTTTGATTTGGGATGGTATAGCCGTTATTAATAAGAGATATTTCATGCATGCAAGCTTTCAGGCCCTGTGAATCTCTTATCAGCACTAGTACTGAATAGTTTGCAGAGTGACTTGTTTGCTTGTAATGACTAAACGTCTTTGCGTAATATACACTTATTTCAAAAAGGTTGTCATCGCCATAGACCACTTTCATAAATACCATAATATGTACCGGAAAATGATTTTTCAAGTAAACAGATATTGTAATATGTTAGCACTGTCATAAGAACCACCTGAAATAGGCAGTTTTGGAAAGTTTTGATGCTTTGGTTAAAATACCAAAGAAGTTATGCTCAATTAAAAAATGTAGAGATTTGTATGTAATTTTCTGCCGAGGCCTTTGATGCCTCGTTTTGGTGTTTTTCTGATTTTTCAAACTCTTATAGCTTCTTGCAAATTTAATTGTTTTTTTTCCTCAAACTTTCACAGGTTATTGTTATGGTAAATGTCTATCATATGATAGCTTTCTTTTTCTTAAAACATCAGTTTTTAAAATTTATTATGATAATTAGTGGTGGCCATTGATGAAAATCGTCTATAGCGATTATACCCATAGTGCACTTGGGTCTTGGAATGACCTATCACCAATCGCGCGCCTATTGCTTTTGGCGATGACAACCTTTTCTGAAATAGGTGTATTTTGCGCGAACCTCATTCTGGGAATGAGGAGAGCTTGGTGAATAATTAAGATCTCTTTATACTTAATTTTAATCCCAAATACTCTTTATTGGATGTGAACTTCAATTTGTTTTGTTGGAATTTTCGAGTCAATTATTCAAAGTATTCAAAGTATAGGAAAGTAATAACTTTAATAATAATTTTCTCTGGCTTTTACAGCGCGAAGCGGAAAAGTATGACCACTTTTAATATATTCGCATACTTTTATGCACGGACTTTATGTTCGGTAAAATCAGACAACTTCACATCAAATGTGTCTGTTTAAAGTACAAACCACCGTGCATAGAAGTATGCGAATACATTAAATGTGTTCATACTTTCCCGGCGTAGTCAATCGAACGTTCGGCAATCGAACTCAATCGAACATCAATCGTTCGATTGATTGTCGATTGGTTCGGCAATCGGACACAATCGAACTCACAGTAAAATTTTAGCAATCGAACACAATCGAACGTTCGGAAATCGAGCAATAAGGCAATCGAATACAATCGAACGTTCGGAAATCGAGCAATAAGGCAATCGAACATAATCGAACGTTCGGAAATCGAACAATAAGGCAATCGAACATAATCGAACGGTGATTTTTCTGATTTTTTTGTTCGATTGGTTAGTGTTCGATTGTGTTCAGGCCTGTTATTGGTCCAAATCTCGCCTAATCTCGCCTAACCCCGCAAGCAAAAAAATCCTAAAATGTCTAATCTCGCCTGATCTTGCTGCGAGATTAGGCGGGTATTGAGCCAATAACAGGCCTGTGTTCGGCAATCGAACTCACAGCAAACTTCGTGTTCGATTGTGTCCGATTGCCGAACCAATCGGCAACCAATCGAACGATTGGCGTTCGATTGGTTTTTTGTTCGGTAACGCCGGTTCGATTGACTACGCCGGGTACTTTTCAGTCGTACCTCCCACATGCATGATTCAACGCCTGCATTTTCGTGCTGTCAAACTGTAGAGAAGAAAGTAAAACACCCGACAACTAATAAACAAAACAGATATTTATTATTCGTAATATCATTAATTTACAATACATTTAGTTGTAAAATATATACTCTTTGACGTTAAAATATTATCCGATGATTACATTAGATGATCCATGCATATTATGTACCTTGTATACAGTCAATTCTAAAAAACATTGTCGTCAATAAGCTTCAAGCCTACGCGACTAGACCGAAAGGTAGCATGGTTAGAAATCAACGAAGCGGATAAATGCACACAGTATCTAATGCAATAGACATAATATCACGCTCACTCAATCAAATAATGATTAGTTGATTGAGTGAGCGTGGTATTGCACTAGATACTGTGTGAATTTATCCGCTTCGGTGATTTCTACCCATGCTACCTTTCGGTCTAGTCGCGTAGACTTGAAGCCTATTGACGACAATGTTTTTTGAATTGACTGTATGCCAAAACACTAAAACAAAACGATACACCTACTTGCAATAAGGTTGTCATACAAAAATAGAACATTTGTCATAAAGAAAATAGAACATTTGTGATTTAGTAGGATAGGAATTGATTAAAAGACAAAAGAAGATCACTCAAGCTGAACTCTCTCTTTTGTCTTTTAATTAATTCCTTTCGCACTAAATCATAAATGTTCTATTTTCTTTGTGACAAATGTTCTATTTTTGTACGACAACCTTACTGCAAGTAGGTGTAGGAAATACACATACCTATAAGTGTTTTAAAAATGAAATGTATACAACAATTTACCTTAGAAAACTGGTAATTTAAATATAATAGGCCCTTTGCAGGACATGGTCACGTGACCCAATTTGACCTTGTCACTCAAATAAATGTCAGCAAAGCTCACCCAAAGTGCCAAAAATCAATAGAGCATGCTAAAACTAACACTCTCTGAAAGTTTGAGCTTGATAGCTTTAAAAGTGAAGCCATAATAATTTTTTGAAATCGGCAAAAATAACAAAGATTGTATGACTGACTGTCAGCTATACAAACTCTTGTAAATTTGAGCGATTTTGAAAAATTCCTACAGCTATCAAGTTCAAAATTTCAGAGAGTGTTTGTTTTAGCATGCTCTATTTTGGCTGAGCTTTGCTGACATTTTTTTTGAGTGACAAGGTCAAATTAGGTCACGTGACCATGTCCTGCAAAGGGCCTATTGAACATTAGTATTCTTAAATACAAGCAGCTTGATTAAAGCTACTCAAATACAGACAGTTATACGTTTTATACTAAACATACAGATATCCCTTTTTTCCACTGTGAAGTGGTAGGGGTGATCGGCGGAGATTTTGAAAACGACCCCTAAAATAACTGATAAAGCCTTGTCGATTTCTACCCCAACAAAGCAACAAAACAGAGTAAAAATGACTCTTACAGGTACGAAATCATGTTACGTAACTGATTTTAGAGCCAGAACTCTAAAAGGACCCTAAAAGGTACGCACAGGAAATATTTTTACCCTAAAAGGTACGCCGATCACCCCTACCACTTGAACAAAGGGAGTACCCCTCCCGGGGCAGAAATACTTTGATAAATTTAATAGGAGCCGCTTAGTTGACTGCCTAGTTTAGTAAACACTATAAGCGTATAATAAATAGCACTAGAAGTGGTAAGACACGGTATTCTTTCTACAATAAAAATACCAACAGCGTGAAACAGTAGTAATTAGCACTAAATAGAGTAGAGTACAAACATTAAAAGCGTGAAACATAAATAGTACTAAATAGTGATATTTTATGCTAATTCTATTGTTTTCTATTGTTTAATTAGCACTATTTAGTACTAATTAGAACTACTTGTTTCAAGGGTATAACATTTGTACTCTATTACTTTATGTCTAGCTATAATTGCAATATGAGAATTGATTACCATTTAGTATTATTTGTCTCTTTTCAATTGTTGATAGTGGGCTTTTGCTTAAAGCTACAGCTGCACTAGAAACATATTCACCAGGTGGATTGATTTATAGTAATGTAAGGGGCCGACCATTTACCTTTTGAGGGGGGGGGATGATTTCCGATCAGCAAGAGATTTGTACAGGAAATTCATTTTCAAAATATACCCCCCCCCCCCCCCTTCTCAAAAGTTAAATGGTCGGCCCCTAAGTGTGGAAGTATAAACAAAGGATTGAAAGACAGCAACATGAAAAACTAACGGGGTAGAAAGGAAAGAAGGAAATTGGAGACCAACAAACAAACAAGAACTAAGGCATATCGAAAAACGGGTAAGGACACGAGAATTAAACAAAGATGCTAACATTAAATTATCTAATGAAAGGATGAATGGATGTAAAGAAAAATTGTAAGGTTTTATAAGTAAGGATGACTTTGCAGACAGGAATAGAGGGAAACGAATAAAGTAAAGAAAGGAAGCGGGATGAATGGATAAATCTATTCAAGGAAAGAAGGAAAGTACAAAGAAAGGAGAGAACAAAAATTACAAACGAATGGGATAATATTAGTTATGATTGCTTTGTACTCGATGTTATATTTACGTAATGCAAAAGAAAGGTCGAATTTAGAAGCTTCGAGTGAAGTTGAACACCAATTGGAAGAGAGATACTGATGTTGATTTAATCTTCTTTGAGTTGTTGTTGTTAATGGAATTGTCCTTGTTGATAATAAAAGGCAACCATCCCCAAACAAGCTGCAAAGACACACAAAAGAAAAAACACTTGATAACAATGTTTTTGAGGATTTAAAAAAACAAAATGAAGATCAACATAAGAATGTAGAACACTACAAAATATACATGCAGTGTCCTGTACTTTAAATGTTAGGTATATTTGAAGATTGTCCCATCCCCTATCCCCTTCTGCAATGTTTTAGTTTGTATTTGGACTGTACGATGGGAAGGTCAACCAATATTGAAAAAGGTTCATCAGTGAATGGTAACGGTTGTACAGAAGCTTGGTATCTTATAAATTTACAGTACAGTAAACACCCGCAGTTAAGAACCTAGTGGATTTAGAACCTCTTGGCAGAAATTTGCCATTTTAATACCTCTTAATGTAAGAACCTGTTTAGTCAAACAGGATCAAGCAGGTTCTTATATGTGGGTTACAGCCAAATAACAGTGAGTTACTCTTGTGAAAAGACACAAATGTTTATTTATATGTTTACAGTAACAGTTGCAAAATATACAGTATTAAATCTTTGTTACAGTTACTGTTCTGAATTGTAAGTTGATTGTTTATTTGTTTGTTTATAATAAGTTTGTTTGTTTATAATAAGAAATAATAACATATCCCCTTTATAACAATTAAGAACCTAATTAAGAACCTGTTTTGCCTAAATTACCAACAAATACCCCTTGCATGATATAAGAACCGTTTTTGCCAGACTTTCAAAAAATAAAGGTTCTTAACTGCGGGTGTTTACTGTAATACATTTGAATCAGCACGTTAATCAATGCGTTAACAATTTGAACGATTGTATAGTGAAATATCCATACCACCAATGAATGAAATGGTATACACTCTTTCCGAGAAAGTTTGTCACCCGTGGAAAGCACACAAGCTAGTGGATCAGTTCAGAAACTAATTATAAATGTGCATTTAGAACGCCTTTCTTGTTGAATTGTTTGATAAGTCAAAACGGACATTTCTCAATAACATATTGACAAGTGTAGCAATGTGGCCATGAAATCCCTGCGTTCTAATAAAGTAAACATAGGTTACCCATAATCCCTTGCGCTACTAGCTTGTAGGCTTTTTACTTCACGGGTGACAAAGTTTCTCGGAAAGGGTATACCAAGATCTCTCCTTTCCACTAGTGCGCTGTGGGTAATTATTTTAAACGAACGCACTACAGATGGAAAAATATTACGCGACACAGTCCGTCAAAAGTGCAAAGAAGGACGAGAAATTCTTGAAATGTTAGGCGCTAAATTAATTTACAAGGTAAACCTAAAGCCTAGTTTTCACTAGCGACGCAATCACAAGCGCAAACACAAGCGCAAGCGCAAGAGACCTTATTTCGTCGTGAAAACCGTTTGCCGCAGTGATAACGCAAGCGTAAGATATCAAAAAAATTCCTTTTTTTTCTTGCGTTCGCGCTTGTGCTTGCGCGTGGCGCTAGTGAATAGTTTGTTGCGCTTATTCACGTCTCGTTTTCACTCTAAAATGATTAACCCTTGTGTTTGCGCTTACGTTTGCGCTTGCGTTGCGTCGCTAGTGAAAACCAGGCTTAACAGAAGACAAAATGTGTATATAGCTAATTAAATTAACTTCGTCGCTGAAACAAGCCTAAAGCCTAATCTTGAGAGCGAAAGTGGTCATGGGATTTTAAAATTTCATGAGATTTCAAGATTCCTACATATGTAAACCGTAATTTGTGTTTTTGTTTCCAATGAGGAACACTTGCAAATACACGTTGAATGTTTTACACGCTTTGCACGCCTCATTCGCCTCGATAAAAGATATCCCACGATCCCTTTCGGTCTGACGATTAGGCTTTAGGCATTATAAATCAGCGACAACGTTAATTGAATCAGCTATATTGTTTAAGGTACATACCACAATCCCAGTACTGTTGGCCTGGCATCTCATGCGAAGGTTGAGACTGAAAGAGATTTCATCAAGTCAAACAAAATGTAAACAGCATTTCCTCGTATAAGCACCGCATCAGGACCGCGCGCGGCGCTTATTCGAGGGCGGCGCTTATTCGAGGGCGGCGCTTATTCGAGTAAATACGTTATATGGTTTCAAATCTTGCGTTGTTGTTTAATGACCGATTGGATAAAAACGTATTTCATTGGTGTTTTGTCAGGTGGAATGCGAGAGATGAGGACTCATTGACAAGGTCTCCAGGTGAAGTGGCTGCCTATATATATATTCCAAAAGTCCAAAAGTTCTTGCTACTTCGCCGTCATTTCTGCATTATGTCAATCAGCACTTACATGCGTTCAAAACCGTGTCCTGCTTTTTCGATAAAATGCTTCATTGTTGAATAAATGTGTTTCAAAGTCGACTCATTGTTAAAACTTCAAGTTAAATGACACAACGGGCCATAACTCTAAAACTAAGTATTTTATCAAAAAAAAATGGACAAGCTTTTGAAAACCAATATGTGTTGATTGACATAACGCAGAAATAACGGCAAACTGAGCATTATGAACCTTTTTGACTTATACTTTTTTAAACAACTCGCATTGAAAGCGGTCAATTTTTAGGTTTATCGTAGAGCGTAGGTTACCGAAAATTGTTGTTTATAACAAAACATACAGTCTTATTCTCTGTTATATAAGTTTTAAAACCATATATAATTTGTCTATTATTATTGTAAAATGACGAGGTAAACAAATTTTTAACTGAGAGCAGGTGAAAGCACCCCGCGAACGTGGACCGTATCCTTAATAGAGGTTGGCCGCTGAAAAGAGGTATAGAATAGGTATAGGAATAGATTTGGGACTTTTTGTGGCCGCCTAATAGAAGGTGACCGCTTAATGGGTGACCCTTTAATAGAGGTACCACTGTGTAATATTTCAGTTCTATTCCCTTGATACCTTTTTTAATCAGTGTCACATGCAAAAAGATGTATGAGCTGAGTAAGTATGAATACCTGAATAAGATGTGATAATAAGAACCAATTCCAGCTAAGATATGCCATATCGCATGGAGCTGGGTAAATGGCTGTAATGGACCAATGGCATTCGTCCGAAGATACCTGTCAAGAGCACAATATGTTAATATACACCTATTTGAAAAATCGTTGTCGCAGCCGAAGCTACAGTCCACATTCTGAAGCCTGCAAAGGTTGTCAGTATTATGAACATAATTTGTGATTTATAAAACGTTTTTTTAAAGAAATATCAGTGTTTCATCATCTACGACTGTAACAGTGTTATGGTCATATAACACAAACACGTCCATCCAAAATATGCTATGAATGAATTGATAATAAAGTAGAAATACCGACAACCTTTGCAGGGTTCAGAGTGTGGAGTGTAGCTTTGGCTGCGACAACGATTTTTGAAATAAGTGTATATAATATGTCATGTCACCCTAACCCCAAAGACTGCAGTCTTATACACCTATTTCCATAATCGTTGTCGCGATCAAAGCTACAGTCCACACTTTCAAGCCTGCAAATGATGTTGGTATTTCTTCTCTTGTTATCGATTTATTCATAACATAGTGTGGTTGTACGTGTTTGTGTTACATGACCATAACAAGTTGTTGCAGTGGAAGATGACGAAACAAGTCCACACTTTCAAGCCTGCAAATTATGTTGGTATTTCTTCTCTTGTTATCGATTTATTCATAACATAGTGTGGTTGTACGTGTTACATGACCATAACAAGTTGTTGCAGTGGAAGAAATACGTCTAATCAATCTCAAATTATGTTGATATTACCGACATCCTTAGCAGGCTTCGTAGTGTGGACTGTAGCTTTTATCGCGACAACGATTATTGAATTAGGTGTATATAGTCTGGCCATCAATTAACACAATGTGATTTTATTTCAGTGTATTCGCTTTGATAACTAAATACTATTACGTCCTAAATAGTTAGTAGTTGTTGAACTGCTATTATTTTTGACTAACTAGCCTCGTGTTCATGATGGAATACAATGGAGTTTACACATGAATGAGAGGCTAGTGAGTCAAGAACAATTGTTATTCAAATTTGTCGCCATATTTCGATTTGGTGTATATAGTTTATCTAGTTTGTTACTCCAATTGTTTTCTTAAAAACACTGAAGCAATGTATAATTATGTTATCGTCTTAATTACGTGACAACGTGCATGTTCGTCGTGTTCGTCTGGTCTGTCGGTCAAGATCAGGCCAGTGTAAGTTGACCCATTAGTACCCTTATCAGTCTTATTGTTACCCTGGGTAACAAAGGTTTGAGAAGTGTCACAGTTTAGAGTAATTTCAAGGAGTATTTTGTGTGTATTTTGTAGAAATAGCTCGTCAATTCGCGAATCAATTTCTCGTCGCTTCGATTATATTCCCCTGTGGTATCATGTCCCTACTTTATTCCCAGACATTGATGCATTTTGTCCATCCTTCATTACAGTGAATGCTATATATCAATCGTAATTATATTATATTAACTATCTAATATCATACCTAACTGACGAGCAAAAGTTGTTTTCAATGTTCCACAAAACGAAGCCACTGCCATAGCTGAAATAAAGAAAATATACTTACACGTTGCTCAAGTACTAGAAATATATTACATAATTTTTTCATAACTCCTATTTACACGCTCTGTTGTATAATTAAATTACCTCCCTGCTTTCAATCAACACAACCATAAGTAATGAACTAACCACGCACACACTCCTCTTACAACCACTACTACCTACATGACCAACACTACCAACACCATGCACCACCACCATGGCTACTACAACAAACTGACTACTAACAGGCACTACCGCCATCACCACCACTACCAGCACCACCACCACGCACTACCGCCAACAGACCACCACCATGGCTACTACAACCTGACTACCAACGGGCACTACCGCCATCACCACTACTATCATCACCGAACACTACCGCCATCACCACCACTACCAGCACCACCACCGCACACTTCCGCCAACATGACCACCATCATGGGTACCTGACTACCAACAGGCACTACCACCATCACTACCACTACCAGCACCACCACCGCACACTACCGCCATCACCATCACTACCACTACCATCACCGCACACTACCGCCATCACTACCACTACATATACCAGCACCACCACCGCGCACTAGCGCCACCACCATCACCGCGCACTACCGCCATCATTACCATTACCAGCACCACCACTGCGCACTACCGCCACCACCATCACTACCCTCACTGCACACTACCGCCAACATGACCACCACCATGGGTACCTGACTACCAACAGGCACTACCGCCATCACTAGGCCACTACCATCACCGCTCACTACTGCCAACATGACAACCACCATGGGTACCTGACTACCAACAGGCACTACCGCCATCACCACCACTACCATCACCGCTCACTACTGCCAACATGACCACCACCATGGGTACCTGACTACCAACAGGCACTACCGCCATCACCACCACTACCATCACCGCTTACTACTGCAACATGACCACCACCATGGGTACCTGACTACCAACAGGCACTACCGCCATCACCACCACTACCATCACCGCTCACAACTGCCAACATGACCACCACCATGGGTACATGACTACCAACAGGCACCACTGCCACCACTACCACTACCATCACCGCCAACATTTTTTAAGAAAACTTACCTTATTATAGAAATGGCAAGCAATTTTCTTGAACAACCATACTTTCTATTAAGTGACAAATAAAATAAAATGAGGTATGTACGAAGCTATAGTTGATGCGAAATTCAACAGAATAAAATAAAGAAGGCTTTATTGCAATTGGGGGGGGGGGGGGGGGGGGTTGGGCAAATCCCCCCAAAAAATTCAAGCACAGCCTAAACTACTGCTGGAAGTCTTAAACCTTTGTAGCTTGATATTAAATACTTTCCGAAAATGTTTTACAATCAAAATATGTGTTTAAAAGAAGGATTTTACGAGTTCTAAGTATATCGTGATTACTAAATTACTTGTCAACATCGCGCCCTAGAGGTCACAGTGTTGAGTTTTCTCTCAAATTTCAACAAAAATAACATGCTTGGATACAAGGTTTTTCGCTGTTTATTCTGTTGTTCGTGAAAGAATGGAAGTTTAACCCAGCTAAACTGAATTGAATATTTATAAAGCATTCAGAAACGGTAAAAAACGACAAGTTTGTTATCCAATCCTACTACCTTAATGAGAGAAAACAAAATTGTGCACAGTTCAGAATTATGACAAAAATTTGTGAAAGTTGAAAAAAATTTTTACTTACCTTGATTTGATAAAAGCTTGAACTGCTAATACTGCCACTAGAAAACCATATGCCCACTGTTAAAATGAAAATAGAAGATTTTACTATACTAATTTTGGTATTCTATTGTATTCATTGCAGGTAGCCGATTAGAGTGGTTTTCATTAACCCGTGAAACATAATGTATTAATTATAGTGTAATAGTCAAATAACAACAAAAGCATTAAAGAGTATGCTTGGCGTATTTTCGTTTTGTTTGACTTTTATAATTATCATGTTTGCATGTTTGTGTGCATGTGCTTGCATACTTGCACCATCTTTTTTCTGTCTTTTGATAAGACGAGACATGATAACGTATGTCTTTCTACAGAGCTTATCAGGTTTTTATTTATTTACAATATTAAAATTAACACCTTGATAATTCACCCGGGGAGGGGGGGGGGGACTCCAGGGAAAAAGTACCCCCTAGGAGATACAACATTAATTAATAATATTAATATATGTATCAGAAGGGAATATTGATTAGCTCTTCTTTCCTTTTCGACACCCTAAGAGATACCAGAAATGCTAATTTTCAAAAATTCGCATTTGACACCCTAAAAGATACCAAATCGCTGATTTTAACCCCTAAGAGATACGACGAGCATCCCCAGTACTTTTTCGTCCCCCCCGGGTAATTCACACAATCTACCCTGGGTTGCAGAGGAATTATTTTTTGTGTTCGCTATATATATATAGTACAATGGAGAATAATTCCTCTGGTACCAAGGGTACACATTAATACCTGGAATATAAGTGGATCTTTGATTGCAACATACACCTAAAAGGAATGGTATACATAAGATTCCACATAAATAGTATAGATCCATGCTGTATAAATTATTGGATGAGGTTTTTGTGATATCCATAATAATCAAGGTCAAGGCAAGTGTAATAAGCTAAGGCTGGAGTACGAAGTTGATTACAGTATTAGCCAAGACCTTCATCATTCTCATATCACACATTCAATAATTGATTTATTATACAATATTGTAGAGAAAATTAACCAGCAAAAGTTATTAATCACATTAAACGTAAGTTTTAGCAAGGAAACAACAAAGGTTATAACTGCACAAAGGTTAAGCATGTGCACACATATTTTGTTTCTTCATGTTATCATGATAAAGATGACAAGAAAAAACACATGGGAGAGTAAACTGCTTACAGGGGAAAGGGAATTGAATAGTAAGGTTTCTGTAAGTCCTAATGGATTAGGTTTTCCCACTTACTATTGATACAAGTGAGCTTATTCCAAACAGACCAGCAATCAGCGCTATTCTGTATGTTTTGGTATCAGATGCACACTCAACACTGAAAGGAAACAATACATTAAAAAATGAACAAATAAAAAATGAAAAGTGAATGGAAGGGAAAAGTGAAATGGGATATCATTAATAGAAACTCTAAAATACTCACATGCAAAATATGAATACACATGTGCAATAGATCATTGGTAGCTCATCAAGCAACTGAAATATAATCATCAATAATTAACATACAGTTAAAACATTTAGGCATCTGCACTGCCATACAATAATTTGTATGGCTGATTACCTTAAGGACGGGGCCTACTATTGCACTGCGCAGGCTACTGCGCATCTACATAAATTTCCATTTTAACGCGCTATCTTACCTCAAAAGATGACAAAATACAAATAAAAAACCATCTAACGATGGTAGACGCGACGGTAGCGTTTTTTTATAAAAACAGTCCCACAATGCACTTATGATGACGAATTTCTTTACTTAGTAGGGAGGGGACCGGAAAGAAATTGTCTTATGATGATCTTCGGCGGCAAAGTTTACCACGCGATAACTTAAAACGATAACTTAACGTAAAACGCCCGGTAACCCCAATTTTTTTACAACTGCAATTATTAAGAACATGTTAAACAATGGTTTTGATGTAAAATTTCGAAAAAGCAACTGATTTTTGAATGGAAAATAGACAAAAATTCGAATTTTCTGAACCTCGTAAAATACAGTCGCGATGCTAAAAAAATCATATTTCACTGTCTACTAACTTTTGAAAATACGTTAAAAAATATATATTCCTATTAGAAAATTACTTGTTGATTCTTTACCGCTATCAAAGAGATGTTCCAATGAAAATCCTTTGAAAAACATTTTTATTTGTCGATACCGGTAAAATCATGACGTCAGCCATATTTAAGACTCATTATTTCTCTTAACTGCCCGGTGACCCCACCTTTTCTAGCCAGATTTGAAGAACCCTCTAAAGGGTTAAAACAACTCACATAGTTATTTGAAGAAGACATTACTTTTTAATTAATAGGCCCGTCCTTAAGAGAGAAAATAAAAACAAATGGATAAATGAATGACAGAACAAATAATTAAATGAATGAATTTAAAAATAGATGTGCAAATGGGTTGCAAGTAACAGACTTGCTGTTTGGCTAAATGAATGAATAATTACCTAATCAAAGAATGAATGAATTATTTAATCATCTAATTAAAGAATGGATGAATCCCTGAATGAATGAATGTAAAAAAAGAATGAATGAATAAATGAATGAGTGAATGCCTAAAATGAATGAACAAACAAGCAAATAAATGACCAAATGCCTCAATCAATCAATAGATGAATGAATGCCTGAATATATGAGCAAACAAACAAACAAACAAATGAATGAATGAGTGTAAAAAAGAATGAATGAATAAATGAATGAATGAATGCCTATAGAAATAATTGAATGAAAAAAACAAATAAATGACCAAATGCCTCAATCATTATCAATCAATAGATGAATGAATGCCTGTCAGTGAATAAATGAGAAAACTAACAAACAAACAAACAAACAAATGAATGAATGAATGAATGAGGTACAAAATTAGTAACGTTTTGCCTAAATACCTGCATCTCATACAATAAAGTAGCATGGAAACACAGTGATCCAATTCCAACCACTATACAAAAAGAAATATATTAAATAAGTACTTTAGCAACGACAGCAATTACACATGTGAATCTTATCACTTTCTGTTGATACTTTATATTGCGGCCATATATACCTATTTCAAAAATCGTTGTTGCAGCCACAGCTACAGTCCACACTCTGAAGCCTGCAAAGGATGTTGGTTTCATGGACTTAATTTGTGATTCATATTGCATGTTTTTTAAAGAAGTATTTGTATCTATATCTACCACAACAACAGCTTGTTGTGATCACATATAAACACAAACAAGTACAACCAACATATGCTAAGAATGATTTGATAACAAGAGACGAAATACCAACATCCTTTGCTCAGGTTTTAGAGTGTGGACTGTAGTTTTGATTGTGACAATGATTTTTAAGATAGGTGTATATATTACCAGTACTATATCTACAGAGGAGAAAACAATATTAGTAGTAGACTGCAGAGGCCCAAGTTAACCTCTTTGGTCAACCCAAATCTACCTTCCCTCAGAAATCCCAAAGGAATCCCAAAGGAGAAAAGAAATAGTTATAGTTAAGTAGCCTGCAGAGGAGGGTAACCACATACTCATGTTGCTTGCATTATGATCACTAATCTAAAGCGACTAGTGGGATGGGGTGGGGTGGATAATTTTGCATACTCAGGTGACCTTGGTTGAAGTAGTATATATAAGTAGCACTGTTATTTAATAAGTAAAATAGAGAAGCGATCTAATGAAGATTGTTGCTATTGTTATTAGTAAAATTAGTACTCTTCCAGGCATAAAGATGGGCTAGGGTAATAAGTATTATTCATATGATGTCATACACTTCAGTCTAGACCTGCACCCAATTAACTCATTAACATTATACTGGCAAAACCATCTACATGGTTTGCACTATTGATCATGAAAAACAACAACAATATATATAATAATGAATGAGCAGGTACCATTGCTTGCATCTATACCCATTAACTGTTGCGGAAAAAAACATGTTTTGACTCGTAGTCAAACTTCAAAGATTGGTGATCCATACATATCGCAAGTTTATAAACCACTGCATCTACCCATTAACGGTCGCGAAAAAAACATATTTTGTCTCGCAGTCAAACTTCAAAGATTGGTGATCCAAACATCGCAAGTTTGTAAACCACAGTGACATCGTAAAAAGGCTAGAAATTTCAAGATATTTATTGTCACTTGCATCTAAACCAGTTAATAGCAAAATTTTCCTTGACAAATTGAATTTATTTAGAGAATTGCATTGGGAGAGTGCGAAGTTTAGCGCCAAACTTTGGAAGTTTACATCTAGACAGAGCATGTTTTTTGTCAGGACCTGATTAATGGGTAGCTGCAAACGACGGTACTAGAATATATTTTTTCTGAAATAATTAGGAGATCTAGAATAAGCTTTTATCAGTGCATGAAACACACACACAATATTTTTAAGCATGTGTTAATTAAGGTATTTAGCAGTCAGTTTTTCCAGCCTTAATTGTTTTGATCTTTCATGCTCAATGATATTGATCAATTTTCAATTGTGAAAATAATTTTGTTGTTTTGAGTGAATTAATATTATTTTATATATTTTTTGTTTTTCACAGGCTTATGAAAACCTTCAGAGAATTCTCAAGCAGATCCAAACTGGACAGCTGACCTGTATATATTTATATTTTAATAATTGTTAATCATATATATGTAAAAGCTTTCAAAGGGACATCTATACATGACATAATATATCATAAAACCAAAGCTAAATGGTTGATGTAATATAAAATATATAATTATATATATATATATATATATATATATATATATATATATATATATATATATATATATATATATATATATATATATATATATATATATATATATATATATATATATATATATATATATATATATATATATATATATATATATATATATATATATATATATATATATATATATATATATATATATATATATGCCCTCGGAGCAAAATGCAAATTGTTGTTTTTTAACTTACTGAAGAGAGACAAGAAAGCAATCATATATCTTGTTTCCTTCCTTGTTTGCCACGTTAATAAAAGACCAAGCAGGGGAGGGACGATCATCATCCAGTTGCTAATAGTATTCCCTAAAACATCACAATTATAAATAAGATTGATTTCATAATTCTAAATTATTAATATAAATATAAGGGCTTCAGGGGTTTTATTAAGTTTTGAAGTTAGTGTCTGAGGACATTAAAGTTAGGCGGCTGTTCCATGAGGGGCTAGCAGTGTATTTATTTATTAAGCATTAAGACACAAAAATAACACGAGAGAAGCAAGCTTAGAAACACGAGCGCAGCGAGTGTTTCTCTTGCTTCTTGAGTGCTCTACATCTCCCAGTGTGTTTATATCACAGTACATAGGCACAAGCGGCCGTTTTATATTTCTTTTATGAAATTTTTTCGCAAAAAAAATGTAGAGAAAACTTTTCTACCGAATGTTCGTAAACACGTTAGAATCAGAGCGCGCGACAACATTCGTCATTTTCATTCTCTGTTCTCTCATATAGACATGGCCATCAACCAATCAGAGAGTGCGTTAGATACCAAAAATTTTATAAATATATAATATACACCTACTTGCAAAAACGTTGTCATACAACATTTGAACATTTGTAATTTAGTGGATTAGGAATAAATTAAAAGTACAAAAAAAATAGTTCTGCTTCAATGATCTTCTTTTGTACTTTTAATTTATTCCTAATCCACTAAACTACAAATGTTCAAATGTTGTATGACAACGTTCTTGCAAGTGTGTATAATTATATAGAACTATATATAGTAGTACCTCTATTAAGCAGTCACCCTCGGGACTTTCCAAAGTGGCTGCTTAATAGAGGTTGGCCTCTGAACAGCTCGAGGGATAGAATAGGTATAGGAATAGATTTGTGATTTTTTTATTGTGGCTGCCTATACTAATAGAGGGTGACCACTTAATGGGTGATCACTTAATAGAGGTATCACTGTTTACATGAAAAATTAATCAACGTAATTGATATATATATTGATGTATCAGACAGTATATCAATATTGCAAAACACTATTATTTTTGGCACATTTCACTTTTTCATACCTTCTCACAGTTCATACTTGAATGAAAATGATCACTATATTATATGAGAAATGTCTTATGCCAGAGTCTCTTCCATTGCTACTTTCTCAAGAAGGGTTGGCAAACTTTAAAATTTGAGACCCACCAAGACACCCTTGTTTTGAAAATACAAGGGTGATGATTTTGAACAGCGGATTCAAATTGAGGCTTTTGGGGCAAGTTCTTGTTTTTCGGGCTGTGACTTTAATCAATGTTTGAAAACATTTGCATATAACTAAAAACAGCTATTGTGTAGTTTTGAAGGAATAACAATTAAGCCTCATATAAAGCAGCTATTTTTAGTTTCGTTCCATTCCCCTACAGTCCACTTCTCTCTAAAATAATTTACATAAATACACTGAAAAAACAACTCTTATTGATGATAACAACTGACATACAGAGTATTTGACATTAATAATTATGTTTTTCTTTAAAAAAAATTCAAAATTTATTCTTATCTATTTTTTGGTTGTCATTTTTGTCAGTTTGTTGTCATTGTTGTGAGTGCGTTTTTTATTTTATTTGTTTCTGTTTTTTTATTTATTCTTTGGTTGTCATTGTTGTCAGATATGTTTGAAACTTTTTATATTATTAAATTGGTTTCTGTTTTTTATTTGTTCTTTGGTTGTCATTGTTGTCAGTGACAAACTTAAATATATTTGAAACTTTTTTATTTTTATTTTATTTGTTTCTGTTTTTTTATTTATTCTTTGGTTGTCATTGTTGTCAGTGACAAACTTAAATATATTTGAAACTTTTTTTTATTTTATTTGTTTCTGTTTTTTTTTATTTATTCTTTGGTTGTCATTGTTGTCAGTGACAAAACTTATTAAATATATTTGAAACTTTTTATTTTATTTTATTGGTTTCTGTTTTTTATTTATTCTTTGGTTGTCATTGTTGTCAGTGACAAACTTATTAAATATATTTGAAACTTTTTATTTTATTTTATTGGTTTCTGTTTTTTATTTATTTTTTGGTTGTCATTGTTGTCAGTGACAAACATAAATATTTTGGAATTTTTTTTTATTTTATTTCTTTCTGTTTTTTATTTGTTCTTTGGTTGTCATTGTTGTCATGCAGTGACAAACTTAAATATTTTTGAAACTTTATTTTATTTTATTTTATTTGTATCTGTTTTTTATTTATTCTTTGGTTATCATTGTTGTCAGTGAAAAAATTAAATATTTTTGAAACTATTTCTCAATTTGTATTTTTTGGTTGTCATTGTTGTCAGTGATAAACTTGAGAAATAATTAACGAGAAATTTTCGAGAAAGCGACACGTCAACAATATGTAAAGCGCGCAGCACTATAATATACTGTGTCTGACTCAATAATTACAATATTTAGACAGAGATATTCAAAGAAGCATTTCATTTTACAGTTAATGTTTTGACGGAACTCAAATGAATTGAATAAATTTTAATTCGAAAAAAAGGATTTTTTATGCTTTTATCGATTTTTAAAATTGTTTTCCTATAAACTATACATTTTGCAAAGGAAAAATGAGTTACCCGATCTGAGAGTAATTGTAAAATGCAATTTATACATACTTAATAGCTAGAATTCTACTTATTCAATCAATCTGGAAGTGAATACTTCAAAGCACAGCATTTCCTGCATCAGTTAAAGTATTTCTCAGAATGATAAAGATATAATAGGACGTTTTAGCGCGAAATTATATTTCTTAAGAAAAATTAACAAATTAGAAAAAACTTAATCCGAATTTTTTTCTCATAGCAGTTAATAATAAATGAAAGCTTTATGCCGTTATTATTGGGCCTTGCGGAGACCTTAATATTCATAAAATTCACTATAGTAACAGAAATTCTGTAGAAGCGGTACAAAAACGACGAACGTCTCTCCAGTTTAGCACAGTTTCGAAACAATGCGTACTATATCGCCACTCCAATCACCCTCGAAACCGTTTTGTGTTTTTAATACGAATGCTCTCACCACAATGAAGCCATTTATTTACAAATATTGCGTTCGGCATTCATTGAAAAACTCTAGTCCATTGTGGTGGTGTGCAAATTGTCGAAACATTTTTACAAACGTGCAAAGCTCGCCTGTTTTGCAAACACGGAACTTCACGGCCATGTTGTTTTATGATCTAAACACGAGCAATCTGTTCAGCTTTATTGAAGTATACATAACTCGAAACGGAGAATAATAAATAGATTAGGAATTGTAATTCACCCCTGATGTATTTATATAAGCTATTGTTTGGTAGACTTACAGAATTCAGCAACAAGTGAGGTTACAGCGTAGTTTTCTTCACACCAGTCCAAGGTAGACGTCGGTTTGCCCCAGAAACCACTGATTCTTTTAACTACAGGAGCCATTATTATGGTGGCTTGATAAAAACTTTACCAAACTCCACCTGTACTGAGACCGTCGAACGGTTGTTCGTGGAAATGGAATGTTGTTTTCTGTTTTTGTGTACAGCCAAACCCTCTTTCCGAGCGCTTCCCGATTCAACCCGAAGCCGAAGTCACGCTACTTGCACGCCAAAATTGCAAAAATTAACACTTAGAAATAATTCAGTTGCTAGCATTCTCCGAGGTTTCCTTTTCATTTGGTTTGTCTGCGGTTTTGTTTGAATACGCCATGAAAATAGTGAATACTTCTAATATTTGTTCAGCTTCGAAAAAGAAGTTGGGCTCCCTTTGCTGGCCAGGTAAAGTTACAATGCATGCTGGGACAGTGCTTAGTCATTGAAATCAAGATGGCGGTCGAGACAGCAAGAGAAAAAGCTTTGTCCGACTATAAAAAGAAGCTTTTAGAGCACCGAGAACTAGATGCAAGGCTAAAGGAAAGTAAGTATCAACCTAGTAATATGTTTTCACATCATAAGTAGCAATTCATTTAACAAAAAAATGGGTTTGAAATAATATTGTCAGATGAAAAAAAAGCCGGGTTGTCGTTGAGAAAATTCTTAAAAGCTTACTTTACACTATTCTTCTTGGTATAGAAGAATATAAAATGGCTATACTGATCAATATATGGGTCCTTGACCAAGCTGATATAGTAGTGATAATGTATTTTTTTTTTTTTTCAGTGAGAGAGCAGTTGAAAGAGTTTACAAAAGACTATGACAAATCAGAAAATGACTTGAAAGCTTTACAAAGTGTCGGACAGGTAAATTGAAAAAATGAATAGAAACTTGTATGTATTGTTATCTTGATTTTACATGTGTGGTACATGTTATTGAAGTTGTAATAATTTAACCTACATGTCTACATATATCAACTGGATGGTGAATGTAATCTGTGAAATATTGAATGGTTTAAACCCATGTGTAAAGCCTAGTTTTCACTAACGACGCAAGCGCAAACACAAGTGCAAGAGACCTTATTTCGTTGTGAAAACTGTTTGACGCAGTAATAACAGCAAGCGCAAGCTCAATTAAGATATCAAACATTTTCCTTTTTTCTTGTGTTTGCCCTTGTGCTTGCGCGTGGCACTAGTAAAAAGTGTGTTTGCACTTGCTCTTATTCACGTCTCTATTCACATGCTTGTGCTTGCGTTTGCGCTTGCATTGCAGCGCTAGTGAAAACCAGGCTTAAGAGATGTTGATGTGTTGTGATCGTCCAGGTGTGCGTATTTGTGAGAAAGACCAGTACATTTTTGTCAGACATTTCAAAAATCTGAGCGGAAGTCATCTCTAGAGAAAAAAAATGACAGGGCTGCTATTAATATGCCTTAGTTCAGTGATATTAATTTATCCTTGTGCTTTTACTGCCCACTTTCGTGCTACATTGCATGACAAACGTACTGTCGCTCATTAAGACTGCTGGCACCTTAGCGCTGAAGGGGGGACTTCAATGCGCCCAGGATAAATTGACAACTTTAGCTTAGTTGGTAATATTGCAATCTATATGTACATGTAAAGTAAGAGTAGAGGAATCGTATTGGTATATGCTGGAATCATATTGGTATATGCAGTAAAATAATAAATATTCCTATTTCTGTCATTGATAATACCATGTTATTTCATCCATTTAGATTGTTGGTGAAGTCTTAAAGCAACTTACTGAAGAAAAATGTAAGAAAATGTAAAATGTAACATCTTAGAAATATAACTACATGTACAAGTATAAAATGAGATACTGAGAAGAAATAAATGGACCAATTTATCAAACAGTCAGCCATTAGTATGGCAACGTTAATTTACTACCACTATCACAGGGCTCAAACTAAAAAAAAATTTGGCTTGCCAATTGGATACGCAGAAAACATGAAATACAATTTCCAGTAAATTTTGACTGCGATTTTATTATTCATTTTGCAGTTCATAATTATTTTTGCCTGCCAAACCTTAAATTTTGCCTGGTATTTGGCTATTGGAAGGCTGCTATTTTGAGCCCTGTATCAGAATGCTCAACAAATTTTCTAATGTAAAATACAAAAATTAAAATAATAGTAACAATTGGCCGTTTCCAAAACGAGTAAAGGACTGGGTACTAGTTCCCCTAATTAATGTAATTAAAAAAACGATCCTCAATATAAAAGAGCAGATCAAGATATGTAAGATTCCTGAGGTTTGGTACTTTTGGGTTGGATATTGAATGAGTTACAACCATTCAAAACTGCCCGAAATTACAAAGGAATGTATGGATTGGAAGGACAGGCATCCTTCCAAACCATACATTTCCTTCTATTTTTAGGCATTTTTATGAGGCTGTATATTGGTCAGAATACAACCAAATGCAACCAAATTCATGAATCTTACATATCTTGATGTGCTCTATTTACATGTAAATTATGAGGTTCATTTCTTAATTACATTAATTAGGGAAACTAGTACCCAGTCCTTTACTCGTTTTGGAAACAGCCAATTATAATGATATTAAAATCTTTTATATTGTATTTCAGTCATTGTCAAAGCTACTAATGGGCCACGTTATGTTGTTGGCTGTAGAAGACAGGTTTGTCATACAATGAATATATTTACAGCTTTTTCTACATATATTCAGATCAAGGCTTAGAATATTTTTCTTGCTAGCACTGGTTATTTTTGTTGTTGTCTAATTTATATGCTTATAATACAAATGCAAGTACCTAGTAGATTTATAAAAATGTATACAGTGGTACCTCTATTAAGCTGTCACCCATTAAGCGGTCACCCTCTATTAGTTGGTCACAATAAAAAGTCCCAAATCTATACACCTTATTCCAAAATGGCGACCTTTTGTTCCATTGGCCCTTGTTGCCTCACTCTCATGAAATTATTCTTTTGTTTTTGAGCTTGAGTGGATTTAAAAGAAAAGAATAATTTCATGAGAACGAGACATCAAGGGCCAGTCAGCCATTTTGAAATAAGGTGTATTCCTATACCTATTCTATACCTCTATTCAGCGGCCCACTTTAGAAAGTCCCAAGGGTGATTGCTTGATAGAGGTACCACTGTATTTAATAACCTTCACCATGCATCTGGGGCTCTTCCATGAAGTTTGCTCACACTCACTACTACTACAATAAATATTTACAACACACAACTCGGCAACAAAAGTGATTTTTGTAAAGGGAGGGATTGGATAGCCAGGAGAAAAACCCAGTGGCACGATTGAAAACAACACATCTACATGCAACAAACTTTCTTGTTGCCCAGTCAGGAATAGAACCCAGGTTACAGTGGTAAAAGGCCAACCCACTCACTGCTAGGTCACTCAGGCCTAGTTCATATGTTGAACTTTTCATGCGCCAAACCCAACACATTGAAGGTCAACCAAAGATTGACAAATCTCTACTTTTGATTCAGACATCATACCAAATTCAGTCAGAGTAGCTCGACCGAAGTCATAATGTGCGACCGCTTCAATCGATCTTAATGATTGGTCGAATCTTATACTTTGGTTGACCTTAATTGGTTCATACGTCATACTTTTGATGACCTTAATTCTGAGCATTTGGTTCAGTGCATGAAAAATTTGATGTATGAACTGGGCCTCAATATTCACTCTTCATGCCACTTTAACTAGTCAATGTACTTATTGCATTGGAAATATTTATTACTGAGAATTTCTCTATACATGTTCTTATAAAATAGTATAAAGTACTGACTATAATTATAGCTTAATAATAAACTTTAGTTATATAGCGCTAAATCCATTACTTCTTGCCCAAAGCGCTTTACATAGTTAATATATAGTAAGTCTAAGAAAATGTATAAACATAAATATAAGAAAACAAGATGGCCGGTCGGTTGCTAGGGCTTCATTCCTCCATTAAAAATCTATCAAGTTTGCTATTACTGAAACATTCTGGTAATGTTATGTGTGCAGGTTGATAAAGCCAAGCTTAAACAAGGCACAAGAGTGGCACTAGATATGACAACTTTAACTATCATGAGGTAAGCTCTAATTTAGTGATTTAGAGTTTTGGTAAGAGTTTTGAAAATAGGCAATCCAGGACTACATGAGGCTTTGGTTTGAATTAAAAATAACGAGTCTTGAATGCATGCAAATACTCCAACCAGTCGTAGTGGATGCTGATTTTTATTTATATTCTATTTTATAAGAACTTTTTATTCTTATAAAATAATCGATTGAAATTGTAGGATTTTCAGGATTCCTTTGTTTACACTCAGACGGAAGTTCTGTGACTCGACGGCATATAGGATACGCCTCCATATATGGAGGACAGTAGCCTCAAAAAGCAAAAGAAAAGTCTAATTATTCATCTTGCTTGATAGCTGCCAAGGATCAAAGCTGTGTTTATAATTATTAGTCTCATATAACCACAGCTTTCAACCAGTCACAATGTGTATACTATGTTAATAATTTTATAGATTAGTTCATGGCTCTCTGGAAGAGCACTTTTATCCCTTTTTCGAAATAAAGGGAATGTATACATGCATATATTTAATATGTAGACTGAATAACATACTATCCTCTTCAATAGGTATTTACCAAGGGAGGTAGATCCATTGGTTTATAACATGTCCCATGAAGATCCTGGTAATATTTCCTACTCAGACGTTGGTGGTCTAAGTGAGCAGATCAGAGAACTAAGAGAGGTACATACTATTATAGCTGTAGCATTCATGAATGGCCTATGTCCAAGTGGGCTATATCTTTAATGAGTACTTATTGTTTGAGTATCTGCATGGACACCAACTTAATTGTTGGTCAAAAAAATAAAACATAATAGGTTTAATCGGCTAACGCATTACTATGTCTGTTTCCACCCAATTCAAATCTTCTTGGAATAAGATTCTTTGTATTATGTATTTCAATGTCACGTGGAAAATATTTAGAACAAAAGTTTTTATTTACAGAGGTTTTGAATTGGGTGGAAACGTACATAGCAACACATTAGCTGATTAGGTCTATTGGCAATCAGCCATAAAAATTGATGCTTTACTCAACCATGGGCTAACTCTAATAGACCATTAGTAGATAATAATTAGCTCAGCTAATGAGATTTGGTATAGACTACAAGTGGAAACCATAATATTAATACGCTAAAGCGAAAAATGTCCGCATCTTATTCCGATTAACTCACCCACTGTGACACCAAACCAATTCCATAAATGCTAAGAACAGGTAATTGTGGGTGCAATAGGGGGTTAATTGGAACGAGAAATTAAATGCTTGCAAAACTAGAAATCAAAGTCGTCTCACAGCGATCTCACCTCAGCCGCCATCTTGGATTATCATTGACACAGGGAGCCCAATCATTGCAAAAAGCAGCCCAAGCGTTAGGAAAAGTAGTGAATTTTTCACGGGTACCCTACGACTAGTTTTTAGAATGTCCTTTCTGAAGAGGAGAAATGCGAACAGATTGTTCATTGACAATCATCATTATGAAATCATTATTAGATATATTATCCAAAAGCACAGTCCTGCTTAGAACATGCACTTTTTCCTACAGGTTATTGAACTTCCTTTAACAAATCCAGAACTGTTTCAACGTGTTGGAATAGCACCTCCAAAGGGATGTCTCCTCTTTGGTCCTCCAGGTCAGTATTTCATAGATTTCTAATTTAATTTTTATTTGTTTAGAAAATCACATGATCTTGAATTTCAAAACATGAATATCTGTTGATTATGAATTATATGAGAAGATTGTGTGATTTTTATTAATAAATAATTAAGTGCACATAAAAGAAGCAAATATAAAAAGAATTTGAGTGAAACACCATTTTTGATTTTACTAAACAAGCACATTAACTTAATGCACATTAAATGGCTTAAAACTCTTGTTGCTATAGGAACTTTATTATCATAGTAAGTCTGAAGAGTACAATTTACGATTAAATACTCCTCTTGTCCATTCTGAATTACAGTATTTTTTACAGTATATTATTTGTCTGGTAATCGTAGTTGTGCAACAAAAAAGTGATTATTGGTTTATGTGTTATGGATGACATAATGTTTAACCTTCTCACCTCTGGCTTTGGTTAAGTCGCTGAGTCCTCGCTCAGCCATGGATGTTATTACTGGATTCTCCCTTGCCATCAAATGATTTATACATGTAGTTTTCATGTTTCTTCCCTCCCTAAAACATTTGAGGATTACAGTCTGTGTGAAATAGATAAAATATCATTTTATTGAAGTAGGAAGGCTTTCATTTATTAGTGTATGGGGGAAGGAGGGATCAGCAAAATCACCTGTTGTCTTTTCCAAAATTAATATGACCCAACCCCCCTTCCTGGTTGGCAAAAAATATCATTACTCCCCCTATATTTCATCCAGTTTTTCATCCAGTTTTAACCCCTATAAAACAGGACAATTCCCCCCCCCCCCCCCCCCAGCTATATAGTTTTTCAAAATAACGTGCCCCCCCCCCCCCTCAATTTTGCTGACCCCCACACACTAAACGTCAAAGCACCCTACTGAATGGGGCTGAATCTCGTAGCTATAGGACTTCACTTGTGTTTGGCTAAAAGACTGACAAGTAAAGAACCATGATAATAATAATATTGTTTGCTTGACAGGTACTGGAAAAACGCTGCTTGCAAGAGCTGTAGCAAGTCAACTTGATGCTAACTTCTTAAAGGTAAATTTTAAGTGAAATTGTAACATGTATAATACCTGTTATATTATATGTAATATACAATATGAGTTCCTGATCTGTATGAGATATATCTCATACAGATTGGATGTGAATATAGTATACCAGTAGTACTTATAGAACTCCAACATCCATTCTTTGATATTTTACTAAACTTGTCAAGTGAAGATAAAAGTAAATCTGGCCAAGAAAATCCAAAATAAAACTCGGCTCTCTGGAAGATCAGCTTTGGCTGAAGGGACTTCCGACGTAAAATACTATTCTTTACTTTACTTTCTTCACGATTATGATTTCTTTTATCAATTCCTCATCAATTATTAAATGTGTTTTATCTTATATATTTTTATCTTTTCTTTGACAACAAGTACTTGACCCAATAAAAAGTATTCATTGACTTTTGTTTCTTGTGTACTAGGTAGTGTCAAGTGCAATTGTTGACAAATATATTGGTGAAAGTGCAAGATTAATTCGAGAAATGTTCGGTATGTTTGATTATAATAAATATATATGTATTACATGGCTTTTTTTACAGCCAATGTCATGAATATTGCCCACCAAGAAAGACATTTTAATGTTAAAACACTAAAAGAAATGTCCCATCACACCACATAAGTTGGCTCTGCACGTAAATGCTCGATGCTAGCCTTAGATTTTGTTCCATGTTCAATGTTACTTATTATACATCATTTTGAAATTAACTTTCAACTGCTGAATATAAATAAACAAAGAAAATTTTTGCGTGTCACTTGTTGTAGTGTTTATGTCTACTTTACTTTGACAACATTGATGACATTGACTGTAAGACTTGTAAAACATTACTGAAAAAACAGGAATGATTGTCACCATTCATTCATTCATTCGTCAAAACAGAAAGGTCTTCTCAAATAGAAATCTAGAAATTTAACATTTAATATTTCCTTCTTTATTCAGTAACGTTTTACAATTCTTACATTATTAAGTGGATAATTAAACTGACTGTTTTTATGTTACTTCTGAATCACTAAAAATTGTTTCCCATAAATTCACCTACATGTAGTATAGTTTTGTAGTAAGCATAATGTTGCCAATAACACAAACAGTAAGCATAATATATATTAAGCATAATACCATTTACTTGTACAAAGCTACATGTATAACAGTTTATTGTATTATTGTATATTTATAATAAATAAATGCTGATTTTGACTTAATAATGTTATATTTTTCAGGTTACGCAAGGGATCATGAACCTTGTATTATCTTTATGGATGAAATTGATGCCATAGGTAAGACATCTAAAACAATAATTATTTACTTAGGGCTGTCAGAGGGCTTTTTTCTTTGGGGCAAGTATCACAGGGAGCCTGGCTTTATCATATGTATTTTCTTTAGAAAGTTTACTGCTTTACCATATGTATTTTCCTTAGAAAGTTTACTTTGCTCTTTGTATGGGTTTCCTGTGTTTTGAGATTGACTCCCTGTTTGGGATCCATTAACGATGATAAAGCTGTGCTCCCTGTTGAATGGTTACATGTATGTTTGTCTTTGAATGGTTTGTTAGTTTTTGTTTATATGGTATTTGATTGTGTATTCCAGGTGGACGAAGATTTTCAGAAGGTACATCAGCTGACAGAGAGATTCAGAGGACATTAATGGAGGTATAGATTGATAACTTGAACATGGTTGTACATAATATACATTCTGCTGTTACATTGTATGTTAATATGTTTTTATAAGACTTGTGTATTACCTGCATGTTGATTGTTCCATGGCTGTGGTCATCAAGAGGACAGACACATTGTTGACATCATTTTGTCATGCAACACTCGTAAAAACTCTTAAAAATGTTTGGCATCTACTCATTATTTTTCCCTTCAAAAAGTCTGAATAAAGTAAATTATAATAAAAGTAGAATACACTTTTTGACTTCATTTATGATCAATAGAGCGAAAACACTAGAACCATAAAAAAATAGTTACTAACTAATAGTTGTGATTTAGTGACTATTCAGACAGTATCACTCAACCAGAAACATCAAATACAAAAGAAAACAATACCTCATTACAAATTTACTTATACGTCTTTTATAGTAACTAATAGTCACTAAATAAGAACTATTAGACACTAACAATTTGATTTTGTTTCATGGTTCTAGTGTTTTCGCTCTAACAGAACAGAAAATTAACTATGCTTGATTTGTTAAATCTCATTCCCTTGTTATTATATTTTCTTTTATAGCTATTGAACCAAATGGATGGTTTTGATGTTCTAGGACAGGTAAACGATTATCCATAATTCTGAATACTTCTACTAAGGATAATCACTATTCATTATGATTGGGGGTGCATTAGGACACAAACTTCCCTACTAGACCTCCCTTGGTCTGCACACAATTCTCTGATCTCACCACAATTTTCTAGCTTCTAGCTCAAGACACTCAGCTTACATATAATTACATATATATGCTGGTTGTTAATTGATGAGAGGTAGACCTGAGAACCAAGATAAAACAACACACATTGTATCAAACAAATGCACTTCACAAATAAATCAAGTTCTTTACAATCCTTGCCCTATCAAGCATGTGCTTGAACATTGGTGAGCCAATGTTTTTTTTTTTCCCCCTTCAGTAAAATGAAAATATATATAAATTGGTCTATTATTTTTATTTTTACTGAAACGTGTACTCAACCAAATTGATCAATGTATTTATTTGGGCTTATTTTAGGTCAAAATGATAATGGCAACCAATAGGCCAGACACATTAGATCCTGCTCTACTTCGCCCTGGTCGTCTTGACAGGAAAATAGGTAACAGATGACCGTACATGTGCTGCATTTGTATACTAGAGAACAAACACTAAAAGTTTACAACATAATTCTCAATGCTAAAAAAACATTGTTTATATTGTCCAATTAGTGTTATTATGTGGACACTAGAGTACACATAATATACCTGTGAAACAAGTAGTACTAATTAGTGCTAATTAAACAATTGAAAACAATAGAATTAGCATAAAATATCACTATTTAGTACTATTTATGGCCTCAAACCTACTCTCATAGTACTATTTATGTTTCACGCTTTTAATGTTTGTACTCTATTCATTTAAGGAATATTAAATGGTGCACTTGTCTTAGATATACTTTGATATAAACATGCTGGGAGCTACAGAGCAAGAGAAGGTTATAAAGAAATGAGACGTAGCCAAGTGTTTCTTTGACTTCTCGAGTGATCCAGCTACAGCTCACAGAGCGTTTATTTCAAAGGATATAGATGCAAGCGTATGTTTTATATTTCTTTTTTTAAATTATTTTGAGCTTTTTTGCTGAGCGTGTCACTGTCCTCTGATATTAACGAGGTAACCAGCCAATCAGAGCATGCGTAGTATGTCAAATATTATATAAGCTCTATACAAATTCAATAACAATTAATAACCAATTATTTTAAAATGCAAATATTGAAGAAGCCATCTTATTTGTTTTACTTCAGAAATTCCTCTTCCCAATGAACAAGCAAGGATGGATATTCTAAAAATACATTGTTCAACGATCACCAAACATGGTGAAATCGGTATGTTGTCTACATGTACTTGAGAGAGACAAATGGTTAACTTTTCTTTTACACATGGTGAACTAGTTGGAATTTTATCATACATTTTAAAAATAACTAGTGCGTTTACTCAGGCTACGTCATAGAGTAGTTGATACAACAATAGACCCATAGATAGAAAAGGTAAACCTAGACTCAGGCTCCCCTGCAGGGTAGCCTGAGTGAATAGTTTTCCAATATTGTGACAAAGGTGCTGAATATCATTTGAAGGTGTTTTTTTTTTACAATTTGGCTGGATACATTCATATTCATTTGCATGTACAAGAAACTCAATATTGGAAAAACCTTGTCAATATTTTAATTATTTTGTATTATTTGTGATATGTCACTCACTGATTGGATAATGTGTGCTTACACCATTATCAGTTTTGATATTAACCTGTCAATATTGTTTTTATTTGTAGATTATGAAGCTGTTGTCAAGCTATCTGATGGTTTCAATGGTGCCGACTTGAGAAACGTCTGCACAGAAGCTGGTAAGTAATATCTATATATAATACAGGGGTAGACAGAGGGGGGGGGGGGATGAACTGGGTAACTTTTCACACACACCCTCCCCCCTTTTTGCAGTAAAGTCCCGTTTTAGCAAAGAAAAGCGGGCACATTACAATCTTTGCGCTCTTGTGTCTGCCGTTATCTCCCAAAAGGATATCAAAGTTCACCTCCTTGTCAAATTTCTGGATCAGCCCCTGTAATAAGTACATCAAATAGGCATATACTTTCTGTACAAGACATCAAGTTTTGAGTTTAGTTGTCTGAAGCCTGGTTTGTAACCAAAGTCATCGCAAACAGCAGATGGGAAATTCATTTTGATTTTTTTCTGAACCTTCAATCTGTGTGGAGGTAAAAGCTTATCAACCAGTTTGAAGGCAGAGCTTGTATCAAATCAACCAATGACTGGATGAGCTCACATAAGCTTTCGCTCCACGTATGGACAAACCAGAAAATATAACTTAGATTTTACTGATTTTACGGCTTCCGGTAGCTCTACCAATTATAGCGCTTTACGTTTTGACATCTATTATAGAAGCTCGATGCGAGCACTCTTAGAGCGTCTAATTTTGTCCAAGATTGTAGCCTTAAACAAACAGGCTAGTGGCATCAACTACAATAATAAGTTGTAAATTGAATATATATTTCTATCAGTTATCAATTATTTTATGGTTTGTAAACCATAGATCAAAGTGTGCACTGATATAAATTTTGATATAAATTTGTTATTGTTATATTTCATAGGAATGTTTGCTATTCGCTCTGAAAGAGAGTATGTCATAGAGGAAGACTTCATGAAAGCTGTACGTAAAGTTGCTGAGAACAAAAAATTGGAATCCAAACTGGACTACAAACCCATTTAAAATAGTGGAAAGTGATTGCTTTGTTGTGACTTTGCATTGTGTTAGAAATAAATTACTGTTAGTGCGACTTATGTATTTTATTCATTTTTGGGGCGCAGAACCACATAAACCCCGGGGAGTTATGCAACGTTTTGCAAAATTTTGCAAAATGTAGGGGGGGGGGGGGGGGGACTCCCATAAAAAAATGGATAAGGGTGCCAGACGGAAGGTTTTGAAAATGACCCTAAAAGCTTAGGTTCACATAAATTTACTCAGATACTGATTTCAGACCCTAAACGGTACACCACATTTGAAAATTTTTCAATGTATAATCTAAAGTTCGAAAACTGACCCTAAAAGGTACGGTGCCAGTTCAAGACCCTAAAAGGTATGCGAGGGTCTTATTTTCGACCCTAAAAGGTCCGTCAAGCACCCCTATCCATTTTCTAAGGGAGTCCCCACCCCCTACATTTTGCAAAACCTCCATATTTCTCACTTAAAACTTTCATGAAATACATCATGAAAATCTTCATCTGGCACCCTTTTTGATGGCCATTTTTTTTGGCCACCATCTGGCCATTCACTCTTGAAAATGATGCCTGATGGTGTCAAAACGTGGAGTAAAAAGAAAAACCTTGTCGTTTTAAACTATTATCAAAACTACAAAAAATAAACATCTCATCCCTTCAACATGAAGCACAGGTAGCCCAAGCTCAGTTAGTGTTGATTTACTAAAGGGCATATGGGTACTTTTCAACCTTTGAATTTTTGCCTTAAAATTTAATAAAACTCTTACAGTGTCTTGTTGTTGATCTCTATAATCCTCTGAGTTAATTTCAGCGGATTTTGTTCAGAATTAATAATTACTTTCTCACTGCTTAGTCTCTGATCACAGCAAATGACTAATAGACAAAACAATACAATCATAACCCATTAATATTGACAGATAGAGACTTACTAAATTGTACTCAATATCTCAAATATGATTGGCTAAGAATTTGTTTTATTTTCACTGTTTTATGATTTTTAACAATGGATTAAAGCCAAGGCTTTTGGGACAAGTATTTAATTGCTTTTGCCCTAGGGCTTTGACTTGAGTACATTGTTTGAAAACATTTCCATATAAATGTAATAACAGCTAATGGCTATTTCAATGTTATGTAAGTTGTGCCCAATCACTGTTATATTATTTATTTGAATCAATAAATCATAGTGCAATAGTCACACATCTGATTAGAAAAATTGATTTATATAGAGTATTTTTAAAATTTTTACAGAACTGACTTACAGTGCGAATCACTAAACCGTGGGCACCCAGAAATACTTTAGAAATCGTTTATTGTTCGTTGAACAACTCACAAATAACTCTAACTACAAAAGGTTTATCATACTACACATCAGTCAAACTTATTGTGGTGATATAGTTGTCAGTCTGAGTTGTTCAACGAACAATAAACAATTTCTACAATATTTCTGGGTGCCCACGGTTTAATGATTCGCACTGTAAAACTATTTTTGAATTAACCCTTTTCAAGTCATTTGTCAGTTTTACAAAATAATAAAAAATAGCAAATTAATGTTTTCATACTATCATATAAACTCACTATATTATTCACAAACTAACGGTAATATTTAACATTACTTTTAACACAAAGTTATACTCATATCATAAAAATTATGTTTGCATAGGTAAAAAAAACTTATAAAAAATCACTTCACTTATTCATATTGATTTTCCAGAACCTCTCGTCATGATATCTGATGAGCCATTTACTTATCAGTAATCAACGAGAGATGCTCATGGAAATATTGATTTTACACAAAGAGGATTTTAAATATATTTTAAAAACTTTCTAAAATGTCTTATGAGTTAAGCATAGTTTGAATCCAACAATTTACATTAAGAACAGTTTGATTTTGTATATATTTTATACAACTATTTTAAAAATCGTAGTTGCAATCAAAGTTACAGTCCACACTCTGAAGCCTGCAAAGGGTATTTGTATGTCTACTCTTGTTATCGATTCATTCATAGCATATTTTGGTTGTAAGTGTTTGTGTTATATGAACATAGCAAGTTTTACAGTGATAGATGATGAAACAAATATTTATTTCAAAAGCGCGTAATGAATCACTCATTCAGTTCAGATTACCAACAACAGGTTCCCATTTAAATCTGTACTTTCCCATTTAAATCTGTACTTATGCAAATTGTGTTGATGTGTGCTAAACACACAGATCAACCAATCGGAGTATATTATTTCTGAAGTGAACTTCTCTGATTGGTTGATCTGTGTGTTTAGCACACAACACAATTTGCATAAGTACAGATTTAAATGGGAAAGTACAGATTTAAATGGGAACCTGTTCAACATACTTTGCAGGCTTCAGAGTGTTGACTGTAACTTGGGCTGCGATTTTTGAACTAGGTGTATAATTCTCCTCCTCCTTTCCCAATATAAAAATGATTGGCACCTCAAAGGTTTTAAAAGGAAGATCATGCTGTGTGAATACAAAGCTTAAGAAACAGAATATGGTAACCAGCTATTGTTCTTAACTGAATTGATTTGTGTTCACATAACACATAGGATTGTTCACATGTATGGAAGACTACATGTAATCAGTAAGGTAGTTGTACCTATTATCGCGCACATCCTATTATCATGCTTTTCATAAAAATATAATATATATCTTCTATTCTGCGTAAAAATGTATTGAAAAAAGTGGACCAAAAAGTTGGTTGCAACACAATAAGCAGCAATAATTGCTTTAATTAATTTTGAAACAGTTTTTTAGAAGATAAATATTATATTTCACGAAAAGCATGATAATAGGACGTGCATGATAATAGGTACGACTACCTTAAAGAACAATAGTTATTCACATCAGACAGCATGATATTTCAATTTGGTGTCTACCTGTAGACAAACAGATTCCATAAGATGGACCCAGTTTGCTCTTTTAATAAAAAAGAAATCTGGACCTCTTTACCTCTGTATGCAAATTGCCCATTTCAGACCATGTGTCATTCCCTTGAGAATTGTTTTATGATGAACGTGTTATATCATTTACATGTAAAAGAAACAATTCCCAAGGGTAGCATCACATGATCTGAAATGGGACAACAAACAAGGAAGGTAAAGAGGTCTATTTGGACCAACTCATGGAATTTGTAGAACCTGTTAAAACAATATTGTGTTTATTGAATGATGTTATGATGTGGATGATTCAGATGAACTTCTCTGTCTAAGAAGATATTCATCAACTGTCCCTTTTGTTCTGTTGACTTCCTTATTGACTGTTCTATCCTTGTCAAATTCCTCTTGTAGTTTCAGAGCCAATGCAAAGTCCTCTTCCTCTTGTTTTTTCTTTATTTTGCTCAGTTGCAGTGTACTTGTTCTGGCCTTTGATACTACTATGGGAGTTTTGGATTGGTGATCCTTTTGAGCTAAGAAAGAGAAGCAAACTCAGACATTAGTTACAGCAAAAACCCTTGTATAGCGACCAGCAAAATGTGAATTTCATTTTCAATTCATTTTTTTGATCCATTAATCAGTTTTGAGGCGGAGCTTACAACAAATTGGCCAATAAATTTACAAGTAAACATGCATGAAGCTCCGCAACCAAACTGATTATATAGGGTTGAAAAAGACCAACATTCAACTAAAGTTATGAAAGGGTTGCAATATGCAAAGATTTGTTGCTGTAACATCAATGACAAAACTAAAATAAGTAAATGAGCTCGATAAATGCAGCGATAAATGATAAGATTATTACAATTATGAATACTCTGAACCATAGGAACATAAAAATTGAATAAGTTGATAACAAAGAATTCTTTCTGATAAATAGTTATTGTGTAATTCTTACCAGATAGTTTGCTTGTTGGTGAGAACCACTTTTCTAAAGTATGACTCCCACTGGAACCTTTATTCTTGGCTTTGCCTTTATTAAAAACTGTTTTACAAGGTTTTATAGGTGTCTGAAAATAGAGAAACAATTAATTTATTATCACTAATTTAGAGTCTTATGGTAACAAACGTTTCCATGATTTGTTTGGATGAAAAAAAACAATCATCAAAGTAGAGTCTTTACACATTTTCTGACAGTGTTTATACTCAGGTTTCTCTTTAAATCTGGGGCCGGTTGTACGAAGAGTGGATAAAGTTATCCGCGGATAAAAGTTATCCACTGAATAGGTTTTTTTATAGATTTTATCCGCTGAATAAGGATTTATCCAGTGGATAGCCCTATTCACCCTTCATACAACCGGCCCCTGGTGTTTAGTGTTTTATAGACCGAAATTGAAATATGGCCTCTAATTAGTATATTACAACAACCATAGTTATATCAATGGAATTGCAATCTGCAGGTAATTACATGATTATGGTTAGTATTAGCTAGTCACTGAAGGTGGTCACTGCCTGGAACATCCTCAGTGGTTCTAACTTGTAGTCCCCTTTAAGGTCAGTGAGTCGAAGAATTTACACATAAAATAGTATTTATTAATAGAGCGGTCATTATTTATGGTGGGGTAGGGGGTGGGTGATTGTGAGGATGGCTTATGGAACTTTCAAGGCTTCTGAAGAAGGGGTTACTAATTTTCCAAGGCAACTGAAGGAGGGATCACGATTTTGGCAAACATCAGAAGGAAGGGTCATGAAAAACATGTTTATGGCAACAACCAACTCAGTCAATGAACGATTTGTAGGGCTGATGAGCTGGTTGTTAATATAATGCATTAGTCTGAAAGCAAGCAATTCAGCCTGTGTACAGCCATCCCCACCCCTCCCCCTATGGGGAGGAACTGGGAGGAAATTCTCCCTGTAGGGGGAGGGGTGGGGAAGGCTACACACAGGCTAAAATCAATATACCTGTGTTGGCGACTGGATCTGTTGTTGCAATCTCTTGGCTAATTCTTCATCATTGTCAATCAACTGTTGCATCTGATTATCTACCATTTGCTCCTCTTCCATTAGTCTATGAATGAACTCTTCACTGGCTTTAATTTCTTCTTCTCTAGCCTTACGAATCTGCAAATGAAACAGTTCTAAATTAATTATATATAATATCAATGGAAACTAGCAAGTAAACTAGTATAGGCTGCGTCGATGTTTGATGTAAACAATAGGTAATACAATGAAATTTGTAACACCGTAAAAAATGTTGACTTTACTTTACTAAAATAGAAGGTGTGAGGTCCCTATCATTTTGAGAATAGAAAATTACTGTCAGACAATTGACGGAGAGCCTCCTCTTTGTAAAGATCAGCTACATGACAACTACACTGCCTTTGTCGGCAAAAAGTAAAGTAAAATTAAGTCAACATTTTTTACAGGGTTACAAATTTCATGATATTACCTATCATATATATAATATCTATTATTAGAATTGAATGCTCTGAACATAAATCTGGAGAAAGACTGTTGATGCTGTTAGCTAAAGTTTCCACAACTTAAAATGAAGTAATTTTTCCTATGTTTAATTTTGAAAATAATTTTGTATTAAAAGCTAAGATTTGAATAAGGTGAGCTTTTGGACTAATTGTCCATCCTCAGGGCTATAAAGAATGATTAACCTGGGGGGTGGGGGGGGGAGTGATCATAAAAATATTTCATGTGCATACCTTTTAGGGTCCTTTTAAGGTTCTGGCTAAAAAATCAGTTACGTAACATGATCTTGTACCTGTAAGAGTCATTTTTACTCTGTTTTGTTGCTTTGTTGGGGTAGAAATCTACTAGGCTTTATCAGTTATTTTTATCTGTGCGTACCTTTTAGGTGATGTTTTCAAAACCTCCGCCGATCACCCCTACCACTTGGACAAAGGAAGTATCCCCCCCCCCTGGATGGCTAATGCACTTATCATCGGCTTTCCCGGGGGTCGACCCCCGGGACACCCCCGGAACACCCCCGGGATTAGTAGGGGATTAGTTGATTTTGGCAAGTTTTTCGTTCCCGCGGGGGCGGGGGATTATACACATATAGTAACGATTCGTTCGACCCCCGGGACTACCCCACGGGATTTGCCCGAATTGGGATTCCTGTGTCAAGTTTATTATTATGGGATGCGTAACACCATCGAGCACATAATTCGCTTGAAAGCTGCTTAAGGAGGCTCGAAATGGTTTCTGCATATATCTATATACCTACTTTATATTGCATATTATGCAGCATTATTGTGAAACTATACAGTTAACCGATATATCATTTTAAAGCTTATGGATCTAGAAAATCAATTTGTTTTAAATTATTGCGTTTGACGTTGTCATGACAACAGCAGGCTGCTGTAAAAAAAGACCTTAAATTCTTTTATTAAAGCTGATATCTCCAAATCCTTTTGGTGAAAGTTTTTTAAAACTTGTACATGTCTAGTTCCCTACCTGGTCTTGCAACTGAGGAAAAATAAAAAAAATCTGTAATGCGAAACCTTTAAAATATTTAAAAAATGATTTTTCTCTAGATATAAATGGTTTTTCATTACAGATTTTTCTTAAAAAAGACCTACTAAATCTAAACATTAATTGGAACAAAATGCCAAAAAATTAAAAAAATCTACCATTTAATTGTGTTGATATTAATAGAAATACATTTTGTACGCGTCAGAGGGGTCTTGTAAAATTGGCGATATTGCGCGCGCACGCGCTCGGTCAAAAAACCATTTCGAGCCTCCTTAAAGTGTTTGAAGACTGCTTTAATCTACTTGTTGGACTTGGCTATGCCTCTTTTTAAAGCTTGGAGTGGAGATCGAAAAAAGAGAAAGGCAGTTTTGGCCGAGGATTACAATGAATTTGTTTCTCGAGGTAAGAAAAACTAGTGTTGAGAAAGATTGTCTTACAGCTATAACCAGGCGAACTTATGATGTATGTGTTTTTCCGGTTTATTTGCATTTCCTTTGTTTTTATAATTCACTATTTTCGTTGAAAGAATTTACATAGCAAAAGTAAATATATCTAGATGGATTTCTGAGTATATGCTCATTGACCGTATTGAAAATATAAGCTTATTTTCCATTTGCAGCCAAAAAGAAACTTGACATTAGGGAAAGTGATTCAAAGGAAAGTGATGCAAATAAAGTTATGTTTGAGTATGCAGTGACATATTTTTTTAAGTGTTTCCTTCACGCCCCCGGGGGCGGGGCTTTTGACTCAGTTTTCGTGCCCTGTATCCCCGGGTCTTTGCAGTCTTTTGTTTGACCAAAATATCAATTCCCCGGGGGTGTCCCGGGGGTCGACCCCCGGGAAAGCCGATGATAAGTGCATAACAACCACGCAAGCTATGCACTAGTTGCACATATCATATCATATCTAAAAATAAAATTGTAACTGTAATTGGAAAATATACGTGATTGTGCCATGTGTATTATTGTTGTAAAGGCAGCATTGGGTACCTTTTTCATTTCTTCTTCATATTCACTGCGAATTGCTCCATTTTGGGATAGAACTCTTTTCAGTGGTCTTCTACCTACATCACATATCCATATCATTTAAGTACTGATATCAAGTTTATCATTAAAAAAAATTAAAGTAATTAACCATAATTTTTAAAATTAACTAAAGTTTTGTCATAATATTTAATCATATAATTAAATGATCGAGTATTTCAGCTTTTAAAAAATTCACACGTCAATAACAATAAAACGTCATTAAAATATAAAGTGAAAGCATGCCGGTACAACAGATGGTTTTTTTTTTTCAAAACTTTTGGTGTCTGAAGCTGGTTAAAAACAGAAACAACTCTTACTAAAACAGAAAACAACTCTTACTAGAAATCTTGAAAAGATATTTAAGACTTGAAGAACTTAACTAAGCAATAAACTAAGCTTACTTACTGTAGAAATCTTCGTCGTCATCATCTCCGGTCATTCGTCTCTCGCATTTCTTTGGAAAGAGCCTTTGAATAAGTTCCCACCGTTCTTGGCAAATAAGAGTTCCATTTCGAGCTTGTTTTCGAGCCCAACTTGATATTCTAAGCCGACAAATAGGGCATTGCAGGTTCGCTTCTTGGACATTTTGAGTGAAACATACTTTACAAAGTTCGTGATTGCATGGCATTACAACTGGCTCGATTAAAAGTTGAAGACATATTGGACAGAGAAAATCATCATCTGAAACCTCTTCAGTTTGATTTTCTAAGTTTTCTTCTCTTTTTCGCTTACTATTTGGACTTCTAGAGCAAAGTAAAGGGTTGTGTCTCAAGTCAGCCATTTTCTTACAGCCGCCATATTATTGTTCGACGCCAGGCTAGACGACAGGTATTTTGGCGGGAAAATGGGGAACCTAGCACTGAGTACCACAGGTAGCCCAGTATGGACGATATGAATGACACAAGACAGGGATGATTTATTTATTAAGAAAATGTTTATTTACAAATTAACTATCATTATTCCCATCTGTGAGTTCTCTGTCTCTATGTAGCAGTGTTTTTCTGCAAAACAAATAGTATTTAATTGTAAAACGTACGTGATCTTGTCATCACAAAAGATTGAATATTTATGATTATAGATATCTTGTATATTCTGACAACTAGTTGTACATGCCAGCTTTATAACTGCACATAGCATGCAAATATATTTTCTATTTCTTTTCTATTATTTTCAAGATATTGTAGTTATCAGGTTATTTAACTTATAATTTTAACATATTTAACTTATTTTAACTTACAAATAGTTGTTAGCAGCTTGAAGTTCCTCTATTTTTTGTTCAGTCTGCACCATCCATTGCTGATATTTTTCTCCCCAGGATAATTTCAGCTTTTGATAAAAGAAAATCAAATAAATACCAAATAAATGAATGAGAGAATTGACTGAGAATAGAAAGGAAATGAATAAATGCATGAGGGAATGAATATATGAATACATGGGAAAATGAAGGAATGAAGAAATATGAACGAATGAGCTAATGCATGCATGTACACATAAATATATAAATAAACAACCAATGAAAGTACATATTATTACAGTGAGGATACTCAAACCGTGAACACTTCACTTTTTTCATGTTATTATTTTCTGCACCTTCTACTGCTTTAAAACCTCTAAAAACGAAGCAGTGAGTTCAAACACACTAAGTGTTCATAATAAATCTTATTTCTAATCTATTCACTCATGGGATGTGAGTAAAAAAAAGTAACCAAAAAAACTCAAAGTGTTCACGGTTCAAGTGTCCTCACTGTAAGATAATTTAATAAAATATTCACCAAATCAGAAAAAGACAAATAAATTTCACCTCAATTTTAAGTTTTTCCTCTTTTTCACACCACCCAGCTTCTTTCTTGCTGAGCTGTTCATAAAGGTCTTCTATACACAGTAGCTGTTCTGCAATCTGTGTCTTCAGCTTCTCATTCTGTTCTTGCATTTCTTTGTACTTTTCTTGTAACAGTATCAGTTCTAATTGAGTCTTAGAATCCTTTCAAAGCAAAAAAATGCAACATTTTGAAAATAATGGATTTATCATTCACCACATAGATCTCAATCTGTTAAACTGCACCAGGGGCGGACCTAGGGGGATTTTCCTAGTGCATGGCCACTGACACCCCCTATAACTCTGCAATTACCCCTATTTTACTTAGGGCACCCCCTAACACACAGAGCCCTTCATCTGCAATTAGTACAACCCCCTGACAAATTGCTGGTTCCCCTCTATGCACCCTATGGAATAATACCTTTTGATATTCACGTTTTACTTTTTCTATTTCATCAGCATGAGTTATCTTGAGTTGTGATATGTGATTTTTCAGACTTTCAATCTCTTGTTCTTTGTATTGTCTATTTTCTTGAAGCATCTTGTTATGGTCCTGCTTGCAAGAACATGCAGCAATTGAAGTCTGCTTTTGTCCCAATTTTGGAACACCACTTGTTACATACTCTTTATCCTTCTTCACAATTGTTTGACTTTTTGCTTTACGTAAATCTTCAAGCCTTTTCTTAAGTTCAGATACTTGTGCTTCTAACTTTAGAAAAAGAAGAAGAAAAACAGAATGTTGAAAAAGGAATAAATATGAGTGAAAAGTGTACTTCTGAAAGTACGTGATTTCAGTGAAAAAATAAAAACGCCTTTTTTGTCACTGACTACAACAGTTATTTTGATATTTTTCTATGTGTATTTATATGCAGTTAAACCTTGACAATAACCTATTAGAGTACAAAACATCGTTAGTAATGTACCTCTTTAATGCGATGTTCACTATTGACCTTTATAGCACTAGTTTCTTTCTTGGCTACAGCTGCAGTAGTACTCGATTTACGACGTGTTGCCATGCCAATCTACAGAAACGTTCTCCACATGAGTCTACACACTCAGATTTATGCTCCCCTCCTCATTAAGATAAATATCAATCATTTGAAGCCGTATTTGCAACTACAGAAGCACCAAAATAATGGCCACAAGCTTAAGCTGCAAGTAAACTGCGTGTTTATACAGCTAGTTCGAGAGTTTCTAAAGTTTTTGTTGTGAAAATGGGCTACCTTTGGTTAAAAATATGGCGTGGTTACACTTCCTCGATAAAGAATCGTGCAACGATCGTGAAAAAATCGGAATAACTCGTATATGTTCGTAGACCAATCGGACACAACTTTACAGCCATGCCGATATGAGAAGATACAGAAATTAATGCACACGTTTTCATGAAAATCTAAATCATTTTTATAATATGCCTCTGAATATTGCTAGGGGATTGTTTAGGGGAGCCACACGAGGAGTTCTGACTGGAAAGAAGGGCAACAAACAGTTTTATAAAGGTATTTATAAGACCATGTTGATTGATCATAATTTGTCGTACAACTCGTCCGTATAATTCTAGTAGCTATCAAACTAACTTTCACTTTGCGAGGATCATGAAGAAAGCCGAAGTTCATTGTTTTATTAGCAATGCAATGCAATGCAAAATCCAAGTTAAAGGAAAACTAAATGTATTCATGATTTTTTGTTTTGAAATCATGTCCTGACCACAGGTAGCCCAGAATATTGTTCTCTTGTTTTATGATAGTAGTGACAGTAGAAAAAAAATGTATGCGATGATGTACTTCTTAGGGATATGAAAGGGGTAACATGGACAATTGGAGTCTATCAAGTTGTTATGGCAACACACAACATTACCTTAAAAAGAGGCAACATGCTTATTCTTAAATCCGACATACCACATTGAAATGTTGAAAAATGGTGACATTGACATACAAAATGAGACCAAAAATGACACCAACATTTTGACTCTAGGAAAAGGTAACACAAATGTTTGAAATTAACAACAAAGTGACACTAGACCCCCTTTATGCACCTATCAATGTCTTGCCCCAACAGGGGGAGTGTGGGCAAAGTCGGGCTATTAAACATAAACTTTACCCTTACCTGGGGCTGCTCAATGTTTTTTGACAATTTCATCACAAAGTTCTGCATCCACAACAGTAAATATATGAGTAAGTATATGAATTTGACGTCCCCAGGATAAGAACTATTGACAAAAAGATATGAAAAATGTCAATAGCCCCTGGGTATGCCCGCACTCCCCCTGTTGGAGCAAGACATTGATAGGTGCATTATAGGACCTACAAGTGACGACATGAGAAACATTGGTCATTATTAACCTCATTTCAAATGCCAATACACACTGCTCTCACAAAACTTCATTGGGTGGATGTAATAGAAGTACTAAGGTTGTTACAAAGCCTGGATTTGGCCTCACACAATGACTGGCATATTATTTGCATTAACCTGTATTAGGGGGGCATATAAAGATCTCTGCGGTTATAAGAAACCTTCTCTGTGACGAACCTTAGAATATAACATATACCAGCTAGGTAACCATTTACAGATTTGCCCATTTCAGACGTCAAACTTATGCCACTTCAAATCTAATTGCCTTCAAGGTTGAGCACTGTCTTCTATGTAGATCAAACTTAACACATATTGTCTCCTGACACTAAATGCCTGGGCAAAGAGCTTTAACATTGCCATTCAACAAAATCAAACAGATGTTGAAGTAAATGTTGTTCAAAGCAGTTTGCTTGGCCTAAGGCAACATAGCTGATATTGTACATGGTTCGTAGTTATCAGCCTTTTCTAAGCCACTGGCCTCAAACGCAAATATATTCAATATTGAATTGTTTTATTGCAAAATATCTAGTACACACATTTATTGTACTGGTTGTTTTATTATAGGCCGAGGTGTAAGACCCCCAGGATATCATACAAGTAAAGGTACAAATTTATAATATACATCTTTGGCAAAATAATACATCTATATTAATAATATATATGTGATGATTTCTATGTTTTGATTATAATGTACATTGTAGAAAAGATTAATAATATATACCTCTTTACCTTCCTTGTTTGTTGTCCCATTTCAGATCACATGATGCTACCCTTGGGAATTGTTTCTTTCACATGTAAACGATATAACATGTTCATCATAAAAAAAAACAATTCTCAAGGGAATGACACATGGTCTGAAATGGGCAAATTATTTGCATACGGAGGTAAAGAGGTCTATTACCATTGAAATAAAAGAAAAATACCCCTTTTACTCCGACCAACAAAATGCTTCAACTATCATCAACTATCATAGCCGTTTGACCAGCGCTTAACTCCAAAACTGATTGACGGTAGGAACATCTGAAATCAAATAGAAATTCACAATATGCTAGTTGCAATGCAGCAATTTTCACTGTAATATTAACAAAATGACATCTGAGTATCTAAGTTTATTATTATTCAACAGGTGGCTATAAGATTGTCCAGAAAAAAGTTCCTGAATTTATATTTCCAGATTTAGAAGGATTTGAGGTGTGTTTTAGGATTCGCAGGTTGTAATAATAGGTAGTTATTCTGCATTTGAGATACAGTAATAGCCCGCGTATAAGAACCTACATTTTTAAATTTTGGCCTAAATAGGTTCTTATAAGTATCTTATATAAATGGTACTTCTTATGTGGAAGGTTCTTATACACAGGCCATTACTGTACTGGACCGGAACTCTGGAGCCGGTTGTACGAAAGCCGATTAGCGCTAATCCAGGATTAAATCGAGGGTTAGATTAACCCAGGGTTAGTTTTGCGTTGCTCAAAGGTCGATTAACTTTAACCTAGGGTTAAAAATAGCTAATCTAGGGTTAAAATTTAACCCTGCTAGCGACCAAGATTAACTTTTTAATCCACGATTAAAGCTGACGAATACAAAATGGCGGACCTGTTTGATCACAATAAATAAGACAAAAACTACTCACATGTATCCTTTAATTCCAATAGATAATCCTTTGAGTACTAATAATGAATTTACAGTCTTTACAGATTTTCTTCGCTATTTGAACTGGAAGTGCTTAGTGATCACTCAAACAGGAAACCCAAAGCGATCGAAATTCATTGTTTGGGTTTCCTGTTTGAGTGGTCAATAAGCACTTCCAGTTCAAATAGTGAAGAAAATCGAGCAAAAAACGGCAAAAAAGACTGTAACTTCATTATTACTAAACAAAGGATTGTATATTTGGGTTTAAAAGATACATGTGAGTAGTTTTTGTCTTATCTATTGTGATAAAACAAGATGATGACGTGTACAAAACTGGTAAAAACCGGTTTTAGCAAGTTTAATCCAGGATTAGTAAATCCAGGGTTAGTTTCCCGTTCGAACAACGCATTTTTAACCTAGGATTTACTAACCCTGGGTTAGGGATTTTAATCATAGATTAACACTAATCCGAGGTTAATTTTAATCGGCTTTCGTACAACCGGCTCCTGGCATATAATGAATTGAATTGAAAAGTTACAAAGGCACAACATCTTTCACATTATTTTTTCACTTGCTGGGCTATGGAAAAGTTATGAATTTTTTGTCGGTTGCCCAGCTCCTACCTTGCAAAGAACTGTTTTTGTTGTAATTAAAAAACGGCTGCTGATTTTACTTTTCGCTTGTGTGGTTTTGGAATTTTGAGTAATAGGCTTTGAAAAAGTTTTCGAAATTTTCTATGAGGATTCTGTACGAACCCTGTTATCACTTCCCAGCAAGTCTGTCTCCCCATTGCTTCACTTAATTATCTATTGAGTAGTATTTGTAAGCATTTGGGATGATCGGCATACTGTTGGACATATAAAATAATATAAGAAAAGAATGGATGGATAAGCGCATGATAAAGCACACTAATAATTAAAATAATAATAATATCGAAAAGAAAAATGTATTTTAAATAAAAAATTACAATAGGGCATGAAGTCCCTGACAAAGGCACTCTCCATCATTGTCATCTAAGTGTTTTAGATGAATGTAGGAACTGTATTACATTCAACTCTTATAATAACTGTTGATTGTTTGATTTGTTTAGCTAAAGCCATATGTTTCATACAAAGCACCCAAGGTAGATGAACCTCCAATGACTGCAGAAAGACTACTCCAGACGATAAAAGATAACATTCATTTAATTAAGTTTAGAGAAGTTCCTTGATCTATGTATGCTTAGTCTCCTATACAGCTGCAGTTTATGTTATCATCTTGGGGGTGTACTCCCTTTGTCCAAGTGGTAGGGGTAATTGGCGGTCGATTTTGCAAATGACTCCTTAGAGGGTCCTGAAAAGGAAAAATGGGTGCTGGGATCGGCCTTATTTTTGACTGGGAAAAAGGGGTTGGATGCACTGGCACTGGGATTTACAAATAAAAGAACAATAGAAAATGGGTATGGGATAGATAACTTGAGCAAAACTGATGGGATTATGTGATTTTTGACTGGGATTTGGTCCAAATATAAACTGGGAAATTGAATTCGGACGACCCCCCCCCCCCCCCCCCCTCCTTCAGGACCCTACCCCAAGGGTACGCATACATTAACTCAATGCCTTGTTAATTTCAACTACTAAAAGGTACGACACAAACTACTGCTGTGTAGGAGACTAATATATGCTACACTTACATCAATTGTACAGTCAAGTAAATATCAAACCATATTGTAACTGTCCAAAAACGTTTATTATTCAAATAATAAATGAATAAGTCACTTTTTTAACATCTCAATATTCTGGCAAGGCGCAAGTGTTGAGGAGATTTAACGTCTCAATCTTCTAGCTGGACGCAATCGGGGAGACTCACTCACGCTCACTACCTCTACGTTTATTTTTTTGCACACAACTCGGCTCACATGTTCATTTTTGTTGAGAGATAACCCGGAGAAAAACCCTCAACTCAGGGTTTGTTCTAACAAACTCAACTCACATAATCCATGCCCGAGCCGGGAATCGAACCTGGCCACCCATGCCACCCATACCCTACATTACCTATTTTATCACTCAACTCTGTTCACATGTTGATTTTTGTGGAGTTAGGATAACTAGATACCCCAGGGGGACCCTTGTGTCATTGGAGAGAACAACATAATACTGCAACACAAACCTGGACGTCAACTGTCACACGTGTGGTAATTAAACTGCCACCGATAAAACAGGAGCCTGTTTCAAGGTCGTGACGAGGGATGTGGGATCAGGGATCACATGCCTGGGATCGGGGATTACGTAGTCCGAATCAGCTGGAATCAGGGATCACATATAGGGTTCCATAAAACTGAATATTACCACCTACTATAAGATTACTTAAAAACAATAATAATAATAGTTATATATTATGTAGAATTTGTTGTTGTTGTTTCTTGCCAAACCTTGGCTTGTAAGTAGTAGGTGTGTCAGTCATTTTAATTAACGAAATTATCACAGTGTTTGTTTTCGACCAATAATAAGTAATTATCAGTTATGGTGCGTCAAAAAACAAGCTCTCTTTATATGATCTAGATCTGTATAATTATTATATAAGTAAAAAGATAAACCTCCGTTTTCAAAAATATCCAGTCTGGAGAGTGTACTCGAAAACATCCGATTTTGGTGACCGAAAACGCCGTTCACGTGTGGTCGACGGAAGGCGTAAACGGAGAAAAATACCCGGATACGTTTGGAGAGGGCCTGAAATACATTTCGCCATAATTTTGCAATTTTTGTAAATTCTAAACCTTTATATCTCTGAAATGCTGGTCGATATCCAGTAATACTGTACCATCGTATTATGTCATACATGTAGAAGTGATTTTCAAAGAATAAAGAATTGTTGTTGTTGTTGTTAAAGTGATTTTACTTGAAAAACAAGCCGTTCGCCGTGGGTGTGATCACTTGGTGAGGGAGTGGTCATTTTTATGACTATGATAACTGACCTGCCTCGACTAGTTATGATAGCTGACCTGCCTGTACTAGCTATGATAACTGACCTGCCTCGACTAGCTATGATAGCTGACCTGCCTGTACTAGCTATGATAACTGACCTGCCTCGACTAGCTATGATAGCTGACCTGCCTGTACTAGCTATGATAACTGTCCTGCCTCGACTAGCTATAATAACTGACCTGCCTTGGCTAGCTATGATAGCTGACCTGCCTGTACTAGCTATGATAACTGACCTGCCTCGACTAGCTATGATAGCTGACCTGCCTCGACTAGTTATGATAACTGACCTGCCTCGACTAGTTATGATAGCTGACCTGCCTGTACTAGCTATGATAACTGACCTGCCTCGACTAGTTATGATAGCTGACCTGCCTCGACTAGCTATGATAACTGACCTGCCTCGACTAGCTATGATAACTGACCTGCCTCGACTAGCTATGATAACTGACCTGCCTCGGCTAGCTATGATATATAAACTGACCTGCCTCGGCTAGTTATGATAACTGACCTGCCTCGACTAGCTATGATAACTGACCTGCCTCGGCTAGCTATGATATATAAACTGACCTGCCTCGACTAGCTATGATAACTGACCTGCCTCGGCTAGCTATGATAGCTGACCTGCCTCGACTACCTATGCTATCTGCGGGTCAGTGTATTAAGCTACATGCATATTCTACTACTAACAAAACTACAAAAAATAAAAATATATAAAACTGAATATTACACCTGTTGTTGTTGTTGTTGTTGTTGTTGTTGTTGTTGTTGTTGTTGTTATAAGTAGTGGGTGCGTCAGTCATTTTAATTAACGAAATTATCATAGTGTTTCTTTTCGACCAATAATAAGTAATTATCAGTTATGATGCGTCAAAAAACAAGCTCTATATATAGCTATATAGATCTGTATAATTATTATAGAAGTAAAAAGATAAACCTCCGTTTTCAAAAATCTCCATTCTGGAGAGTACTTTCTAAAACATCCGATTTCAGTGATCGAAAACGCCGTTCACGTGTGGACGGAAGGCGTAAACGGAGAAAAATACCTCCGTTTTCAAAAAATTAATACCCTGATACGTTTGGAGAGGGCCTGAAATACATTTCGCCATAAATTTGCATTTTTTGTTTATTCTAAACCTTCATATCTCTGAAATGCAGGTTGATTGATATCCAGTATTAATGTACCATCGTATTATGCCATACATGTAGAAGTCATTTTCAAACTAAACCAGTAGAGAATAAAGAGTTGTTGTTGTTGTTGTTGTTGTTGTTGTTGTTGTTGTTGTTGTTGTTGTTGTTGTTGTTGTTGTTGTTAAAGTGATATACTTGAAAAACAAGCCGATCGCCGTAGGTGTGATCACTTGTTGAAATTACCGCAGTGTTTGTTTTCGACCAATAATAAGTAATTATTATCAGTTAAGATGCGTCAAGAAACGTGCTCTATATATTGCTATATATATCTATATAATTATTACAGAAGTAAAAAGATAAACCTCCATTTTCAAAAATATCCAGTCTGGAGAGTGTACTCGAAAACATCCGATTTTGGTGACCGAAATCGCCGTTCACGTGTGGTCGACGGAAGGCGTAAACGGAGAAAAATGTACCATCGTATTATGTCATACATGTAGATGTGATTTTCAAACTAAACCAGTAAAAAATATAGAATTGTTGTTGTTGTTGTTATCAAACTGATATACTTGAAAAACAAGCGTTTTGCCGTGTGTGTGATCACTTGGTGAGGGAGTGGGCATTTTTTAAAGATAAACGCAAGAGTCCAAGTCACAAATTATATCATTAATTACCATCCTTCACATATCCAAAACATATAAGCTCCCCATGATCCCTTCTTCCAACCAACCAACTCGCTCTCCCAAACCCACCCACCAAATACGATATTTCTTAGTGGCAGAAATTCCTAAAAACCACTGTTATCTATATAATACATATACTTTTTGAACCTTTGATTCATTTTACTATTAATCTAAGTATTTTATTGATATTTAGTATGTCATATATTTATGTTCTATATATTCAATATAGCATCCATGTCAAGAAGAGAAAAGTAAAGGTCAACAAATTACACACATATATATATATATATATACCTATACAGCTATTTCAAAAAACGTAGAATACTGAATAGTGCATTCTGAATAGTGCATTGCAAGACCGAAATGCATTATGGGTCATGTAATATTGTTTAAAGTAAAATACATAATAACTTCGTTATTTTATTCTTAGTGCAATTCATTCAAAACAATATACGAGCTAGTTATGGGGAGTAAATATATTATTTATTTGTATATGTCTTTTTTATTACGAATAAATGAGACCCACAATACCCTTTGAAATTGAAATGCACTATTCAGTATTCAACGTTTTTTGAAATAGCTGTATATAATAATTAACTGACCTGCCTCGGCTAGCTATGATAACTGACCTGCCTCGACTAGCTATGATAACTGACCTAGCTGCCTCGGCTAGCTATGATAGCTGACCTGCCTCGACTACCTATGCTATCTGCGGGTCAGTGTATTAAGCTACATGCATATTCTACTACTAACAAAACTACGAAAAATAAAAATATATAAAACTGAATATTACACCTATTACTTGAAAAAATTATAGATATATACATGTATTTCTAAAAACAATAATAATAGTTATATGTCATGTAGAATTTTTATATGCTGGGAATAAAAGTTGGTTGTTGTTGTTGTTGTTGTTGTTGTTGTTGTTGTTATAAGTAGTGGCTGCGTCAGTCATTTTAATTAACGAAATTATCACAGTGTTTGTTTTCGACCAATAATAAGTAATTATCAGTTATGGTGCGTCAAGAAACAAGCTCTCTTTACATGATAGATCTGTATAATTATTATAGAAGTAAAAAGATAAACCTCCGTTTTCAAAAATCTCCATTCTGGAGAGTGCATTTTAAAACATCCGATTTCAGTGATCGAAAACGCCGTTCACGTGTGGACGGAAGGCGTAAACGGAGAAAAATACCTCCGTTTTCAAAAAATTAATACCCTGATACGTTTGGATATAGGGCCTGAAATACATTTGGCCATAATTTTGCATTTTTTGTTTATTCTAAACCTTCATATCTATGAAATGCAGGTTGATTGATATCCAGTATTAATGTACCATCGTATTATGCCATACATGTAGATGTGATTTTCAAACTAAACCAGTAGAGAATAAAGAATATTGTTGTTGTTGTTGTTGTTGTATTATGCCATACATATGTGAAAGTTATTTTCAAACTAAACCAGTAGAAAATATAGAATTGTTGTTGTTGTTGTTAAAGTGATATATACTTGAAAAACAAGCGTTTTGCCGTGGGTGTGATTACTTGGTGAGGGAGTGGTCATTTTTTAAATTAAAAGAAACCTAAAAACGCAAGAAACCCCCTTATCAGTTTGTTTGACGTCATCGTTCTTCATACCATCATGTACTTTCATTATAGCGTACAGTTATTACGTAAATCGTTGCTTAGGCCGGTGGTTGCTATGACATTCATTTCGTCAAAAAATACTTTTTGATTTGTGGTTTTCTTCAAGTCGAAGGAATTTCGAAATAGAACTAGGTTAGAGAAAGCGTGAATTTCAGGATTTTTTTCGATTGAAAGCCAGCTCAGAAATTCAAGATCCCGGCCCCTGGATATCTTATCTGTGCTATTTGTTATAAGGGCCTTAGTAACGGTGTCTCGTTTCTTGGATATTGATCGTTCGCACACTGAAGATAACGGTCATTTTAGTACGATCAGCAATAGTCATGATGTCGACACAGATGGCCCAACTGTCAGCTACTACAGTGCCTCTGCGTAGAACCAACGCACGATCGAGAAATCCTCTTTATTTGGAAGTTGTGAAGAAAGAGACAGCCAAAGCGAACAAAAGGAAGTAAGTCAAATATATTTTTGAATTTAATACTAATATTCAAAACTGTGCATGTTAACATTTTAAAGGAACTTTAAAAATGTAAATGGTTTTGTTATTATCTGTGTTATACTGCTATAATATATCTATATAATATATTGTATTTCTAAGTTATATAATCAAATGCTGTAATTTCGAGAAAGGCATACTGGTTTGCGGGAGCCTTGCTCTGTTGTATAATCCCCACCAAATTCTTCTCTTTGTATATATAATATATCCTTTATAATAAAACAAATAAATCAAATAGATATGAAAACGACAAAGGAAACAATTCAGTCAGGGTCTTTTTTCCTTGCTATTTCTCATCTGATAATAATAATCAATCTTTATTCAGGAAAGCCTACGTTACATAAGTGTTTTGCAGTAGGTTCCTGCTACACTGGCTTAAAGCAGAAGAAGTTTTTGCCGTTTTCTGTTTTCTGTTACTAAAGGGAACTATTTTTTTTCCGAAATCATTTTATTCAAATATTAAAAAAAAATTGTTTAAAGCAATTACGCAGTGAATTAGTTAATTCTTAGCCATGACGTACTTCATCGATTTTTCTGCTCTATTCAAAACATTTGTAGATGCTATTAAAACACCAAGTTTATCAGTTTACGAATAAAAAGCTAAGAAATACTAAGAAATAAGTGGAAGTTATGCTAGTTGTACGTGCACCATAGCATGCATGCGCAACTGAAAGCATAAGAAACAATAACGTTCCCATGGAAACATACGGTCAAGTCTGATTGGTCAACTTTAGTGACCAACCATTAGAAAAGTGATGGGGGCGGGAGTTTCAAAGAGGAAATTTTTTTTTCTTCGGTCGTCATATTGGAAATAATTCTTTTTAAGACTTTGTGGCTGGAAATCTATTTTTTTTCCTGTTTGTTGATGTGAAATTTTTTTTTCTTGCATTTTGGCTGGAAATATATATTCTTTGTTCTTAACTCCCCCCCCCCCCCCCCCCCCCCCCAGTTTTGATTAGTTTGTGATATCTATATTATGATAATTACAATAATCATGATGATGATAATCATTACGAGCTTATAACAATTATTCCCTCATGCATTCCATCGCGCATTCGAACAATTATTTATTAAATTAATTATCATTCATTGAATATTTATCAAATGTTTATCCATTGGTTATCACCCATTCATTTTCTAGTTTCTTTCTTTCTTTCTTTCTTTCTTTCTTTCTTTCTTTCTTTCTTTCTTTCTTTCTTTCTTTCTTTCTTTCTTTCTTTCTTTCTTTCTTTCTTTCTTTCTTTCTTTCTTTCTTTCTTTCTTTCTTTCATCTATCCAGTACGTGTATGTGCGTTATTCTCATTCTTTTCTTTACTTTATTAATCATTTCTTTTTTTCTCTCTCTTTTTTCTCTTTCTTCTTTCTTTCTTTCTTCCTCTTTCTTTGTTTAGTTCTTTCTTGTTTTCTTTCGCTTATTCTTTCTTTCTTTCTTCCGGCTCTTCCTCTCTTTCTTCCTCTCTTTCTTTCTTCCTCTCTTCCTTCCTTCCTCTCTTCCTTTCTTCCTTTCTTCCTGTTTCTTTCTTTTAGTTCTTTCTTGTTTTCTTTCTCTTTTTCTTCCTTTCTTTCTTCCGGCTCTTCCTCTCTTTCTTCCTCTCTTTCTTTCTTCCTCTCTTCCTCTCTTCCTGTCTTCCTCTCTTCCTCTCTTCCTCTCTTCCTCTCTTTCTTTGGATTCATTCATGCGTCAGTATGGCATATCTTAGTGGCCATTAATACTGATTATCATTTATTGACGCGATTATTCCCATGATGACCTCTTCTGTGAGAACATTTACTCAAAGATTATCGATAGATATAACTCGAAATGACGCACTATCATAGACTAAAGCCAATCAGAGATGATCGATACATGAACAGTGATTTATCAACAACTTGGCAATTATTGTTATACTAATTTACCTTCGTCATAATTGAACATCTTACGATAGCGCACTTTCTTCTGCTTGCATTGCCGCGTCGTCGTATTTCATATCGCTGATAGTATAGCGCGAACGTTCTATATTAATAATTTAAGGAGTTCTATTGTTCAAATGATAAACCCAATTTCATTGAAGGCTTTCAAAACAGTGTCCCTTATGACAATACCTGCTATTAAAACAAGGCTCCTGATTGGCCAGGAATCATATTGACGTCATTCTTATGACGTCAATATGGCAACCTTTAGCTATGACATTCATCCGTTTCAAGAAAAAACGTTCAAGAACTACTAGGCGAACACGGAATTTCAAAACCTTGACATTTCAAACGGTCCTCACGATAGAAAGAATAGTATTGTATGAAGAAACAGCAAAAAGTTGTAATCACATCACAAACATGGTATTGGATAGGGAAAGTATGTTTGTAAGTCAACATTACTGCAATTACGGCCTCACAAAACTGCGAAAATCTAGACGGTAAGATATTTTAGTTAGTTAGCTATGTACTTTAGGACCAGTAAAAATCATGCTTTTAAAATCACAACAAAATATTTTCAATGGTTATTTACAGTTCACATTGTTCCAAAATATTAATATTTAAATTTTGAAATTTTGAACTGAAGCGGTACAAAAAAAATGTTACTCAATCGCTCACTACCGTTATATTTCATTCGGCTAGTTTCTTGTTAATCTATTCTTTTGGATTGTAAACAATTCATTTAGATCAAGCGAAATAATGTAGGAGTTTTGAACAATTTACGCAATCTGACTCAATAAAATATAATTCCTGTTTACCTTCGTACGTACGGCAGGCCGTGACAGTACGTGCGTGACAAACCACGTAATACAGTGTAACACAGCTTCGGGGTAATTACCATAGGTAGTGGGATCACGTCTTTGGCCTCTCCAGTGTTTCGTTGATAACTCTATAAACGAGAAACTCCTATAAAATAAAAAAAACTCCAAAATAACGCAAATATCGAGGATTTACAAGTGAAGGTAATTTATATTTTGCCCATTATTGGAGTTTTACGTGCCAATTATTTTAGTTTAGTCGGTTCGAGTCAACTGGTATCTTAGATCATTCTGTATTTTCTAACGTTGTAATACCCTGCGAGCAGAAGTTCCTTTCTCTTACCTTTTTTCTCGTCGTTCCAGGTAAGAGAAAGAAAACTCTGTTCGCAGGGTAAAGTTGTACAAATATTCGATTCCAAAAACTGAAAGAGAAAATGTTCATAAATATCAAGTTAAATATGGAATACTTATGTTTTTTAATGAGGTGTTTCTCTTTGTGTTTGACAAACTGAGTACGTGCAAATAAGATTTTGAATAAAGCACCGAACAAAACAAATTAACATCTCGGTAGAATCTAGCCTGCGTAAGCAGACCCTTATTAGCGCTCACCAACGGGAGACGTTTCGAGCGCTAATAAGAGTCTGTTTACGCAGGCTAGGTAGAATCTCACGTATTTCGAAAAAAAAGTGAAATTTTAATGTAAAATCTAATAATTCGATTAAGGTTAAACTTCACTTCTTGAGACTTTAATTATTTAGACGAATTTTTCCAGTTTTCGGAAACGGAAAAGTGTTTTGTGGTGCGCCGTGTCGTCAGTGAGCGGTCGGTTACGTCAACTTGTTCGAGAACTTTCCGGAGATTTGCCGATCGGAACCGATCTTGTTCGGGTGAGTTCGGATGTTTGTTATTTAGCTGTCGACAAGCCAACGAAGATGGCTCGAGATAGCTCTTTGTTTGGTGTTTATTGGAGTGTGTGAGGGACGTGTCACGGCATGTGAATAACCTTTCAGTGTGGCAATATCAAAACAAATCACGAGGCGACAAGAACGTGACCTCTGCTGAGGTGTGGAGCGAATGCCAATGATCCTCCCTGCTCAAGGGCTATGACTGAATGAAGGTCCAAACCGGATTTGATTTTTTTTTTCATCACAGTCATTGATTATGTCAAGCCCTTTTATCTTGTCATATCATCGGTAATTGAACAGTGTTAGCTTGTTTGTTTGTATACACGTAGTTCCTCTCCTTCTCCTTCTCTTTAATATACTTCTTCTTTCACTTGGCTCTATTCATTATCTCATTCATTTTTTCCCCCTCTTTTTTCTTTCTTGTTCTTACGTTTAATCCTTTCCCTGTTCTTTCCTTCTGTTCATCTTTTCTAATTTTCTCATTTCATGCTTCATTCTTTCCTTTCTTTCTTCTTTCCTTTCATTTCCGCGTTAATTGTTCCATTCTCATATATATCTTAGTTCGTGGATTCGTAGTTTTCTCAAATTTCATGTTCCTCTCTTCGTTTATTCTTGTCTCGCAACTATTTTTGGATGACTAATCTGTAAAACGATTCTTCTGTTTTCCAAGCACCGATGGTGTTCAATTTCAAAAACAAGCTAAAACAGCTTTGTTTTCGCCAAATAAGCTCACAAAGATATTCACTTTACAAACAATCCTTGACGTAATTTAAAGAAAATAGTCCAAAAGTATTGTTTCTAGATCTGTCTTCGGCTTGTTACATGTTTAACAGCAGGGCACGATAAACAATAGCGCACAGTCATTATGAAGTCAACTGACAGTTTGCTACAATTTGTTGATATAGAAACAAACTATGAATTGTCTACACCGTAACGATCAATAGGATAGTGAATTCGTCACCATTGCTGAGGAAACAGTGAAAATACACTTTTGGATGTCGGCGAAAAACAAGAAAAAAATAATCAGAAAATTGAAATCCTAGGTCTATTGTTGGATTTCCGTTGACGTCAGCTGATTTACAAAGCTAAGACGTCTTTTGGTCGGCATGACAACTTGCTTTTTGGAGATCTGTCATGTTTTTCTCGTCAGAAACAGCTATGTATTTAGTATTGTTTTTGTTCGCATTATAGAGGTTTAAGGTTGATTTGTAAAGGTTCAAAAATATTGCTTGTTTTAAATAAAAACAAGTTCATTTTGATCAAAACTATTGGCCGCTGTCAAGTGGATTATACATGCATGCCGATTTATGCAATTACTCGTTTTTTTATATGGCAAATTTTATTCTCCTCAATTCTCATTCAAAAATCGTTTTCGCAATCAAAGCTGACAATCCACATTCTGAAGCCAGCAAAGGATGTCGGTATTTCTTCTCGTGTTATCGTGTACGTGTTTGTGTAATATAACCATAAAAGAAAATAGTATAAAGAAAATAACAAAATATTGTGCAAAGCTGAAAAAGATTCCTGCACAGCTTGGACAACAAAATCAAATACCCCGCACAAACAAACAAATATCCCTGGTCGTTCAAGAGAGTTTTTAAGACAAATTTTATTTCAAAAAAAAAAAAAACTAGTACAAAAGGAGTGGAATAATGATGAGATAATTGCAGTCATTATCAGCCTACACTAGTGCTTGACATCCATTTGATGATCAATCAATCATACTATTCAATAACAAACTATTCATGTTATGGGTGTCTAATGATGACGATTAAGATAACAATACCTATTGCTAATCTTCCAATAGATCAGTGGACATATATTTCACTTTAGGTTGTTCTGTACAACTTTGAATCATGTGAATCTGTTTTTACAAAACGAACTTCTATGAAATCTTAATTTCGGAACTGAACTGGTATTCTATACCCATGCTGCCAATATCATTAATTGCCCGCTCAATGAGTTTATTTGTAGAACCAAACTTATTTTGTTCTGTGTTTCAGTTTTTCTTCATATCTTTATTAATTTTTTTTTTGTGTCCTTTCTTTGTAACAGTTCTTTTTTTCTTTTTTTTTTTTCGCTTTTTACTTAGATTCTAAATGTTTTTTTTGTATCATTCGTTTTTTTTAATGTTTTTCTTTTCTCGTTTTCTCCTTTCCGTTCTCTTCCCTTTTCGCATTCATTCCTATTTAGCTCGTTCTTCTTGAAATATTTTCCTATTACGATTGGCATTGATTTTCTTGCGTTTTACTCGTATAATGTTATTGTTCATTTATCTCTTCATTTATATCACAAATGTGTGTTCTCTTATCTCTACCTCTAGCTCTCTCTCTCTCTCTAGTAAATTTTGTTTTCTTTCTCTTCCATTATTTTATTTATTTTTGTTCGTTTTATCAAATTAATTCCACTGCAAGAGGTCCGGATTTGCATACACAAGCCTTCTTCCTCTTTCCATCTGCAATTGACGTTGTGCCGAGCAATCTGCTGCATTCAGTAAACATATAGTGTACTTGTTATCACAGGCTCACGGCTCGCAGACAAACCACTATTTCTTAAAACATTGTGTGCTTTTTTCAAGTCGGTTTCACTTAATAAAAAGAAAAATTATTCATATTGACAGTGAACAATTTAGATCCATCCAATCGCCGAGATAATCAGAAGCGATAAAGGTAGAAGTGAGAAATTCGGGAATATTGGAGACACTACACCTGAAAGGCGATATAACTATTGTATAAAAATATTTTGTACTGAGACAAAACACAAACTGGGGGACTGAATATTAAGAACATAAAAACATTTTTTTTTTTTTTGTGCTATTTCTATTTGCATTTACTCCATGTGATGTAGTTGTTCACTTTATTCCATTATAAAAGACTACAATACAATAACAAGTCAAATCTGTAAGTGACTTTCATTGAGAAAGTGTCGAAAAAAGAAATTTCCAGAAATAGATTTCAAACGATTTTAAATTTAGAAAATCTCCTTAAGGTATACTACCGAACGAACCACGCGCGATATTTCACAACACTAGTCTAACACGATCTAATTGCTTACACTTGGTAGTATAATCTGGGGTTTTTTGTCCGCGAGATAGCTAGCGAGCCAGAAAACTGTCTTGTCTTTCTTTGTCCTGTTTGGCAGTATCTACGTCATTAGGTTCTCAAAACCGATGACCCATCCGTTGCCGTTGGCAACGTTACGCTCTCGCAGAGACCATTACGCACAATGACGTCACCGAACCATTTCATATGTAAAGCACGCGTTTATGTTCGGCTTCGGGTGAAATGTCAGCTTAACATCTAGTTTCTCTTTCAAACAATCTTGATATTTAGAGACTATTCTATCTTGTTTTAGGCCTGTAATAACGAATGTTGCAATGGGAATGGCGACCGATCGCAATAAAGCCATCAGAGTCGGCTTCTACGATATCGAAAAAACCATTGGAAAAGGAAATTTCTCTGTGGTCAAACTTGCAAAACATCGAATCACAAAGAGCAAGGTAGAGAGCTGTTGTTGTTATTCTAGTCTATTCCATTCAATGGGTTTATTAAACGTGTAAAGTTGAAAGTTTCGATTCTAATGGTGGATGTTTCTTTCGTAGGTTGCAATTAAGATCATCGACAAAACACAACTCGATGAGACGAATTTAAAGAAAGTGTATCGAGAAATTCAAATTATGAAGCTCCTTCAACACCCATATATCACTAAATTATACCAGGTAGGAAGAATTTGCTCTTATGGCCTACTAAAATCATCGAAATGTTTATACTTGGAGAGGCGAATGTTTCGTAGGAGGGATGCTTGTTTACGTGTAGTCTTTTGCTCGAGACCGTGTCATATTTAGTCCTTTGTTAATTTTATTCCTTGTAGGTTATGGAAACTAAAAGTATGCTTTATCTTGTCACTGAATATGCAAGCAATGGGGAAATGTTTGGTAAGTTCAGCTTGTTGTTTTTTTCGTTAGCTGACACACGACAAGTAATCCCACCCAACTGGCTCAAGCCTTCACACAACATTACAACGATGCGAGGAACATGTCGCCTTCACTGTTATGACATCTATAATCTTTACTCTTTAATAGATCAATCGCTATTTTGTTTTTATTTGAAATGGTTTTTTGATGTAACATTAATCTAGTGCAGTTTGGACGTCTAAAATGACCGATTATTGGTATTTTCGGGTCGAATACGATGTGTCATAATGACTACAACGTCCACTACCTGGCATATTTGTCTGACGTCTGACGATGATCAATTGTATCGGCTTTTACATCTCTAAATAGCCTGTTTAGGGAAGTTCTTTTGGGGAGATTCGAAGTTCTAGTAACGTTGTTATGCACGGTTTTATTATTATGGTAATGAACGAAAGAACATTCGACCGTACACTAGAACGTTTCAAACGGAAACAAAGCCATTGTCTTCACTAGAAATCAGAGAGAATAATTGCTGTTTGTAAAGCTTGAATACGTACATTTGAATGCCTATATTATTGTACAATGTGGGTGAATATAATGCACCGTAAATTAGTACATTAGCAGTTTACTTGATTTCGTTTTTAACGGCAATTTAAATGAAACTGTAGTTGTTCTATACATAAAGTGATATGCTTCCTTTGTTGTGCCAAAAACAAAGATATTGAATGAATGGCGAACTAAAACATTGTTTTTGGCTATAAGTGAGCATTTCTCCTACAGCCGAAGAAGATAGTTTCTTAATACAAAGCACGTATAGTACATTATCTGATTTTATCTACGTTGCATCCAGGTTTGAAGAGTGAGTCTTTGAACAATCGTATGACCAAATGCGGGAACAGTTATAGAAATAATAACAGGAAATCTATGAAACACTTTCCTACAAAATAAAAACGAAAGGGGACTTCAAACAATAGTTTTGAACTTTTTCCACTGCAATGTACCTTACAATAATTATCTACGTGAAAAAGGGTACTTTTCAGTATTTGATAGTAAATAATATTAAATGTAAATTGTACTATTTATCTTGCTTAATAAGTTCACTAAATATCCTTCTTTTTAAACAGTTTTGTTCTTTGTATTAGGACTTACCTAATGGTAATTATCAAATCCATGAATGATTGATTTTGCTTGACTATGTGTACTGAACCTTATCAAGGCATTGGAAACATTTGAAAAAGAAGACATAATTTGACAAATTGCAAATCCTGATAAAATTGATTTGACATTGTGAACTATTATGTTTTACCGAGCCTCTTTACTTCTGAGTATTTTCATTGTTGGGATCATGTATTTTTGCATGGTTGTGCCCTATCTTAGACATTTTTAGATAAACCAAGAACCTACATGTATGACATATGTGATTGAGTTGTCTTACAAAGGATTATAGTCTGGTCCTGATATGTATTTGATAATTCAGTGATACATAGGATACTATATGTTTGAATGGTTGAAGTACTTGACTTAGGCTTTTCAATCAAAATGTTTTGTATGGCAAGCAGCTTAACTGGAGAGCCTAAACAATCAAAATTTATATTACAATTGCACATGAACTGATCATGAGTGTCCATCTGTGTGAAATTGTATAGAAAATAAGGGAATGATAATGATTAGACTAAACAAATCATACTAATTAGAAAATAATAAAATAATAATATTACACTAAAATAGAATACAACTTCCTTCTATGTGGAAATGGTATCACATCAAATGGAGATGGGACTCAAACTGATAAAATTAAATAATTCATAATAATTATTTTTAAATATTTATAATATTGGATAAGCCATTTTGTGTTGAATGCAAATAACTACCACTGTACCTTACTGCAAGGGACATACATGTATTGTGAATAGCGATCAATACATTTTATGCTACTGGATGTTACTGCGGTTTTCAAATTTCTGCGAATTCAGACATTCCAACGGTTTGTTGTGAAATACGGTTTTGGCTGCAGTCAATCAAAGCATAAAAGGTGCTAAGTAATTAGCAGCAGCTAGCCAAATAGGTATTTCACAACTACCTGTTCGGATGTCTGAGTTTGCACTAAGACGAAAACCACAGTAAATGATTCTCTGACCTAATGATAAAATAAGTCAACTTGTTAAGAAATTTCATCTTGATTTATATGTTTTGTTCTTTTTGATCAAAAGATTACCTAGCACACCATGGCCGCCTATCAGAAAAAGAAGCAAAAAAGAAATTTATCCAAATACTCAGTGCTGTGGAATACTGTCACAAGAGACATGTCGTACATAGAGATTTAAAGGTAACTTAATTATCCAATGTTTCTTATTTAAGGTTTCTATCAACCCGACGTTAGGCAACATACTTTAAGGTAGCCTGCAGTTACGATAATAATTAAACCTAGCTGACGAATATTAACTCCTGGCATTTTTTTTCTATTTCCTCACTTTAGATCATCAATCTATCTATGTGTTTGTAATTATTTTCCAAAATTGTCTACCCTTTTGCCGAAACAGGCAACCATTATTAGATAAGGTTGTGGGGGGAAACTATGAAAACATGCTTTCATGACTTCAGCCTATTTGTTTGTAAATTTGTTCAATTAATATGATATCAACAAAATCATGCAACTATTTTGTTTCAAATTGAGTTACGCCTGTTTTCACACCAGGTGACTTGCCTGTCAGTCTGTCTTCAAGTGTTAAAACAGCTTTTTTATTATGTTTTTCTCAGTTTAACTTTACCTCTATTTGAATGGCTTTTTTGTTCAAAATTTGAGTGTTTGTGTCTCTCTTTTGCAGGCAGAAAATCTTCTCCTTGATCAAAATATGAATATTAAAATTGCAGGTATAGTAATTAATCAATAATTAATATGAAATTATTAATTTTGATGCAAACATACAGTACTTACTGTTTTCACAAACATTTTAACTTTATTCTGAGTTCTTTAATAAGTATCAATATATTGAAAAAAATGATTTATTATTAGCATAATCATGCATGCTGATTGGTTCAAAAACTTTAGACTATTTTTTGATTATCACCTAAAGTATTTCACACACGGTTGCAGTGGCGGATCCAGGATTTTCAAAGGGTTAAGGGAGGGGGGATTTTGGAAAAGGGGGGGCGGGTGGTTTCGGATATATAAAACCCCCAATAATGCTGGAGCTATCCCGGACGTAAGATATAACTGCTTAGAAAAAGGGGGGGGGGGGGGAAGTCACCCAATTCCCCTCCCCTGGATCCGCCCCTGGGTTGGAGACCCAAATAATTGTTAACCAATATTTTATTTAGGTAATATAATGAAATTTGTAACACCGTAAAATGTAGTAAGTAAAGTAAAGTTAAGTCAACATTTTTTACAGTGTTACAAATTTCATTATATTACCTATCGTTTATATCAAACACCGACGCAGCCTATACTAGTTTACTCGCTAGTTTCCATTAATATTTTACTTAATTACATAAAATAATATTTCTCTGTCATTTCTTCATTATTTCAAACAATTTGTGGTATTGATAATGCACATTACAGCGATAATCATTGTATCGCAACTAGCAAATATTGCAAACTTCAACTTGAGTCTGATCTGTCAATCAGTGTGGAGGCGATGCTTGTATGTATATTTCGTAAAGTCTTTGGTCAATATTATTTGATGTAAACTCTGCCTCTAAACTGATTGATGGATAGGAAAACCCAAACAAATTAACAATTGCAAGATGCTAGTTGCAATGTAATAGACATATGGCAACCCCTATTGTTCTTGACTGGCTAGCCTCGTTTTCACGTTGGAACACAATAGAGTTTTGACATGTATGTGAGGCTGGCCAGTCAAGAAGAATTGTTATTCAAATTGGCCACCATATTTCGGTTCGGTGTGTGGTAGTTACTATAATTTCTTGGTAGATATATAAGTTGGTCAGATATAATTTCTTGGTTTTGATGAGATAATTTGTTACATGTAGATTTTGGATTTGGTAACTACTACAAGCCTGGTAATCCGTTAAACACATGGTGTGGTAGTCCACCTTACGCCGCACCTGAAGTATTTGAAGGGAAAATTTATGATGGCCCCCAGTTAGACATATGGGTATGTAGACAAGATTTGAATATCAACTTATTTGAATAGCTTCACAAGCATAAGGATTGCGAAGTATGAACTAGTGTAGCACAAGCATGAGGAATGTGAATTGTGAACTAGTGTAGCACAAGCATAAGGAATGTGAAGCGTGAATCAGTGTAGCACAGGCATAAGGAATGTGAATTGTGAACTAGTGTAGCACAAGCATAAGGAATGTGAAGCGTGAATCAGTGTAGCACAAGCATAAGGAATGTGAAGCGAGTGTAGCACAAGCATAAGGAATGTGAAGCGTGAATCAGTGTAGCACAAGTATAAGGAATGTGAAGCGTGAATCAGTGTAGCACAAGCATAAGGAATGTGAAGCGTGAACCAGTGTAGCACAGGCATAAGGAATGTGAAGTGTGCATCAGTGTAGCACAAGCATAAGGAATGTGAAGTGTGAACTAGTGTAGCACAGGCATAAGGAATGTGAAGTAAAAAGCAATATTTATGTTGCATGCTTTTAGTGTTTGCACACTATATGAACTACAAGTTCTCCCCATAGTTAAATGTAAGTTAATAATAGTTCTTAATTATTATAATTTACTGGTGTATTTGTCTGCATTAATGTAAGTTAATAATAGATCAATATCCCTTATAATTATTATAATTTACCGGTGTATTTGTCTGCATTAATGTAAGTTAATAATAGATCAATATCCCTTATAATTATTATAATTTACCGGTGTATATGTTTGCATTTCACAGAGTCTTGGCGTAGTTCTTTATGTTCTTGTATGCGGTGCTCTGCCATTTGATGGCGCTACGCTTCAAACTTTGAGAGACCGTGTTCTTGAAGGGAAATTTCGTATTCCATTCTTCATGTCAACTGGTAGGTTTCGTTCAGTTTGAATTTCATTGCTATGCTTTTCGTATTTATAAATTAGCTTTGGTAAATAAGATTCAAATCAAAACAAACAAAATAAAAAAAAGACGAGTTGAGAAAAAGTGATAGAATACCGAGGTGTATTCTGGTATACGTGACGTTTCGTTACGTAATGGTTAGATCACGTTGAATAGGCATTTCAGTTATTGACTATATATATTTATATATTTTTCATTTATTTTTAGATATTTCATTCTTTTAATTTGCTTATTCACTTCAATCATTTATTGTTGTTTAGTTCATCTATTTATTGATCGATTTTAACACATTCATTTATTCACACAGCGATCTATCTGTTTTGTCGTTTTTTTTCATCAATTCATTCATTCATTCATTTATTCATCTATCTGTCTATCTTATTCCAGAATGTGAACATCTTATTCGTCATATGCTCGTGAAAGACCCATACCAGCGGTATACCATCGACCAAATCAAAAAACATAAATGGCTACAAGGTGTTGAGCTACCGTCCACAGGAAAACCTAGCATATCAAACATTCCTTTAATTGAAGATTGTAAGAAATCTGACGACGATAGCATTGAGGAGTTCAATGAACAAGCCATTAGCTTAATGCAAGGACTTGGAATCGATATCGACAGAACTAAAACGGTAAGATTTATCGTGAAAACATTTTACAATGCCTTGCGTGGTATCTTTTGAGAAACATCATGGCAAATGGCAAGCAAAAGTGAATACTTACTTGAAAATTTATCGTGAAAACATTTTACAATGCCTTGCGTGGTGTTTTATCTTTTGACAAACATATTGTTTCGTGGTAAATGGCAAGCAAAAGTGGTGATAACGAAGCAGATAAATGTTGAATCTGACAACCAAAACATCTGAACAATTTTCTGTTTTATTGTATGTTGTTCTCTTCTCTTCGTTTCTGTTCTATTTTGTTCTCTTCTCTTCTCAGTTTTCTGTTCTCCTCTGTTATATTCACAGTCTTCTCTTCTGTGCTTTTCTGTTCTGTTCTGCTCTGTTCTGTGCTGTTCCCAGTGTTATGTTCTTCCTGTTCTTTTCTGTTCTATTTACCAACATAATTAACATGGCTTTTCTGTGATTTTTTTTTACAGGCTCTCAACGAGAATGCATACGATCACCACACTGCTATATATTATTTACTTGTCGATAGATTAAAACAACATCGATCAAGCTATCCATTGCAGCCAGAGTATGAAACCAAGCTACGTCGTCCTAGTGGGATTGCAGAGGCGGCAGTAGTACGGGCAAACCTTCAAATCGACCAAGAATCAACAGAAAAACGACCAATTCAAAGAATATGTACTGTTCAACCGATTCGACCTTACGTGCACCTACAGTATGCAATCAACGAACTTCACGACAGAATCCCGACACCGCCCGAAATACGGCGAGAGATCGCCAACGAGTGTGTTCGGGAAATGTCACCCGTACGAGAAATTGCATCGCCTAAACGAGCACCTTCACCAAGGCAATTTGGGCCGTTAATGGTCGAAAGAATTTCACAAAAGGTTATCGCTGATTTACAGAAAATGGAGAGTGATGAAGAAGAAGATGCAGAAGTCAAAACTGCTCTTGCTTCGAATTCAGTTGAAAAACCCAAAGTCCGTCGACATACTGTTCACACGACACCAAAGGGTCGTATCGAGGCGCCCGTCGGCCATCCCTTACTAAGAAGCCAAGCCTCGACGGGCGGGATTCCTCCAGGGGCGTCGGCTTTCACTGCCAATTCAGCGTTTATGGTTAATACATCTATACAAACACATGGAGCTCCAACGATATGTCATATGACTGGATCAGGACCTCATTTACAGTTACACCGGCATGAGCCCCCTCCTCAATATCATCCTCCTCATCATCCTTCTCTCGGTAGAAGGGCTTCTGATGGTAATGCCGTCATACCGTTTTTACAGCAGCACTCGCGAGAGAATGCAACGCTCAATCGAATCCGACAGTTACAGCAAGAACACATGAAACTACAGGAACAATATCAAAAATCGTTATCACCGTTTGAACTTAGTGAACAGCAGGCCTTACATGCCGACTATAAACAACGTTACAGTCAAATGCGTAAAGAACTACAAAGACAATATGAACGATTAATGTCGGACAATGAACAGCATGATACACAGGAATCCATGGAACAAAGTCAAAATGTTCCAGAAATATCTGTATCAGCTGAACAAAACCCCCCAGTCTACACCCCTGAGCAGCAGTCAATACCTCACTACCCCCTACTCAGTCAGTTTCAACAACTTCAAATCGACAATAACTTTCGCGTGATAAATCCAGTTCGCAAAATGCCTTATCACAAACAGAACCCTCATAAACAAATCTGTCGAACATCGTCATATAAACAAGCACAGATGTGTACATTACTGCCTCCCCTGGAGGGAGATAACTCTGACTTTGAACCTGAATTACAAGTATTACAAGTATTACAAAACCCAACGACACAGAGTATTACCACCAATACAACACAAACGACAAGCTCAGTAGTGGCACATTAACTGTATTAAATAAAGTATATCAAATGAATCTCGTCAATATGTATTCGTTATATCAATACGAGAACAAAGTGGTTTGTTCTTTTGATCAAGTTCACTGAAGACAAGTGAACGAATTGAAACCATACTTGAACCAATAAAATATACAAGAATGAATTGAAATTTAGTGTCTATTAATTATTTAAGCGGCTCCAGCCCTTTGATCTGCTTTATTCTGCGTATAGTAACTAATAATAACCAATTGTTTCACAAATGATGGATGAACTATACACAATCGTATATCGTTTATATCAAACACCGACGCAGCCTATACTAGTGTACTCGCAAGTTTCCATTTCACTCAAACACACAATGTCAGAATCATTCATTCTTTCATGCATCCATACTTTCCTTAATTCATTTTTTTAATGATTCATTAATCATAGGAATTAATTAATCCACTGATGGTGCTTGTTGTATTCTCGCATTTAAACGGCCCTTTGCATTATTTATAAGTATGTCAACTGTCTCCCTATTGTCGCTTCAATACATGAGAACAACACGTCGGTACTCAGTGGTCTTCCTCCCTCACCCCTCCCCCGTGTCAGAACGTGCTGTGAGCGAAACATCTCATCGATGCCATACCGCCCATTTAAGTGTTATTCCACAGAATAAACAATGCCCATCGCTATTAATTAAAAGCGCACGATCTGATTGGTCAATATCATTGTACACTATACAACACTTGATGTGACGACATATGACGTCACGTGGCAGCCAATTCAATGTGATGCAAGATTTTTAATCCTTGTTTTAGCCATGTATTTTAGCATGTTTCTTATCCTTATTCTAGTAATTATCAACTTCCGTCCTTTGATTTTTTTTGAAACAGCAAGGAACATGGAGCTAGAAGCAACAAAGCAATTGTAATTTTTGTCGAAGAGAGTAATAGAATATTGATACGATCTACAATGACGTCATTCACTCATTAGACAAGCAGACGTGCTTAACATGATATAAAAGATTCACTTCTAAGTCGGCGAAAATCTGAGTGTTGTCCAAAAATACAGTCACGGATTGTTATTTTTGTGTTGCTCTTCGGCATCCATCATGCACGGATAGTTTCCAACTCTGCGTATTTCAAATTCACTGAATGACGCAACATTTTTTGCAGCATTTTGGAATTTAAATAACGCATTTCAGGAATATCGAACTAAAATTTTTTTTGAAATAGTTAAAAAGCAAACATCGAACTAAAACAGCTCTGTGAAAACAGTTAAAAAGCAAACATCAAACGTAAAACAGCTCTGCGGAAACAGTTTTAACTGAAAACATCGAACATCGAACTAAAATTGAATCTCTGAAAACATAACCTTGCCAAATGGAACAATTGCAATTGCAAAACTGTTCATTATATACGCCTCTGGCTCAGGGGCGAGGAAAATTAAGGGGGCTTCGAAAAAAGACTTAAAACGAGGGGGGCTTTAAAAATCATTTCCTTACCGGGGGGCTTGGAAAACTATAGAAATAAAGAGAATTCAGTGAAATATTTCAATTAAGAGTGAAAACGGTTACGTAGTTAACCAGTTAGAAAATGAGCAACACAAAAACAACAACTCTCAACTCAAGGATTCCAACTGAATGTACATGCAGGTATTAGTGAAAACACCACCTCATATGCATCACACTAATCGGGGGGAAGGGGGTGATACTCCCTTTGTCTAAGTGTTAGGATCGCTGAAAATATTTTTCTGTGCCTGCCTTTGAGGGTCTTTTTAGGGCTCGAGCTCTTGCTCAAAAGGCAGTTAAGTAGCATGAATCCGAACATGTAAGGTTCATTTTTACTCTGCTTTGTCACAGCCCAACTAGTCGATCTGAGGATTTTTTTAAAGCGAAATTATGTAAAATTAATTTTTTTGTCTAAGCATGGATAGTAATTTAGCATCCATGGTCAAAATTCTACCATCTTGGAAACCAAGCAAGTTTTAAACAAATCAAATATACCACAGGAACCCTACCCGCGCGCTCAAAGGATAATAAAAATCTTTCTTTTCAATATGGCGCACGGGGAAAATTTAAATTATTCGCTTTAGAAAATTCCTCAGATAGAATAGTTGGGCTGCCTGTGTGCTATGTTACTAAAAGTGAGCTTAGCAGCCAAGACCTAAATGTATTGTATAGATTAGTCCATGAGGAGACGTGTTATATTTGGGAATATTCAAAATACAAGAACCCCAAAGCCCGAGGGGCCGGGGGGGGGGGGGGGGGGGTAAAAATGACCCTTACAGGTACGGAATTATCTTACCTGATTTTTGAGCCAGGTCGACCCTAAAAGGTGCGCACAGAAAATATGTTTAACCCTAAAGGTACGCCGACCACCCCTACCACTTGGACAAAGGGAGTACACTTCCGGTGTTAACACTCTATAAGTACGTCTTAACATAACTTTACAATTAAAAAGTATATGTACCTTGGACAACAAAAGCTGTCGGCTGCTCTATTAGCAATAAAAAAGAATAATAACAAAACACAAATGTCTAAAAGTAACCGAAATCGTTGCTGTCTCGAGGCACCATTTTGGAACTGTTCATTTTGACAAACAATCCTTTGCGCGCTTCAAAGCGAGATTCCCTGAAAACAATTTTTCTCGAGAGCAATTCAACTCTCTACACGTTCGGCTCACGGCGGTGCGTGCGCATCTCATGACAATACGTATGTACATATTGATTTTGTGGCTACTGCATTCTGGGAATGCGTAGCCATGTCATCGAGTCGTGTAAGTCAGGCTGTAAGAAATCGGTATATACTTCATTGCTGAATGTCCATGTAGTCGTTTTATTGGTTTGGTCAACTAGAAGTGGATGATATGTGACCACATGAAATATATTCCCGTAACTCTACACGAAGCCTAGCTGCTTCGAAGCCAATCGATAACTATTCGATAAACTTTGTAACCAATAGTAATCGACTAGCTCAGACTAGCTCGCCTTCGCTCTTTCGATTCCTTTACGAAGGGTCTTACGAAGGAAAACAAATGTCAATCGATAATACCTCATGCTTGATCAAGAACTCTGGAACCTTTGACAAAGTTGTGGGACTTCATATGATCACAAGTTTCTTCGATTTTCGGTAAGTAAAGTTGATTTTTAGAAATATTATTCAGACTTTTACTTATCACAGCTTTCGTTTACCGTTTGTATTGAATGAAATAAAAGGTTTTCAAGTTTTATTTAGCTTCAAGGCCGATGTTGACGCCGAGATGTACGGACGAGATAGCAAAATCGCTCGCTAATAATACGATAATATTTTCGATGAATCAGCTCGACGGATGGTTTTGAAAATGACCCTAAAAGATACGCATAAATTAACTCAGATACTGATTTCAGACCCTAAAAGGTACGATCGACCACATTTAAAAAATATTCAACATGTATAATCTTAAGTTCGAAATCTGACCCTAAAAGGTACGGTGCCAGTTCGAGGCCCTAAAAGGTACGCGAAGGTCTTATTTTCGACCCTAAAGGCCCGTTCACACGAGCGATTTTTGCGGCGATTTGAGGTGCGATTTTCGTGGCGATTTTTACGGCGATGAAAATTCGCGCGTGTGAACAACTGGCGATTTTACTGCGATTTTGGAAATTCACGTCGCGGCCGCGATATCGCAGGTGTTTTGAACATGTTCAAATTTGATCGCGATTCAGCTGCGATTTATTTCAGAAAACTGTGAAAATTAGAACTTGGAGTCCCCCAATAGGAAATGTGTAGCTACTTTCCGTCATGGAAAGATGAAGAAAATGATCATTTTTCATAAAACTCGCAGAAACAAAACTTTATACTGAAAAGCTGAAAAGCCACAGTAAAATCGCCGGTTGTTCACACACGCGTTTACATCGCCGTAAAATCGCCGTAAAAATCGCACCTCAAATCGCCGCAAAAATCGCTCGTGTGAACGGGCCTTAAAAGGTCTGTCGAGCACCCCTATCCATTTTCTAAGGGAGTCCACCCCCCCCCCCCCCCCCCGGGCTAGCATCTAGACAATACTTTTACAAACCCGAGTGCTACCTCCCCCAGTTAAGTTATAATCAAAGGAAGTAATCTGCTTGAAGGAAATTACTGTATGTCGTTATTAGTATCGGCGTATATATAGATCTAAATTTCCTTCAGTCGAGACATTTACATATATATAAAGAGAATATACTTTGTTGACAAAACGTTTTCTTAAAAACGTTTTGTTCTATAATTATATCGTTACATATATAATTAAAAGCCGTAGAATATTTAAATTAACATGATTCTATGGTGGTTTCCTTTTTCCTTCAATTTTTCTTCGTATGTTTTTCAATTCCTTTGATTCTCAGTATTTCATTACTTGAATTTTCCTTTATTTATTTATTTATTTATTTATTTATTTATTTATTTATTTATTTATTTATTTATTTATTTATTTATTTATTTATTTATTTATTTATTTATTTATTTATTTATTTATTTATTTATTTATTTATTTATTTATTTATTTATTTATTTATTTATTTATTTATTTATTTATTTATTTATTTATTTATTTATTTATTTATTTATTTATTTATTTATTTATTTATTTATTTATTTATTTATTTATTTATTTATTTATTTATTTATTTATTTATTTATTTATTTATTTATTTATTTATTTATTTATTTATTTATTTATTTATTTATTTATTTATTTATTTATTTATTTATTTATTTATTTATTTATTTATTTATTTATTTATTTATTTATTTATTTATTTATTTATTTATTTATTTATTTATTTATTTATTTATTTATTTATTTATTTATTTATTTATTTATTTATTTATTTATTTATTTATTTATTTATTTATTTATTTATTTATTTATTTATTTATTTATTTATTTATTTATTTATTTATTTATTTATTTATTTATTTATTTATTTATTTATTTATTTATTTATTTATTTATTTATTTATTTATTTATTTATTTATTTATTTATTTATTTATTTATTTATTTATTTATTTATTTATTATAAATTATTTTTTTTTTGCTTTAACTGAAAAAAATCTCGTCCGTCTGTCCGTTGGTCATCCGCTTGGTCAGCTGGTCCTCCCATATATTCCCAACACTTCATGTATAAATAAGACGATATGTTGGTTAATTGTTTCCATCACATCTTGACCAGCTTTGATTGACCAGTAAGTACAGTAGTTTGAAGCGATCATGAAGACTCAATTTGGGTTGGACTTCACCAGTAGAAAGCTGCGTTTTTATTGGCCCCAGTTAGACAGCACCGCTATTGTTTGGTTAGGTTTAGGGCAATTGTTTGGAAAGACTCTATTGTTTTTCAAACCAATCCTAAACGATGTTTCGAGTTGGTGAAGACGTGCCCCTCAATTTACTTGTTTGATGTTGTTGGCTCTAATGGTGTGTGTTTTAGCCATACCTCTTACACACAATGCCGATATCCCTTCTAGTAGTGCGCATGCTCTCCTTCTGATATCCCTTATAGTGGTGCGCATGCTCTCCTTCTGATATCCCTTATAGCGGTGTGTATGCTCTCCTTCTGATATCCCTTCTAGTGGTGCGCATGCTCTCCTTCTGATATCCCTTCTAGTGGTGCGCATGCTCTCCTTCTGATATCCCTTCTAGTGGTGCGCATGCTCTCCTTCTGATATCCCTTCTAGTGGTGCGCATGCTCTGCTTCCGATATCCCTTATAGTGGTGCGCATGCTCTTCTTCTGATATCCCTTATAGTGCTGCGCATGCTGTCCTTCTGATATCCCTTATAGTGGTGCGCATGCTCTCCTTCTGATATCCCTTATAGTGGTGCGCATGCTCTCCTTCTGATATCCCTTATAGTGGTGCGCATGCTCTCCATCTGATATCCCTTATAGTGGTGCGCAAGCTCTCCTTCTGATATCCCTTATAGTGGTGCACATGCTCTCCTTCTGATATCCCTTATAGTGGTGCGCATGCTCTCCTTCTGATATCCCTTATACTGGTGCGTATGCTCTCCTTCTGATATCCCTTATACTGGTGCGCATGCTGTCCTTCTGATATCCATTATAGTGGTGCGCATGCTGTCCTTCTGATATCCCTTAGAGTGGTGCGCATGCTCTCCTTCTGATATCCTTATGACGTGCATATCCCTTAAAAGCGCATGCGTTGTGGTTAGGGCTCGCGCTCCTTGTCCAAATTGAGCTGAGACCACCCTTGGTGCCCGGGTTTTGCTAATACATATAAACTAACCCCTAACCTTTCGAGATCAGAGCGCATTTGAAAATATTTGACATGGAGTAAATGGACTGTCCAAATTCTACAGTTCCTAATTGTGCCTGATTTTACATTGCTATTCATTTCCTTACTTAAGAATAAGATAAAATAATTATATGATTAATTTATATTCGTTGTAATTTTTATTTTATGTTACGTATTTCCATTGATTGTTGATAATTTTATTCATTTAAATGTAGTAATCTTCTCTTCATAATGTCCATTAATTGGTCTTTTAGCGACGAGAGAATGGATTACTTATCCGGTTATCCATAGCACAGAATTGATTGTTGTAGCAGATAAGGTTTTGTCCAGAGCAATATCCATTACAGTCACGTAGGCTTGTGCATGGCTGGTATAATAGATGGCATTGGTTCCTCTTTGCTTTTATTGAATTCTAAGAAGAGGAAAATAAATCAAACAATAGTTGTTTATTGCTTATTGCTTACTTGTTGCTTATTGTTTATTCCTGTTGCCTGTTGCCTGTTGCCTGTTGCTTCAATACAAAGGCCGGGCTACCTTAGAAATGGCGCAGGGAACTTAGGCTGAGATTTCAGCTGTTGGTGTTTCGTGCTCCCACGATTGAGAGTATCGCGGGCGCACGAAACCCCAACAGCTGAAATCTGAGCCTACAGGGAACTGTGAAGGAGACTATTATAGAAATATCTAGTTTTTTTGTACACTTACCCGGATTCTGTCCATAGATTCTTTGGCATCGTGTTTAAACGGAACGGCTAAAGTACACACCAATAGAGCCATCAAAAACAAGCTAGCTAATTGTGTCTTCATGGTGATATCTAATCGGTTCAGACTGCTGTACTTTACTGTGCTAGTTGATCGACGGAGTCCAAGATGTGAATGAAACTTCCAAAACGTCTTCTTATATATACACTGTTTAATCTCTTACTTTAACAGTTATAGAAGTGACGCACTTAAATGCTGCTTGATGATTATGTTATGATATTGTACAACAACTTCATTATCGAGTGGATATAGATTTGTCCTTAGCGTTTATCCATCAAATATACGTCGCCAGTTAGACGTCGATTGAAGCAAAAATGTGCAATATAGCCTTGATCATGAAATTGGCCAAATGCTGGTCACTTAAGCTTTTGGATCAATAAAATAGAACAATGTTTCAAGGTAACTAAAATGTAATGCAACACAGTCTGTAAGGACTTATAAAACGGATCGTTTGATTTTTGAGATGGGGGGAGGAGGGGGGATGGTTGTAAGATTTTGAAAAAAAATATCCTACTGCCCTCTCAGAACAAAAAAATATCGTACAGTACAAGCTCTGGGGGAAAAATATCATGCATACAAAATGTAAGAAAAAGATCTTACAATCTAGAAAAAAACATATCATGCACCGCTGTTTGACTGAAAAAAAATGGCATGCCCGTCAGTGAGAGAAAAATATTTAGCTTGCTCGTCAGTGAGAGAAAAATATCTAGCTTGCTCGAGAGTGAGAGAAAAATATCTGGCTAGCTCGTCAGTGAGAGAAAATATCTAGCTTGCTCGTCAGTGAGAGAAAAGTTTCTTGCACAAACAGAATCTTCGATAACAAGAGAAGAAATACCGAGATCCTTTGCAGGCTTCAGAGTGTGGACTATTTTGAAATAGGTGTATATTATAAATTAGTTGAATCGAGACCATTATGCTGTGATAGTTGCCCGCGAAAACTGGATGTTCAGAAAAATAAATAGTCGCCCGAGATCAGAACGTACTCGTTTTGAGGAACATCCAGTTTCCAAGGTCAACTATCCCAGCATTATGCCCGAGATTTGAACTGCTCTATTGTTTTTATTATTCAAGAACAAAATTTTCCGAAGCGGACGAAAAGCACTCAGCGCGGGCACTATGTGCTGATAGTATCCCTCAGCTCTGCGGCGGGCACTATATCATCATAAACAGGGTCTTTTAAATATTTGATGGGGTTGAAAATTTACTTCCGAAAACAACACTCCACTAGTAGAGAAACGTGTAGGACAAAAATATTGATTGTACGTCCGGGGGGGGGGAGGTGGTTGGGGGAGGGTTCTCCCTTAGTCCAAGTGGTAGGGGTGATCGGCGTACCTTTTAGGGTTATAATATTTCCTGTGCGTACCTTTTAAGGTTCTGGCTCAAAAATCAGTTACGTAACATGATTCCGTATCTGTAAGGGCCATTTTTACTCTGTTTTGTTGCTAAAAGTAAGTTTTGCAGGCAAGAACAGCCGTATAGGCTTTATCAGGTTTTTTTATCTGTGCATACCTTTTAGGGGTAGTTTTCAAAACCTCTGCCGATTACCCCTACCACTTGGACAAAGGGAGTACCCCACCCCCCTCCCCCGGGGTGTACGTGAGTTTGCTGAATGTGATCAGTGATGATGTAATGCACCTTCCTTGTGAAATATGTTCACTTGTGTCAATACGTTTTCTAATTATTATCCATAAAAAAATTAAAAGTGTATTCAAGCTTAAAAGGTCATCACTAAAAAGGCATCAAAAAAGGACGAGCCTGTTGCAATTTCGTCGCACTCAATGTCTGAGACCACCCTTAGTGCCCGGGTTTTGCTAATTAATACATATATCAGTCCACACTCTCAAGCTTGCATAGGATGTCGGTAATATGAATACCAATTTCTGATTGATTACACGTTTTTTAAAGGAAAATTTGTTTTACCATCTACCACTGCCACAGCTTGGTTATGGTCATATAACACAAACACATTCAACCAAAATATGCTACGAATGAATCTATAACAAGAGAAGAAATACCGTCATCGTTTGCATGCTTCATAGCGTGGACCGTAGACTGATTGTGACAACGATTATTGAAATAGGTGTATACTAACACCTAACCTTTCGTGATCAGAGCGCATTTGAAAATATTTGACATGGAGTAAATGGACTGTACAACTTCTACAGTTCCTAATTGTGCCTGATTTTACATTGCTATTCATTTCCTTACTTAAGAATAAAAGAATTCTAGAATTTCAATATTCCTTGTAATTTTTATTTTTTGTTACGTATTTCCATTCAGATTGTTGATAATTTTATTCATTTATTAATCTTCTTTTCATAATGTTCATTGGTGAAGTCCATGAGGTGTTTTAACGACGAGAGTAGGGTACACTCAATTGTTCCAGAGCGCAAATTGATTTATTGTAGCAGACAAGGTCTCGTCCAGAGCACTTTCCACTGCAGTCACTTGGCTTTGTGCAGGGCTCGTCTATAAGGTGACACTGGTTTCTCTTTGCTCTTATTGAATTCTAAAAAGAAGAGGAAAACAAATCAAACAATGGTTGATTACTGTTTATTGCTTATTGCTTATTGCTTATTGCTTATTGTTTATTGCTTATTGCTTATTGCTTATTGCTTATTGCTTATTGCTTATTGCTTATTGCTTATTGCTTATTGTTTATTGCTTATTGCTTATTGCTTATTGCTTATTGTTTATTGCTTATTGTTTATTGCTTATTGCTTATTGCTTATTGCTTATTGTTTATTGCTTATTGTTTATTGTTTATTGCTTATTGCTTATTGCTTATTGCTTATTGCTTATTGCTTATTGCTTATTGCTTGTTGCATATTTCTTATTGATTGCTTATTCCTTAAGTCCTTATTGCTTATTGCTTATTTTTTATTATTGTTTGTTGGTTATTGCAAAGGAGGACGAATTAACATTCACAAAGAAAAAAACGAAACAATTCGCTGTAATAGTTCTTATTTAGTGAATATAAGGTGCTGTTTATATGAAGGCGAGTAGTCCCTGCTAGACGGGATAACTCTATTGTTTTGAGTCCCCAGGAAATACAAAACAAAAGAGTTATCCCGGCTAGCAGGGACAACTCGCTTTCATCTAAACAGCCCCTAAGTCACTATCAAAGACAAGTAAAGTGGTAATGAGGTATTGTTTCCTTTTGTATTTGATGTTTTTAGTTTAATGGCATCCTTAGCCGAGTCATTGTAGCGTTAACTGTAATTTAAAATTTCAATTAAAATCGGTATATGATTATAGACAACTGCACACGGAACTGTACAAACTGTACGGCAAATAACGGACATGCCGTATAATAACGGACAATGAAACTTTGCAGTGCTGGAATATCAAAAACAAACTTTATGATTTAACAAATAGAATATGAAGATAACTTTTGACTAGAGTCAGTAAATTGTTAAACTCATTGTTTGATAAAAGCCGAAACATCACTTGGCTACTTAATTGCAAAAAGTGTATTTTTTTTATCCATTACTGAATGTGGAATGTATGTACTCCCATTCAATTCAAAAATCTCCTCAGCAATTAAACTTATATTTTAATATCAGAAATAACAATAACTATACTTCGTCAGTACCTAAGTCCATCAGTGGTATTTGTAGGAAAGCATGCAGTTAAAGCCTAGTTCAAAAATTGCATTTCACATGTACTGAGGGCTAATGCAAATGAGAAACCTGTTGTATGAATTCATTTGCATTAGATTCGGCACATGTGAGTTGCGATGTTTGAGCTAGGTCTAAACCAAAAGCAGTCTCTAATAGATCTTTTCACAGTTCCGTTCAGTGCAGACTACCAATGATAGTTTCAAGTCGAGGTTCCAGTTGCTGCGCATGATAATGATCATAGTTTTGCTATGCGCAGCAACTGGAATCTCGACTTGGAACTATTATTCGTGGTCACTGAACGGAACTGTGAAAAGGTCTATTGGAACAATAATAGAAATATCTAGTTTTTTTGTAAACTTACCCAGATTCTATCCATAGATTCTTTGGCATCGTGTTTAAAAGGAACGGCTAAAGTACACACCAATAGAGCCATCAAAAACAAGCAAGCTAATTGTGTCTTCATGGTGATATCTAATCGGTTCAGACTGCTGTACTTTACTGTGCTAGTTGATCGACGGAGTTCAAGATGTGAATGAAACTTCCAAAACGTCTTCTTATTTATACACTGTTTAATCTCTTACTTTAACAGTTATAGAAGTGACGCACTTAAATGCTGCTTGATGATTATGTAATGATATTGTACAACAACTTCATTATCAAGTGGATATAGATTTGTTCTTAACGTTCATCCTTCAAATACCGTCGCCACCGTCTCTTTTCCAGTGTTGGATGTGACACGTGCAGAAGATACCACTGAGGTTCTTATTATATTATAAATATTGTACCTTTAAAGAGATGGTATCATAACCCACGCTTATTAAAATACTTGACAAACTTCAAAATTTATTGTCGAACATACTCTACTAGGAAACCGCAAAACCACACACAACAAAACCGACAAAAACCGCACAATCACACCAAAATTGGCTTTATCAATGGATAGATATTAATTAGATATTAGATATATATTAGTTTAGACAAATTATATTCATTAATTTAGAAACTTATTAATCTTTATATAGCTATACATATATAATAGCACCATAGTCATTCATAATTAGCTATGTATTATATTATTTACTTGTTGTATTAACTTCTGAAAAGCCCTGTTAAGGGACGAAGTATTAAAGTTTACATTTACATTTAAGAATCGCAACCGCAAGATTTGTATCAAACCGTAAATATCTATGAAAAAATTGCAAAACCGGTCCAAAAATAGAGAAGATTTCGTATGACTATGAAAAGCTCACGGCACGAACGCGATCAAGACACGGCAAGCTACGTTGACAAATTCTAGAAACATCACGGTCACGGCAAGGCAAGGCACACGGCATTAATTCGTCACACGAAATCTGCTCTAACACAAATCCGTATCACCGCAAACCCTTACGCCCCCCTACACTAGTAGAGAAACCGTGGACGACCAAGTATTGACTGTGAGTTTCCTGAATGTGATCAGTGATGATGACAGGCAATATTCCTTCGTTGTGAAATATAATATATTCACTTGTGTCGATTTTTCAATATATAAATTCTCTATTAAGTCTATAAAGATATTAAAAGTGTACTGAATTATTCCTTCAAGCTAAAATGGTCATCACTGAAAAGGCATAAAAAAAGACGAGCCCGTCGCGTTTTTTTTATTTTTGTGGGGTAAAAAATCTTACGGTCAGTGTCGTTATCAAAGTGTTTTGAAAAATTCCCCTCATTATATAAATCATTTTAATTTTTATTTAAGTTTTCTACCCAGAGATTTTTTTTTTCTCTTACCCTCGTCGCTGTAAGTGTAAAGGCCCGGGCAAACGGCCGGCTTCAACATTTGCTTCAACATTCGTTCGATTTTGTTGAACGCTGTAGACTAGAATGGTTGTTGAACGATGTTGAACGTAGGGGAGCAAACGGTTTCAACAATGTTGACTGAAAAGGGTCGGCAAACGGCTTCAATATTGCCATTCAACGAAGTCGAACGCATGCTCGTGCCTTAAAAGAAAAGGCCTCTGCTCGCAGGGCGAGGTGTTTGAACTGGTTGGCTGTGGTTGGTGTATTTCCACTTTCATCAGCTCAAGGACAGAATCAGGTAAAATCTGTAAAGAAACAATAAGCTGTTTTGATAATTAAAGATATTGCATAAGTGGGTATATTAGTAGAAATAGATGTTAAATTCTCATGAGGCTGAACTAGTAAGAATCTTTGGTTTCAGTCGGAAACTAACAAGTGCAAGGGTGGACGTTTTGTCCGCATCATAACCTAATCCTGACTTGATGTTGCTATATCACTTTTTTTAGATATTGCATTCACAGATAATACAGCAGAGTTGTCCATGTTTTCATTTATAGTAATACAGAAACAGATATGAGTAACAGATGAGAAATACTTTTAACTACAGTAAAACCCCGCGTATAAGAACCTAGATTTTACCTCTGAACAGGTTCTTATGTAAATGGTGCTTAACTTGAAATCAGGCTTTCACTTCATCATTACAACACTTTTCTTTGTCGTTCATAGAGAGTCAACTGTATATATTGTTTTGGTTTTATTGCTAATAATATGTATATCATTGTTTTAGTGTATGCTTAAAAATGCGAGAGAATGACAACTGACCGGGAGTGTATCCACAATTACTGTGCAACTCGCCGTACCGTAGTCACTTAACAAAAACGTTTGATGAATTTTTGACATTTTGTTTTACATTTTTTTCATCTCAATCGGGCCAATCAGGTACAAGTTTATATCGAGAGGCGGAGACTAGCTTTAGAAACTTTGATGTCTATAACTGGTCCGATTGAGATGAAAAAACGTCAAAATAATGTCAAATCAAAAGTTTTTGTAAGTGACTACGGTACGGCGAGTCGCACAGTAGGAACATCTTCCATATGGATGTGGAGAGAGGAGATGGAAGGACTGCACACCACGCTGATGGTAGGGTGAGCACCCCTTCCATGTATCTCCCGTGCTTGTTTTGTAGCACACTTTCAGTGTTTGTACTCTAAAGGATGGCCAGTTGTTATCAATGTAATACTTAATATATATATCTCTTTAAACCTATTTCAAAAAAGGCTGTCTGAGCTTAAGGCCAAAGGCAATACGTTTCTAGCTCTGAAAAGTAAACATCTCATTTCAACTCATTTTGCTTCAAACTTTAAATACGATATAAGTCGTTCCTAGCTCTGAAAAGAAAAAATATACTCATTTCCACCCATTTTGCTTCAAACTTTAAATATATCTATCTTATATCTTAATTTATTGGTATAAAAAAAATCCTTTCTCATTTAAACAACCTTTTTTGAAATAGGTATATACAAGGTTCAATGTTGTGGTTTGGACATTAATTCTTTTTTCATTGTTTCAACTTGTTGTTTCTCTTGTATGTGTCTCATCCGTAACTGTTCAATTAGAGGAACATCGTTGTTTACAGCGTTGACATGTTTAGATTCTTTTAGTTGATTGTTATTGTCAGTGACCTTCGGCTTTGGGATTGACTTTGCATAGTTTATTGCCTGAAAAGAAATAATAAATGTTTTAGTAGTCAAAATGTCATGTCAAAGTAAATGTAATACATTTTATCAGTATGTCTTCTAGAGTACTAGGACTGTAAAAGATCCAATAAACACTGAACGCTTTAAATATATATATGTATTTTATTTACTCAATAAAGACATTTATTATAATTATTATTATTATTATTATTATTATTATTATTATTATTATTATCATTATTATTATTGTTATTATTATTGTTATTATTATTATTATTATTATTATTATTATCATTATTATCATTATTATTGTTATTGTTATTATTATCATTATTATTATTATTATTATTATTATTATTATCATTATTATTGTTATTGTTATTATTATCATTATTATTATTATTATTATTATTATTATTATCATTATTATTGTTATTGTTATTATTATCATTATTATTATTATTATTATTATTATTATTATTATTATTATTTATTATTATTATTATTATTGTGTCTTCTAGAGTGCAAATAATGTACATGTGAACAAATAGTACTAAATAGTGCTAATTAAACAGTAAAAACAACAGAATTAGCATCATTCTATTTAGTAATATTTATGCTCGGTACGGTTTTAATGCTTGTACTCTAGCAAGACACGTACTGTTATAAGTGCCATCTGATACTGATAGGAGAATACATATTCACTAAAACTACATTAATTATTATAGACTATATCAATTCAATATTTCACAAGGTAAAGACACCATTTTGACATTGAATTGTTTTCTAAACTATCATAACTTACAGCTTGGCGCTTGGCTTCAGCCTGTTGGTGACGAGCAGGAGGAACAACTGCTGCAGGTTTTTTGGCCCATTGCTTCTTTTTTGCAGCATGGTCAATCCGTAGCATCTCAGCATATTCTCTTTGTTTACTTAATTTAGCAATCTAGAAGGGAACATCAAGGGAATTAGTTAAATCTGTGTTGCCAGGCTCTGACGGGGAAGGGAAGAGGAGAGGGACTTGGGTAGAGAAAGTGGAAAGGAGAGCCTGACAGTAACCCCTACATTTTTCGGTACTCATGAATTCTGGTGGGCACAGAGTATCCATGGTAACGTGTTATTTCACATGTTTATAAAATAAGATGATATATGCAATGTCGTACATTTGTCAGTCAAGTCCAGTTCATTAAGATGACTTCAGTTGTTAGAAATGAGCGTAAAATTTACTTTACCATTGATGCAAAAACAGAACAACACTTGCTTTAAAATCCTTCTTGCTTTTAGTTTTGGTTTAAGTTTAGTTGTAAATGGCCGCTTTGGTAATAATTGACCTTCTAATGGTCTATTTAATGTATAGGCAGCCCAACTACTCCTTTTGAGGATTTTTTATTTTTCAATAAAGATCAATGAAAAAACAATGTGCGAATCTTTTGGTTTCTTCGTTTTGCGCGCGCTTGTAGTCTTTGGGTTTCCTGTGGCGCGCTTGTAGATTGTGGGGTTCCTGTGGTCAATCATACTGGGATACAACTTTACCTAGTCACATCATACCTAGTTGTAATATGTTGTAGAGTTGTATCCCGCGATTGACCACAGGAACCCCACAATCTACAAGCGCGCCACAGGAATCTTTATTGAAAAATAAAAAATCCTCAAAAGGAGTAGTTGGGCTGCCTATGGTTAATGTTGCTATTAACACCCGGTGAAATATGAAAAGTTGGTAAAAATATAATCCCATCATTTCTGGTGGATGTTAATTGGCTTAAAAAAGAAGGCTGAATCAAAAATACTCTGGGTTACCGGCAGGCTCTCCCTTCTTCCCCTCTCCCTCTCCCAATGATCCACTCACCATCACCCCACCCCCTCTTCCTGAGTCAGCTATGCAGACTACAAAATCAATAACACAGCTGCATAAAATACTTGATTCTGATTGGCTGATTGGTCGTGGATCTTTTCTTAATCAGTGCAAATATTTAATTGCACACATCCAGGAACTTTTTACTTTGTGTTGTTGTATGAAATGCAGAAAGTGAAGTGCTTCAGAAACTCCTATTTTATGTAGATGTATTATTTACAGGGAATACCACCTAAGTTTTAGAAGAATTAATGGAAAAAGACCACTTGAATTTACTAAAAGTTGGTTAATAACACTTGTGCTACTCATTCTATTAAGAACAGGTTCCCATTTAAATCTGTACTTTCCCATTTAAATCTGTACTTATGCAAATTGTGTTGATGTGTGCTAAACACACAGATCAACCAATCAGAGAAGTTCACTTCAGAAATAATATACTCTGATTGGTTGATCTGTGTGTTTAGCACACATCAACACAATTTCCATAAGTACAGATTTAAATGGGAAAGTACAGATTTAAATGGGAACCTGTTTAAGCAACTTTCAGCAAATAAATGTGGTAGTTTTCATTGATTCTTCTCAGACAGTGGTATTCCCAATAGAAATGTCATTCATTTCTAAGTAGGTTTATATTAAATGTATATGCACCTATCAATGTCTTGCTCCAACAGGGGGAGTGCAGGCATACCCAGGAGCTATTGACATTTTTCATTTCTTTTTGTCAATAGTCCTTATCCTGGGGACGTCAAATTCATATATTTACTCATATATTTACTGTTCTGTGGACGCAGAACTTTGTGATGAAAGTGTCAAAAAAACACCGAGCAGCCCCAGGTACAGGCAAAGATTATGTTCAATAGCCCGACTTTGCCCGCACTCCCCCTGTTGGGGCAAGACATTGATAGGTGCATTACAGGATGAAGAGAATTAATAACACATGTAGTGTATATATAAACTCAAAAAGACAAAAACAGGTTCCCATTTAAATCTGTACTTTCCCATTTAAATCTGTACTTATGCAAATTGTGTTGATGTGTGCTATACACACAGATCAACTAATCAGAGTATATTATTTCTGAAGTGAACTTCTCTGATTGGTTGATCTGTGTGTTTAGCACACATCAACACAATTTTCATAAGTACAGATTTATATGGGAAAGTACAGATTTAAATGGGAACCTGTTCAAAGTATTTTTTTAAATAATTTTACTTAGTAAGACCGAATAGAAATATGGCAACCTGCTTTTGTTCTTGACTGGCTAGCCTCATGTTCATGTTGGAACACAATGAATGTTTTACACGAATGAGAGGCTAGCCAGTCAAGAACAATGGTTATTCAATAGATATTCAAATTGATTTAGCGTTGGTGTATCAGCAACATTCAAGTTTGCTTTTGAAAAGAACATTCCATCTTGATTATTTGCGCTTAGATGTATTCCATTCAATTCTATCTTGGAATAACCTACCAACTTTGTCTAAGGCAGTTATTACATGGGACCAGGATGAACTCAGACTGGTACGAAAATCACTGGTTTCGGCCCAGCATTAGATATGAAGTTACATAGGCCAGTTTGAGTTCATTTTAAGACCGGTATGAAAGTCACTTGTTTTGGTCAAGCAACCGACATAAAGTTAGGCAAGTTTGAGTTCATTTTCAGACTGGTACCATGTAAAGGCAACTAAAGAAATGTATTGAGGCCAATACAAACTCATTCCGGTCTGAGTTTTTTCTGGTGCTTTGTAATGTCCGCCTAAGACTCTTCAAGGAATAGCCAATGTTCATAAGAACCATTGTCTAGAACAAAACATGATGGGAAACTGAGCCATTTTTGTTTTCTTTACATAAACTGTTAGCATTTTAGCAAAAGTTTTGTTTAGGATCATTAGATTCTGATGTTACAGCGCAAAGCCCAAAAGTATGACCGGCAATAATTTATTCATATTTTCTCTACATTTTTTCAATCAACTCCTCTAGATTAAATGTCAACATTTCTCACTGTGAGTCACAAGACAAGAATGATGTCAATCTTCAGATAAATTTTGAGGTTAAAATAGCTAGAATGAAGTCCATTTGAATCCAAAGCAGCTACAGACAAACATGTCAAAAGAATGTGAATAAATTATCTGCGGTCACACTTTTGGGCTTTGCACTGTAAGACAAATGTAATGTATTCTAAATTTGATTAAATTAAAAATTATATATCAAAATGATAAAAAAATAATTTTTGGATTTCTAAGAAACAAGGTTTCAGTTTCCCACCATGCTTTATTCTCGAGAAAGGTGTGTATATTGTGTATTCCTACCTTGTCTTTGTATTGGTCAGATTCAGTATCTGGTCCTAACCCACCAAACTTGTCTAGCGGATCATTTGAAAATTGTTTATAATCTTTGAGAGTATAAGGTTTATATTCTGGTTTCCGAGGGCTAATATTTTCAAAGTTACCATTTTCCTTCTGCTGTCCAAATACTGATGGCAACTGTGGCTCCGACACAAACCTTCTTTCTAAAACAGACTCTGTCTGATACAACTGTAAAGGGTTAATAAACTGTGAATTTGTCAGAGACTGCGATAAAAAATGCTCCTGTTCTGGGAAAAATTCTACTTGGTCAAGAAGAGGCTGTCTTGTCGGAGCCCCTGGGGGTGCCGACTGTGAGAAATAAGCCTGATTTTGATTAATGTAGGTGTTGTCCATAGGTTTGTGATAGCCTGAGGCACTTGATACCATGTAAGACTGGTGGCCATGATTACTATATCGTAGTCCAAAGTCTCTATATGGTGCATGATAGGGCTGCCCAAGGTAGCCATTATATCCTGTTATGCCATTATACCCTGTGATATGTTGGTTAGGCAAGGGATAAGTATTACTGTAGGTATTTTGAAGATATGTAGGGTCTACATAGTAGTAAGAACTTTTTTCATAATTAGGATCAACAATAGACAATGATGATGTCCTTTCTTGCATTTGAATTGAAGCATAACTATTTTGTTTAGAAGGATCGTCATTGACAGTTGTTTGTCTTTGCTCTGACTTCGTTTTGCCTTTAACTCCACTATCTTTATCCTGATTTGATTTCAGATTTGCTTGTTTTTGTTTGATTTTCTGTGAGTACATCGAAGCATAGCTGATTTTCCCAGTAGTTCGATTCACCTTGTCTTTGTTCAAGTCAATAAAGTTAGTTTCTCTTGTTTTTTGTTTGGTAATTTGTTTGTTTTTAACGGTTTTATCAAGTGGTTTAGAATCCTTGGTTGTATTTTCAGTATTTTCACGCAATGTGCTTTCATCCATTGTCGAATCGTCAAGCTTTTCTTTTTCATTTTCATCATCTGGTGACCTTTCATCGAACTCGAGCGAATCTTCGACAAATGAATCATTCAAAATACTCTCTTCTCCGCTTTTATCCATCTCAAAAGACGAACGCTTCTCTTGCTCAATGTAAGGTAAACATTTCACGTCCGGAGAACGTCTATCGAGAGATTGAGAAGTTTGTTTATCTTGTAATGACTGGTCCAAAATGGCCGCCAAGACTGTCGGAGAAGCAACGGTTTTTATGACCCCTTGAGTCAGTGTTTCTTCTTCTTCGGGTTCCTCCATGAACAAAATGGCGACTAGTTAAACATATGCAAGGAAATAATACACTCAAGGCTTTAACAATAACATATTTTCAAGTTAATTTTTAAATATACATGACCGCCATGACAACCAGACTTAAAAATATGCATGCTCGGTTACCAAGTGTGGAGTATACGTGGGAGGGGAGGCAGGGGGTCATTATTGTTCTCAAATGCACCTACATAGCTAAAGATTAGCTTGCAAAGAGATTTTATCAAAACATTTCTCATTTCATATCGTTAGAATTATATATTTTTCTGGTTTTATAATATTTTCACTTTCATTAATTCATCATTCTGTCTAAATTACCCATATTGTATATATTTTTCATAAATGCATTCCTTCACTTAAAACTGTAAAACAACTCGAATATATAAGGAGGTTATATCAGAGGCACCATCTCGATCTCCACACTACACACATGCACTAACCCGCACTGGAGGGACGGAAAAGAACTGCTGTTCTTGAAAGGCTGGTAGTAAACCCTGGCCGTGACCACCCTCACTGACTCAGTGCTCAGAACCACAAGGCAGAGCGAACAGCTTTGGCCGCCTCCAGTAAAACTTGTCTTGCATGAGAGTGATACAGATGCATATAGATATTTGCTAATCATACCCCGGGGTGGGAAGGGGGGGGGGGGATTACTCCGGGGAAAAAGTACCGGGGATGCTCGTCGTATCTCTTAGGGGTAAAAATCAACGATTTAGTATCTTTTAGGGTGTCAAATGCGCATTTTCGAAAATTAGCATTACTGGTATCTCCTTAATAGGGTGTCGAAAAAGAGCTAATCGATAGTCGATTCTGATACCCCAGACCCCCCTCCCCGGGAATCACTCCCCCCAAAAAAAACTCTACAAGAACGCCGGTTCTGCAGGATAGAGCAAAGTTGTCCAGCTGGAGTGATTTTTTCATATGACCGTGAAAGAATTGAATAGGCAAACTAATAGACCCTTTTCAGAATAAGTCCCGAAGTACTGTTGTGTTTTTGTAACTGCTTACAGCATGGAAAGCAAGTTTTCTATTTCTTTTATAAAATACAAATTGACCAACATGCAAACGTGCGTGCTATATATATGCTCTCATAAAGCAATTAAGCGCCTTAACCAATCAGAATACGTGATTTCAAATAGTTATTTCATAAAAGCCTTTCTGCAATCAACCGCGCGTGCAAGAACAATTAACAAACGCGAGTTAATTTTCAGTTTTAATGATGAAGGCCATAGTTATGGCCGAAAAGTCTTTCACACAAAAATCAGTGACAAACATATTTCACATCTTTATTCATGAACCTGATTACAAACACACAGTTACAATGCTAAAATAATTAGATTTTTTGAAGAATTAGCATGCACTACAAAGCCGGCTATAAAAAAAATTAAAAATTACCTAAAATTCTTATTTGTAAATAATACAATACTACCTACTTATATAATGACTTTTAAAATAATGGCGTATACTAATAACAAGTTATCTAATAACTATCAAATTACACGTATTTTATATAACTAATTATGCTATTTATTAGGCTGAAAGTAAGGTAAGCTCACATTCAAAACGTTTTTCCAGTAAAGAATACCTTCAACTTATATTTAAAGCCAGTCAACTTTTACTTAACTTATAAATGAATACTTGTAGCTATATTATCGATAGAAGTATATTTCTGACCTTACTATACACGGGACTGGCTGAATATGAAACCCTTATTTATCAGAACTGCTGATATTCAGATTTGCAAGTGATTCAAGACCTTGAGTACTATCCGCCGTTTCGACTCTCGCATTCTTCTCGGGCTCGCCACTCCCCTCCCCAAGAGCCGGTACATTGGGTACTTTAGCTCCAAAGATATCTTTCCAGACCTCCTGATCTTTCACTTCCCTTTCTTTTCTTTCTTTTGAGTTAGCCTTATCCAAACACTCACCCTTTTCATCATCAGTAAAACTAAAAAACTCACTCATGCCTAGAAATTCTTCCCATTTCACGTCCACTCCAAGCAATTTAAGTTCCACTCCACACTTCTTCAAATCCTTCAACCCTGTTCGGTTTTTATCTGCACTCTCCTTGATGTTGTATTTATAAACAGTTGTCTTATAAAAGTTAGCAAATACAATTTTCATTGTAATGTTTCTATTTAGCAACTTCATTGCAATTATAAAGTCCTTTATTGTTTTAGCACACGAGCTACAGGGCGAGAAGTTTATATAAACCTCAATTTGAATTTTCCTGGCCTGTAATAAGTCTGGATCCCATCGAAGATATTCAATAAGCCTTTCTTCAGCATACTTTCCAATACTTCTGAAGACCATATGAATTGGCTGTTCATCTAAGATGATCTTGCATGCAGCTATTGTGTCATTGGGCCATTTCCAACCATCCGTTCCATACATCAACGTTACAAGAAAACTCTTACATATCTCCTCCTTTGTTATTAGACCCTGCCCCATTTGCTCTGCCATTGTAAACGAGATTCTTGGGTAGTTTACAGGCGTAATAAAGAATCTGCAGTTTAATGGAGAACCGACGAGTTATTATATTAATTGTTGCTAATTAAGAAATGTTTTTAAGCATTAACTTAAAAGTCGTTATGTCGACTGTCAGGTCAAAAAAAGATAACTAAATAATGTCACACATACACTAGATTTTTGTTTGTGTGCTTGCTGTAGAGGGCCCACAATAGGTTTGCAGGAGGGATGCAGGATTTGCCTTATTTTGAAGGCGGGATTTGGGATCTGAGATAAAATCAGAACCGCCGGAATGCGGGATTAATAGTTGTGGGCGAGAGCGCGATTTTTTAGGGTAGGGATTCGGGAAATCATATTATTTGCAATGGGATACGGGATTTAAGTCTCTTTGGATATTTTTATCATTTTTATTAATTCAAATAATTTTAACTTAATTAATCCAGAAAAAAATGGCGGGATCGGGATTTTAACATAAAAACTGGCAGGATGGCAGGATTTCAAGTAAAAACGAGCGGGATAGTGGGATCAGTAAACCCCTATTATGGACCCTCTTTGCTGCATGTTTCACTGATTTTGATAGCTGACCCAATGCATCAACTGAGCGATCCATTACTAGTCATGTTAGTACATTGAGAGCTTATTAGTCAGGTGGAATATTATCCCAAGTGATAGTAAGCTACTTCCCGTAATTGAAGCAAAAAGTTAAACAGATTATAAACGTACCTTTTGATAAAGCGTCAAGAAGATCTGCGTTTCTGTCAGACTGCGTTTCTGCCTGCTAAATTATGCTAGAATAAGAATTATAAACTATAATTACTAAATTGTGTTTTCGATTGACTGAAAACAAACTGTGAGTCATGACAATACATTATATTCCTAGCCGTGCCCTTGCAAATCAGTATAATATATTGCCATGCCCAAAAGTATACTAGATAAGTATGATGAACTAAACATCAAAATAAGTATAAATAGAAACTAGCGAGTAAACTAGTATAGGCTGCATCAGTGTTTGATATAAACGATAGGTAATATAATGAAATTTGTAATACGGTTACAAATTTCATTATAGAGTACAAACACTAAAAGTGTGCAACACTTTGTACTATTTACCACTAAATAGTGTTGATTAAACAATAGAGAACAAAATAATTTGCATAATTTAGCAGTATTTAGTGGTATTTATGTTGCACACTTTTAGTGTTTGTACTCTATTACCTATCAAAATAAGTATCTATCAAATAGTAGCCTTCACTATCATAACCGAAGCCCTTGCAGACAGTTACAAAAGCAAAAACTACTTAATGAAATAGTTATTTAGAAATAAGAGTAGTGCAGCTGCCCTTGCTAATCTGCAGTACTCTTTAACACTTATTTATGTCAAGTATGAAAATATTTATGCATAACAAATGATTAAATCCAAAGGGAATCAACACGTGGTTTGAAGTGGGTAAATAAACATTGAAGCTGAATGGGTCTATTCAATAAAGGCTACAAGTCAGCTTACAACAAGCTACCGAGAAGTGAAATATCACTCACATTACTCAAAGCGTGCGTAAAATTGCGCCACGATTTAATTAAACTGCGATACAAAATGACTTATCAGGGCTAGAGAAATTACTATGACGTCAACAAAAAGTGTTAGGTAAAGGTTCAAGAACAAAGGAAAATATGAGCGACCAAGTGGGATAGTATGACATTGATCGAAAAGTAAATTCACTAAATCCTCGATAGCCGATTAGAAAAGAAAGATCATTCGTACCTATTTCCAAAATAACTATATCAGGCGAATGCCGAAGCACAAATGGCAGATCAAAAGAACAACCGAAGGCTTACTATAATCAACGAAACGAAATGGGAACGAAATGGGAACGAAATGGGAACGAAATGGGAACGAAATGAAAACGAAATGAAAACGAAATGAAAACGAAATGAAAACGAAATGAGATAATATACATTTTCACACGATAAAGCGGTTGAAGTTCATGTAAGATTCAAGATGGCGGCGAGAAACAACTCTGGGTTGCTCAACTCTGTACAAAACAAACCGACTGCTTACCCTCAAAAAGGCTTTTCACGTAAAATCTTTCATGAGAAATACTCCTGTTGTATACATCATTCTTTGTTTCATTCAGTAGACTATCGAAAGCATACCGTAACAAACGAATGAATTTAGTCTCGTTCAAGACGATAACTCGGCCAGCACCGGTAAAACTTGGCGGTAAAACTACTTTCTACCTCTATAAATCACTCCAAATCATCTCAAACTATGCCACGATAATTGTTCATGAAAAAAGTCAAGTGTTCACGGCGAAACAAAGACTATAAAGACAAAAGAAATAGAAATATTGCTTACAACAAGTTCACAATAGAAATAACTAAGAAAATAAACATGAAAAACATGAAATTTACCTGATAGACAGTTATAAAGTATAGTAACTTGACAAAGATGAAAGTGACTTGTTGACTGTAAGCTATATTACGCAAGATTACGCAACATGCTAGACCAAAATGAACTAGGGAACATTTCTAGGTACGATGTACTAATGTACCTGTGGGCCATCATTGTGTAAGGGACCTTTTTCTGAGTACCACTATGCTCCCTCAAAATAATGCACTCAAGAGGCCTTTACTGAATATCATAGTATAATCTCGTATATCTTCTCAGAAAATTACTGAAATATCTCCAAACTTTCACAAAATGTCTGTTATAAAAGTGGTTGTTGAATCGTGGACCGAAACCAAGGATACGATGTTGTCATAGTAACCGTTGCTAGGGAAAATTGAAATATCGAGCTAAAATGTTATTTTATGGAAAAATATCAGGGCGATTTTTACAATAAATGCACTGGATCTAAAATATTGCACATTTATATACCCAGACTGACATCTGGAATGCAAAACAACGTGTTTTCACTTGGTTTTATATACATTATATGCAGTATTAATGCCCTTTTGCCCCTAGTAACGAGATATTGAGATTATATAAAGGCCTATAATTGAAATATTTCATTCCTATACTGCTGTACTGATTCCTGAATTTATCGAAATACTACAAACGAACACAAGTTATTTCTGAAAGAGTCAAATATGTTAACATAGCAACCGTTGTCATGGAAACAATTTCTAATAAGCTTACATAGAAATAACTTTCTGCATATAAATAATATCCATACTTAATCAGATCGAAGCAGAAATTAAGTTATTTACTTCTCAAGTATCGTTGTAAATTTGTTGCTTCTCACTATTTTTGAGTTATTGAAAAATTATATAATATATATTTCAGGACAAGACAGTTATTAAAATAAGTGAGTATTTTTCTATGTTATCAAATATAGAATTCGATCCGACAATATGTCACATTTTGAGCATTGTTTTGTTCGAATGTATTTTCAAGCAATTAACTAACATAATAATTGGTTCTACATTGATAAGCTTCTATTCAACGGTTTGACTAATGCACTCTTATACTATATATTACATACAATATGAGCGGCCAAACTGTATGGGATATACAATGGAGAGTCGAAAACGAACCATTGTATATCGCATACAGATCGGACACGAATATTGTATAGTACCATATACAGAGTAATGGTTTCTGCGAAGTTTTCTTTTATTAGTACTAACAAAGTATTTTACAAAGTTCGCGAAAATATCGATTCCCCATCTGGGTACAGAGAACATACTATCAAAACAGGTAGAGTTTCGTGAGCAGTCAGCAAACACGCGAAAGGACGCTATTATGAAAAAGGGAAACCAGTTTGCCATGAAATTAGAGGGCAAATCATTGATTGTATTTTAGAGAATGGTGGTAATCGTATTTCAAGATACTACTACCAAAATTACTCAACTGTTAGCACCGCCAAAAAAACGATCAATCGCGTTTTGAATTCCGTTTAACTCACATGACCATTTGAGGCGCTCCAAATGGTCATGTGACATTAAAATAACGGTATTTTAACGGTATTTTAATGTCACATGACCATTTGGAGCGCCCCAAATGGTCACATGAGTTAACCGAAATTCAAAACACGATTGATCGTTTTTTTGGCGGTGCTAACAGTTGAGTAATTTTGGTAGTAACATAACAACCAACACAGAAAACAGCGCGGGAAGCTACCCTCGTGTACGTCATGTGATAACTTTTAACCCGTCACGTGATCAAAAATTCGTTCCCGCGGGCTCGAAATTTTAACGGTCCAATTGAAGCTCTACCTGTTTTGATAGTAAGAGAAGGCTTTGTTATGTTTAGCGAATATGCTGGAGTTGACTTGTCTTGTGTCGAGCAATTAATAGAAATAAAAGACTAAATAGTCCCTTATTACCTAAATTCTCCCTCCATTGATTCCAAAGTACGTAGGTTGAGTGTTTTAAAGACATTCTCTTCATAAAATCAACAGAGTCGACTGCAAATCGGCTAGAGGACGAAAGCCGTCAGGTCACGAGGATTTATAATTAAAGCACGAACTGCATTGTGGTCGAACTTTGGTATGCTTGGAATGCATGCGAAATGCATTGTGGTCGTATTTTGGTATGCATGGTATGCAATTAAATCTCGATTTCTGTTGCCTATCTACTGAAATAGGATCGCTGCCTTCCTCCGCTCGCTCCAGGCTCGCTCCGCTACGGCAGCAATAATACTCAATCATTGAGATGTAGTTTTTATCATTCCTTAAAAACGGCTGAAAGAGTTGAGAGAGCTGAAATATCTGAACTATTCCAAATAAGTATAGTTATAAAACATGCAGTATACAAGCTTGCATATAGCCTGCGTGCAGCCCGTTTTATTCCCCCGTAACAATGTATGGCTATGCATGCCTATGTATGGCTATGTATACTTATGTATGGCTATGTATGCCAATGTATGGCTATGCATGTCTTTGTATGTCTATGCATCACTATGTATGGCTATGCATGTCTTTGTATGTCTATGCATGTCTATGTATGGCTATGCATGTCTATGTATGGGTATGCATTGTAATGCATGTCTATGTCTATGTATGCTTATGCATGTCTATGTATGCTTATGCATGTCTATGTATGGCTATTTATGCCTATGCATGTCAATGTATGCCTATGTATGGCTATGCATGACTAATGCGTGTTACATGAAGTCCTAACCAAAAATACATCTTGATCAGATCAGGGAAAGTGGATCAATTGGCTAAATAAAAAATGGAAGTGTGGTCATTAAAAAACTACTGGCGAACACCTTAAATTTTGATCACCTTGGCTTCGCTTTTAAACAAGGACAAACTCTAGTTACAATTTATATTAGGAAGATCAATATATTGTTCCTTTTGCATCATTACATTTTGTAAAAAACTGGCTATTATATGTTTATATTTGACATATTTATATGCATATATATTTTATTTCATATTAAATGTTTAGCACCTTGTTATTCATCCTCGGGAACCCAGGGGTAATCTTCTGTCGCTCGTTTCTCGCTCCCAGAATAAATACCCCTGGGAACGTAGTGGTCTGTTGGAGCTTGTTCGGGAAGTCAAAATTCAAACTTATTTAACGACTTTCTTTGAATGGTTATCTTGATTTTCATTGGTCGACCTAATAAGGTCAACCAATCAGGAAAGACCTGAAGTTTGACTTCCGGAACAAGCTCCAACAGACTACGTTCCCAGGGGTATTTATTCTGGGAGCGAGAAACGAGCGACAGAAGATTACCACTGGGTTCACGAGGATGCTTGTTATTGATATGTAAGAGTATAGGCTTTAAAACAAATGTTTGTAGGTTGGATTTTGATTCATAATAGTAGTTGTTGGTCTTCAACCTTTTACTTTTTAAAAACTTCTCCTAAGCTTTCAGCCTCCGCGGCCATCTTCAGAGGAATGACAGATAATATAGAGTTGAACCATGAATGAAAATCAAACAAACAGTATCTAGCTAACAATTACTTGGCAAATGCGTGGTGAAAATTGACAAATAATATCCGAAACAAAGTTGAGGTTATTATTCATCGATATTCACCGAGCCAGAGAGGATAATTGTTTTTCTATCAACACAATCCAAATGATCTTGCTTCAAAGCTCGCAAAGGATTATTTGTCAAAACGAACAGTTCCAAAATGGTGCCTCGAGACAGCATCGATTTTGGTTACTTTTAGGCATTTGCGCTTTGTTTTTATTCTTTTTTTTTTCATTGCTGATAGAGTAGCAGAGAGCTTTTGTTGTCCAAGGTACATGTATTTTTTTGTAAAGTTATGTTAAGGACGTATTCATAGAGGGTTTACACGGGAAATAACTTTTTCAAACGTTAGTTACCTACTACTAAAAAGCTACTATTTGTTAATATTTGAAAGGAATGATTGTAAAATAATATAACAGAATAAGGAGTAATTGTTACACACATGACTATGCTTTAATTAGAGTAGATTAGAACAATAGGAACAAAACTGATGTTTCTGTACAATGACATTCCTATATATTTCAGCAGTATAATAGTGATATTTATGTCACAAAAATGTGTGAAAATTTAAAAACAGCTTTGATTCCCAAACACTACCATCACCTTACAACCATCCATACTTCTTCTTCATTTCAATTTGGAATTTACAAAAACCTCATTTAAATCAGTTCTAAGCTAAGTTGTTATAATGGTAAAACTTGAATAAATGGTCAACCAATGGTCAAACCAATTCCAAATCTTGACTGTTCCTTCATATGATTAACCATGCCGCTTAAAACAAATGTAAAGGGTAAAGGAAGCAGTCTTTTCTCCATTACCGCAGCAACAGTCCAGTTAGTATCAACCATTCCACGAAATAAAACATTTGCTTTAGGTATATCGAGCTGATAGCCAAGACTGACGCAGCTATCCTTAGCACGTAGATTATACTCATACTCAACGCCGACTTGTACATTATCGTTGCATGTAGATATTTAATAATCACTCCCCCCGGGGGGGGGGGGGACACGACACCTACAAAAAAGTACCGGGGATGCTTGGCTGATGCTTGAAGAGCGCATCGATATTCGCTTCTGATACGTATATTAATATTATTAATTAATGTGGTATCTCTTAGAGGGTAAAATTCGTCCAGCCACGCCTTTTTAAAAGACTTAAGATTTTTGAAAATTTCCGACGAGCATCCCCGATACTTTTTCCCCAGAGTCAAATAGTTATTTCATAAACTCCTTTCTGTAATCAAGCACGCGTACAAGAACAACGCCGAACGCGAGCAAGTCAGTTTTAATTTTCAGTTTTAATGATGAAGGCCATAGTTATGGCCGAAAAGTCTTTCACACAAAAATCAGTGACAAACATATTTCACATCTTTATTCATGAACCTGATTACAAATACACAGTTACAATGCTAAAATAATTAGATTTTTTGAAGAATTAGCATGCACTACAAAGCCGGCTAAAAATTTAAAAAAATTACCTAAAATTCTTATATGTATAAATAATACAATACTACCTACTTATATAATGACTTTTAAAATAATGGCGTATACTAATAACAAGTTATCTAATAACTATCAAATTACACGTATTTTATATAACTAATTATGCTATTTATTAGGCTGAAAGTAAGGTAAGCTCACATTCAAACAGTTTTTCCAGTAAAGAATACCTTCAACTTATATTTAACATGTTTAAAGCCAGTCAACTTTTACTTAACTTATAAATGAATACTTGCATGCACCTACATTATTGTATAGGTCTATATTTCTGACCTTGCTACAAGGGCCTGGCTGAATATGAAACCCTTATTTATTAGGGTTGATATTCAGGTTTGCAAGTGATTCATCAAGGCCTTCAGCACTATCCGCCGCTTCGGCTCTCGCAATCTCCTCAGGCTCTCCACTCCCCTCCCCAAGAGGCGCTGCGTTGGCTACTTCAATTTCAAATATATCTTCCCAGACCATCTGATCTTCCACTTCCCTTTCTTTTCTTTTATCTGAGTTAGCCCTATTCAAACACACTTTCTTTTCATAATGAGTAAATAACTCAAAGAAATCAGAGCCTAGAAATTCTTCCCATTTCACGTCCACTCCAAGCAATTTAAGTTTCACTCCACACTCATTCAAATCCTTCAACCCTTTTTTGTTTTTATCTGCACTCTCCTTGTTGTTGCCTGGATAAACAGTTGTCTTATAAAAGTTAGCAAATACAATTTCCATTGTAATTTCTTTCTTTTGTGATTTCATTTCTTCTACATAGACCCTTATTGCTTCAGCACACGCGTTACAGGGTGAATAGTTGATATAAACCTCAATCTTAATTTTCCCGGCCTTTAAGATTACTTTATCCGATTGAAGATATTCAATAAGCTGTATGTCAGCATGATTTCCCTTAATGTTTCTGAAGACCTTATAATAAATAACTGTTTGTTCATCATCATTTAAGATGATCTTGCATGCAGCTATTACATCATGGGGCCTTGCACCCTTCTCTCCATACATCAAAGTTATAAGAAAAGTCTTACATATATCCTTCTTTGTTAATAGATTCGGCTCCATTTGCTTTGCCATTGTAAACGAGATTCTTGGGTAGTTTACAGTCGTAATAAAGAATCTGCAGTTTAAAAGAGAACCGACGAGTTATTATATTAATTGTCGCCGCTAATTAGGAAATGTTTAAGTCATGATATCGACTGATCAAAAGTAGATAACTAAATAATGCGACACGTACACTACTATTTTTGTTTGTGTGCTTGCTTACAGGAGGGTCCACGCTATATATAGGTTTGGCGGGATGCGGGATTTGCCTTATTTTGAAAACGGGATTCGGGATCTGAGATAAAACCAGAACGGAATGCGGGATTAAGAGTTGTGGGCGGGTGCGGGATTTCGTATTTTTTTAGGGGTCGGGATTCGGGAAATCGCATGATTTGCAATGGGATACGCCGTAATAAAAAAAAGTCTCTTTGGATATTTTTATCATTTTTATTAATTCAAATAATTTTAACTTAATTAATCCAGAAAAAAATGGCGGGATCGGGATTTTAAAATAAAAAATGGCGGGATCGCGGGATCTCAAGTAAAAACGAGCGGGATAGCGGGATCAGTAAACCCCTATTGTGGACCCTCTTTAAGCAAACTAGCTGCATGTTTCACTGGTTTTGATAGCTGACCGAATGCATCAACTGAGCGATCCATTACTAATAGTCGTGTTAGTACATTGAGAGCTTATTAGTCAGGTGGATTATTATCCTAAGCGATAGTAAGCTACTTCCCGTAATTGAAGCAAAAAGGTATTAAACAGATTATAAACGTACCTTTTGATAAAGCGTCTAGAAGATCAGCGTTTCTGTCTGGGGCGAACAGCTACTAACTGCCTTTGTTTGAACTGGGGACAAAAAGAAATTAATGTGAATATAATAGTCGCCTTCACAGTTATTTGTGTAAAATAGATAAATCTCAAAGATTAATGCTGCTTTACCGGAAGCTTGTTTACTTGGGCTTACACATAACAAAATAATCACCATACTCAGAATTGGAGTAAATTGGCTATGGGCAATCCACCCATAGCCTTTTATTATAAAGATTAAAATATGTCATAAACATGAACATTGTACAAATAACAGCTTTGTACAATAACACTTTCCCCAAGAAAAGGTGAGTGCCAAAAACCGCTAAGGGCTTCATGCCAAATGAAGGCGGCCCCACCCAGAGGAAAAGCAGCATTCAGAAGGACGTTCTCATTAGCAAAAAGTATTGTCAACTGATATGACATGCACATTCCCAATAATAAGATAAAACGTGAAACGATAAAACAAAGTAACAGCTCTTGCTATAATAACTGAAGCCCTTGCAAACAGTTACCTAAGCAAAAACTGCTAAATCATGCTAGAATAAGAATTATAAACTATAATTACTAAATTGTGTTTACGATTGAGCGAAAACAAAATATGAGTCATGGCAATAAATAATATTCCTGGTGCCCTTCAAATCAGTATAATATATTGCCATGCCCAAAAGTATAGATAAGTATGATGAACTAAACATCAAAATAAGTATCTAACAAATATAGCAGCCTTTGCTATCATAACCGAAGCCCTTTCAAACAGATACAAAAGCAAAAACTCTACTTAATGAAATAGGAATACAAGTTAATTATTAGGAAATAAGAGTAGTGCAGCTGCCCTTCCTAATCTGCAGTACTCTTTAACACTTATTCATAGAATGAAAGGTCAAAATAAGTAGGTAACTGAAGCCCTTGCAAACAGTTACATGGATGGCATGGGTGGCATGGGTGGCCTAGCGGTTAAATCGCTGGCCTCTCACCGCTGTGGTTCGAGTCCCGGCTCGGGCATGGATTATATGTGAGTTGAGTTTGTTTGATGTGTTCTTCTCTCCTATGCCACGAGGGTTTTTCTCCGGGTTATCCGGTTTTCCTCCCTCCACAAAAATGAACATGTGAGCTGCGTTGTGTGCAAAATATTTAACGTAGAGGTAGTGAGTGTGTGTCTGAGTCTCCCCAATTAGCCACTGGCTAAATACATTGAGACGTTAATAAAAAAGTGATTTATTTTATACCGTGTCAACTCCCCCTGCGAGCAGGCACGAAAACCATTACAAAGACTGAACACGAATATAATTTCGAAACGCGTTAGTTTTCCAACGACCTAAGATTCTAATTTGTGCATCAGACATCCCTTTACTTGCAGCATGCGAAGCAGCACCGATACGAAAACTATGGCCTTTATACCGAGATGGGTCTAGAGAGCAAGATTGAAGCACGATAGAAAGTTTAGATGAAAAGTAAGCACGTGAGACCGGAGCAAAATCTACAAACCTAAAGAGAGGCCCTGGTGCGTCACCTCGCAATTTAAGATATTAATTAAGCAAAAAATTGACTGGATAAAAATTGTTGGTATGTGAAATACTAATTGAAGATGGTGTCAGGTTATAAGAATGCTTATAATGATCAAAAAGTTCCTTAAGACTCTCGACCTCGCCCCGAGATTTAGTGAGCTTAGATAGTTGATGCAATTGGATGTTATGGCCTGACGAGGAGTGAGTTTTCTCACCGATCCGAGAAAAAGTATGAAATGCAAATAAACACATAGCTTGAAAAAGGCAAATATTGTACCTCCCGGGGTCACCCTAGGCCGGCGAGCCAACTTTTCTCTGATTTCTAGTAAATCAAGATCGAGTGTTTACATGAGACATTTATACTTGCCTAAAATAACGTACCTAAGACATAACCTAAAATAAGTCATAAGTGATTATTTGTTTACTTTTGTGCACATTTAAACATATATTTTATTAACATTAATCAACCAATGTATTTCTTCTTCACATCATTCTTATTAGTGTCGCAGGATACTGAGCTTTGTGTAATATGAAAATATGAAACATTTAATGCTGCTTTAAAATACCAACCAATGGATCAAAACACCAAGCGGGCTAAACTATCTAAAATAAAACACAACTCTGGCCTCTGTCGTCTCCTTGGATAATAACATTTTTCCTATTTGTGTCTCACGATAGGTTTCTATACGTATAATATGCCTGTATTAGAGCGTTAATTAGTTTTCTCTTGACTAAATGAATTTGCTTCAGCTAGTGTCTATGCTTTAAAAGGGGGCTGGGGTCCTCGTCGGAAATTCTGAAAATGACCCGCCCTAAAAGGGACTTGTATTTTGAGATGATGGGCGTGGCAGTTATGAAATTTCTTAAAAAGGGACCACAAAACTCAGCTAGCTATAGTGCATGGGCATTCTTGCTGTTATCATCCTACTAAGCAGGACCAAAACCCTAAAAGGGATGACGAGGACCCCGCCCATTTACCCCCAACAACACACAACACACAATGCAAATGCTCCAGGCTAAAATAATGTTATTTTATATTTTTCGATTCCTGTCTTCTATCGGTTTCACAGTATTTTCAGTTAAATTCACATACCAGTATTTCTCAATTGCATCAATCATTATATTACGGTTGAAACTTCATTTATAAACTTTTGCATGTGAAAACCATAAATTTCTAATTAATGTTATGAACCCCTCACAAGCCTAAAGTCTGCTATGTTGATGTATATATATATATATTGGTTATTGTTAAAATTTTTGTTTTCAAAGATTGTGTAAACAAAGCTTCGCATAGTTCGACCCCCACATACGCTGGTCTTTTGAACTCTGCAGGGTTTCCAAATTATTCCGCTCTATTGACTATCCAATTATATGATTGAGTATGGCCCGGGTCGCATTATACCAAATTTTGGTCGATTTTTGTTTACACAAGTGTTCAAATCTGTCATCACAACCCTTTCCCTAGTGCGACCTCACTTTTACCAGTTTGGCAAAAATTAGAAATCGGCCAAAACATCAAAGACGCCGTAGTGCAAGGGTGCGGCTGCCTGATTTGTCCAAATTTTGCTTAAACAAAAGAAATCACAGCGGGAACTGTCAACGCTTGTCAATATGGCTTTTCGAACAAAAACAGACAACTTTCGAAAAACAAAATAATGTACTTTTAACTTGTTTGATATAAGGAAAAACAGTCCTACGGAGACTCGGAGAAGCATATGTTAAATTTGTGACTGTAGTCAACCAGTTATGGCTTCATCAGTGATTGAGAGTTGACTGTTTTCGCTTCAGATATCACATCGGGACAGCCAAATCAATTGGTTGGACATTGCAGAGTCAAAGCTTTCAAAAGAACTACAAATAAGCTATTTTTTTAGAACACATTGATTCAGTGTTTGCAATAATATCCGCGCTAACGCTGACATACAAATATCGGCATAGATCTGCAATGCGACCGTGCTCAAAACTTCAAATAATTGTATTTCCTGTGTCGGGATTAAAACTTTGGAGGACATTTTCTCGAGTAAATTTTTAGATTTGGCCATAGTGCGACCCGGGCCATATGAAAGAGAAGTAAAGCGGAAACCTGAAACTCATTAACATAACAACTACATAGTGGCTAATATATACTACATCATTTTTGTTTTCTCTACTTTAACTTCTGTTTCTGTATTGTTGTTATTCAGACGCCCATTAATGGGCTCCTGTTTTATTATGATTGTTGTCTTCTATAGAACTTAAAAGACTCTCCATTATTTTGCATCATGTTCAAAGTTATGGTTAATTTCCAAACTATTTGAAGAACACAACTGAACTTAAAAAAAAAACTTGAAATATATATATATAGCTAGTTGCAATAACGTTGTCCACCAAAGAAATACATATATACACATATAACTGTCACGTGACTGGGTATAAGTAAGCTATTTTCTTCAATTTTAAGCTCTTATACAGATTGATATGGTAGTACTTTATTAAATTACTGTGTAGGATTATGCCACGAATCAATATATATATGTGATATACATATGATATATATACATACATATACACCTATTTCAATAATTATCATTAATATTTGATATTAATTAATAGAAACGTTCACATAAACTTTCTGACCGATAAATTATCGATTTGTTTCGATACTACCATTCATGTGTGGCTTTTTATACGTACTAGTATTGATACTAAATAGTTATTAGCTTAATGAATCGAATGTATCTTACCTGAAATAAAGTCGAAGGGAGCAAGTGCAGGGATAGTGATATTGGCTTTTGCGAAACACACCTTAAAATGAATTTTAATTAAAAATAGATTAGATATTCAATATAGAGTACTGAAGTGAATACGTCACCTGTTGTCAGTTGTCAAGGAAACTTGTTTCAAACTAAAGTCGATCAACCGTACGTATTTCTTTTTATTCTCTCTTCCAATATTGATGTAGTCTCTCCCGCAGCCGTTTTTAGTCTCGTTTTTAGTCTCGTTCCACTCCCCTAAAAACGGCTGCGGGGGAGACTAATATTGATGTGACTGTCACGCGGGTAAGTGGTTTTCATGATGGGATGGGAGGGTAAGGTCAGAAAGTTACATCTCAGTTGTCACCAAAGTTCAGAATGATTGGTCTCACCAAAAAAAAAATCGCTAAAATCGTGAGTGATTGGACAAAATACTAGTTCCAATCCGAATATGGGACAAATCACGTCATTTTCCTACGACAAGTCGTAAGGTTTTGATCCTTGGTTCAAAATCCTACTGACAAGTTGTAGGTCGCGTGTGTCAGTCGTAGGCAAGTCGTAGGGGCATTTACACGGCACGACTTGGAGCTCATTTGAGTCGTATACTACAAGTCGCACACGACAATCGTGCCGTGTAAATCGGCCTTTTATTTACCGAAGTCGTAAGAAAAAAACGAATTAGGAGCGCGCGCATACAACGCGAGAAAGGGGTGTACACCCGTGAATAGTAAATTCCTTTTGGCTCATAACGAGCAAGAACCATTAAGCCGTTTCTACGGATTAACTCTCATCTACGGTGGCCCACAACTGTCACGGCAAAAACCACAAACCACGGCACAACACACAAAACTCGCGGCACAACACACAGAACTCACGGCACAACACACAAAACTCACGGCACAACACACAAAACTCACGGCACAACACACAAAACTCACGGCACAACACACAAAAAAACTCACGGCACAACACACAGAACTCGCGGCACAACACACAGAACTCACGGCACAACACACAGAACTCACGGCACAACACACAATGCAAAACTGAGCAGAAAAACAAAATCATGTGGTCAGCGGCTTTGGTTTTCTATGTACCAGGCTCACTCTTCTTCCACTTCGTTGTCACTCGCACATGTAAGTTTTAGTAACTTGACGTTTTGCTGTTTTAAGCCATGTTTTGCACGCAGTGCGGGACATCGACACTGTTTTTAGACAAGTTTTGTCATGTTTGTGGAAAAGGTAAGCATTTTTTTGCATTTTTACGCGATAATGCAGTTGTTTAATGCAGTTGCTTTTTGTTATTATAGGTAGCTTGTACTTTCATGTGGACATTTTTCTATATTAAGCTTAACAAATGCATATAATTATATATTGTATTGTATTTAGCCCCAGCACAATATTCCTTTTATATAACTATGCCAGCACATGGCTTCCCATATCATTATTTGTATAACATTTATTTATTACAAGATAAAAACAAATACGTTCGATACTACATCGAAAAGATTGATTTGCAACGATATTACACAGGTAGCCCAAATTGCAAATAATGAGCCAATAGCTGATCATAGCTGGGTTTAAGTGTGAAGTACATGTATTTTGGTTCGACTATAAACCTTAATCTAAGTGCGTACATGTTTAGGGTTAGAATTAGGGATTTTTTGGGGTTATACAAATAATGATAATGATAAAAAATTGATATGATCACTTATTACTTTTTCATTAGAAATTCCTGAAGAAGACCAAGATGATAATGAAACAGATTCTGATGACGAAGGCTTTGATGAAAAGAGCCTGCTGGAGTACTATTTCAAACGTGGTTTTACGTATGATGAAATCATTCTCCTGCTTTCTAAACGCCACAATATCACGATTAGTTACAGTACATTGCTAAGACGCTTAAAATTATTTGGACTAAGTAGAAAACATTTTTTTTCAAAAGCAAATTCAGATGGATTAATTGAAGAGGCTAGGCGCCGTATTAGTCACATTATAAGCGGGCCAGGGTCATTAGCTGGATATCGGTCTGTATGGCATACCCTCGAGATGGAGGGCTTAAGAGTGCCCAGGGTTGTTGTTCATGAAATAATGAAAGAACTCGATCCAGAAGGCATTGAACTGAGAAAAGCTAATCGTCTGAAACGAAGGGAGTATATTAATCCTGGGCCCAACTTTTCATGGCACCAAGATGGTTATGATAAACTTAAGCCATTTGGATTCCCTATCCATGGTGCCATTGATGGCTTTAGTCGAAGAATTCTCTGGCTCAAGGTTACAAGGTCAAATAATTCACCTGACAACATAGCTGCCTTTTTCTTGGACACTGTAAGTGAATTAAAAGGATGTCCTATAGATAGAGTTAATTACTGACCTTGGTACAGAGAATTCATTAGTAGCAGCTCTGCAGAGTTTTTTTAGAGATAATCCAGATGCACATCGTTACGTGTCATCTCCAAGAAACCAGCGCATCGAAGGATGGTGGTCGTTTTTTGCCAAAAATAGATCGAATTGGTGGAAGAATTTCTTTAAAGATTTAGAATCACAGGGTATAATAGACTCTTCTTCTGAACTTAGGAAAGAATGCTTATGGTATTGCTTCTCTGGTGTGATCCAAAGTGACTTAGATGCAGTTAAGGAACATTGGAACACTCATCGAATCAGAAAATCACGCTTTGATACTGTATCTGGTCGACCAGATGCATTATTCTACCTACCTAAACATTTTGGGGCAATGGCAAATATTCTTCATGAAGTCCCGAGTGATGAATTCAATTATGTTTCTCAAAACATTAGCCAGATTGATGAAGATAATGAGTATAAAGATTATTTTGACTATGTATGTGAGAAACTTGGCATTGCAAAGTCAGAAGATTGGCAAAAAGCATATCAATTATATTGCAAATTGATAGATGTTGCAGAAAATGGTGTATGATTGATGCATTAATCATTGCTAATCAGGAATCAGTTGTACAAAGTGGGGATAAAGTTATCCACTGGATAAGTGCTATTCAGTCATACAATGTGTACAGCTTTACCCAATGGATAATATACTTTGTTATATTTGTGTTATCTAATTTCAAATGTTGTCATGTTTTATATTGATATATGTTCAAGATTACTTCCTAGTAAAGAAATGTTCAACGCACAGTAATGGAACATTTCTTTACTAGGAAGTAATCTTGAACATATATCAATATAAAACATCCTATTTTTATATTATAAATAATTTACATGGAAAAAAACATGGAAACATAAAAAAATATGATAACAGTGAACAATAATGTATTGTTTATTTCAAAATATAAAACGTTAAACAACTTAAAATAACCTATTTAGTGTAGTTATGCAGTAATTTAAACACAATGGAATGATATAACATTTTGTATGATTTAAAGCAAAAAAGAACAATAAACATATTGAAAATGTCAACAATGTTTATATAATGAAAGCTTATAGTAAAATCCCAATACATATTTTTATGGGTTTACTCTTATTCTAACCTCAATTTTTGCATGTATACATGTATACATGTAACTTTTCCTTTTATGTCAGAAAATAGTTTCAATTCTAAACATATTTAACGTTATTAACATATTTAACATTATTAACATATTTAACATACAAATGTAGTTAAAGTGATTCTCACAAATAAATAAAAAAATCGGTTCTATATGCAGATGTCAAAGTAAAACTATAATCTGAAAATCCAAATAGCATGATGTACAAGTAGTAATTTGATATAGTATTTGCTATCACTTACTTGATTGTGTGCATGCCATACTACCAACCAAACATACAATTTGACATTGAAATCAGTCTTTTTTTGCATCAGGAGTATCTTTTTTAATCTCATTTACATTCCCAGATTTGAAAGTCTTAGAATTTCTAAAAACTGTACACATCAGACATTGTTTTACATATTTGCATATAGACTCCATTTGTAAAATGATACTTTTTAGTGATAGTTTACTCAAAATAGAAATAGTATTTTTTTCTAAATTCCAGTACACATCCTTTGAATTTTCTGCTCTTGTCAAGCTGTAAGGGTTATGGAAATAGAAATAAAAATAGCCTATATTTTCAATCCAGAATATAGTTCTTATATCAACAATCATTTTCAACCTTTATAGAAAAGAGTTGTACATGGTTTAACTACCAAAGTCACAGGCTGTTAAGTAACAAACAAATATAACTGAGTTCTACAATATAACCATCTACACTCGTGCAAAGGATTGTCCTTTGCAAAGGGCAATCATAAATACTTCTTTGAATGTAGATGGTGTTTTCATGTGCTCCACTGGAAGAGTTATTTCCTTTGCACAAGCACTCACTACAGGAAAACATATTTTGTGCTCTGGATTCTGTTGAAGACAATCATGGTTGAAATTCACAGTGATCACTAACTTTTCACCATTAATTGGCCGATGCTTCTGACCAGTTAGCCATCCCATAACTCCTGGTACTGATGTATCTGCAACCTGATAATGATCTGCTGATGATTCTGTGCTTTCATCACATACAATTGCTTCTTCATATGAAGGGATGTTGTTTCCATCTTCCAAGCTAAACAATAAATCTTGAAATGAATCCATTATGGTTTCTTCAAATTTCTTTCTTGTGCTGCCTTGAAAATCAATAATATATATCCATTGTGCATGTGTGTATTACAATATAAAAATAGGCCCTTTGCAGGCTATGGTCACATGACCTAATTTGACCTTGTCAATCAAACAAATGTCAGCAGAGCTCAACCAAAATGCCAAAAGTCAATAGCGCATACTAAAACAAACATTCTCTGACAGTTTGAGCTTGATATCTTCAAAACTAAACCTGTAGGAATTTTTCAAAATTGGCAAGCCTTGCCAGTCAGCTATACAAACTCTTGTAAATTTTGAAAAATTCCCACAGGTTTAGTTTTGAAGATATCAATCTCAAATTTTCAGAGAATGTTTGTTTTGGCATTGTCTTTAGAAATCTGGCATTCAATTTGAGTTACTGTAACATTTATTTGATTGACAAGGTCACGTGACCATAGCCTGCAAAGGGCATATTACCCTACATGTACAACATCGTGTATGCTAAGGATCATGGGAATTTAGAGGGGGAATTAATAATATCATCAACACAAAAACCATACATTCTCTCTTATTTTTAAGATTTGTTTAAAGCCCATAAATCAGTTAGTATTTGCCCAATCATTCTAAAACTTGATAAACTTAATAATTTTAGTGTGGTCTTTCATGTGGTGGGGTTTGTTTCTTAATTAGATTAATATTTCTACACTCATTCCCAGTCCCCTCATGAATTTCGGAAAGGCGAATTGTTCTTACCTATCATTGAATATTGTGGAGCCAAAACTGAAAAGATGTAGTTTGCATCAACTTTATCAGTGGGTTGGGATTCCAGAGTAAAAAGAACTTTGAAGATATCAGGATAAAGGCGTATTAGAGATTTTTGTTTTAGCGGCATTGGCACAAACTATTCCTACGTTAGATAAATTGATTTTCTCTTAGACAAGAACGTGAATTCTATTAAAGTCTAAATTGAATAGAAGTCGGATGTTTCGCTTTTTGCTGGTGATCATGAGTGTATTCATCAAAATCTGTAAAAATATTTTTCCATTGTTTCATTTATTTATCGCATCAGTGAATAGTTTATCAATCATAAAAATATTTTGAAACAATTACATTCCAGCAAACTGAAAGAAGAATTAAGCTACATATAATCATTTTTGTTTTTCATTTTTTTTTCATTGTCTCATTTTTTACATTTATTTCCGGAAGAAATATTATAGATCGATTGACAATGACCAAACCCTCTGTTGTTTTGCTTTTTTTCACTTAAATATTTTTGATATTGTAATTTATATTCTAAAAAGACAGATTGAAGAAGTGTTGCTGAAAGTATGTAAATTGCAAGACGCTATAGAAAAAAAATCAGATCCTATCTGACTCGTGAATGGCCAATGCCGATTTGTTGATTGAATAAGTATGCATTAAAACTCTAGATGAAAAATGGTTAAGATGCATGATATTTCGACTGCGTAGAAATATCTAGGTTTATGTTCACATATGGTATGGTCCAATGAGTGGGAATTGATATATAAATGACTATTCAAACTTATAAAACTCATTAATAATTCATGATAATTTAACAAAAGAAATCACAACCACACCACACCACATCACACTGTCTGTGACGAAGGTTGTAAGTTTTTCGACCAGATTTACTCTTATCTTGACAATTTTAGTAAAATATGAAAGAACTAGCGTTGGACTTTCATAAGTACTATACAATATTCGCGTCCGCTCATATCGTATAAAGTACTAAAAAAGTAATAAGTAATGAGCTCATGACGACGTTTCGGACGTGAATATTAATGTCGTATAAAATCCGCATTTCTTATCATCGTCATTATGTGTGGAGCTAGCAAAAGATGTGAAAAATTGACACATTTCAAATGTAACGCACAATGTAGAATTGTTTTTAACTAAGATAGTACAAGCGTTGTGATTGAAATGGCTGTTCACAAGTTTCGAATGTATAGTGATTGTTCATTTCTGTCTGCAAAACTGCAACCGGGATTGCAGATCCCATGCAAATTATTTGTCAAATCCAAAGATATATTTTACTGTATGGGGAATTATTTTGAAGAGTAACAGATGAAGACTAGCAATTATTCAGTTTTTTTATTTGGTATAACTATAAACAAAAGATTAGAAATGTCTATTTTTATCTCAACATATCAATATAAGTAATATATATTTTGATCATTTTGAAACAAGTATCAGAATTCTTTGGGACTTTATTATTTACTTTTAATGTTATTCAGATTTTTATTTCTCCAGAAAATAAAGGGAACAATTAACACTAATTAATTTACAATACAAAGTAGATAAGTCATTTTGCTATTCTTAGTATATAACGCAATAATGCAAATGACCTATTGTGAACAGCGGACGCAGATAACTGGTTTTATACAATAGGACCTTCCCTTGTGCCAAAAGCGAGCTTATGCCGCTAAAACAAAAATCTCTATTGAGGCTGCAACACCAAATTGGTTTAGACCTTCCACAAACTCCTGCAAACACATTAATCTCTTGGAAACAATGGATACAACGATAGAATTTATAATGTCTTCTATGTGTGCCTCATCTATTGGGCCTGTGTAACCACAGTCAATAATGGTATCCGTATTGGACACAATGTCATCTCTAACAGACTGTAGCAAAGTCCGGTCGTACTCAGTTAAATGCCTTTCTTTATCAAGCTTCTGAAGATCCACATTAGGATTTATCATGAGGTTATATGCACTTTCATCCATAAAGTGGGGTGCAGGCCCTCCCTGTGCTAAACTTGCAGCTATAATGTTTCCACATGTGCGTAAGTTGCCATTTTGGATGTGGAAAGTGGAATCCACTGGGCAGCCATTTGGAAAAATGGTTGATCCTATCTCTGCAACTGTTTCTGTGAAGAATTCTTTGGACATGGCTCCTGTATCAATTCCTTGTTCTCCGACATAGCTTATCCTCAGTGGATGAGAACCTGAATGACTTTTCTTCGCTTCTCTTTTCCAGATGGAAAGTTTCCTAAAAACATCCGCACCATGCCTTATGACAACAAAGAACTGTCCTGATGTGTCAACATTGAGGTTGATGGACTGCATTACAGACTCTTGACTTGCATCATCAATATTGTTACCAAGATTCACATTTAGGTTATTAGAACATTCCCCATCAAACATTTCTTGTAGCTGTATAGCAAGTTCATTGTCAAGCTCAACTATGTTATCAAGCTGACTTTGCAGAGCTGTAAAAGAAGTACTTGGTTTGCATTTTGCTGGCGGTTGAATAGTTAAGTCAGTGGGTGAGCTACATGTAGATGTGCTTCTGGGCTGCTTAGATTTGAGGGAACACTGCTTTTTATCAGATCCAGAGATTTCAAACAGAGAATGGCTTAACTTTTCATCATCAGAATCAGATTCCTTATTGACAGAGAAATCTTGACTTGCATTGCCTTCATCAATTGATAACTGGTAGTCTTCATCAGTTGCTAAATATAATGTTATTCGTTTATAGTCCTTACGAACTTCTTCATGATACTTCTTCTAGGTAAATAGATCACTCTCTGAACCTGGCATATATTCTGCCTTTGCGCCATCTTCATATAACAAAAGATAGGATTGGTTTTGGTTATACAAGTTTTTATGAAAATCTTTCCATTTACTTTCTGCTTCAATGAGTAGGGAAATATATGTAACTTCTGGTTCTACTCTCAAAACTATTTTCTTTCCCCTTTTTACTTTGAAACAATGATCCTGGGAACACCATTGCATAAGCCCAATGTTAATGAAGACCTCTTTTGGGACTTCCTTTACAGTATTCTTTGAAACTTTTAACTTCCATTGCTTTCCTTTAGTGGATTGGTAGTGGGAAAATGACTTCACTGCAGGAGTTTTGACACTTTTATCTTTGGATTCAGGCTCTTTAACATTCATTGCCAAAGCAAAGTCTAGTAGATACAAAAATAACATTGATTTATTTAAATTTTAATATATTAATAGTATGTCACGTGGCAGAAAACTACAGAGCGAACAATACATAAAACACAATAAAAACATATTAGATGCAAGTGCCAATAATCTATATGTATATACCGCTGACCAGTAGTAATATTTTTACATAACACGTGCAGTAAAACTTGTAAGTGTTTTCGATTTTATAGTTTATTACTTGTAAGTGTTTTAGTTCGATTTTATAGTCTATTACTTGTACATGTAATCTCGCTAGTATATAATAGTATATATTGTATTTAGCAAATCGTCAATTCAGCGTTATTCATCGTTAATACAGCGACTGAAACCAATACGAAGATGTCTATTTGTATGCCAACTACATAGCCAACTACTCCCACATTAGATCAAATATTATTGGCGATCACGAAAATCATATGTGAACCAGCTTTAATTGTAGAGTTCATAAGACTTATAGCAGCAAAAAAAACTTTTTTCAGATATCTGAAACCCTAAATATTCGAAGATTATGAGATGGCGCGAAAGCTGTTACACTTACAGTCTCGCTCGTTTAGGTGTTTTTACCCCAAAAATATATTGTAAATGTGCATAAAATGCTTACCTTTGCCACAAACATGACAAAACTTGTCTAATTAAATCCTTTCTTGCAGTCCCGCACTGCGTGCAAAACATGGCTTAAAACAGCAAAAAGTCAAGGTACTAAAATTGAGAATTAAACGAGACTTACCTGTAAGTTGAAGTTTGATGGTAATTCTATTGAGTCATCAGGAAGCGAAAAGGGATCACATGAGATAGCACATACCAATCCCAGAAGTCAATATTCAGAGGCGAACAAATGCTGTGGATCACATGCATGTATTGGGTAGGGATTCTGACAAGGGAGGGCATGTGATCCCTTTTCGCTTCCTGATGACTCAATAGAATTACCATCAAACTTCAACTTACAGGTAAGTCTCGTTTAATTCTCAATTCTATTTCGTCATCATTCAGCGAAGGAATCACATGAGAAGTTCAGAGTCAGCATTTGTGAGAATAGTCCCAGTAGGGTTATTCAAACTTTATTTGTAATTAAACATTATCAATAACATAAACATCAAGATGCTGAATCTAGAAGAGCTTTAGCTAGTTCCCCTTGTTGCCTAACTGGCTTCTTATAGTACTTTGCAAATGTGCAGTGACTTGACCAGCCTGCAGTTTTCAGAATAGTTTCTGTAGGAACCTGGATTTGAGTGGCAGTGCTTACTGCTGCAGATCTTATACTGTGAGGCTTGAACCTTGACAAGTCAATCCCTGCTAGCTTTAAGGTGGTCTTAATCCAACGCGATATTGTGTTTTTTGAAGCTACTTTATAAGGTTTAACAGTGGTAATAAATAGAACTGTAACCGTACCCCGCAGTGGTTTAGTATTAGACCTGATTTTGCTCCATATTTCTGGATTAACCCTTGTACCAATAAGGTTTTCACAATTCTGTGGTCGATTATATTTAGCATGCTTCTCTTTAAGTTGCTCCTCTGACAAGCTGGTCTTGACCATTTTATCGACCAAATTTGCCAGTTTGGCATTGCTAAGTGGGTCAGATACTGACCCTTCTGACTCATAAAGTTTTGCTAACTCCTGAAGAAGGTCGTCTTCTTTTCCTTTTTGTAGTTTTGGGTCAGTGTTTAAGAGGTCGTTGACCTCCTTGTTGACATCAATGGCATTTCCCGCCATTTCTGAGCCGCCGCCATTTTGAACGACTGCTCCTTCGTCTTCGCTGTCGAGATCTGGTTCGGAGTCGCTCATCTCGTCTCTCTTCCTTTTAGAAGAGCAACTAGCTGGAGGAGTTTTTTCCAATCGTTCAACTATAGCTTCTGCCATAGATTTCATTGATGCGATTGACTGTTGTTGCATTTCTTTAAGCTCCTCGAGTCCTTTGACTATGAGGCTTTCGCCGCTCGCATCATTACGATCCTTAGTGACTGTGACAGTCTTTCTTGCTCTCTTTCCGCCCCGTGGGCCTTCAGAGATTGTCTCCAGCATCACGTTTTCTTTCATTTTGGCAGTTGAATTCCCTGTGGGTTCACTGCTATTATCTTCGTTCGGTTTTGTGATGGTCACGGTCGATTTTGACCTTTTTGTATGACCTGTTATATCGCTTTCGTCCTGTGGACTGTTCATTGTTTTGATATAACTTGTTTTCTTTGTTTCTGCAGTGTTTATATAACTTATTTTGGTAAATAGTAGTAGATAATTCGTGTGTCAAAAACACGCGTCCGCCATGGACGGGATAGGTAAACGCATTGACTTCTGGGATTGGTATGTGCTATCTCATGTGATTCCTTCGCTGAATGATGACGAAATAGAACTTATATTTTACATGTGCGAGTGACAACGAAGTGGAAGAAGAGTGAGCCTGGTACTTAGAAAACCAAAGCCGCTGACCACATGATTTTGTTTTTTCTGCTGAGTTTTGTGTGTTGTGCCGTGAGTTTTGTGTGTTGTGCCGTGAGTTTTGTGTGTTGTGCCGTGAGCATGAGTTCTGTGTGTTGTGCCGTGAGTTTTGTGTGTTGTGCCGTGAGTTTTGTGTAGTTCTGTGTGTTGTGCCGTGAGTTTTGTGTGTTGTGTCGTGAGTTCTGTGTGTTGTGCCGCGAGTTCTGTGTGTTGTGCCGTGAGTTTTTTTGTGTGTTGTGCCGTGAGTTCTGTGTGTTGTGCCGTGAGTTCTGTGTGTTGTGCCGCGAGTTTTGTGTGTTGTGCCGTGAGTTTTGTGTGTTGTGTCGTGAGTTTTGTGTGTTGTGCCGTGAGTTTTGTGTGTTGTGCCGTGAGTTCTGTGTGTTGTGCCGCGAGTTTTGTGTGTTGTGCCGTGGTTTGTGGTTTTTGCCGTGACAGTTGTGGGCCACCGTACTCATCCAATTAAAAACATGTCAACACTTTGTCTTAAAAACCTTACTTACCCCTCCCCTGAAAGATCTTGTTATCAGCGGCTACCAATTTATTTAGATCAGTCAAACAAAAAGGAAGAAAATTTGGTTTTAAAAACTATAGTTAATAGCGTCATACAAATCGTTGATTTAATAAGACTTGTTGCTGATTTTCAGAAAAGCGCTTGATTATATATACGTTAGTTCAAATGTTGACAATTTGGAATATTATAAAGTTGCTGATTTATCAGACAAGCACTGATTCCCAGCTTCTACAATTAAAATATAAAGAATAAAATTAATGCTGATTTATCAGACAAGCACGGATTCCCAGCTTCAATTAATATCTCAAGAATAATGTTAATGCTGATTTATCAGACAAGCGAATTCATTAACGAATTAATATATCAATAATAAAGTTAATGCTGATTTATCAGACAAGCGCTGATTCCCAGCTTCAATTAATATCTCAAGAATAACGTTAATGCTGATTATGAAGAACTGACTCTCAGCCTCAATTAGTTTATCAAGAATAAAGTTAATGCTGATTTATCAGACAAGCGCTGATTCCCAGCTGTAATTGAAAAACATACTTTAGCTTATATTATTCATATTAAACTGCGGATAACAATTCAAAGCACAAGATAATATTAACTATAAACATGATAAATATCATCCTACATGAGTTTGACCTTTGTTTGCCGGTGGGGGGCGAACTGTTACGAACTGGACAACTTACCATTGATAATTCAACGCTAAAGACTCCTATGTCTCCATTTAATTAGCTAGTAAAAAAGGTCAAGGAAGTTTGGTTTTACAAAGATTTGGTTCTAAGTGCTGAACAGTCTGGAGTTCTTTCAAGGCTGACATCAACCAGAATCGAATTTGGCGCCATTTTTTGTCCAAGGCCAGTTGCATTTCCTCTGGCGGCAATAAACTGAATATTCACTGTATTCGGATGTTTAGACCTTACCGTTTGTTTGTGACATTAGACAACAAATCTTCGTTACATCTCAACACTGGATGATTAGCTTTCTAATTTAAATGTATCAGAAAAAGTGTCGTTTATAGCGCACTCTTCAAACCATGCTTGTAATCTCGCTAACTTGACCTACGGGAAATGATGCAAGCAGTTTCTCTTCCCTCCCCCATTAAGGATGTATTAGACATCATAGTAACTACCCCTCCCTATCTCTACATAAACGTCCTATTCCTGGCACTTCACAAATAAAAAAACCGCAGGATTGCAGAACAACGTTCTGCATTCTAGGGCGTAACCATGCAAGGGTTCTGGCTCGTTATGTTTCAAACGCTTCTTACCACTTTCTCTGGTTCCATCTTTGTTCTTTGCTGACACTTTAGGTGTATTTGCCATTTTATGGAGTGCCCCGTTTCATTGGTATGTTGGGCCAATGCTGATTTGTCAGTCTTATCATAGTGTACTGCTGCCTGGTGTTCTTTGCGTCTCGTCTCTAAGGCTCGGTAAGTTTCTCCAATATACTGTACGTCACACTCACCGCATGGGATGGCGTACCTGCACAATTCCAACCTGTTTTTCTTTTGGCACAAGATCTTTTGGTCTTGAGAGAATTTGCTGGAGTGTTCTTTCTAGTTTTACGCAGCATTTGATGTTATGACGTGCTAAAACTCTGTTAAAACTCGTGCTAAAACTCCGTTAACTTTTCTTTCTTCTTGTGTAAGATGGAATACTTCTTGATGAATTTTAAAGGGTATCCATTCTGGTTTAGACTCTCAGTAAGGTGATCTCGTTCCCGCTCCTTTAAATTCTGATCATTTAATAACGTTTCTTCGCGATAAGCAAGAGTGCGTACAGCCGCTGCCTTATGGGTTGAAGGACGATGGCTCGTGAACGCTAAATATCTGTCTGTGTGAGTCTTACGATGTATTGATATTTCTAGAGCCGTTTTTAGATACTTTGTTAAGCGTATCCAAAAAAGGAACTCCATCGTCAGAGTATCTTTGTATGGTGAACACGAGTTGAGTGAAAAAGACAAAACAATTTTTGCTGTTAGTATTGTATTAGTGTGTTCTCTACAAATCTGCCTACGCACCCGTAGCCTGCAGAACATGCGTTCTTGTGGAGTCTTTTTGAAAATCGAGATTTGGGATTTGCATTATCTGGATGCCCGCGACAAACATGGGGCCACGCCCTTCGCTCCCTTTTTGCCTTCTGGCTACAACACAGGAACCCCAAAGCCTGATTTTCGGCCCCAAAACTCCACAACAACACCCTTTTCGCAGGCTACGTAGCTCGATCGAAATGCGCGTTACTCGAGAAATACCCTCATGACAGCTTGGATATAGTCTGCACAACAGGCGTTCTTTTTGGATTTTGGGTTCCTGTGGAAGCTTTACTGTAATAAGTTTATTGAACTGTCTTTCTCATTCAGTTCAGTTCAAGCATAGTTAATAAAATAAGTTTTGACACAATGCTATAATACATCCATTGTAATATAGAGTTGAACCATGAATGAAAATCAAACAAATAGTATATAGCTAACAATTACTTGCCAAAGGCGTGGTGAAAATTGACAAGTAATATCCGAGACAAAGTCGAGGTTATTATTCATTCATATTCGCCGAGCCAGAGGAGGATAATTGTTTTTCTATAATTATAATGGTAATATTTATTCTTACCCACTAAAATGCTACCATTTGTTAATATTTGAAGAGAATGATTGTAAAATAATGAAAAGCAGAATAAGGAGTAATTGTTACACACATGACTATGCTTTAATTAGAGTAGATTAGAACAATAGGAAAAAACTGATGTTTCTGTACAATGACATTCCTATATATTTCAGCAGTATAATAGTGATATTTATGTCACAAAAATGTGTGAAAATTTAAAAACAGCTTTGATTCCCAAACACTACCATCACCTTGCAACCATCCATACTTCTTCCTCATTTCAATTTGGAATTTACAAAAACCTCATTTAAATCAGTTCTAAGCTAAGTTGTTATAATGGTAAAACTTGAATAAATGGTCAACCAATGGTCAAACCAATTCCAAATCTTGACTGTTCCTTCATATGATTAACCATGCCGCTTAAAACAAATGTAAAGGGTAAAGGAAGCAGTCTTTTCTCCATTACCGCAGCAACAGTCCAGTTAGTATCAACCATTCCACGAAATAAAACATTTGCTTTAGGTATATCGAGCTGATAGCCAAGACTGACGCAGCTATCCTTAGCACGTAGATTATACTCATACTCAACGCCGACTTGTACATTATCGTTGCCTTTGTGCCAGTAACCAAGATGCCAGCCTGCTTGACCTACAGTTGCCGAGCCAGCCCATTTACTTGTAGCATATCTACCTCCTAAAGACATGACGGCAATCTCCTGACCAGAACCATAGTGATACAGTAATTCCGCACCAAGGTCTAGATTAGGTGTCATACGTTGTAGATAGTGACCCACTAGAATGCCTGATTCGTTACTGGAGAATATCTACATTTCCTACGGTTAAGTTAGCTGTGCAGTCATTTCCACGGTACTCTGCCTCCAGTAAAACTTGATGGTCATCATTACGGGAGGGTGTTTTGCACGAGAGTGATACAGATGCATCAGGCCTGTCTGATACGTATATTAATATTATTAATTAATGTGGTATCTCTTAGAGGGTAAAATTCATCCAGCCACGCCCTTTTTAAAAGACTTAAAGTGCTTATGAAGTCAAAAATGGGACATATTTTGTTCAATTCTAGACATCGTGAGATTTAAAATGATATATGTATAAGCCTGATCGGGCAAATCCAGGGGGAGTTATTCCACTTTAAACATCGCTGTGACCACGCCCTGGCGGAGAGTTTTCGATCTGGGTTACCGGAAATGACGAGATAAGTTACTATAATTAAAACATTGAACTGTGTCAAACTGAGGATTCATTTTGATAACTAACTTCAAGACTCACGTACAAACGGTAATGCAAAGGTCTTTGAAAGCGATGGATTTGGATTCCGATTTCGTATTATTTTAGACAATTAAGAGTACAACAACATCCCTGGTCATGTAGAAATGTAGAAATATAATTTTGAATAAGGTTAAAAGGCAAATGCTACCATATAATCTACAACTACTATTACAAACTAAATTGCTCGATTACGAGCTAATACGGCTATCTATTGATACGGCTATAAGCACTCGTAAATACGACAGGCGAAGCAATAGATTCCAATTCGAGTAGTTCAAATGATGCGAACTTTTCAGACGATTCTGAATGCAAGAAGAAGACGAAGTTGAGGAAGAGTGACGGTTGGTTTTGGCATTTCAAAGCTTACTTACATTGTCAAATAATTTTATAGAAACTTCTCGAAGAATTAAACATAGTGCTTTTCTTTTTAATCTTTTACAATTAGGTGCTCTTGTGGCAACTGTCGGGTAGAATTTTTACAGAATGTTTATGAAGCCAAGTGTTGCCGTGTTGCCGTGTTGACGACGCGATGAATTAGTCGAGCCACGAACTTCTTTCTTCTTTCTTTCGCCTCCGGCCTTTCATCTTTCTCGAAAGGAATTTTAAACACTGACTTATCCTAGAAGAACGCGAAAATGTATTTTTACAGTGCTCAACAGTACACTGAAAGACCATCGTAAAAATAGCATGAATATTGTAGATTTAAAAAAAAGTTTGATTTGGATTTGTAAACAACCTCACGAAAGCCGTTTGTTGAGTTTACAAGTAGGTGTTCAAAGTGTATTTAATCCAATCTGTAAAGATGTTTTAGCTTTTATAGTTTTTCGAAAATAGTTTATAAAATACAGCTATAAACGCTTCACACTTTCATAAAAAATGTATTATTGTTTGAACCGCTAAACTAACTAAAGTTTTCACGAAATTAAAGTTGAACTTTTTTGATCCAACAGAATCAAGTGGAAAACTTCGCAAAGCGGCCATCACAAATTCACTGTTTAGTTCAGGTTTTAGTTGGTTTGAACAAGATCATATTGTTCGTTTTGACATACAAACTTCAACTCCAATAATTACCTGTACACACCAGGCTACTAGAAAAGCTTTCCCTCATTTTTTTGTTATAGTGAAGAGCATCGTTGACTTCAAAAGCAAGTGCTCACTTGAATCAGGTGTTTTGAATGAAAACGAAACTCACTGTAGTAGCCACGGCAGTGCAAATCACGATCTTTTTGACTCTCGATTCACCATCGCATGAATTTCACAATAAAATGCATTCTCTTGTTTTCTTTCTTTGAGTTTTTGAGTCATTTTAACAATCCAAAAGTTAAATGCAAGACAGTAATCAACACCTTTACTATTCGGCTGTATCGGTGAATTATGAGCGTGAAAAATATGGTCTCGATCGATATTTTCACGATCGCTCCACGATTGCTCCACGATTGTAAAATTTCCGAAATCCGTCACCACAACCTGGGGCGCACCTCGGTTCCATGCTGCCTTTTTTAAAAATTAATTTTAACCCCTTTGCTGAAGTCGGAGATGATCATACTTTTTACTGTAGTTTAAGATCAACATAAAGTTTATATATTCGAAAAAAAATAAAAATTTTCTCCCATGGCTGATTTACTACGCGCGACACTAAATTTGTCACGTGACCGAGTTTCATACCTTGTCAAAATACCTCCCTCTTCAACACCGCGCGACTTTGACAAAAAATTGCTTGTAAACAGCCACAGGAATCCCATCCGCGCGCGAGCTTTCAAACAAATACACCACAGGAACCCCACCCGCGCGCTCAATATGTATTTCGCTCGGCGCGCGGTTGAAAATAACAGTTGGGCTGCCTGTGGAAGGACTGACTGGTGTTAGCCTCCTCCGCAGGCAACTCCTGAGTCCGAGAGTGAGTTTCGTGATTTTGGGGTTCCTGTGTTAAAAATTCGAGGACGACGAAGCATGGTGAATGTCACAGGAAGCCCGCGACGTGTTTTTTTTCTTTTTCTTCGTTTCTTCTGCGTAAGAGATGCCTGCGGAGGAGGCTAGACCGGTGTAAGCTAGACTAGAAAAAGGCCGGGTGTGACGTAGGCTACTGCACTGAGTCAGCAGTTTACAATCATGAATGAGGTTAGTAAATGACTCTATGCAAATATCAAGCATTTATTGAGGAAATAGAAAACGCGCGTGCGTGCTGTGTGCAGTTATAAAGCATGCGGGATTGACGCGAAGCGGAGTTGCTTCTCAACACTACTCGAGTGTTCTGATAATCCCCAATAAATGCTTTATAACTGCATACAGCACAGAAAGCAAGTTTTGTATTTCGTTTATAAAATACAAATTGATCAATATGCAAACGCGCGTGCTGTGTGCTCTTATAAAGCACGCGCGTTAACCAATCAAAATATGTGATTTCAAATAGTTATTTCATAAAAGCTTTTCTGTAATCAAGCACGCGTGCAAGAACAACGCCCAACGCGAGCAATTCAGTTTTAATTTTCAGTTTTAATGATGAAGGCCATAGTTATGACCGAAACGTCTTTCACACAAAAATCTGTGACAAACATATTTCACATCTTTATTCATGAACCTGATTACAAACATACAGTTACAATGCTAAAATAATTAGATTTTTTGAAGAATTAGCATGCACTACAAAGCCGGCTAAAAAAATTTAAAAATTATCTAAAATTCTTATTTGTAAATAATACAATATACTACCTATAATGACTTAAAATAATGGCGTATACTAATAACAAGTTATCTAATAACTATCAAATTACACGTATTTTATATAACTAATTATGCTATTTATTAGGCTGAAAGTAAGGTAAGCTCACATTCAAACATTTTTTCCAGTAAAAAATACCTTCAACTTATAATTTAACATGTTTAAAGCCAGTCAACTTTTACTTAACTTATAAATGAATACTTGCATGTACCTACATTATTGTATAGGTCTATATTTCTGACCTTGCTACAAGGGCCTGGCTGAATATGAAACCCTTATTTATTAGAACTGCTGATATTCAGTTTTGCAAATGATTCATCAAGGCCTTCAGCATTATCCGCCGTTTTGGCTCTCGTATTCTTCTCGGGCTCCCCACTCCCCTTCCCAGGAGGCGCTGCGTTTTTGGCTACTTTTTTAGCTACAAATATATCTTCCCAGACCTCCTGATCTTTCACTTCCCTTCTTTTTCTTTTATCTGAGATAGCCTTATCCAAACACACATCCTTTTCATCATCAGTAAAACTAAAGAACTCACTCATGCCTAGAAATTCTTTCCATTTCACGTCCACTCCAAGCAATTTAAGTTCCACTCCACACTCTTTCAAATCCTTCAACCCTTTTTTGTTTTTATATACACTCTCCTTACTGTTGACTGAATAAACAGTTGTCTTATAAAAGTTAGCAAATACAATTTCCATTGTAATTTCCTTCTTTTGTGATTTCATTTCTTCTACATAGTCGACCTTTATTGCTTTAGCACAATCGTCACAGGGAGAATAGTTGATATAAACCTCAATCTTAATTTTCCCGGCCTCTACTGTATGAAGATATTCCATAAGCTGTATTTCAGCATGCTTTCCATTAGGAATATTTCTAAAGACCTTAATATTAATAATTGGCTGTTCATCATCATTTAAGATGATGATCTTGCATGCAGCTATTGTTTCACGGGGCCAACTGCCCCCGCAACTGCCACTCTCTCCATACATCAAAGTTACAAGAAATATATCAAGGACATCCTTCTTTGTTACTAGATCCTGCTCTGCCATTGTAAACGAGATTCTTGGGTAGTTTTACAGTCGTAATGAAAAATCTGCAGTTTAATGGAGAACCATCGAGTTATTATATTAATTGTCGCTAATTAGGAAATGTTTAAAGTCATGACTGATAGGTGATCAAAAATAGACAATCAAATAATACGACAGAATTCTAGCAAACTAGCTGTTTCACTGATTTGATTTTGGTAGCTGACCCTTATGCATCAACAGCTATTACTAATAGTCGAGCTAGCACATTGAGAGCTTATTAGTTTGGTGGATTATTATCCAAAGCGATAATAAGCTACTTCCAGTGAAAAGGTAAACAGATTTGATTAAACGGAAGCTAGTGAGTAAACTAGTATAGGCTGCGTCGGTGTTTGATATAAACGATAGGTAATATAATGAAATTTGAACTTTACTGACGTTTCGAGCTTTAGCACTTCGTCAGAGTAAAAGAGTAAGACTAATAGTTATACGCGGCTTAACATTGTTATTGAGTGGATGGTAAGTTAAAGTGAAAGGAGTACGATTGTTAGTGGCGCGTACGTTAGGAGTGTTAAGCCGCGTATTAATCGTAATTTTAACTTGCTTACTTCTGACCCTGATACAGCTAACATTTTCAATGAACGTCTTCTCTCCTCTTTCAAGCGTGATCGTAACATTCGTAATTTTCTTGTCAAGGGCGTTTTGCCTAACGTTGTTCTCGTAAGCGTTCAGTGTACAACGATAACACTAAGCCAGCTAGTCTCCCGCCATTTTAATTCTGCTAATCATAACATTAATCACATGACAGCTTTTGGTTTATGTCGTATTACTGGAACAAACAATAACCGTAAATCTAAAGAAATGCGACTAATTTATTCCTTACGTACACAGCAACTTTTCGGCATGAATGAACGATTCGCTTTCAATTAATTTTTCTTTGTTCTTTAATTCCTCCTACATTTTCTATCGCCTTTTGATTGGTTCATCATTTTCCCCTCTTCTTATCTATACTCAGTATCTCTCTTACAACTCTTTTACCGCGAAGGGCTAAAGCTCGAAATGTCAGTAAAGTTAAGTCAACATTTTTTACGGTGTTACAAATTTCATTATATTCCAGAGATTATTAGTAGATTATTAAACGCACCTTTTGATAAAGCGTCTAGAAGATCAGAGTTTCTGTCTGTGGCGACCAGCTACTAACTGCCTTTGTTCGAACTGGGGACGAAAAGAAATGAATGTAAATAGTCCCCTCCACAGTTCCCTGCCCCATCTTGAAAGGTAGCCGGGCCTTTGCATCTAAGCGAGATGAACGTTGAGCTTGCAATGATAGAGACATGTGAATAATTGCCCCGCAAGGTGTTAAAAGGTCTCTATCATTGCAAGCTCAACGTTCGTCTCGCTTAGATGCAAAGGCCCGGCTACGTTTCAAGATGGCGCAGGGAATTGTGAAGGGGAGTATTAAGTTGTTTGTCGGTTCGTCACTTTCTGTTAAAAAAAAACTGTCTAAAAGTTAAGCGTCTCTTTCTGTGGCGATCAGCTACGTATATTTTCACTTTCTTTGAATAAGTATACTAAATTATTCTAAGCGAAGTAATGAAAGTAGCGAAGAAAACCACTACAAATACTACGCTTCATGGCTACAAGAAACAAGTAGAGTGAGAATTTAAAAAACTTGTACGTGTATCAGCACAGGCTGCCCAGGCTCTTCACTGTTGGCTTTTTTAAATAAAATTTAATTAATTAATTAATTAATTATTAGCGATCTTTCACCTAATAGATACCTAAACACTGCACAGACATTGATATGTTGATATCGAAGCGATTTGTGCCGTAAATTGCCTTTTAAAATTATAATACCCCCATCCTCTCCTACATAAAAAGTGACAAGGCTGGAGTCTCCCATGCATGCTCCCAGACATTTCGCAAATTCGTGGCAAGAGTCGACAATTAGATTTCGATTAATATTTTAAGACTTTTAACCATAGGTAGGCCCGGCCTGATGTAAGAAAAACTGATATATATTAGTTTTGTAAAATACTGCTTAGTTTTCGAGAAAATCGAAGAAAATGGTTTTCGGCTAAATTCGCTAATTTTCGACCGATCAGATTTAAACCAATTTTGAAAGCTTGTCCCAAGCAAATTAATTAATTTATCGCTGTTTAAAGACCTCAAAAATGTAAAATAGTATTTCAAGAAACATTTTTTCAAGAAAGACTTTTATGAACTTTCATAAAATCTTTCGATTTTAAATAAATATATTTTTAGAGGACACTTTTAACCTCTCTAAAAATAGGGTGAAAATATTCAAAGTTTTTTCCATGTGCTACGCAACATTTTTCCCCAAAAAGCATCTCAAGGCTAAGTTTTAATAATTACCCCTACGATACAAGTTAAATTGGTTTGGGGAAATTACTTTTCGCGTTGTTCAACACTCTCGAAGTTGAAAAAAAATTGTAAATTTCATGTGTCGGCATGATCAATGCAATTTGCATATTGTTACCTTATTTTAAATTTAAAGCGGCTTAGTGTTAACTTCCAAGATGGAAAACGATTTTGAAGATCGACTAACAAGAAGTTCATAGAGCCATATGAAAAGCAATGATACATAGTATTAAAATAGGAATCGAGAATTGATTAAATTTCAAATCATATCCGTCTGCAATTCTATGGTCTCTAATCACATATACTATTAGTGCCAAATCTGCCTTTGTGCAGGTAAATCGGAAAACCCTAACTAACTCGTTCAAAAAGTATTTTCTCGTCTTCAAACTCCCACGAAACTGCTCTCAGTTCTTGTTAAATAGTTCTTCTTCAGTTTGTTAAATCCACAAAGTAGCACGGTTAATATTTCCTAGGATATTTTAAATCGAAAAAACAAGTTATGCAAAAGAGATATATTTTTCGAACTGAAAAAATATAAATGAATATATGTAAGTTGTTTGTCGGTTAGTTCGTCATTTTCGGTTGAAGAAAAACTTGTACGAAAACATGTACAGGACATGAGGTTATTCAAAAGTGTGCATACCCTGCGAGCAGAGTCTCCTTTGCCTTCCCCGTGCCTTCTCACGGGGAAGGCAAAGGAGACTCTGCTCGCAGGGTAAAGTGTGCAGAATGTTACCGTCTTTTTCTCTGTTCTTTGGCGATCAGCTAAAACTTCCTCAGTTTCCTGATTCTGCCGAAAGCCTGTCGTTTCTTTCATGTACCGCTAGCCCAAGACCCGGGGCTAGTCAAACTGGTTTTGCTTCCGGTCAAACTGGTTTTTGTGCGCACGGTTGAATTAATGATTTATTCCGATGACCAAAACTGCGCCCACAAGCATAATATGGCGGCGACCGTTCGTTCGTAAGGCTATAACTGACGTGTTTGATAGTCTATTTTCCTTGAATAAATTTCAATTATCGACTTATCAAGAGAGAGGAATAACAGAATTTATCTTGGGAATTTATACCTTTGTTTCTTTACCGACCGGGCACGGCAAATCGCTCATCGTAATTTTATCAATTCGCTACGGCCCACAAGTTGTACGAGGTCGAAGGTTATTTTTTGGACGAGTTTTTGGACGAGTTTTTGGTCGAGTTTTTGGTCGAGTTTTTGGACGAGTTTTTGGTCGAGTTTTTGGTCGAGTTTTTGGTCGAGTTTTTGGACGAGTTTTTGGACGAGTTTTTGGACGAGTTTTTGGTCGAGTTTTTGGACAAGTTGGGCTTCCTGTGCTTTAAACAGCGCATGCTTATAAAAACGTCCCGCGCATCGAACGAGAGCAAGATGGCGGAGTCGTCTATAGCTGAGGTAAGTTAAACTACAAAAGCTTAATCCAACCTAATTATAACTTGAAACTGTATACAAATTGTATGAAAAAATATGTACAAAACTTGCTTTTGATTAGTTCGTCGATTCGAAGGCTAGACTGTACAGACGCTATAATATACAATAGTTCTCTAGGGTTCTCTCTATTTAATACGCACTGTCGAGTCGAATGTTATTACAACAGATTTGTTTATAAATAGTTCTATTCCAAAGATGATCACTATTCTTGGCTTTAGTAACTTTTCAGTTTCCTTTTTAGGGGTTGAAATCAGTGTTTTGGTCCTGCTCAGGGTGTCAATGAACATGAATCCCCACCAGCTATGTTTTGTGATCCCTTTTAGGGCTTAATAATACAGCAATGTTTCTTTTTAACAATATTGTCTGCATAAAACGTATATGAGCAGAAGGCACATTTTTAATTGGTCCCTTTTAACATAAGATTATAAACATAAGAGCATCCCTACCCTCTTTTAGAAGGGAGACCCCCCCCCCCCCCTATGTAGAATGCTGTATGTTACAAATAGATTTAAGGCAATGAAATGTTAATTTTATAAAAAACGTGTACACTATGCATAGATGAGTATATTCCGTTTATAAATGCAGAGGTCTGGTGAGGGGAGAGTGAATTAGAAAATGATAACTTTTACAAATATTGAAACCATTTACACAAAACAATGAATTTGTTATTTTCACACATTCCGCATTATAATAAATTGATGTAATGTAAGATTTTCAATTAAAATTATTTGAAATTTAGGTGATTGACTCTCAGGATTGATTTTCTTAAACATCTGTTTTAAATGATTCACTTATATTTTGTGATTGTCCTTTTATCAGATGACATTGACAGCTGTTGCTGTACGAGCTATATGACCCGTGAGGCCTTGCGGGTTTATGGGACATGGTGTGTTTTTCGACTGAGCTTCATGCATTAGGTTAGTTGCGGGATTTATATAGTTTTGCTTTAGTTTTTCATAAACAAAGGTTTCTAACTGGGATCTCTCGGAAACATTGGTAGCAGAGCGAGGTTCCAAGCGATCTTCTTCGCCATGTAATGGAATTTTGAAGAAAATACTCTGGAAAACGTTCAGGTTAATCGATTGATCACTGCGAGGGATTTCGCAACACAACAATGAAAGGATTACGGGACAAGAAGAATTCTTTAAAACTGGCGATTTATGAGATCAGAGACCACCTCATCAATGAATTGGAAGATAAGGAGATTGGAAAAGACGGCATAAAAGAATTATTCGGAAAACTTATCGATCACGTCAATGAATACTTTCGCGTCTGTAATGATCTTGAAGGAGAATGGAATGTCTACGAAGAAGTGGATAAAATCGCTCGACTAAAAGCAGAAAACGATCGCATTAGGAGTGATATGCAAGAAGTCACAAATATGGTTAACGCTTACGCTGAAGGCCCACAACTGAGTCGAACTGAGCAAACACCATCACCGATCGCACATGGCGCCGCCGCGTCTCTACAAGTGGATAAAATAGAAGAAATGATCACAGATCTCGAGGTTTCGCTAACGAAGGCGAAACAACAGCAAAAGGAGCTTTATTCACAACTAGGAATCCAGCCGAAGTTCTCAACCCCGATCACTGTCGAACAGCCGACATACGTTTTATCGCACGACGATCCACGTTCACACGCTTCCCGTTCAATTGATCCACGTTCACACGCTTCCCGTTCAATGGATCCACGTTCAATGTCTCCACGCTCGCACGATCAACGTTCTTCCGATCCACTTCCATCAAATTCACGCTCTCTGGATCTACGATCTCATCAAACGGACACCCCAGACCTATTTACACAAGGCAAAGAGCTCAGCGATCTCGAAAAAGCGTTAAAAGCATTAGATGTAAAAGGAGCTGCTTCTAAAGAAACGAAAAGGGTGCAACAACGCTCAAACCCAATTGATGATCCAATGAAAGGTCTACAGCGTCTAAATGTGCCGCATTTCAAAGGAGATAAACGATCGTTTGAGTCCTGGCATGCAGCGTTTTACCAAACGATAGGAAAACATGAAAAGATTCCCCCAGAACAAAAGTTGCTAAGGTTGTACAGCTGTCTGGAAGGAGAAGCACTCCGAACTGTACAAAATCTGGGCTATTCTGGGACTGCTTACGAAGTAGCAATAAACCGGCTGGTCAGGAAATATGGTGGGAAGAGAAGAGAGATAAGTCTACGACTAGAAGAGCTAGAGAAATTTCGCAGAGTCCGTGAAGGAAATGCAGCAGATCTTGAACAGTTAGCAGAACTGTTAGACACTCTTGTTGTCAAACTAACAGACGCAGGTCAAGTTTCAGAACTCGGTGCAGGTTCGCTTTATGTATCATTACTTAGAAAGCTGAATGAACAGTTGGTTGTAAAGTATCAGGACTGGCTTAGAGATAAACATTTAGTAGGGACTGTTCACAATCTCTATGCATTCATAAATGAAGAGGCCGAAAGCTGGATGACAGCACTTGAAACAGTCAAGGGACTAGGTGCAGAGAAACCAAGATTTCAAAACACAGGACGCACACTAGCAGTACCTCAAGTGAGAGTAGAAGAGAAGAAACAAGCCATGAAGTGTCATCTCTGTTCACAGGAGCACGGGTTATGGAGCTGCGACAAATTTAAGGATCTTTCTGTGGATGACAGATGGATTAAAGCTCGTGAACTCAAGGTGTGCTTCCGATGTCTGTCAAGTTATCATAGGAGTAATACATGCAGAAGCAAGAGGTTATGCCAAATCAATGGTTGTCGTTCAAATCATCATCGTCTTCTCCACAATACTGATAACAGAAGAGTACAAGTAAGTAAATGGATGGAAAATAAGCCTCAACAAGAACAACCCAAGAGTAGCAGGACTGAATCATGGTCAACTACAAAACCCACGGAAGGGGAGGCTAACCAACCCAAAAGCTATGTTACATCCAGTTCAACTCCAGAATATCTAGCATTAAGAACTGTACCAGTGCTGTTAAAGAATGGAGATAAGAGTCTGCGTATAAATGCATTACTTGATGATGCAAGCACAAGATCTTATTTAAATAAGGATGTTGCCAACTTCCTGAATTTAAATGGTGAAGAGGTCTCTCTGTTTGTTCAAGTCCTGAATGATACACGCACAAGTCTGAAGAGCAACATAGTACATTGTGAGCTAGAGAGTTCTGATGGGCAGGTAAGAGAACAAATCACAGTTCATACAACTAATCGTGTAACTGGAAACATGCATGCCATTGACTGGTCGAAAGAAAGTACCAAATGGCCTCATTTGAAGGATATCAACTTTCCTGTCAAGGGAAAACGCCCTATTGTTGACATGCTGATTGGTCTCGATCTCTCTGACCTACACTGTGCTCTAGAAGAAGTTCGTGGTAATCCAGGTGAGCCAATTGCACGACTTACACCATTAGGATGGACATGTATTGGACCTCCATCTCTCAGAAATGGCGAAACTGCCCATGTGACCTACTACATCAATGAAGAGACACAACTGAACTCCCTTGTTAAGCAGATGTGGGAAATGGAGGAGCCACGCCCGTACTCATTAGTCCGCCCCGAAGATAAAGAGGCTGAGCAGATCGTAAAAGGAACATTAAGTGTTGCCCCAAGTGGTTACACAGTGGGATTACCCTGGAAATCAGATGCTCCATCCTTGAGAAATAACTACCCTATGGCATTACGACGACTAGAAAGTACAGAGAAGAAATTGGTCAAGCAGCCTGAAATAGCTAAGTGCTATCAAAATGTGTTTGACAAGTACAGAGAAAAGGGTTATGTGAAAGAAGTAAGAACAACACCTGAAACTGAAGAGAAAGCCTGGTACCTTCCACACTTCCCAATCGTAAGAATGGACAAGTCAACTAGTAAAGTGCGACCAGTGTTTGATGCTTCAGCTCGTTACAAAGGTCTCTCACTCAATGATGTCGTTCACCAGGGACCAAAGCTGCAAAGGGATCTAGTTGATGTTCTTACTAGATTCAGACGTTCTCCAGTGGCACTTGTTTGTGACATCACAGAAATGTACTTACAGGTACACCTAAAGCCTTCTGACCAGACCTTTCACAGATTTCTGTGGCGTAATATGGATACTACAGTTCCTCCGAAAGTATATCAGTTTACAAGAGTCGTTTTCGGAGTTAATGCTTCACCGTACATGGCGCAGTTAGTTTCTCAACATAATGCTGAAACTAATGCGTCAAAGTTTCCTACAGCCGCTGAAACTGTGAGCAAAAGTACTTATATGGACGACAGCATGGACTCAACAGAGACAGTTGAAGAAGCCATCAGGCTGTATCATGAGCTAAAGGAATTATGGAGTAAAGCTGGTATGACACCAAAGAAGTGGATGTCCAATAAGTCAGAAGTATTGAAAGCAATCCCAAAAGAAGATTGTGTGAAAAGTTTAGATCTTGAGGCTGATGTCATGCCTGTAGTTAAGACACTCGGCATTTCATGGATGTCTGAGCCAGACCAGTTCACATTTGTGGTTCATCCTCCAGCAAATGATTTCCGTTTAACCAAGAGAAGTTTCTTGAGTCGCACATCTACCTTGTTTGATCCACTTGGTTTCATATCTCCCTACACCATAAGAGCTCGTATGATCTTGCAAGAAATGTGGACAACTGGAATAACATGGGATGAAGACCTACCTGCAGAGTTGTCTCGAGCTGCTATGGCTTGGTTTGAAGAGCTTACTGAGCTGTCTGATGTCAAAGTACCAAGATCACTGAAGAGGCCTGGTGTAGTTATTGATTCACAACTTCATGTCTTCACTGATGCATCGCAGGAAGCATATGGGGCAGTAGCTTTCCTAAGACATTGCTATGAATCTGGAGATGTCACAGTTCGGTTTGTACTGTCAAGGGCTAAGGTAACACCTCTGCACTCAATAAGCATACCAAGATTAGAATTAATGGCAGCTGTAGTTGGTCTACAAATAGCAGAGAAGGCTGTAAGTATATGTGAAATGGCAATCAACAAAGTAACATTTTGGACTGACAGTGAAGATGTGCTCTACTGGGTGAGAGGAAGATCTCGTCAATTTAAACCGTTCGTGGCCAACAGAGTCGGAGAAATACAATCTAAGACAGATCCATCACAATGGCGTTATACACCAACGAAAATCAACCCTGCAGACAAGTTGAGTCGAGGACTACCTGCAAGGACATTGGTCAATGATGTCAACTGGTGGGAAGGACCGGAGTTCCTCAAACAACCCCAAGAAAAGTGGCCAGTTATGAATCTCCAACCATCTCAGTCAATCAACTCAACAACAGAGACCAAGAAACAGTACCTCATTTGTAATTTTAGTACTCAACAAGCGGAAGAGTTAGAGATCAACCTATCATTTTTATCACCTCTGAAGAAAGAGGACCACCTCAACCCAACTCGCTATTCAAGCTGGACACGAATGGTACGTGTAGCTGCCTATGTAATACGCTTTATTAGCAACTGTCGTTTGACGTCAAAGATTCGAGGGACTGGAGCTTTAAGCCCACAAGAAATAAGAAGAGCAGAAGTCTACTACATCAGGTTAGCACAATTAGAGAACTTCCCTGAAGAGATTGCAAGTTTGAAAGCAGAAAGGAAGTTACCGTGTACCTCAAGGTTGCTGCCTCTTTCTCCACGTCTTGATGAAGATGGCCTTGTTCGCTGTAATGGCCGCTTACAGTTCACAGAGTGTCTTTCATGGGAGAGTAGATTTCCAATCATACTACCTCGAAAGCATGCTGTCACCTCCTTGATCATTCGTGATGCCCACAGTCAGTGTAAACATGGTGGTACCAATCAAGTTCTTGCTCAACTTTCATCGAAATATTGGATAATTTCAGCCAGAGAGGCAATCAGAGATTGGGAAAGAGAGTGTGCCACATGTAGACGTACAAAAGCCAAACCAGCAAGTCAGATAATGGCTCCACTTTCAAATTTGCGAACTCGCCAGTCTCTAAGAGCGTTCAGCCAAGCTTCAGTTGATTTTGCAGGCCCATTTCTGACGAAGCAAGGAAGAGGAAAAACACGACAAAAACGTTATCTTTGTTTGTTTACCTGCTTGTCTTGTAGAGCAGTACATTTAGAAATGGCTTATAGTATGGATACAGACTCTTTCTTGAACGCCTTTTACCGTATGGTCTCTCGTCGTGGACTTCCAGAACTTATGGTATCTGATAATGGTACAAATTTTGTAAGTGGGGATCGAGAGCTAAAAGAACTTGTCATGGCCCTAAACAAGGACAAAATTCAAGACTCCACTGCCAACAAGGGAATCAAATGGCACTTCAATCCACCAGGAGCTCCACACTTCAACGGCGTTCATGAAGTAATGATCAAAGCAGCAAAGAAAGCAATTAAAGCCATTTTAGGAAATGCTGACATAACTGATGAAGAACTTACAAGTGCAATTGTGGGTGCTGAAGGACTGATAAACTCACGACCTCTCACTTACCAATCGGCTAATGCCTCTGATGAAGTTCCTTTGACACCCAATCATTTCTTGCATGGCCAAATGGGTGGTCAATTTGCACCTGATACAGCAGACAGCACAGATTTCAATCCAAGGAAGAGATGGCGGAGGGTTCAGGAGCTTGTTCGACATTTCTGGCAACGGTGGCTACGAGAATGGTTACCAGCTTTGAGCCCCCGTGGAAAATGGCTAAAGACCCAAGAGGATCTAAAAGTGGGGGACTTAGTTCTTGTGATTTCGCCCGACACCCCTCGTGGCAAATGGCCTCTAGGGAGGATCATAAAAACCTATCCTGGATCAGATGGTCATGTACGTACTGCCGATGTTCAACTAAAGGACAACGTGCTGAAAAGACCAATTGTTAAGCTGTGTCCAATTGAGAAGTAGTAATTGGCGCACAAACATTTCAAACAATCAAATAGAAGTTCAACGTTCAAGTTCAAGTTTATTTATTATTCGTTTATCAAGTTAATGTTTACAACATCAGGAAGGGGAGGATGTTAAGAAGGATTTGGGCTCCCTGTGTACGAGCTATATGACCCGTGAGGCCTTGCGGGTTTATGGGACATGGTGTGTTTTTCGACTGAGCTTCATGCATTAGGTTAGTTGCGGGATTTATATAGTTTTGCTTTAGTTTTTCATAAACAAAGGTTTCTAACTGGGATCTCTCGGAAACAGTTGCACAGGCAAGTGATGAGGATTTGAAAGAGCTTGGGCTATCAAGAAAAGAAGACAGATTGACCTTGATTAATCTATGCAAGAAAAGTGGTGATCAAAAAACACATGAAAAAAAAAAGCAGATCTCCTTGCTACAATTCTCACTAATAACAGATCAAAAAGGAAGACTGAGGCAAGTGGAAATGCTTTAAAGAAGGGAAGTGGAGCTAGCTCCACCAAGAAGATCCAAATTGGATGGCTCCACTTCCAAGAAAATAAAAACAAATACTTGTCCATAAGACAGAGCAGGGGTGGTGGGGCAAGAGATGTCACTCTTCCGCTGGATGCAACAGAAGAGGATATAACAAAAACTGCCAAGGAATTGTTTTTTCCAAAAGGAATTAGTTCTTTTGGCAAGGAAGAAAATATGTTGTTTTGTCTTGCCAACTACAAGCAAGAAATTATAGTGATAGTTATAATTCAAGATATATTTTTTATAGTTAATATTTCATTGTATGATTAAGCTAGAGCAATATGCCATATGTTACAGTTAGTTATAATGAACAAATTCAAAATATAATTGCATGTACATAGTTTAAATTTTTGAAATCTAAAATTCAAAATTCATTTAATAAAACATGTTCAGGTTAATAGACCAGATATAATTTGTCCATTTATTGTAGCACACACTCACATGGAAATTGAATCCACAATGATTATATACATTTCTATTAAAAAAAAAAACAATTCAGGAGAACACTTTACACTTAAATTCTAAATCAATAAATATTTCATATCATATCCCACCTCCCCTTCCCTAGGGCCATGCAATTCAATTTGCCTTTCCGGAATTCATTTTGGGACTGGGAATGAGTGTAGAAATAGTAATCTAATTAAGAAACAAACCCCTTCATATGAAAGACAAATAACTGAGAGAGAAAGTATGGTTTTGGGGGACGCTGTCCTAAAACCACATACAGTGTACATTCTCTTATTTTTACGACTTTTAGAAGCTTATAACTCAGTAAGTATTTATCCAAACATGCTCAAACTCGGTAATAATACTTATGTTTGTATGTTTTATTTTGTGGTGGGGATAATTTTTTAATTAGATTAGCTTTTTCACTTGGCCCAAGTTCCCTCATGAATTCTGGAAAGGCAAATAGGGTTTTCCGATTTAGCAAATTTGGTACTAGAGTACAAACACTAAAAGTGTGCAATACTTTGTACTATTTACCACTAAATAGTGTTGGTTAAACAATAGAGAACAAAAGAATTTGCATAATTTAGCAGTATTTAGTGGTATTTATGTTGCACACTTTTAGTGTTTGTACTCTAATAGTACCAGATACTAATTAGCATACGTATTTAGCGTTATTAGAATTTCTAGGAATTGCATGTGTTCAAAATATTACATTTTCTGAGTAATTAAGAAAAAATAAGAATAATATTGCAGAAATAATGACAAATTAACACTGGTACTAACATCTGGCACTATATGAGTGCCAAATCTGCATTTGTGCCGGTAAATCGGAAAACCCTAATGATACCTCTTTAACCATGGAATTGCAATTATTATACAGCTTTATTTAGTACACATTTTTAACTCGTGGATTGCAAATTGGATTGCTCACTAGACTATTATAAGGGACTGGTCAAAAATTAGAGGGGGGGGGGGGGGGGGGGGGCTCGTGCATTATATTTTTGGCCTGTATAGTGTTTAGTAGCCCTCCCTTTTCTTAAATATAAAATAATATGGCCCTCCCCTTAATGCTTGCACAGTTTTTTCTGGCCCTCCCCCTCCCCCTCCCCCATAACTTATAATTTAGGCTGACCTTGTTTTTAATACAGCCAGCTGAGTTGATCGCCTTCCCCGAAAGGAATTATGGGTCCGCTATTTTTGGTTAGCAATTTTTGAGCTTTTTCCGATTATACAATGTAGACTTTTCTTGTTGATTAAAACATAATACCACCATGAGTTTGACTAGCATTTACAATTAATTTAAAGAAGGAATAACTCGTATTTCATAAATTTTCTTGGCAGAATAATGGGAAATGCTAATCAAAATAGGATGTTGAATCCTCAATTCTCATTGGCTGACCTTGTGTTTGTTCTGAAGGTCAACTCAGCTGGAGTAAAGACCTGCAAGTAAGAACCGGAAAATTAAGAACCTGTTAGCCTCAAATTTGTCATTTAAACTACCATTGAAACAAGACTAACTCCAAAAAATTGAGGTTCTTACTTGCGGGTGTTCACTGTATAGCTATAAACGAGTTCCACGTTTTCCAGATCTTGTTTTCACATTAATTAGTTGTCATTAATTTTTTACATTTCTTTTGATCTGATTTTATGCACAAAAAAGTTTTGCCCTCCCCTTAAGATTTTTGACCAGTCCCTAAATAGTAACGACTCAATAATGTGTGGAAATAGATTTAATAGACTATTAATTATAACTTTGTTAGAACTAAAGAAAATAATTTGGCTTATATCTTTGCTATTTTGTCTATTAAAGCCAAATACAATATTTTGGCATCTTCAGGACAGGTCGGCATGTGAAGATTTTCTTCGCTTATGATAATGTTAGCCAGTTCAGAAAATTCAGGGATGCAGTCTTGTGAAATAGAATGGCTACAAAGTAACTGCTCACACACATTTATGTCGGTGTTCTCAACCTTAATAATAAGGTCTTCTGTATCTGTTACCTCAGGAAGAGCATACAGCAGATCAGGACGTCCAGCAGGTGAATTACAGGTTTTAGATGGTCTGATTCTATGATTGTTCCATAGTCTAGCAACTCTTATGAGTTCTTCCCTAATAATGTCCATATAACAAAACTTTAAGCACTCTAATGTAATATGTTGGAATCACAATAAAGGCCACTTGCTCGAAGGCTTTTGAAGTGATCCATCCACCAATTTGTACACCCTTTTCTCAACTGGCTCCACCATGCTTCTATTCTTTGATTAGAGACCGAACGACCATAAAGAAAGCTCTTGTCACCAGCAAATGAATCACAAGGTGATTTCTTCTAAGAAAACGTTGTATTGCTGCAACATTGGTGTTTTCTGTACCATAATCGGCTCGTACAATACGTGATGTGCCACCAACTTCTCTAATGCATTTAACATAGTGCTTCGCAACAACAGCTGGGTCATTGTTCGTTGTTCTGACTTCTAGCCACATTATTCGTCTACTATAGCCGTTTATACAGCCATGTACACAAAAACCGAATGGTTTTAACTTGTCGTAACCGTCTATATGCCAAAGGTAATTAGGACCGTGCCCGTTGTACTGTCGCCTCTTTAAACGATGGCGCAAACGTCGTTCCACTCCATCAGGATCGACAACACTGAGAGCGTGTCTTACTGTTTCTTTACTAACAACTAGACCATGTTCCACCACTAATCTTTGCCACATAGCTCTATAGCCAATCTCACTTCCACTGCCTCTACACTCTTGTTCAATAGCACTTAATATCGTTCGGAGGTTTGAGAAACTGCTTTTTCTTGTTAGGCCTTTCGAAGCAAGTACTCTTTTGAGCTGTCTGATACTTAATGTTTGACGGTGTAACAACAGAAGACAGAAAACTATTTCTTTTTGAGAGTATCCAAGGTGAAAGTATTCCTCAATTAGCCTGTCGCGTTCTCTCCTATCCGCCATTTTGGTTTTACATAGCATGCGCAATTCAAACTGGATAAAACTCGTCCAAAAACTCGACCAAAAACTCGTCCAAAAACTCGTCCAAAAACTCGACCAAAAACTCGACCAAAAACTCGTCCAAAAACTCGTCCAAAAACTCGTCCAAAAAGTCGACCAAAAAGTCGACCAAAAAGTCGACAGAAAAAAAAGACGACCAAAAACTTGACCATAAACTCGACAGAAAAAAAAAAGTCGACCTAAAACTTGACCAAAAAGTCGTCCAAAAACTCGACAGAAAACATTTTTTACATGTCCCCTAGAGGGCTCCGTAGGTTCGAGTTGAGAAGCTCGACAAAATTGTTTTTGTAGCGTGGTTTGGTCTGTGTGACACCACTTGTGCAATTGTTTTGGACTCGGTTAAGTTTATAACTCGACGAAATTGTTTATGTAGCGTGGTTTGGTCTGTGTGACACCACTTGTGCAATTGTTTTGGACCCGGTTGAGTTTATAACTCGACGAAATTGTGTATATAGCGTGGTTTGTTCTGTGTGACACCACTTGTGCAATTGTTTTGGACCCGGTTGGTTAACGCAGCACAATAGGATGACAAAAATATCCTCTCCACGAGTACCATGTGTAAGCTGTTTATCGCGCCATTTCGACTGTCTATCACGGGGACATGTACAGTAGCAACTTTTTTTGATTTCCCTAACCCCGGTAAGTTGTTGGTTGTTGACACAAAGTTCGTAGTTACCCACGAGAGGGTCAGTAGACTTTGGTACCCTCACCTGACAACCACGGACCAATCAGAGCGAAGCTCAACGTATCGATGGCGTGAACCAACCAGAAAAAAAAGCAAATACGCTTCTGGGTCTGTTGAAAAGAACTTGCTCCTTATTACCTGATGTTAAAGTTCGTCGCACACTCTACCTATCCCTAGTCAAATCGCAACTTGTGTCTTCTGGTCTCCTCACTACAATTTTCTCAAGGCAAAAATTGAACATGTACAGCGCCGAGCTACTAGATGGATTTTAAGGTTACGGTCCACGTTCGCGGAGTGCTTTCACATGGTCTCAGTTAAAAGTGTGTTTACCGCGTCATTTTACAATAATAATAGACATATTATATATCATTTTAAAGCTTATATAACAGAGAATAAGACTGTGTATGTTTTGTTATACACAACAATTTTCTATAAGATGTGCTCTTCGAAAAACCTCAAAATTAACCGCCTTCAATGCGAGTTGTTTAAAAAAGTATAAGTCAAAAAGTTCATACTGCTTTGCCGTCATTTTTTTGTTATGTCAATCAACACATATTGGTCTTCAAAACCGTGTCCAGTTTTTTTGATAAAATGCTTAGTTTTAGAGTTATGGCCCATTTTGTTATTTAACTTGAAGTTTTAACAATGAGTTGACTTTGAAACACATTTATTCAAGAACGAAGCATTTTATCGAAAAAACTGGACACGGTTTTGAACACATGTATGTGCTGATTGACATAATGCAGAAATGACGGCGAAGTAGTAGGAACTTTTGGACTTATACTTTTTTTAATGAAAGCACTCGATTTTGAGGTTTTTCGTGGAGCATTGGTTAAAGATATTCGTTTTTAAAAAAAAACTTACATAGTCTTATTCTCTGTTATATAAGCTTTAAAATGATATATACTTTGTCTATCTTTATTGTTAAGTGACGTGCTAAACAATTTTTAACTGAGAGCACCCCGCGAACGTGGACGGTAACCTTAAAAGAAAGAATAAATAAATCAACTTACAAGGAACGATTAATAGTTCTTGAACTGTTACCATTATGTTAGAGTGCTTACACTATGTCCATGAAATGTCCATGAATCTAAATTAAATAGTTCCTACATATTAGTTTTTATTTAGTGACTATTAGTCACTATCACTCAACTGGAACAGCTTTAGTAACAATAGACCACAAGACACAAGGGAAATCAAATTAGCCTTTTTCAAAACGAGTAAAGGACTGGTCTAGTTTCCCTAATTAATGCATAATTAAGAAATGAACCTCGTACTCAGTTAAATAGAGCAAATCAAGATATGCAAGATTCTTGAGATTTGGTGCTTCTGGTTTGAAATTGAGTGAGTTACAGCCATTCAAAACTGCACAAAATTACAAAGAAATGTATGGATTGGAAGGACAGGCGTCCTTCCAAACCATACATTTCCTTCTATTTTTAGGCATTTTTATGAGGATGTATCTTGGTATAAATACAACCAAATGCAACCAAACTCAGGAATCTTACATATCTTGATGTGCTCTATTTAATTATGAAGTTCATTTCTTAATTACATTAATTAGGGAAACTAGTACCCAATCCTTTACTCGTTTTGGAAAAGGCCAATACTCAAAACTATAGAAAGTTAATACTTTATTCATTGTCTATTGTTACTAAAGCTGTTTGTAAAGTTATGTTAAGGACGTATTCATAGAGGGTTTACACGGGAAATAACTTTTTCAAACGTTAGTTACCTACTACTAAAAAGCTACTATTTGTTAATATTTGAAGAGAATGATTGTAAAATAATGAAAAACAGAATAAGGAGTACTTGTTACACACATGACTATGCTTTAATTAGAGTAGATTAGAACAATAGGAAAAAACTGATGTTTCTGTACAATGACATTCCTATATATTTCAGCAGTATAATAGTGATATTTATGTCACAAAAATGTGTGAAAATTTAAAAACAGCTTTGATTCCCAAACACTACCATCACCTTGCAACCATCCATACTTCTTCCTCATTTCAATTTGGAATTTACAAAAACCTCATTTAAATCAGTTCTAAGCTAAGTTGTTATAATGGTAAAACTTGAATAAATGGTCAACCAATGGTCAAACCAATTCCAAATCTTGACTGTTCCTTCATATGATTAACCATGCCGCTTAAAACAAATGTAAAGGGTAAAGGAAGCAGTCTTTTCTCCATTACCGCAGCAACAGTCCAGTTAGTATCAACCATTCCACGAAATAAAACATTTGCTTTAGGTATATCGAGCTGATAGCCAAGACTGACGCAGCTATCCTTAGCACGTAGATTATACTCATACTCAACGCCGACTTGTACATTATCGTTGCATGTAGATATTTAATAATCACTCCCCCGAGGGGGGGAGGGACACGACACCTACAAAAAAGTACCGGGGATGCTTGGCTGATGCTGCATGAAGAGCGCATCGATATTCGCTTCTGATACGTATATTAATATTATTAATTAATGTGGTATCTCTTAGAGGGTAAAATTCATCCAGCCACGCCCTTTTTAAAAGACTTAAGATTTTTGAAAATTTCCGACGAGCATCCCCGATACTTTTTCCCCAGAGTCAAATAGTTATTTCATAAAAGCCTTTCTGTAATCAAGCACGCGTGCAAGAACAACGCCCAACGCGAGTAAGTCAGTTTTAATTTTCAGTTTTAATGATGAAGGCCATAGTTATGGCCGAAAAGTCTTTCACACAAAAATCAGTGACAAACGTCTTTCACATCTTTATTCATGAACCTGATTACAAACACACAGTTACAATGCTAAAATAATTAGATTTTTTGAAGAATTAGCATGCACTACAAAGCCGGCTATAAAAAAATTAAAAATTACCTAAAATTCTTATTTGTAAATAATACAATACTACCTACTTATCGATAATGACTTTTAAAATAATGGCGTATACTAATAACAAGTTATCTAATAACTATCAAATTACACGTATTTTATATAACTAATTATGCTATTTATTAGGCTGAAAGTAAGGTAAACTCACATTCAAACAGTTTTTCCAGTAAAGAATACCTTCAACTTATATTTAACATGTTTAAAGCCAGTCAACTTTTACTTAACTTATAAATGAATACTTGTACACACATTATTGATAGGCCTATATTTCTGACCTTGCTACGCGGCCCTTGCTGAATATGAAACCCTTATTTATTAGGACTGCTGATTTTCAGTTTTAAATCAAATGGTTCATCAAGGCCTTCAGCACTATCCGCCGTTTCGGCACTCGCAATCTCCTCATGCTCCCCACTCCCCTCCCCAAGAGGCGTTACATTGGCTTCTTCAACTTCAAAGATATCTTTCCAGACCTCCTGATCTTTTTCTTCCCTTTTTTTTCTTTCTACTGAGTTAGCCTTCTTCAAACACTTCGGAAAAAAAAACTCACTCACGCCTAGAAATTTATCCCATTTCACGTCCACTCCAAGCAATTTAAGTTCCACTCCAATGCACTTCTTCAAATCCTTCAACCCTTTTTTGTTTTTATCTACACTCTCCTTGCTGTTGCCTGAATAAACAGTTGTCTTATAAAAGTTAGCAAATACAATTTCCATTGTAATTTCTTTCTTTTGTGGTTTGTCTTCTACATAGACCCTTATTGCTTCAGCACACTCGTCACAGGGAGAATAGTTGATATAAACCTCAATCTTAATTTTCCCGGCCTTTAAGATTACTTTATTCGATTGAAGATATTCAATAAGCTGTTTTTCAGCATGCTTTCCAGGAAGATTTCTGAAGACCTTATGAATTGTTTGTTCATCATGATCATCATTTAAGATGATCTTGCATGCAGCTATTGTCTTACTGGACCAAGTACCAAACGGCTTTCCATACATCGAAGTTAGAAGAAATATCTCAAGCATATCCTTCTTTGTTACTAGATCCTGCTCCATTTGCTCTGCCATTGTAAACGAGATTCTTGGGTAGTTTTACAGTCGTAATGAAGAATCTGCAGTTTAATGGAGAACCATCGAGTTATTATATAAATTGTCGCTAATTAGGAAATGTTTAAAGTCATGACTGATAGGTGATCAAAAATAGACAATCAAATAATACGACAGAATACTATTTTTGTTTGTGCACTTGCTTTACAGCTAGCAAACTAGCTGTTTCACTGATTTGATTTTGGTAGCTGAACCTTATGCATCAACAGCTATTACTAATAGTCGAGCTAGCACATTGAGAGCTTATTAGTTTGGTGGATTATTATCCAAAGCGATAATAAGCTACTTCCAGTGAAAAGGTAAACAGATTTGATTAAACGGAAGCTAGTGAGTAAACTAGTATAGGCTGCGTCGGTGTTTGATATAAACGATAGGTAATATAATGAAATTTGAACTTTACTGACGTTTCGAGCTTTAGCACTTCGTCAGAGTAAAAGAGTTAGACTAATAGTTATACGCGGCTTAACATTGTTATTGAGTGGATGGTAAGTTAAAGTGAAAGGAGTACGATTGTTAGTGGCGCGTACGTTAGGAATGTTAAGCCGCGTATTAATCGTAATTTTAACTTGCTTACTTCTGACCCTGATACAGCTAACATTTTCAATGAACGTCTTCTCTCCTCTTTCAAGCGTGATCGTAACATTCGTAATTTTCTTGTCAAGGGCGTTTTGCCTAACGACAAAGATCCTGGCACTTTCCGTTGTTCTCGTAAGCGTTCAGTGTACAACGATAACACTAAGCCAGCTAGTCTCCCGCCATTTTAATTCTGCTAATCATAACATTAATCACATGACAGCTTTTGGTTTATGTCGTATTACTGGAACAAACAATAACCGTAAATCTAAAGAAATGCGACTAATTTATTCCTTAGGTACACAGCAACCTTTCGGCAGGAATGAACGATTCGCTTTCAATTAATTTTTCCTTTGTTCTTTAATTCCTCCTACATTTTCTATCGCCTTTTGATTGGTTCATCATTTTCCCCTCTTCTTATCTATACTCAGTATCTCTCTTACAACTCTTTTACCGCGAAGGGCTAAAGCTCGAAATGTCAGTAAAGTTAAGTCAACATTTTTTACGGTGTTACAAATTTCATTATATTCCAGGTACCTATAGATTATTAAACGCACCTTTTGATAAAGCGTCTAGAAGATCAGAGTTTCTGTCTGTGGCGACCAGCTACTAACTGCCTTTGTTCGAACTGGGGACGAAAAGAAATGAATGTAAATAGTCCCCTCCACAGTTCCCTGCCCCATCTTGAAAGGTAGCCGGGCCTTTGCATCTAAGCGAGATGAACGTTGAGCTTACAATGATAGAGACACGTGAATAATTGCCCCGCAAGGTGTTAAAAGGTCTCTATCATTGCAAGCTCAACGTTCGTCTCGCTTAGATGCAAAGGCCCGGCTACGTTTCAAGATGGCGCAGGGAATTGTGAAGGGGAGTATTAAGTTGTTTGTCGGTTCGTCACTTTCTGTTAAAAAAAAACTGTCTAAAAGTTAAGCGTCTCTTTCTGTGGCGATCAGCTACGTATATTTTCACTTTCTTTGGATAAGTATACTAAATTATTCTAAGCGAAGTAATGAAAGTAGCGAAGAAAACCACTACAAATACTACGCTTCATGGCTACAAGAAACAAGTAGAGTGAGAATTTTGAAACTTGTACGTGTATCAGCACAGGCTGCCCAGGCTCTTCACTGTTGGCTTTTTTAAATAAAATTTAATTAATTAATTAATTAATTATTAGCGATCTTTCACCTAATAGATAACTAAACACTGCACAGACATTGATATGTTGATATCGAAGCGATTTGTGCCATAAATTGCATTTTTAAAATTATAATACCCCCATCCTCTCCTACATAAAAAGTGACAAGGCTGGGTCGAGTCTCACATGCATGCTCCCAGACATTTTCGCAAATTCGTGGCAAGAGTCGAAAATTAGATTTCGCTCATATTTTAACCATAGGTAGGCCCTGATGTAAGAAAAACTGCTATATATTTAGTTTTGTAAAATACCGCTTAGTTTTCGAGAAAATCGAAGAAAATGGTTTTCGGCTAAATTCGCTAATTTTCACGACCGATCAGATTTAAACCAATTTTGAAAGCTTGTCCCAAGCAAATTAATTAATTTATCGCTGTTTAAAGACCTCAAAAATGTTAAATAGTATTTCAAGAAACATTTTTTCAAGAAAGACTTTTATGAATTTTCATAAAATCTTTCGATTTTAAATAAATATATTTTTAGAGGACACTTTTAACCTCTCTAAAAATAGGGTGAAAATATTCAAATTTTTTCCCCAAAAAGCATTTCAAGGCTAAGTTTTAATAATTACCCCTACGATACAAGTTAAATTGGTTTGGGGAAATTACTTTTCGCGTTGTTCTACACTCTCGAAGTTGAAAAAAAATTGTAAATTTCATGTGTCGATTTGCATATTGTTACCTTATTTTAAATTTAAAGCGGCTTAGTGTTAACTTCCAAGATGGAAAACGATTTTGAAGACTAACAAGAATTAAGTTCATAGAGCCATATGAAAAGCAATGATACATAGTATTAAAATAGGAATCGAGAATTGATTAAATTTCAAATCATATCCGTCTGCAATTCTATGGTCTCTAATCACATTTACGTACTATAAGTGCCAAATCTGCGTTTGTGCAGGTAAATCGGAAAACCCTAATAACTCGTTCAAAAAGTATTTTCTCGTCTTCAAACTCCCACGAAACTGCTCTCAGTTCTTGTCAAATAGTTCTTCTTCAGTTTGTTAAATCCACAAAGTGAGCACGGTTAATATTTCCTAGGATATTTTAAATCGAAAAAACAAGTTATGCAAAAGAGATAGATTTTTCGAACTGAAAAAATATCAAACTAATAAATGAATATATGTAAGTTGTTTGTCGGTTAGTTCGTCATTTTCGGTTGAAGAAAAACTTGTAGGAAAACATGTACAGGACATGAGGTTATTCAAAAGTGTGCAGAATGTTACCGTCTTTTTCTCTGTTCTTTGGCGATCAGCTAAAACTTCCTCAGTTTCCTGATAGTTGAACGTACAGTATATGCATAAATTATTTTAAACTAGACGCTCTCAGAGCGTGTACTCGATCATGGGTGGTAATTTCTTGGTTAAGCTTATAGTCTATTAGTAACTCGGTAATACAAAAGGTAAAAAAATCAACACAGGGATACCAAAATCACAAATTTCCGAAAACTCACACAAACGAGATAACCAAGATAAAAGAATACTAGATAAAAACTTAGATATCCAAAAAACGTCTTCTTAATAGATAAAATTGAAATAACTGTATCGGTAGAGTGCATGTTTATACTGTCGCTATTCTCACTGATCATCTACTCCCAAGGGAGATGGTTAATGATATGCAAGACTATATAAACAATGCATTTGGTGTTAGCTCATTCTTAGTTGCCCAAACTAGCGAGACAAACAACATCAAACCGGATAGTAGGATGAAAGGGGCAGATGGATGTTACGGGCCGGGAATAATCCTGTGGTGTTGAGAAAGAAAGTCTACTCGAGTGTTTTTCCCCCACCCTCCCGCCCACTTTTTCGTACTTATATTGCCTCGGGGAATAATCTTGTGGTGTTTAGAAAGAAAGACTACTCGAGCATTTTCCCCCCACCCTCCCGCCCACTTTTTCCTACTTATATTACCCCGGCACTTTGTCCCTCCGGATCTATTTCCATTGTTTAGCCTAGAACAATGGAGTCCTATTGTTCCCAAAACTTAATCATCGACCGAGGGACAATGGCCAGTGAGAATGTATTACTGTTCAAACTGGGATTAAATTGACGGGAGCGGATTAAGAACACGAAATCGTGCCAATCTATGGAACGTCATACTGAATAATTTAGGGAGACTATAAAAAGGCAACCAACTCAGAATTAGACCTCTCTTCGCAAGTAGCTCTGGACCTTTAGTCAACTTTCGAAGAAGCGAAAAGTAAAGATGAGTCTTGGGCCAGCTCAACAGCGAGCTCAGCTCAACAACCCGCTCAACAACCTACTCAACGGTCCTCAACAGCTAGTCGCTCCACAGCTAGTCGCTTAACAACCCGCTCAACCTGTTCAACAGCATGTGCTTTGGTTTTGTTCGTCTTCTAGTGACTCGGTGTGTTTTCGCACAAAAGTAATCATGCTTTAGTTCCATGTGGTTCGAGTTGAGAAGCTCGACGAAATTGTGTATATAACGTGGTTTGTTCTGTGTGACACCACTTGTGCAATTGTTTTGGACCGGCCCTGTTGGTTAACGCAGCACAATAGGATGACAAAAATATCCTCTCCACGAGTACCATGTGTAAGCTGTTTATCGCGCCATTTCGACTGTCTATCACGGGGACATGTACAGTAGCAACTTTTTTTGATTTCCCTAACCCCGGTAAGTTGTTGGTTGTTGACACAAAGTTCGTAGTTACCCACGAGAGGGTCAGTAGACTTTGGTACCCTCACCTGACAACCACGGACCAATCAGAGCGAAGCTTAACGTATCGATGGCGTGAACCAACCAGAAAAAAAAGCAAATAGGCTTCTGGGTCTGTTGAAAAGAACTTGCTCCTTATTACCTGATGTTAAAGTTCGTCGCACACTCTACCTATCCCTAGTCAAATCGGAACTTGTGTCTTCTGGTCTCCTCACTACAATTTTCTCAAGGCAAAAATTGAACGTGTACAGCGCCGAGCTACTATAGATGGATTTTAAAAGAAAGAATAAATCAATCAACTTACAAGGAACGATTAATAGCTCTTGAACTGTTACCATTATGTTAGAGTGCTTACACTATGTCCATGAAATAGAATCTAAATTAAATAGTTCCTACATATTAGTTTTTATTTAGTGACTATTAGTCACTATCACTCAACTGGAACAGCTTTAGTAACAATAGACCACAAGACACAAGGGAAATCAAATTAGCCTTTTTCAAAACGAGTAAAGGACTGGTCTAGTTTCCCTAATTAATGCATAATTAAGAAATGAACCTCGTACTCAGTTAAATAGAGCAAATCAAGATATGTAAGATTCTTGAGATTTGGTGCTTCTGGTTTGAAATTGAGTGAGTTACAGCCATTCAAAACTGCACAAAATTACAAAGAAATGTATGGATTGGAAGGACAGGCGTCCTTCCAATCCATAAATTTCCTTCTATTTTTAGGCATTTTTATGAGGATGTATCTTGGTATAAATACAACCAAATGCAACCAAACTCAGGAATCTTACATATCTTGATGTGCTCTATTTAATTATGAAGTTCATTTCTTAATTACATTAATTAGGGAAACTAGTACCCAATCCTTTACTCGTTTTGGAAAAGGCCAATACTCAAAACCATAGAAAGTTAATACTTTATTCATTGTGTCTTGTTACTAAAGCTGTTCCAGTTGAGTGATAGTGACTAATAATCACTAAATAAAAACTATTAGTTAGTAACTATTTAGATTTTATTTCATGGACATAGTGTAAGCACTCTATAATGTCCGAGACAGTGTCAAGGTTATTATTCATCGATATTCACCGAGCCAGAGAGGATAATTGTTTTTCTATCAACACAATCCCAATGATCTTGCTTCAAAGCTCGCAAAGGATTATTTGTCAAAACGAGCAGTTCCAAAATGATGCCGCGAGACAGCATCGATTTTGGTTACTTTTAGGCATTTGCGCTTTGTTTTCATTCTTTTTTTTTTTATTGCTGATAGAGTAGCAGAGAGCTTTTGTTGTCCAAGGTACATGTATTTTTTTTCTTAAGTTATGTTAAGGACGTATTCATAGAGGGTTTACACGGGAAATAACTTTTTCAAACGTTAGTTACCTACTACTAAAAAGCTACTATTTGTTAATATTTGAAGAAAATGATTGTAAAATAATATAACAGAATAAGGAGTAATTGTTACACACATGACTATGCTTTAATTAGAGTAGATTAGAACAATAGGAAAAAACTGATGTTTCTGTACAATGACATTCCTATATATTTAATTAAGCAGTATATGTTTTGTCCAAACTTTTTAAACAAGTATACACAGTGTTTGGTTCTGTGACAGGTGCAGGTATCATAGGTGGGAAACCAATGCGAGAAGGCAGCGAATGATGTACAGAGACAGCAGCATGGAAACCTGTCCAACCAGGAATGTTTTGATGGATTTCATTTCGTTCAATGTGAATATCAAGCAACTTTGTGGGAGTGTTTCTTGTGCATATCCAAGCTGTATTTAATCCTTTCACTTTCTCGCGTTCTAATCCACAACTTTCAAAAAATTCTGTCTTAGCCTTTTTGACAATAGAAGGAGCTGGTGTTTTGCTAATAAGCGGTAATTCAAAAAATTTCGTTTCCGTAGATTTCAATGCTCTTTGCCTTATCTTTCTGCCTTGCTGTTCTTTGTTCAACAAATGTTTAGGGTCTAAAGCAAACCCTCCTTGATAAAACGCTATGCTCATAACGTGTACACTTCCTTTGCCATCAACTGTGTCTTGAAGGTAGTCCACATTGTCTGCGGCACATTGGGTAAATGTATCAGGCTTAATGTTAGTTGGCAGAATGGCTTGATAATAGCCTTCGCCTTCATCAAACTCGTTCAAACTCATTTCTGCCCATTTCGTTTCAATTTGCTCGCAATCCCAGTAGTTAATACAGTGACCGTGGTGATTCAGCATTCTAACAATTTCCTTCCCACGTATCATAGTTTTAAGGGCAATACCCAGTCCTACATTCTTAGGCATTTTCTTTCTCCCACCTGAATTGCATGTCAAGATGTCTTGTCCTATAGCTAAGACTTTCCTTCTCTCTGTTTCTGTAAATTCACAGTCGCCTGCATCGTCTATAGTGTCTTCGACAGATGAGCGTTCTGCATGAAAGGATCTCTGAGACTGCATCAGCCACTTCAAAAATAACTGCAGTTTTGAGGGCACAAGCTCTTCAGCTTTCTCCAAACATAAGTCCGATACATTCAAGGGATGCGTTTCGATTCCAACTACCTCCTTCATTTCATTTTTAAGAACAACGGCTGCATGATACAAAACTTGGGTGCTTGTATCCATCTCACGAGTGATGGGGTAGCTTGCCTCAGCATCTTTGAGCTCTGCTACAAGATTGATGATTTCGCTAAGGTTAAGCGAGGCGCTACATACAAGTTCTGCTTTGTTTCTCTCGAACGGTGTATGAAATGCTATTTTCTTCCCGTATGTTTTTATGAGCCTTGTTTTCAAGTTTTGGACTTTATACGTCTCAGCAGTATCTTTGTCTATTCCAGCTTCAATTAGTTTTAATCTATACATGTTTATTAAAGTTGACATGTCATAGGCTCTGCCTTCGTCAACAAGTTTATGTCCAATATCATGAATGAGCTTTATAAATGATGTGTTATATTTTTTTTTTTTCATATTCAGTAGATGACTTACGTGAGGACGCAACTGTATATCTTTGATAACAGCCTCGGTGATATTTAGCTTTGACAGCTATTAAGTCTTCATCTCCGATTCTTGTTTTCATTTGCTCATCTCTGCGATGATCAGCAGCCTGCATCAAAGTGTAATAAACTTGCTCTGTGGCAACTTGAGTCAACTCTTTTTCCCCTTTGCACTTATTTTGCTGGCAAACTAAGCACAATTTCCAATTTATAATTTCGTCTGAGCTTCTTAAAGTAACATTGGTTGCAGACGGTTCAACAGTCACTTGTTCTTGTTGCATTTCAACGTGAAATTTAACATTATGATTACTTGTATAAGTGCTGTAACATGATTTGTGCCATTTTACAGAGTCTGACAATAACTGATCATTCTCTATGTCTGGCTCAATACGTCTAAATACCTCATCCTTTCTAATTTGTGAACAGTGAATAAACTTTGTAATAGATTCCGGCATTCCTGTCTGAAGTTTCTCATTTGCTTTAATAGTTTGACATTTAATGCATTTCTCATAGTCAGTACTAATTCTAGGTCTCTTCGATTTGAGCTTAATACCATGGCTATCTAATGGATTTGATGCCCTTCTAAGTAAGAAATAATAGATCAGAAACATGCAATACGGATACATTTAGTAGTGAAACTTCCAGATTTGATTTAGCAGTGCTCACCAATATATGTTGATCATTCTACAGTAGATAAGAAAGGTTGTGTAAGGCATAAATCGAAAAAAGTCTTTTTATTTAAATCAAAAATACACAAACATAATTTGTGTTAGTAATCTAATGGATAAGGAAGCTTGACTAAGAATAAATATTCATAAAAGCGTCTTATTTTGATTTAAAATAGGTTGACTACTCTTACTCGAGAAATACCTTTTTTATCAACTTTAGTTTAAAAAATGGCAAAATAATCTCATAAAATACACGAATAAATAACAAAAAACATTATCTAAGCTCATGCAGTGAAAAAAGGACAGAATTTTGTGCAAAACTTATATAATTAACGCCTTCTAATTGAATAAACATCTTACCTTATCAAAATGGCTTCCTGCACTACACTGTAAGTACCAGTGCCTCATGGGAAACCACAGGCATCCCAAATTGTTTTTTTTACTCTATTAAAGAGTGACTGAATAGTGATAAAAATATGTTTTGATCTAGATTCTTCATGAAAAAAATTTTTCAAACTAAATTTAAGTGAAATAATGACTTTTATCATTTTTATTGCACAAAACGAGAAATCCGTTGCTATGACAACCAATATTTTATCTTTCGAGAAATGTGAAATATTTTACTTTCTAAATTACTTGATGTAGCAAAGTTTCGTTTTAAATAGATTAACCATTTGTAAGATATAAAATATTGAGTTCTTTGCAGATATGACCCAAAAATATCGTATCATTTAAAAAAAAAAACTAATCCTCAAAGATAAATATTCTAAAACAGATTTATCTGAGTTTTTCCGAGAAAGTACATCATAAACTAGCTAGATGAGAGAAAACACAACAGAATACCTTAAATCTAGAGAATTATACTTACTTTCATGTCTTCATTTTTATAAAAAATGTCATTTTTTCACTATAAAGTGATATATCGATGTTTTGCGTTGCCATGGCAACGAACTTGTAACGTCAAGTGACATATATTGTGAGAACATGTTGTGATCAGTTTCCCCTGTGAGTTTCAAATAAATTGGTTGATGTTCGGCTGAGATGTGGTCGATTTTTCTTGTGAACTTATCTAGAGTGAACAAATTCTCCCCACCCTACCCCCTGTGAACAAAGGTCTGTCACGGGTTATGGCCCACCGGAATTTTTGTACTGCCACCCTCACGATAACACAAAAGGTTCATACTTTAATACTGGATAGTTGTAGATTTGTTAGCTGACAAAGTAAACGAACTCGCTTTTTAGCCCTCTTTCTCAGCGTGAGCACCCGGACTATATATCCATGCTGGAAAATAAAAAAAAATACCAAAGAGGAAAAGGAAAGATTTTATTTTGACTTGACTGTTAAGGTGTTTCCCAGTAGTTTTTTATTGACCACACTTCCAATTTTCATTTACCGAATTGATCAACTTTCTCTGATCAAGATGTATTTTGCACCAGATACAAAGCATAGATTGAAGTTTTGATTGATGTCAATTTCAACTCAATTGGTGTTGTTATGACAACTTAAATTAACGTGAAACAAAGATGGCGGAAAAAAGTTTTTCTAAAATATCTCGCATTTTCGATGAGCTTCAGAAAAATGACTATATAGGTATTTTTATTAATTAGAATGTTTGATTAGAGCGATTTTGAATAATTTCCAAAAACATTCTTTTTGCGATTTGTTTGAAATTTATGGTCAGAATAATTTTTCTGAAGCTCATCGAAAATGCGAGATATTTTAGAAAAACGTATTTCCGCCATCTTTGTTTCACGTTAATTTAAGTTGTCATAGCAACACCAATTGCTAAATGTTTGTAGGTTGGATTTTGATTCATAATAGAGTATACAAGCACTAAAAGTTTGCAGCATAAATACCACTAAACTGCTGCTAAATTAGTCTAATTCTATTGTCTAATCAACACTATTTACTGCTAAATAGTGCAAAGTGCTGCACACTTTTAGCGTTTGTACTCTAGTAGTTGTTGGTCTTCAACCTTTCAATTTTTTTAAAACTTTTCCTAAGCTTTCAGCCTTCGCGGCCATCTTCAGAGGAATGACAGATCGTTACAAGTCGTAAGAAAAGAACAAATTCTGAGGCCGGTACACACGAGGGAGCTTGCTCCCGCAACACGCTCCCGCAACATGCTCCTGGGGGATCCTGGGTCATTTTGCCAAACCAGTACACACGAGGGAAACGAGGGAGCGAAACGATGCAAACAACCCGACCAGAGCATGGGAACTAGTTTAAATCCAACAATTAATTGATTGGTCTTTTTCTTGATACTTGTTACAAAAGACATTGTTAGCATTGGTTCCATGGGACGGACAAGAAAAATAGTTTAGTTAATGGACCCTTTGGAAATTGTTAGTAAGTGGTTTTCCTTCGAAAACAATGAGAATGTGGATAATGAGAATGGGATAATGGCCTCGCTCCTCGGCTTATTGCAAATAATGACCTCGCGCTGCGCGCTCGGTTATTATTTGCAATAAGCCTCGGAGCTCATCCATTATCCTATACAGAACGCCTGTTTAGCAGGCTACAGCTTGGATGAACAATTCTTAATAAATGCACTTAGGGGAAAATTCCACCATTAAATGAATAAAATGGCATATTTAAGTGTTCTGTGGGATTATTAATTTATAAATAAAATAGTAACGATTTTTTGTCTTCCCGTATACTCTGACCAAAACACTTGGTACGTTTGGTGAGCACTGGCTGAAAACCTTAGCTTTTGTTGTAATAACAAAATGTTTGTTTAGATCCGTTTGAAATTCACAAAGAAACTTTACTGTAATAAGTTTATTGAACTGTCTTTCTCATTCAATTCAGTTCAAGCATAGTTAATAGAATAAGTTTTGACACAATGCTACACCCATTCTAGAGGTAATATACAGTTGAACCATGAATGAAAATCAAACAAATAGTATATAGCTAACAATTACTTGCCAAAGGCGTGGTGAAAATTGACAAGTAATATCCGAGACAAAGTCGAGGTTATTATTCATTGATATTCGCCGAGCCAGAGGAGGATAATTGTTTTTCTATAATTATAATGGTAATATTTATTCTTACCCACTAAAATGCTACCATTTGTTAATATTTGAAGAGAATGATTGTAAAATAATGAAAAACAGAATAAGGAGTACTTGTTACACACATGACTATGCTTTAATTAGAGTAGATTAGAACAATAGGAAAAAACTGATGTTTCTGTACAATGACATTCCTATATATTTCAGCAGTATAATAGTGATATTTATGTCACAAAAATGTGTGAAAATTTAAAAACAGCTTTGATTCCCAAACACTACCATCACCTTGCAACCATCCATACTTCTTCCTCATTTCAATTTGGAATTTACAAAAACCTCATTTAAATCAGTTCTAAGCTAAGTTGTTATAATGGTAAAACTTGAATAAATGGTCAACCAATGGTCAAACCAATTCCAAATCTTGACTGTTCCTTCATATGATTAACCATGCCGCTTAAAACAAATGTAAAGGGTAAAGGAAGCAGTCTTTTCTCCATTACCGCAGCAACAGTCCAGTTAGTATCAACCATTCCACGAAATAAAACATTTGCTTTAGGTATATCGAGCTGATAGCCAAGACTGACGCAGCTATCCTTAGCACGTAGATTATACTCATACTCAACGCCGACTTGTACATTATCGTTGCCTTTGTGCCAGTAACCAAGATGCCAGCCTGCTTGACCTACAGTTGCAGAGCCAGCCCATTTACTTGTAGCATATCTACCTCCTAAAGACATGACGGCAATCTCCTGACCAGAACCATAGTGGTACAATAATTCCGCACCAAGGTCTAGATTAGGTGTCATACGTTGTAGATAGTGACCCACTAGAATGCCTGATTCGTTACTGGAGAATATCTAAATTTCCTACGGTTAAGTTAGCTGTGCAGTCATTTCCACGGTACTCTGCCTCCAGTAAAACTTGATGGTCATCATTACGGGAGGGTGTTTTGCACGAGAGTGATACAGATGCATCAGGCCTGTCTGATACGTATATTAATATTATTAATTAATGTGGTATCTCTTAGAGGGTAAAATTCATCCAGCCACGCCCTTTTTAAAAGACTTAAAGTGCTTATGAAGTCAAAAATGGGACATATTTTGTTCAATTCTAGACATCGTGAGATTTAAAATGATATATGTATAAGCCTGATCGGGCAAATCCAGGGGGAGTTATTCCACTTTAAACATCGCTGTGACCACGCCCTGGCGGGGAGTTTTCGATCTGGGTTACCGGAAATGACGAGATAAGTTACTATAATTAATACATTGAACTGTGTCAAACTGAGGATTCATTTTGATAACTAACTTCAAGACTCACGTACAAACGGTAATGCAAAGGTCTTTGAAAGCGATGGATTTCGATTCCGATTTCGTATTACTTTAGACAATTAAGAGTACAACAACATCCCTGGTCATGTAGAACTGTAGAAATATAATTTTGAATTAAGGTTAAAAGGCAAATGCTACCATATAATCTACAACTACTATTACAAACTAAATTGCTCGATTACGAGCTAATACGGCTATCTATTGATACGGCTATAAGCACTCGTAAATACGACAGGCGAAGCAATAGATTCCAATTCGAGTAGTTCAAATGATGCGAACTTTTCAGACGATTCTGAATGCAAGAAGAAGACGAAGTTGAGGAAGAGTGACGGTCGGTTTTGGCATTTCAAAGCTTACTTACATTGTCAAATAATTTTATAGAAACTTCTCGAAGAATTAAACATAGTGCTTTTCTTTTTAATCTTTTACAATTAGGTGCTCTTGTGGCAACTGTCGGGTAGAATTTTTACAGAATGTTTATGAATTAGTCGAGCCACGAACTTCTTTCTTCTTTCTTTCGCCTCCGGCCTTTCATCTTTCTCGAAAGGAATTTTAAACACTGACTTATCCTAGAAGAACGCGAAAATGTATTTTTACAGTGCTCAACAGTACACTGAAAGACCATCGTAAAAATAGCATGAATATTGTAGATTTAAAAAAAAGTTTGATTTGGATTTGTAAACAACCTCACGAAAGCCGTTTGTTGAGTTTACAAGTAGGTGTTAGAGCCTGGTCACGTGAAAGTAACTAGTGATGTCACAGATTAATGTCGACCTAGTCTCTCTCTTTTTGTGAAACCTGGTACAGGAAGCCCAAAACGCCACTTTCAAGCGCGAATAACTCCCCTGGATTTGCCCGATTAGGCTTATATATATATCATTTTAAATCTTACGATGTCTAGAATTGAACAAAATATGTCCCATTTTTGACTTCATAAGCACAAATTTCCGACGAACATCCCCGATACTTTTTCCCCAGAGTCCCCCCCCCCCCCCCGGCCCCGAGAATCACTCCACTCTATTTACAATTATTGTGGAGGACCACAGGCAGCCCAACTATTCCCTTTGAGGATTTTTTTCAATGACAATAAAGTTATTTTCAACCGCGCGCCGAGCGAAATACATATTGAGCGCGCGGGTGGGGTTCCTGTGGTGTATTTGTTTGAAAGCTCGCGGATGACATTCCTGTGGCTTTTTTGCAAGCAATTTTTCGGTCGCGCGGAATCGCACGTACGACAAAAAGATCGAAGAAAGTAGTATCTTGATACGACACTGGTGAAAAACGCACTGCGCACGCTCGGAAGTTAGGCGGGAAATTCGTAGACGCGTCGTGTTTACAATAAAAACATTGGAGATTTACCGGCGTTTTTCCCGGCGTTTGGTAAATCTTAAAAGTTAAGAAAGTTCGTGGAAAGTTAGTCCTCATTTTTTCCTAACACATCACACTACTTGTTTTCTTTCCCTGGTGAATTAATACAAGAGAAATTCGCCTAATATACAACATGAGACCCTTCGGAAAATCTTCACTTAGTGTTTTGTTCGTAAGGCTTATTGTGTGTTCGTTGCTCCTTACGTACTACAGAGTTGTTTATGGAAACAAAACAAAATCTACCTTTGACTGTTTTTTTACAAGTCGAACCCGTCAAAATAGTAATTGTTATGGAGGCTATTACGATGTAGATTCAACTATTTCTCGAGCTGGTGGAGTTCCCATTTCTAGTCAAGTTTGTGTTTTCCATAAACAAAAAATAGTAAAACAAAACCAACGATGTTCTTGCCCTTCGACTTGGGGTCACAGTAAAAAACTACATCAGCACCCAATCCCACAAAGACTATACGAACTGTTTGACAATGTTGGTGAAAAAAAAAGGGGATATCGTCGTGGTACACAATGGTGTAATAAGTGCAAACAGAAGGCAGAAATTGAGTTCGGGAAGGTACAAAGAATCGATCCAAAACCAAAAAGACAGGTACGATTAACCTTATAGTACATTAAAAAAATGCTTGAAATACATTCCTTCAATGTAATTAAAATGTGTGTATGTGTTAAAGTTGTATTACAAAAATTTGTAAAAATAAACAAATGAATAAAAAAAACAAATTATATTACTCTCCTAGAAAGCCTCAACTGAGTGTGATAAACCAGCACTGTCATATCAAAACACTGCATCCCCAATACATAAACTGAATCAGGTAATTATTTTTTCACTCAATTTTATCAAAGATATAGCTTTATTGTTAATATAGTCGACTTGTAGCAAGTCTTTTGTTAATTATATAAGTACACATGTCCCCGAATATTATTAATTAATAGTTATGTTAGAGTACAAATATTATACCTGTGAAACAAGAAGCACTGAATAGTGCTAATTAAACAATAGAATTAGCATAAAATATCACTAGTTAGTACTATTTATGTTTCACGATTTTAATGTTTGTACTCTAGTACACATGTCCCTGAATACTATTAATTGATAATGATGACAAGGGAAAATGTACAAATAATTTTTGCAAGGGAATGATAATCTTATTACCCAACAACTTTCAATACCAAAATTAAATTTCTTATACTGTAGGTCTTTCAAGTTAGTAAATCACCAATGCAGCGACTGTTAGACACTTTGGAACTGGCAAATGATCAGTGCCATGCCACAACCATGGCAAAAGATGAACTGCAAAATCTCCTGGAGATAGTAAATACACACTTTCTAAACCTCTACCAGCGTCTTCAGATGTTCTCTCCTCTTCAAAGCTTTGCTCGTGATGAATGGCAAGTACTGGAAACACGGTTTGGAATCATTAGGCTATCAAAACATGGTGAAGTGTTGGTGGATCCAGATGTCTGGTCAAATATGAATACTGAGTTTGAGAAATGCAAAACCAGAGAGGGTAATTACAGACACAAACTAACATAGAGATAACATTACAAACATAATTATTAGCATTGTTTGCACACAAACAAATTATACAATAAAGTCACAAATCTAATATTTTAGATATTAGATTGAAATTATTAAAAAATATTATTTTTCAGGGTTGAATTTTGAAAACATGGTAGCCAAATTCCAGTGTGCTTTATATCACCATTACAGAAACATGGGACCTGACTTGTACAATCCAAAGTTAATGAGGGCATTTGCTGATCAGGCTTCTCCTGGACTCTATGACATCATTATTGATTCAATAACTAGAGATGATCACAGAGTCCAAAAACAAAGAAAAGACATATTAGAGCAAAGGACAGTTGTTTTACTGCACACCCTTGCATACTTCAGGTAACCCATTGTAATCTAGCATATTTTTTTGGGGAAATACATTTTTAAAAACAATGATCACTCAATAAATGTTAATTCTTTCCTCAGGTCACAGAAAACCTGTCATTTACAAAGAGACAGTGGACTGTTCCTGGCTAACCATGGGCTATCTAGGACAGGGCAATCAGCTGGATATGTTATGGGTGACTCTATTCATAGAAGATCCATAGATACTGAAAGAGATAGAATGGTTAAAAGTCATGGGTCTTTAGTAAATTCACACATAAGATCTGCTATTGATGTAAGTGCAAAAAGTATTCAAAATGTATACCATATATAAATATATATAGTCATATATACATATATCATGAATAAAGAGTGGTATTAATTTATTTTTTCTTTGTTCCAACATGTTTAGGCATCTCAGCTGGTCATAAACATGATTGATGACTTCCACATAATCAGCTCCCCAAAACAACCATTAGACCTTAAGAAATCTAAATCAATAGACATGATGACATCTTTATTAGACATACCTAGTATTGCATCAGTTCCAAGACCACAAAACAGCTCAAGTGTCCACAGAAAAGTTCAGATTCAAGTACATGGAGAGAATAAAGAATGCCGTGGGGGAATAAGCTATAAAGACGTGATGAATTTGGTTGACAAGTTCCTAGACTGTAGACAGACGTTTTTGGAGGGCCTTCCTGCAAAATATAAATCAATTAAGCCAACATCAATTGAACGACAAGTAAAAGAATTAGGGTATGTTCGAGTACATGTAATGTAGTCAAATAATCATGAATAACATAAACAACAATAATTCAATAAATATCTTTTTTTTATTAGCATATATGCAAACCAAGACCAAATAGAATTGCAAAACCTGCATTCTTGTTTACTAATTGATGAAAAAGAACACAGACTAAAGAGCATGGAAGATTATGCAAGAGCTTTAAATCACATTCTAGAGGTGGCACCAGAATTAAAAGAATATATGAAACAAAACCTAGTTCCAACACCTGGTGACTGGCCAACATGGCTGTACATTAAGAAGCTAATAGCTCAATCAAACAATGACAAGAATATCATAACATCCCTCATTCCTGAGCAAGGACCTTTTCATGTTTGCCTAAACCTTCAAGAACAAATAGTTATACAGTATAACTTTGTATTTGATGATCTACATAGATATTTGTTTTCAAAACCACTCCAACAGAAACCAAAGCCACATCACTCTTCACTACTGCTAAGTTCAATACTTCTTGGATGGCTTATGGTGCGTGAAAAAATAATTGGTAAATTTGCAATGTGCAAAGATCCTGAATATGTACTTTTGTTATTTCTATTTGATGAAGTAGTACCTTTGGGATTTTTTCAATACTCAACCATTTTTCGAAGTGGAAATTTGGAACAGTATCTTACAGTAATGGTCAGAATTGAAATTCTTTTTATAATATGGAAACGAAGGCACTACAACAAGTCCACACTTTCAATGCTCAGTGACATTGAACACCAAAGGAAAAATCTTCCAAGTTATTATTTGACAAAAAAGAATTGGTTATCCCTTTTTACAGAGAAGAAAATAGAAGTATTTCATTCTGAACTTCGAAGTAAAATTTCTCCATGGTCTTCTGTTGAGTCAATCCAAAAAATAGCAAAATGCATCAATGCTCAAAATTTTCAAATTTCTTTCAAAACCAACTTCGTGAAGACTACGTCTAAGGAAAACTACAAAAAAGATTGGAGCACTATTGCTCGGATGAGCGCACAATATCTCCTCAAGTTGTTCAAATCTGTTGCTGAAAACTGTGGAAAATGTAAAAAGGTAATAGTTTTGTTCTTAAAGCACAATATTCCTTGAAAATATAACTGTTCTTACCTGATTTTGTTTCAATGCCTTTCACAGGTACCAAGACAGCTTGATAAACATGGTAAACCAAAAGGAAATATCCAGTTCTGGTTCCCAACATTTGACAGAAATGTCAATGTTACGTGTATGCCTCTGGGATTCAGCTTTGAGCAGCTTTATCCCAATACTGATCCTTGTCCTAAATCCAAGTGTGACCTACAAAGCTGCAATCAGAATGGTGCTTTTTGTCGGTTACATTGTTTTCATACTTTTCATGTTGTCTGTTTAAATGGAAGTTCCAAATGCCCCATATGTTATGGAAATCTTCAGAAGAAAATTGTTCAACTTGCCACCAAATTCAACTGTTCGCTTTTGGAGCCGACAAAATCAAAGCAAACAACATCACAGCAACCTATTGAGGATGAAGAAGAGAACAATTTTAATCTCCGACCAGCCTCAAATTACCAGCCATCTGAGTGGCAGCACAGAATTGAAAGTCTTGCTAATGAGATCACAAATGTTGCACAACCCATGAATGAAACAAGACCACCTCCTCAAGCACCAATCAATTCAAGTAACCCACTTCAAAATAGCACTACACCTGGTCCAGCAGAACAACAAACAGGCTCCCCTCCTCAACCAACAACCAATTCACACTTTCCCTCACATAGTCAACAAAGTACTATACTATACCACTGCCTTTCATCTACACATTATTGGTTTTTCCCTCATCACATTTCTCAGTCTACAATTAATGGTAGACAGGGGAGTACAGCTTGTACTCTTATTGCTTTACTAATGGCTCACAAGTACAACATCACAAAGCCAAGTCTACAAATATTTGCAAATGGCATTTCAAATGAATGTGTATCCCTCATTGTTACTTCGATTTTAGAAGGAAATAAATTACATGACGACATCTTTCAACATGCCCCTGTATACCTTCAAGTAGAGATGGCATCAAGACTACTTGCTGGACAACTTGGGCAATTTCAGCTTGGGCCAGAACTGCCATTAAGTTTCACTACCGAAAACAATGCTCCAGCCACAAGTAATCTGGAATATTATTTACAAGCAATGATGACTTCCAGTTCACCGAGTTGTGCAATTGTAATATTCCGTGGTAACAGCTTCACTTTCACTCAAGGAATGCAGAACAACATCATACTACTTGATAGTCACATACATGCCCCACATGGTGCTTTGATTGCCACATCTCACATTGCTGATGTCTCTAACCTACTACGATGGATGAGACACACATACTTTTCAACTAACTTTAACCTTTGCACACTTACCATGATATCTTTTCACTAGATTTACAGATGTGTTAGGTGTACTGTAGAACTTGGCTTCGTTTTGCTAGGCCGTAAAACTCCATAATTTTCCTTTAATACACCGATCATCGTCACTTCTTTTATGATTGTATAGACGTCTTGTTTTAACATTAATCTTCATTTAGATTTTAGACATCTGAAATTCAATCATAGGGGATCAAAACTTAAACAATGTCCAAGAGTTTTCATTTGAAATTCAGAAAACAAGCTTGGAAATCGCACGTGGTCGGACTATACGATGAGAAAAACTGGTAAATTCCTCAAAACAAATCCATAAAAATATTCCTGTCAACTGAGATGTGACTTACCTTTGAATTTTACTTCTTGAAATGTCTATCAGAGTCATGAAAAATGATTAAAAAGTCAGATATTTACGAGTTCCTCTCACTCGCACACTGTGATTTGTCCGCCATCTTTGTTTTTCTGCTTACGCATGCGCCGTGCGTTTTTCACCAGTGTCTCTTGATACAAGGTCTGAAACTCGATGGCGTGGATGAATAGATGTGCGACGCAGGTTGTGGTGACGGCGAAGACTCAACGACGAGCGCCGAGAAGGACGCGAGAAGCAATCGACTGACTCGCCAAAGAAAAACTTTTATATTCAAACTTTTCTTTTGAAACAAGTTTTATTTTCTTATACGGATTTTCACTAAGTAAACCTCTAACAAAAACAAACAGCTAGTGTGTGAAATTTCTTTCCAAGTTTATTGAAATGCTAAACATATAATTAATATATTTTACAATGTGAAAAATTTTTGTTCAAAGTGTATTTAATCAAATCTGTAAAGATGTTTTAGCTTTTATAGTTTTTCGAAAATAGTTTATAAAATACAGCTATAAACGCTTCACACTTTCATAACAAATGTATTATTGTTTGAACCGCTAAACTAACTAAAGTTTTCATGAAATTAAAGTTGAACTTTTTTGATCCAACAGAATCAAGTGGAAAACTTCGCAAAGCGACCATCACAAATTCACTGTTTAGTTCAGGTTTTAGTTGGTTTGAACAAGATCATATTGTTCGTTTTGACATAAAAACTTCAACTCCAATAATTACCTGTACACACCAGGCTACTAGAAAAGCTTTCCCTCATTTTTTTGTTATAGTGAAGAGCATCGTTGACTTCAAAAGCAAGTGCTCACTTGAATCAGGTGTTTTGAATGAAAACGAAACTCACTGTAGTAGCCACGGCAGTGCAAATCACGATCTTTTTGACTCTCGATTCACCATCGCATGAATTTCACAATAAAATGCATTCTCTTGTTTTCTTTCTTTGAGTTTTTGAGTCATTTTAACAATCCAAAAGTTAAATGCAAGACAGTAATCAACACCTTTACTATTCGGCTGTATCGGTGAATGAGCGTGAAAAATATGGTCTCGATCGATATTTTCACGATCGCTCCACGATTGCTCCACGATTGTAAAATTTCTGAAATCCGTCACCACAACCTGGGGCGCACCTCGGTTCCATGCTGCCTTTTTAAAAAATTAATTTTAACCCCTTTGCTGAAGTCGGAGATGATCATACTTTTTACTGTAGTTTAAGATCAACATAAAGTTTATATATTCGAAAAAAAATAAAAATTTTATGCTTTAAAAGGGGGCGGGACTTCTCGTCGGAAATTCTGAAAATGACCCTCCCTAAAAGGGACTTGTATTTTGAGATGATGGGCGTGGCAGTTATGAAATTTCTTAAAAAGGGACCACAAAACTCAGCTAGCTATAGTGCATGGGCATTCTTGCTGTTATCACCCTACTAAGCGGGACCAAAACCCTAAAAGGGATAACGAGGACCCCCGCACTTTACCCCCAACAACACACAATGCAAATGCTCCAGGCTAAAATAATGTTATTTTATATTTTTCGATTCCTGTCTTCTATCGGTTTCACAGTATTTTCAGTTAAATTCACATACCAGTATTTCTCAGTAGCATCAATCATTATATCACGGTTGAAACTTCATTTATAAACTTTTGCATGTGAAAATTGAAATTTTTGTTTTCAAAGATTGTATAAACAACGCTTCGCATCGCTTTCCATCGCTTCGCGAGATTCATGGTATTCTAACACGTAGTGGTGTCAGGTAGTCTTAAATACTCTTTTATTATATATAAATATGCTTAAATACTCGTAAATACGCTTAAAAACTTGAAATCACTCGCGAATTCGTTCCCACAATGAACCCGATATATGTATAATATATGTATATTCTAGTATTTATGGTCCATCCTCTAGGGACCTAAGTGCCCTTTATATCTGTACTTTATGCAAAATTGAAATAAAATTCTGATGATGGATAGCGGAGGCTATCCGAAATATCAAACAAATAACTTGATAGTTAAACTTCTTGTTATTCACTTTATTATATTCTAGTTAAATTCACGTCACATACCAGTATTTCTCAATTGCATCAATCATTATATCACGGTTGAAACTTCATTTATAAACTTTTGCATGTGAAAACCATAAATATTAATGTTATGAACCCCTCACAAGCCTAAAGTCTGCTATGTTGATGTATATATATATATTGGTTATTGTTAAAATTTTTGTTTTCAAAGATTGTGTAAACAAAGCTTCGCATAGTTCGACCCCCACATACGCCGGTCTTTTGAACTCTGCAGGGTTTCCAAACTATTCCGCTCTATTGACTATCCAATTATATGATTGAGTATGCATGAAAGGGAAGTAAAGCGGAAACCTGAAACTCATTAATATAACAAAGTATATTCCCTTGAGTCGACACTGAAATACTACATAGTGGCTAATATATACTAAATCATTTTTGTTTTCTCTACTTTAACTTCTGTTTCTGTATTGTTGTTATTCAGGATTGGCTCCTGTGTTATTATATGATTGTTGTCTTCTATAAAACTTAAAAGACTCTCCATTATTTTGCATCATGTTCAATGTTATGGTTAATTTCCAAACTATTTGAAGAACACAACTGAACTTAAAAAAAGACTTGAAAACACATTTTTTCAGATCTAGCAAATTTGTCGCGCGACAAGAGCGGCGATTTCAATGGCGATTTTATCGCAGCTTTGTCGCCGCAATTTCGAATACGCTCGAATTTAGGAGACAGAAAATCGCAGCAAGTTGCACTAAATTTCGAGCATGTTCAAAGTAGCGTTGACAAAGCTGCGATAAAATCGCCATAGAAATCGCTATTACATAACAATATTTGGATGAACAGGTGAAAATTACAGGACGAAAATCCCAATTGACAATTTAAACCTATAAAAAAGTAAAACATCAAATAAACAAAGTTAACAAATATTTAAATAATTAATATAAACAGAAAAATATTTTAAATCTATGGTGGCCGATACGTTGTTAATTTATTTGAGTACTGAGAGAATTTGGAGTAGATTTTTGAAAGTAGATAGGCTATCAACGTTCTTTAAGTTCGTATGATTTACGGTAGTAATTTTGTTTGTGATGTAAAAGAGGTCTATAGTTCGAAGGGTCAAAGTTCCGCGTAGAGTAGCTTGACGTAGACGGAATTAGTAGGTTGGAAAATTTTTTTATGTCGATGATTTCGGATTTAATCTTGTAAAACAATGTCAAATCGATGATATCACGTCTATGTTCTAACGGTAGTAGATTAAGAGTTTTGAGTCTTTCTGTGTAGCTTACATCGGAGGGTGGATAGTTTAATATAAATTTGGTTGCTCGACGTTGGATGTTCTCTATTAAAGCTACATGCTTAGCTGTGTGTGGCGACCACAAATTACTTGCGTATTCTAGTCGGGGTGTAACCAAAGTACAATAGAGGAGCTGTTTTATTTGTTGCAGGATCGCGTATGTGGCAGCAAACTCGCTTCACAAGTCCTAATAACTTGTTGGCCTTTGAGCACATGAGTTCAATGTGTGTTTTCCATGACAGATCTGTGGTCACAAGTACACCAAGGTCTTTTGTTTGGTTTGCAGATTCAAGAACCTGCCCAGCCAGATGGTAGGATTGCTTGATAGTGTTTTTTTTTTTTGGACATTTGTAAAACTTTGCATTTAGAAGTACTGAATTTCATTCCATGGTCAAGACTCCACTTATGTAAGGAATCTATGTCCGCTTGTAGACAAAGAGCAGATGTTGGGGAGTCAACAGAGTGATAGAGTTTAGAGTCGTCGGCATAAAGGGCGATGGTTGAACCGCCATGCAGATAACATGCATGGTATATTGTTAGCATAGACCAAAAAGAGCAGGGGCCCCAAAATTTACTTTTGCGGAACGCCAGATAGTACGGGTAGCCAAGATGAAGAAGTTCCGTTCAGTACTACACGTTGCTGTCTGTTAGACAGATATGATTCAAACCACTCAAGAAGAGAGCCCGCAACTCCATATTCCCTTAGCCTTGTTATAAGATGGAGGTGTGAAACCTTATCAAAGGCTTTAGAAAGGTCTAAGTGAACAACATGTATCTCACTACCACTTGCTAGTTTATCCAAGATGTCATTGTATACTTCCAGTAGTTGTGTAACAGTAGATTTTCCTTTGAGGAAACCGTGTTGAAGATGGTAAAAGGATCTTTCAAGGTGAGCAAAGCAGTGGTTGTAGACACAGCGTTCAAAGACTTTGGATACGATAGGTAGAAGTGAGACAGGTCTGTAGTTCTCTGGTAAAGTCGGGTCGTCTTTTTTAAATACTGGTGTGACATTGGCTCGTTTCCACAAATTGGGAAACGAACCAAGTGATAGTGATAGATTAAATAGCTGACACAAGGATGGAGCTCTCGTTTGCGGTGTTTTTTAATAGGGCACCTGGGATATCATCTGGACCGTTTGCTTTATTTGGGTCAAGATTCAGAAGAACTTTCTCCAATTCAGCAGCAGTTAAGCTAACAGAACATAATTCCTCATCGACTTGAGTGGTCGAGTTGACGCTAGTAGATTGTAAAGGTGTTGCCAGGCTAAATACAGAATGAAAGAACTGGTTTAGGGTATTTGCCATTTCTTTAGTGTTAGTTATGAAAGATTGACCATTTCGGTAGGAAGCTGAGAGATAGATTGACAGTTGTCTGAGACTTCACATATTGCCAGAAATGTTTGGGATTTTCAGCGATGGAACTTTTCAGTTTTTCTGCAAGATCTTTTCGTTTTTGGGATATCAGCTTTTTTGTAGCACGACGGAGATCGTTAAACTTATTCTTTGCCAAGAGAGAGCCCGTTTTGATTGCCTTTTTTCTCTGCGCATCCTTCTTTTTAAACAGGAAGTTCCACTATAAAAAGGACCATCTCACGTCAGCAGAGCTTCATGGCTGCCGATTTGTTGAAAAAACATGGCTGAGGAGACAGCTCCTATCTTGACATCTCAGAAATAATTTGCGATAAACAATAAAGTTAGCTTCAAATCGTAAAATCAATGAATTAAATCGATTGCCTATTAAACACTTCATCATAAAAGACGAAAATAATATCGATTATGCCAGAATTTGTTGAAAATTTATGGTGAAAAGTTTTATAAAATTGTAACATCTCTTCAATAGCCATACCTCCAAATCAAAACACGCGGGAAAATTCCCGCCAATTTGTAAGCGGACGCGTTTGCATAACCGGGAGACCTTGCTTCTCAAAGAGAAAGAAATACTCTTCATTTTGAAGGAAATTGAAGTTTATTTATCGCAAATAGACGGTCTGGAAAAACTGAAAAATCTCACCTTACATATCATGCCTTTGACTTCAAAAAGAAAAACTGACGTCGTCTTTGAATTACATGCAAGGAAAGGTTACTATTTGGGGGAAAAAAACAACTATTTTTCGACATGTTTATCAAGGAATTTGGATATTTGCCGAAGACAAACAACCTTCAACGGATAAAATAGCAAAATGACTTCCATTGCTGATAATCCAAGTTTCAAACCTATTTCACTGTTGGAGAAGATCGAGAAAGGTTGAACTTTTTACACGTCAAGAACAATGACTTTGAACGATATCTTTGATATCAAGTTTTGCATCCATCCTACTTTTGCTTTCTATTACCAATACATCGTTAAAAACATTTATAAAGAGCATTAAAGAGGCTTTTTCATCGGCTGTTCAAAAGTCAAGGTACGAAATTACGTAACTTAAATTAGCATCTTGTTTTGAAATGTGTTTATAATTTTGTTAGCTTGTTAAATCAGTTTTTATATGAAAAATACTGCAGAAAAACAAACCAAATTGATTTATTTTATATTGCTTTACAGATAATTTAAGATTTTTGATTTTTATATGTAAGGACAATTTATAAACAGACGTTTTTTTGTGCACACTATCATGCTTTTTTGAACGAAGACGGGACATACACATTAGCGAACTTTGTAAAATACTTTGTTAGTACTAATAAAAGAAAACTTCGCAAAAACTATCACTCTGTATAAAAAAAAATATTAATAAAAACTGGTATACTAATACAGGAAAAGTTCGCGTAACTTCATTTCTCAACATTCGCGAAGTTCGTCTTTCTGTAAACAAACCCTTTATACTAATACAGGAATAGTTCGCGTAACTTCATTTCTCAACATTCGCGAAGTTCACCCTTCGGTACATAAACCCTTTATACTAATACAGGAAAAGTTTGCGTAACTTCATTTCCCAACATTCGCGAAGTTCACCCTTTGGTACATAAACGGCCTTTATACTAATACAGGAAAAGTTCGCGTAACTTCATTTCTCAACATTCGCGAAGTTCACCCTTCGGTAAAGAAACCCTTTATACTAATACAGGAAAAGTTCGCGTAACTTCATTTCCCAACATTTGCGAAGTTCACCCTTTGGTACTGATAAACCCTTTATACTAATACAGGAATAGTTCGCGTAACTTCATTTCTCAACATTCGCGAAGTTCACCCTTCGGTAAAGAAACCCTTTATACTAATACAGGAAAAGTTCGCGTAACTTCATTTCTCAACATTCGCGAAGTTCACCCTTCTGTAAACAAACCCTTTATACTAATACAGGAAAATCTCCGTGTATTTATAGTGACCAACGGTCGCTTATTTGCTTGCTTTGTTATTCCCTTGACCTTCGTCTTTATATGTCTAGCTCCTATTTCAATCTCGTGATATTGGTCTATCTAGTATTAAAAGCGATCGTATGTCACTCGGTTTCTAATCTATCTTATATACCTTCGGGGGCAGTTAAAGAAGTTACCGATTAGAAACCGAGTGACATACGATCGCTTTTAATAGTTATATGTTTTAACGCCGCTTTAGATATTATAGCAATTTTTAATTGGAAATTAGTCTTTATTCATATATATATATATATATATATATATATATATATATATATATATATATATATATATATATATATATATATATATATATATATATATATATATATATATATATATATATATATATATATATATATATATATATATATACAGTCGTTTGCAAAAATTCTGACCGCATCAAAGTATATCGGGTGCATTGTGGGTAATGTTTATTTATGCCTTTGAGTGCTTTTATGCGCTCTTGGTACTATCCGAACCATCCATAATACTTCAATGATGCTTACTTCATGTCATTGAATGAATTCTGAAAAAAATTGGAGCGTTTAAAGGCAGAATTACCTACATATCTATATACCTATATACTTATATACTTATATACTTGTACGGTCAGAATTTTTGCAAATGACTGTATATATATACAGCCGATCTCGAAAAGGTTGTCCACCTGAAAAGACATATATACTAAAAGGAATATCACGTGACTCACTTATATATTTACTTTCCGCGAGTGTAGAAAGTCAGGTACTTCTAGCAAGGGAAGATACTGCTTTTTAGAATTCACCGCCATATTATTTTCAAACGCACCTGACTTTCTACACGCGCGGAAAGTAAATATATAAGTGAGTCACGTGATATTTCTTTTAGTATATATGTCTTTTCAGGTGGACAACCTTTTCGAGATCGGCTGTATATATATATATATATATATATATATACAGTCATTTGCAAAAATTCTGACCGTACAAGTATATAAGTATATAAGTATATAGATATATAGATTGTAGGTGGATTAATGACAAGACATCACTTTTTCTGTTACTCGGAGTTTCACGCTTACGCGATCTTCAGACAGACTTTAATGAATAGTAATCCTTTACTGTAATCTATATATACCTGAGGCGCTATAATTCGGAAGTGTAATCTATTGTTGTGGTGTATAATTAGAGTATTGGTATATATTTACAATAGGGCTATTGTTCTATCGAGGTGCGTTTTGATGTGTTTTGATAGTTCAGTGCTGTTGGCGTATTTTCTATTTCGAAATGACAGCACTGAACTATCAAAACAAATCTGGAAACTCAGAGACATCAAGAAAAACTACAACATCAAATGGTCAGTCATCACTTCAGCAAAAGCCTACAACAACATATCCAAGAAATGCAACTTATGCTTAGCAGAAAAACTCAACATTATTAAAGCCAACAAAACCAATCTACTCAACAAAAGATCAGAACTTATTTCTAAATGCCGTCATGAAAACAAATACTACCTGATAAACACTAGGATAACGTAAATTATCGCACCTCGATAGAACAATAGCCCTATTGTAAATATATGTGTGTATATGTCCAAATGAGTCAAAGTTTTTGCAAATCGCTGTATATATATAGAGCACTGTATTGACTGAAGGAATCATCCCACTAATTTATATATATATACATATACATACATATATACATACATATGATATACATATGATATATATACATACATATACACCTATTTGAATTATCAATAATATTTGATATTAATTAATAGAATCGTTCACATAAACTTTCCGACCGTGATAAATTATCGATTTGTTTCGATACTACCATTCATGTGTGGCTTCTTATAGAGCGCTAACACTACATCCATGAAACAAAATAAAATTGCCACTGTGTAATAGTTCTTATTTAGTAACTATTAGTCACTATCAAAGACAAGTAAAGTTGTAATGAGGTATTGTTTCCTTTTGTATTTGATGTTTCTGGTTGAGTGATACTGACTAAATAGTCACTAAATAGAAACTATTAGTTAATAACTATTTTGTTTTTATTTCATAGTTTTAGTGTTTTCGCTCTAAGTACTAGTATTGATACTAAATAGTTATTAGCTTAATGAATCGAATTTATCTATTCTTACCTGAAATAAAGTCGAGGGGAGCGAGTGCAGGGATAGTTCTATTGGCTTTTGCGAAACACACCTTAAGATATTCATGTGACTGTCACGGGTAAGTGGTTTTCATGATAGGAGGGTAAGGTCAGAAAGTTACATCTCAGTTGTCACCAAAGTTCAGAATGATTGGTCTCACCAAAAAAAAAAAAATCGCGAGTGATTGGACAAAATACTAGTTCCAGTCCGAATATGGGACAAATCACGTCATTTTCCTACGACAAGTCGTAGGGTGTTGATCCTTGGTTCAAAATTCTACTGACAAGTTGTAGGTCGCGTGCGTCAGTCGTAGGCAAGTCGTAGGGGCATTTACACGGCACGACTTGGAGCTCATTTGAGTCGTATACTACAAGTCGCACACGACAATCGTGCCGTGTAAATCGGCCTTTTATTTACCGAAGTCGTAAGAAAAAAACGAATTAGGAGCGCGCGCATACAACGCGAGAAAACAAATTACAATGTACACGCGTGAATAGTAAAAATGAAAGTCAATTGTGTTAATCCAATTAAAAACATGTCAACACTTTGTCTTAAAAACCTTACTTACCCCCTCCCTTGAAAGATCTTGTTATCAGCGGCTACCAATTTATTTAGATTCAAACAAAAAGGAAGAAAATTTGGTTTTAAAAACTATAGTTAATAGCGTCATACAAATCGTTGATTTAATAAGACTTGTTGCTGATTTATCAGAAAAGCGCTTGATTATATATACGTTAGTTCAAATGTTGACAATTTGGAATATTATAAAGTTGCTGATTGATCAGACAAGCACTGATTCCCAGCTTCAATTAATATCTCAAGAATAAAATTAATGCTGATTTATCAGACAAGCCTGATTCCCAGCTTCAATTAATATCTCAAGAATAATGTTAATGCTGATTTATCAGACAAGCACTGATTCCCAGCTTCAATTAATATCTCAAGAATAATGTTAATGCTGATTTATCAGACAAGCGCTGATTCCCAGCTTCAATTAATATCTCAAGAATAATGTTAATGCTGATTTATCAGACAAGCGAATTCAACAACGAATTAATATATCAACTAGACGCTCTGTGAGCGATTACTCGGGCTACTGAACAGAAGGGATTCTGAGGGATTGAAATTCATAATGTATCATACATAGATCATGCACAATACATATATAGTGGTACCTCTTTTAAGCGGTCACCCTCTATTAGGCGATCACAATAAAAAGTCCCAAATCTATTCATATACCTATTCTATACCTGTATTCATCAGCCAACCTCTATTAAGAGGCCACTTTGGAAAGTCCCGAGGGTCACTGCTTAATAGAGGTACCACAGTAAACATAGAAACTAACTGATGCAAATTCAGTTAGTCACGAGCAAACTGATCACGCTCTAACGCAGGCATATTATACGTATAGAAACCTATCCTGAGACACAAATAGGAAAACGTTATTATATCCAAGGAGATGACAGAGCCAGAGTTGTGTTTTATTTTAGGCATTTTAACCCACTTCGTGTTTTGATGCATTGGTTGGTAGTTTAAAACAGCATTAAAAATGTTTCATAAATTCACATAATTACACAAAGTTATCCTGAGGAACTAATAGGAAAATGTGAAGAAGGACTAAATTGGTTGATTAATGTTAACAAAATATTTGAAATGTGCAAAAAAATAAAAAAATAATCATTTAATTTTAGGTTATTTTAATGAGAAATGTCCTTATCCCAAATTTCATTATGTTATTGAGAAAATGAAAACTAAGTCTCAGAAACATTATTATCAAGAACCTTTTGTGAAATAAACGTCACGAAAATAAAGATCGACAGTTCTTGAGGCATTTGTGTTTTTTTTGGGTATAAATGGGCTCCTGGCTGTATGAATCTGCTCGACATATATTTCTATGTACCGGGATGCCTGTGTTAGAAAGTGTTGACATTTCACCCCGTCCCCTCCCTCCAAAGCGCCGCTACGAAGTTAGAATGCGATCTAGAGTTCGAAAACTCGAAAGCTTCGAAAATTTGAAGTTGTTCTTGAAAATTGAACGTCAGAACAAGAAAGATAGATAGTTACTAAAGCAATTTGTGTAATTTTTGAGGCGATTTGGGCCTTTGAGAGTGGTTTTCAGACAGGCCGATTTGAATGTTTTCATGCCATGTTGACGGTGTTCGCTTTGTAGGCTTCGTGAAGGAAGTCACGTTCTCTGACATTATGAAGAACAAAAATAGCTAACTCAAGATTTCTGTTCGTAAGTGCTTGATAATATGCCGTAGCGAATGCAATTCTGCTGGCACATCTTCTGTTTCAAGATTTCTGTTCGTAAGTGCTTGATAATATGCCGTAGCGAATGCAATTCTGCTGGCACATCTTCTGTTTTGTGCTAGAAAGGACTTCGCTATTAACGGCGGATCATTCCGGCCAAGATATCCTCGTCTTTATAGGGAATGTGTGATCATCAGTCCAAAATATATACAGCTTTCTGAGGAATCGAGGAATCGAGGAATCGGAGTTAAACGAGTAAACGCGAGTCGATGTTCGACACTAACAATTTACTCGTCATTTTCACAATGAATCGTCTTCACTAGCCTCCTCCTCAGGCGTCTCTGTGATCTAATTTGGATTTGGGTTTCCTGTGCTGCTACTAGAGAGGGACTAACACAGGAAGCCACAGGAAGCCCAAAAAGCCCAAAAATGAAAGAAAGAAGAGATGCCTGCGGAGGAGGCTACGTCTTCACATGTTATCCAAAATAATGCAACGCCAATCATCGTCAGTCTCGTCAATCATATCAAAAATAAAAACAAGTTTTCATTTCAATCGATATTTATTCGTTCGTATTAACCTTCGGTCAGCGATCGTTGCCCATGCGCTGTCATGCCCTACTAGGAACGCCTGGGACCTGACCCTCCAATTTGGAGGTATAATTATAGCAGTGCTATAGACGTCTATTATCATGATCACATGATAAAAAATGACGTAAAATACGTCGTGTTTCATCATGAGCCTGCAGACAAAGTTGGCGGCAATAAACAGTAAAATATGTGCAAGATCATAAATTCGAAGTGGCTTTATAATCTCACCAAAACTTCAGGATAGAACTCAACCATTCGAAGGACAAAGTTATGACTTGAGTTTTTAAAGAAATTATTCGAAAGTATTTCAGTGCACAAACAAATGGATTTATCAGTCGGCAAGTACTGCATTTCGTCACAAAGTTCTGCAAGACTAGAGATCCAGTTGGCGTTTTAGTTCGTGTAGATCGATGCATGCTCGAGGTTTGAACTTTTTTTAGGAGCTGCGAAGAGATTTCAGCCATTTGGGCCAGATAATGGGTTCTGATGTTGAACATCACGAAGCTACCATCGATCCACTGGTATGTCGAGTCATTTAAAATGAACTTGAGCGTTCTGCCGCCTGGACCGTTGTATTTAATAGACATTAATCTTTTATTGACAGTACCTTAATTATCTTGATTTAGAGCGACAAAACAAAGCACAAAGTGTCTTTCCATCTTATGGGACCGTATTTTAATATATATTGTAAACTTTGTTTACAGCATGGACTACAATGTTCTTACTGTATGTACTATAATTGATCTACTTGCAGGGTAATTGTTTCGGCTAGAGTTAATATACGCTTGAGAAACGCTTCAGATAACTTAAAAAAAGTCATAAGATTAACTATAACAAATTTATCATATTATGCTCACACTATCCCACTCTTCTACTCTTAGGAGTCCATTCTCAAAATAGAAGACATAACTACACTTAACATATGCTTCCTTAAATAAATGTATCTTTTAAATACTTGTCAGCTATCTGAAACATTCAGACCATTTTTCAAACTAAACTCTGAAATTCATTGTCATAACACAAGGCAATCATCTAATTATCATACTAGCTGTTTCAAGAAAAACTAAGCTTAGTCAATTTTCAATTTCTTATATGCGACCGTTAATATGGAACAAATAAAAAAAATTACAAGTCCATTGCAAAACTATTAATAGATTCAAAAAAAATAATTACGGTAAAGAAGAACTATTATTAAAATATATCAATGAGAATTAAAATATATTTGAAATTATGTAACTCGATTCATTTTAAGTGAAATAGAACATTATATTTGTTACAATTCATAAATCTAATTACAAATCATAGAGTGCAATTATCAATTTACTAATTATTATACCAATCGATAATTTGAATATTTTATCTACAATTTGTATTTTAAATCAATGTAGTTTTATATACTCTATAAGCATATGCTTTTTCTAGACTACTATTCTTAATCATTTTTACACTTACCAAATTATTGTAATTTTAGAAATATTATTTGTAACAATGACTGAGAATGAATAAAAAAAAGCATTAAAATGTTTTTCGCTCTACTAGTCCACGCAGATTTATTAGAAGGGATAGAACCGCATTAAGGGACATTCACTAGAGTAGAACTGTAATTTAGAAAGCCAAGTTTATATAGGGAGGAAACTGCAACCAAAATGCTAATTTATATGGGTAATAAAGAGGAGACTGTAATAGTGGGCATATGTACATGATTTATTTGTCTGGGATTGAAATTGAGCCATATGTGTATATAGAGGAGAGGAGATAATATATTGAAAATTGAAATAAAACTAAAAGGCACTTATAGTGTGGTATGGAAAGAATAATCATAACAACAGTAATATAACAGTAATAGCATTTTACAATGTCTCAAAGAGGGCAGTGTATTTATTTAAATTCTATATCAGTGGATGTATTAACTAAGAAGATTAGGTTATTTGATAATTGTAATATAGGGATTTATTGGTGTGACAGGAACGTGTTTAAGTATTGATGATAGCAAATAGGGAAGATATGTAGGTTAGAAAAGTGCATGTGAATATGACCCCTCACAGGGTCTTTTTACAAAAATACTTTATAGACCAGTTCATGATTTTCAACAAACTTCCAATGTCAGTGACTGCATGTATATTGTTTGTCAAAATAGGTAAGAGTTTCTATAAGCTTTTAATGGCAACTTATTTGACATTTAAGGATGAAGCACTTTTGGTAGAGTTATGAAATGGAAAATAAAGTTGAAAACAAACTTTGTACATTCGATCTCATTTTTCATTTCCCAGTAGACTAAATTCTCAATAACTGTTTAGACATTAAGGTAAATGAAATAAAAAGAACAGAAATTAGTTTTTTGAGCAAGAGCTTTCAGAAAAATGTAACTTTGGTCTAATTTTGAAACAATTTAAATATTGACGGCATGCACTGCTTTTTTGGCCTAGTGAGTGCAGGGTGTGGTCAATGTGCTAACAAAGTTCATCTTTTGAACCGGTGTGATAGTTCCATGCAGGAAATGTTAGAATGACTACTCGCAGGGTCTATTTACAAAAATACTTTATAGACCTGTTCATGATTTTCAACAAACTTCCACAGTGACTGCATGTACACTTTATATTGTTGGTCAAAATAGGTATGAGTTTCTATAAGCTTTTAATGGCAACTTATTTGACATTTAAGGATGAAGCACTTTTGGTAGAGTTATGAAATGGAAAATAAAGTTGAAAACAAACTTTGTACATTCCATCTCATTTTTCATTTCCCAGTACACTAAATTCTCAATAACTGTTTAAACATTAAGGTAATTGAAATAAAAAGAACAGAAATGAGTTTTTTGAGCAAGAGCTTTCAGAAAATGTAACTTTGGTCTAATTTTGAAACAATTTTAATATTGACGGCATGCACTGCTTTTTCGGCCTAGTGAGTGCAGGGTGTGGTCAATGTGCTAACAAAGTTCATCTTTTGGACCGGTGTGATAGTACCATGCAGGAAATGTTAGAATATGACTCCTCACAGGATCTTTTTACAAAAATACTTTATAGACCAGCTCATGATTTCAACAAACTTCCAATGTCAGTGACTGTATATTGTTGTCAAAATAGGTAAGAGTTTCTATAAGCTTTTAATGGCAACTTATTTGATATCTAAGGATGAAGCACTTTTGGTAGAGTTATGAAATGAAAAAAAAAGTTGACAACAACCTTTGTACATTCCATCTCATTTTTCATTTCCCAGTACACTAAATTCTCAATAACTGTTTAGACATTAAGGTAAATGAAATAAAAAGAGCATAAATGAGTTTTTTGAGCAAGAGCTTTCAGAAAATGTAACTTTGGTCTAATTTTGAAACAATTTTAATATTGACGGCATGCACTGCTTTTTGGCCTAGTGAGTGCAGGGTGTGGTCAATGTGCTAACAAAGTTCATCTTTTGAACCGGTGTGATAGTACCATGCAGGAAATGTTAGAATGACTACTCGCAGGGTCTATTTACAAAAATACTTTATAGACCTGTTCATGATTTTCAACAAACTTCCAGTGACTGCATGTACATTTTATATTGTTGGTCAAAATAGGTATGAGTTTCTATAAGCTTTTAATGGCAACTTATTTGACATTTAAGGATGAAGCACTTTTGGTAGAGTTATGAAATGGAAAATAAAGTTGAAAACAAACTTTGTACATTCCATCTCATTTTTCATTTCCCAGTACACTAAATTCTCAATAACTGTTTAAACATTAAGGTAATTGAAATAAAAAGAACAGAAATGAGTTTTTTGAGCAAGAGCTTTCAGAAAATATAACTTTGGTCTAATTTTGAAACAATTTTAATATTGACGGCATGCACTGCTTTTTTGGCCTAGTGAGTGCAGGGTGTGGTCAATGTGCTTACAAAGTTCATGTTTTGAACCGGTGTGATAGTACCATGCAGGAAATGTTAGAATGACTCCTGGCAGGGTCTTTTTACAAAAATACTTTATAGACCTGCTGATGATTTTCAACAAACTTCTACAGGAGCTTATTAAAGGCAGTATACAGTGATCGTATTGTAGGTCAAAATTGTTTCGAGTTTCTAAGCTTTTACAGTGTAATACAAATACCGCCGGCAGTCAGAAATACGCTGAAAAATGTATTGTCCAATTGGAAGCATAGTAGTTATCTTGCTGTTAGATTTCATTATGGGGCTGTCTAAGATTGGTCAAAGAATAATAGAACATTCCAGTCATATTTTGTTCTGCCTACCGTATTTTTATTCACACTGTAATGGCAACTGATTTTACATCAAAGGATGAAGCAATACTGTCATGCAATGGAAGAAAAAGTGGACTTTAAGTTTTGTACATTCCATCTCAATTCTCATTTCCCGGTACACTAAATTCTCAAAAACTTTTGACATATAATAGATGAGATAAAAGCAATTGATGTCTAGCTCTTGTTTTGAAACATGTTTGGTTTATACCTACCAGCCATCTCAATACCTGATGATGAACGTCTGTTTTTAGTAATATATCTCTTTTCACCTTCCTTTTATATAATTTTCATCATAATATACCCTTCCATGATAGCTATTACCAGGTGCGTGTATCCTGCTTGAGCTCAAACCCGCTTGCTCCATTATTCACATTGACCACTTGTTCAAGTTTAAATGCTTTATTACACATTATCAATTCACATGCATTTTTCTAACCTACATCTCTTCCCTATTTGCTATCATCAATACTTATCAAACACGTTCTTGTCACACCAATAAATCCCTATATTACAATTACAATTATCAAATAACCCAATCTTCTTACTTAATTATACATCCATTGATATACAATTTAAATAAATACACTGCCCTCTTTGAGACATTGTAAAATGCTATTACTGTTATATTACTGTTGTTATGATTATTCTTTCCATACCACACTATAAGTGCCTTTTAGTTTTATTTCAATTTTCAATATATTATCTCCTCTCCTCTATATACACATATGGCTCAATTTCAATCCCAGACAAATAAATCATGTACATATGCCCACTATTACAGTCTCCTCTTTATTACCCATATAAATTAGCATTTTGGTTGCAGTTTTCCTCCCTATATAACCTTGGCTTTCTAAATTACAGTTCTACTCTAGTGAATGTCCCTTAATGCGGTTCTATCCCTTCTAATAAATCTGCGTGGACTAGTAGAGCGAAAAACATTTTAATGCTTTTTTTTATTCATTCTCAGTCATTGTTACAAATAATATTTCTAAAATTACAATAATTTGGTAAGTGTAAAAATGATTAAGAATAGTAGTCTAGAAAAAGCATATGCTTATAGAGTATATAAAACTACATTGATTTAAAATACAAATTGTAGATAAAATATTCAAATTATCGATTGATATAATCATAAGTAAATTGATTATTGTACTCTATGATTTGTAATAAGATTTATGAATTGTAACAAATATGTTCTATTTCACTTTCAAATATATTTTAATTCTCATTGATATATTTTAATAATTGTTCTTCTTTAATTATTTTTTTGAATCTATTAATAGTTTTGCAATTAATTTGTTTTACTTGTTCGATATTAACGGTCCCATATAAGAAATTGAACATTGACTAAGCTTAGTTTTTCTTGAAACAGCTAGTATAATAATTAGATGATTGTAAGAACATTGTAGTCCATGCTGTAAACAAAGTTTACAATATATATTAAAATACGGTCCCATAAGATGGAAAGACACTTTGTGCTTTGTTTTGTCGCTCTAAATCAAGATAATTAAGGTACTGTAAATAAAAGATTAATATCTATTAAATACAACGGTCCAGCTAGCGGCAGAGCGCTCAAGTTCATTTTGAATGACTCGACATACCAGTGGATCGATGGTAGCTTCGTGATGTTCAACATCAGAACCCATTATCTGGCCCAAATAGCTGAAATCTCTTCGCAGCTCCTAAAAAAGTTCAAACCTCGAGCATGCATCGATCTACACGAACTAAAACGCCAACTGGATCTCTAGTCTTGCAGAACTTTGTGACTAAATGCAGTACTTGCCGACTGATAAATCCATTTGTTTGTGCACTCAGAAATACTCTCGAATAATTTCTTTAAAAACTCAAGTCATAACTTTGTCCTTCGAACGGATTGTGTTCTATCCTGAAGTTTTGGTGAGATTATTAAGCCACTTTGAAATTATGATCTTGCACATATTTTACTGTTTATTGCCGCCAACTTTGTCTGCAGGCTCATGATGAAACACGACGTGTTTTACGTCATTTTTTATCATATGATCATGATAATAGACGTCTATAGCACTGCTTTCTTAAGTGCAATTTGAGGACCACGACAAAGAATAATACGACGACGACGACGACGAAGACGAAGAACCGTTTGCATTTTTAGACTCGAGCTACCACAGGTAGCCCGAGTAATAATAAAGTTAATGCTGATTTATCAGACAAGCACTGATTCCCAGCTTCAATTAATATCTCAAGAATAACGTTAATGCTGATTATGAAGAACTGACTCTCAGCCTCAATTAGTTTATCAAGAATAAAGTTAATGCTGATTTATCAGACAAGCGCTGATTCCCAGCTGTAATTGAAAAACATACTTTAGCTTATATTATTCATATTAAGGAGGCTCGAAATGGTTTTTTGAGCGCGCGCGCAATATCGCCAATTTTACAAGACCCCTCTGACGCGTACAAAATGTATTTTTATTAATAACAATACAATGAAATGGTAGATTTTTTTTATTTTTTTTGGCAATTTGTTCCAATTAAGGTTTAGATTTAGTAGAGATATTTTAAGAAAAATCTGTGATGAAAAACCATTTATATCTAGAAAAAATCATTTTTTTAATATTTTAAAGGATTCGCATTACAGATTTTTTTTATTTTTCCTCAGTTGCAAGACCAGGTAGGGAACTACACATGAACAAGTTTAAAAAAAACTTTCACCTAAAGGATTTGGAGATATCAGCTTTAATAAAGGAATTTCAGGTCCTTTTTGCAGCGGCCTGCTGTTGTCATGACAACATCAAACGCAATAATTTAAAAAACAAATATATCCTAGATCCATAAGTTTTAAAATGATATATCGGTTAACTGTATAGCTTCACAATAATGCTGCATAAAATGCAATATAAAGTAGGTATATCGATATATACAGAAACCATTTCGAGCCTTCTTAAACTGCGGATAACAATTCAAAGCACAAGATAATATTACTATAAACATGATAAATATCATCCTACATGAGTTTGACCTTTGTTTGCCGGTGGGGGGCGAACTGTTACGAACTGGACAACTTACCATTGATAATTCAACGCTAAAGACTCCTATGCCTCCATTTAGTTAGCTAGTAAAAAAGGTCAAGGAAGTTTGGTTTTACAAAGATTTGGTTCTAAGTGCTGAACAGTCTGGAGTTCTTTCAAGGCTGACATCAACCAGAATCGAATTTGGCGCCATTTTTTGTCCAAGGCCAGTTGCATTTCCTCTGGCGGCAATAAACTGAATATTCACTGTATTCGGATGTTTAGACCTTACCGTTTGTTTGTGACATTAGACAACAAATCTTCGTTACATCTCAACACTGGATGATTAGCTTTCTAATTTAAATGTATCAGAAAAAGTGTCGTTTATAGCGCACTCTTCAAACCATGCTTGTAATCTCGCTAACTTGACCTACGGGAAATGATGCAAGCAGTTTCTCTTCCCTCCCCCATTAAGGATGTATTAGACATCATAGTAACTACCCCTCCCTATCTCTACATAAACGTCCTATTCCTGGCACCTCACAAATAAAAAAACCGCAGGATTGCAGAACAACGTTCTGCATTCCAGGGCGTAACCACGCAAGGGTTCTGGCTCGTTATGTTTCAAACGCTTCTTACCACTTTCTCTGGTTCCATCTTTGTTCTTTGCTGACACTTTAGGTGTATTTGCCATTTTATGGAGTGCCCCGTTTCATTGGTATGCTGGGCCAATGCTGATTTGTCAGTCTTATCATAGTGTACTGCTGCCTGGTGTTCTTTGCGTCTCGTCTCTAAGGCTTGGTAAGTTTCTCCAATATACTGTACGTCACACTCACCGCATGGGATGGCGTACCTGCACAATTCCAACCTGTTTTTCTTTTGGCACAAGATCTTTTGGTCTTGAGAGAATTTGCTGGAGTGTTCTTTCTAGTTTTACGCAGCATTTGATGTTATGACGTGCTAAAACTCTGTTAAAACTCGTGCTAAAACTCCGTTTTCTTTCTTCTTGTGTAAGATGGAATACTTCTTGATGAATTTTAAAGGGTATCCATTCTGGTTTAGACTCTCAGTAAGGTGATCTCGTTCCCGCTCCTTTAAATTCTGATCATTTAATAACGTTTCTTCGCGATAAGCAAGAGTGCGTACAGCCGCTGCCTTATGGGTTGAAGGACGATGGCTCGTGAACGCTAAATATCTGTCTGTGTGAGTCTTACGATGTATTGATATTTCTAGAGCCGTTTTTAGATACTTTGTTAAGCGTCTCCAAAAAAGGAACTCCATCGTCAGAGTATCTTTGTATGGTGAACACGAGTTGAGTGAAAAAGACAAAACAATTTTTGCTGTTAGTATTGTATTAGTGTGTTCTCTACAAATCTGCCTACGCACCCGTAGCCTGCAGAACATGCGTTCTTGTGGAGTCTTTTTGAAAATCGAGATTTGGGATTTGCATTATCTGGATGCCCGCGACAAACATGGGGCCACGCCCTTCGCTCCCTTTTTGCCTTCTGGCTACAACACAGGAACCCCAAAGCCTGATTTTCGGCCCCAAAACTCCACAACAACACCCTTTTCGCAGGCTACGTAGCTCGATCGAAAAGCGCGTTACTCGAGAAATACCCTCATGACAGCTTGGATATAGTCTGCACAACAGGCGTTCTTTTGGATTTTGGGTTCCTGTGGAAGCTTTACTGTAATAAGTTTATTGAACTGTCTTTCTCATTCAGTTCAGTTCAAGCATAGTTAATAAAATAAGTTTTGACACAATGCTATAATACATCCATTGTAATATAGAGTTGAACCATGAATGAAAATCAAACAAATAGTATATAGCTAACAATTACTTGCCAAAGGCATGGTGAAAATTGACAAGTATAATATCCAAGACAAAGTCGAGGTTATTATTCATTGATATTCGCCGAGCCAGAGGAGGATAATTGTTTTTCTATAATTATAATGGTAATATTTATTCTTACCCACTAAAATGCTACCATTTGTTAATATTTGAAGAGAATGATTGTAAAATAATATAACAGAATAAGGAGTAATTGTTACACACATGACTATGCTTTAATTAGAGTAGATTAGAACAATAGGAAAAAACTGATGTTTCTGTACAATGACATTCCTATATATTTCAGCAGTATAATAGTGATATTTATGTCACAAAAATGTGTGAAAATTTAAAAACAGCTTTGATTCCCAAACACTACCATCACCTTACAACCATCCATACTTCTTCATTTCAATTTGGAATTTACAAAAACCTCATTTAAATCAGTTCTAAGCTAAGTTGTTATAATGGTAAAACTTGAATAAATGGTCAACCAATGGTCAAACCAATTCCAAATCTCGACTGTTCCTTCATATGATTAACCATGCCGCTTAAAACAAATGTAAAGGGTAAAGGAAGCAGTCTTTTCTCCATTACCGCAGCAACAGTCCAGTTAGTATCAACCATTCCACGAAATAAAACATTTGCTTTAGGTATATCGAGCTGATAGCCAAGACTGACGCAGCTATCCTTAGCACGTAGATTATACTCATACTCAACGCCGACTTGTACATTATCGTTGCCTTTGTGCCAGTAACCAAGATGCCAGCCTGCTTGACCTACAGTTGCAGAGCCAGCCCATTTACTTGTAGCATATCTACCTCCTAAAGACATGACGGCAATCTCCTGACCAGAACCATAGTGATACAGTAATTCAGCACCAAGGTCTAGATTAGGTGTCATACGTTGTAGATAGTGACCCACTAGAATGCCTGATTCGTTAAGAATATCTAAATTTCCTACGGTTAAGTTAGCTGTGCAGTCATTTCCACGGTACTCTCCATCAGCTTGAACTAGAACCCAGTTGGATTTTTGTGTCTGCAAGTACAGAAAAAAAACATTTTTCAATATTTTCACAATTTGATTTAAAATAAACACCTGGGGCCAGTTGTATGAAGCCTGAATAGTGCTATCCAACGGATAAATCCTTATCTAGCGGATAAGGATCTAGAAAAAAACCTATGCAGTGGATAACTATTATCCGCGGATAACTTTATCCACCCTTTGTACAACCGGCCCCTGCTATATAGAGCCTGGAACCTGCTATAAACACCTCACTTTTTTACTCTGAGGAAGGGCTAAAGCTCGAAACGTCAGTAAAGTTAAGTCAACATTTTTTACAGTGTTACAAAAATTTATCACTCATGAGATACCAACTTGAACACTGAAAGATAAATTTCATGTCTCTGAGCACGCATGTATTAATCTCTTTATTGGAATCTGTTTCAAGATTCAGCTGTATTTGCTTTATTCTTAAAGTGTTATTTACACCCTAACCCAGTTAAGTAGTTATTGTTACAATCATAGTTCATTTTGTTAAATGGAAACTAGCGAGTAAACTAGTATAGGCTGCGTCGGTGCTTAATATAATTGCTGTGAGCGAAGCAAGTAGCGACACTAATAGCTGTTATTACAGTTATATGCAAATGATTTCAAACAATGGATTCAAATCAAGGCTTTCGGGCAAACCTATTGTTTTCACCATAAAGCCTCGACTTCAACCCATTGTTCAAAATCATTTGCATATAACTGTAATAACAGCTATTTCAACTATATCCCTTTGTACTTGTGGACGAGCATTCCTGGGCTATATATAGTGAGAAACATCTTGTTTTTCCGGGCTGGCTGGCTGGCTGGCGGGTTGACCCATTAAGGTAGTTCCGGATACTTGGATTTCTTCAATGAATTTTTTTATAAATCTTGTCATTTATAGATCATTGTTAGGCAAGTCAAAAAACATGAAAAAAATATTGGGGTCACCGTATTGGTTATAGAGTTATAAGATATAGTAAAAGTAGGTATTTGCAATAATTTGCGGTGATTTGCTCAAAAGTACCTATTCAAAGCAGTCAAGAGAATGCGAACATATTCTGCTAGGAAAAGCATAAGATTATATCAAACGATAGATCTAAGGGTTATCTAACATTTCCTGGCATAAAAATCATTGAATCATTTCCAAATATGGGTATAAGTGAACCATAGAAGCACAATTCTACTCCGATCACGCACCCTACATGTGTATAGAGTTGTAGCATTTGAAAAATTTCAGAAAATCCAATCAATGAATTTTTTTTTTATTCTAAATTGTAAGAATAGCAAATGCAGTCTTGAATAAAAAGAAAAAAATTGGGGGGCACCGTACTAATAGGTGAGTTATAAGCAACCAAATCCATTTTTTTTTCAAAAAAAGAACATGGCAATGGTCTATGCGGGACTGGGTTCTAGTATTTTAAATATCTTGAAACTTGTCAAATTCGCCTTCCTTGTCATCTCCAGAAACCCTAAAACCTATTTTGTATTAATTTTACGACTAAAGACATGAAATTATATTTTATCTATTCATTTTTACAAAGTTGTAAATTTGTTGTTTTGAGACAAAACATCGATCATGTCAGGTAGTGAAAATCTGAGCATGTTTCGAAAAATGTCCCATTTTACCTCCAAAGTTGCATGAAATTACATAATACTTTCTTAAGTTATAGATAAGGATTCATATTAAAATATTATTTAGATAAATTTTCAAAAAAACGCAAATAAATGATGAAAAACGAGATGCACGAAATGGATGCGCAGTAGCAAGAGTCCGGAACTACCTTAAGTACCTAATTTATGTACTAGAGACCAGAGACTATTCTGTGGGAAATTCCTAAGCTGAAGAAGAAAATAAGTCGACTTCTCAAACGAGTTATGGCCAGTCACACACAGCAACACTGTGATTTCAAACTGATTAGGTTAACATATTCGATTGCATTCGAGATCCACAAGCACATGTAATAAACTAAAATCATACAATTTCGTACATAATTTCTTGAAAATAGGAGAATAAAAAGTCGGCTTTTCGACAAGTTATTGAACATAATGCTTACACATTCACTTAATAGCCAGGATTTTTCTAGCCTGCGTAGCAGTCCCTCCGTCAAGAGAATGAGGGCCTGCAGACAAGACCTGGTTTTTTGATTATCCACCCCCTAATTAAAATTCAATCCTGTTAAATATCACTGTCAAAAACAATCCAATCAAAATTGACCAGAAATCGAGAAAGTAAATTTGAGAAAACAAAGCAATTGACCTGAAGTTCAAAAATAACGGTCGATTCCCAACGAAAATATATCAGAACTTTGCTAATTTTAACCACCTAAATACGGTGTAAGAAAAGTTAATCATGAAGAACTGTTATCCTAGCTAGATTTCTCAGAATTCTTCGCGTGATCTGTAATTATTCTTGACTTGAAATGTGTAATCATTGACCCGTAAATAACGACTGTGATTTTACTTCAACTTGCTTCAACTGTCTCGCTATATTCTCATCAAAATCCTTTCTAATCTTTCATGTCTATGAAAAAAAAATTCCTACCAGTGGATCGATCAGGCTATGATATATACAATTAAATGTATAATTGAACAGATTGCATTTATAATTCAACATGAAATAACTTTTAAAACATATAATTTGATTTCATTGTTATCAATAACTTCTGTGAAGACGAATATTCCCACAGAAGTTCTATTTTTAACCTCCTATTGCGACGTAGCAACCAATCAATTGAGAACTTTGCATACTGATGATTGACATGCATGGTATCGACCAATGAAAATTCTGCGGCCATTGGATGGCCGCAGAATAATAAAAAAAACAGGTCTTGTCTGCAGGACCTCCTTCTCTCGGACGGAGGGACTGCTACGCAGGCTAGGATTTTTCTGCCTGTGGAATGTTATGTAAACAGCTTGCTGCAGTTCACTTTTGATAGAAACGGTTAGTTGATTGTTTATATAATGAAGTTTGTAATACCATAAAAAATGTTAACTTAACTTTACTGACGTTTGGACCCCTTTGTGGTAGTAAAAGAGGGTTTATTTTGTTAGTTGATTTGTGAATCTCTTACCTGTATCACACATTTGCCTTTGATCCTGTTTGTTAATTGGTGAATAATTTGAGCATTCAGGCTACCAGTGGTATCAATATCACCAAGTAAAACTGGATATGACTGAAACAAATCAAACAAATGTTCTTGTTGTATCAACTGAAGATTTACCCTGGAAACAAGACGTTTTATTATTATCTAGTATTAAGTACTTATTGACTGAGTGGTAGGGCCGTACAGGACAATATTTAGCTTGTGGTCATGACGTACGGACTAAGCGTACCGGTACAAATGACCAAATAAAAAAAAATAAAAAATTTATGGGTGGCATGGGTGGCCTAGCGGTGAGAGTGCTGGCCTCTCACCGCTGTGGTCCAGGTTCGAGTCCCGGCTCGGGCATGGATTATATGTGAATTGAGTTTGTTTGATGTGTTCTTCTCTCCTATGCCACGAGGGTTTTTCTCCGGGTTATCCGGTTTTCCTCCCTCAGCAAAAATGAACATGTGAGTCGAGTTGAGTGCAAAATATTAAACGTAGAGGTAGTGAGTGTGAGTGAGTCTCCCCGATTAGTAGGGCGCACTGCGTCCAGCTAGAAGATTGAGATGTTAAAAAAGTTATTATTATTATTATAAAGACCAAATATTTTCCTGTATGGCTTCACTAACTCAATCAATACATTTTCTATCATATGACCCACTCATTTTAATTTAAAGACCCTTTTTGTGATGTTTCAAGTTGTGGGTTGGTATGTGGTTGTACGCAGACCCCAACATAGACTTTTTCATACGGGTCACATGATAATTGTATTTATCATCAATTTTGTATGTCTGTGTTTGTTAACCTCAAATGAAATCCTCTGGCCATATGAACCTAGTTTTTTTAAATTCGCCCAGGCAATCCTAGCGGAAGGTCAGTATTTGACCCTGCCTTCTGATTGGTTTAAGTCTTTAAAGAGCTTTGATTAGACGTAATTTGACAACTTGTTGAGTTCTAAATAGAGCAATAATTTGGTGTCAATCAAATCAACATAAAGGTGAGGTTCTAGGCTCATTTGGCCAGAGGGTTATTTCGTGTTGCTTCACAAACCGCAGACTTACAAACAACAAAGCAAGTTGAAAATAACCTCTAATAGTTGAAATGTATTTAAAAAGCAAATAAGCCAGAAACAAAATATTTTATAATAGTTTTTAGATTACTCTTGGTGTTCTCTTTGGCTGGATTCTGGATTTTTGTCCATTTTTATGTTACTATAGATGTGTTCTCCTCTGCTTGTTTATATACACCTATTTCAAAAATCGTTGTCGCAGCCGAAGCCACGGTCCACACTCTGAAGCCAGCAACGGATGTCGGTTATATGGACATAATTTGTGATTTATTCCACATTTTTAAAAGAAATATTTATATTATATCTACCACAACAACAACTTGTTATAGTCATATACATGTAGTACAAACACGTACAACCAAAATATGCTATGAATAAATCAATAACAATAGAAGAAATACCGACATCCCTTGCAGGCTTCAGAGTGTGCACTGTGACTTTGTTTGCAACAACGATTTTTGAAATAGGTGTACATGAATTGTTGAGAGCCAATTAGCTTCAATTGAATAATTGTCCATTTAAAATGTTCCTTTTAGCCTCCCCACTCCTATTTCCTGGAAATGTATGTGATTTCGACCCCAATAACTCTTGGAAATTCTGCATCCGTCTGTGGTGCGGTTATGGATAATTGCTTGAACTAGACAGTGAATAATGGTGAAAATGCTGCATAACCAGATGGTAATAGAAGTATTACAGTGCAGACACTCCATCCAACCAGGACCACTTTAGATGAATTGATAATCAACCAATCATATTGCAGCTTTCAGTTCAAGAAAGTTATGAACGTGGACACGCTATAATTTGATTGGCTTATGCTGTTATCAGTTCAATCTCTGTCTGGTTTAAATGTTTTTTGATTGGAATGTTTTGTCTAAGTGGTCCCGGTTGGAGTGTCAGCACTGTAAAAACAACAAAATACAATATCTACCTCAGTGGGAGACACTTGTTTACTTCCAACATATGTTGCAGCAAAATGGTAGGATCCTGGTCCCATCCCACTAAGCTGTAGTGAATGACTGACTTGGAAGTGATTGCTCAGTCCTTTGTTTATAAGTAGTTTATATCCTTCCATGGGTTGAGGAAATACATCTAAAAACAGACAGACATGAATAATAGAGTACAAACACTAAAAGTGTGCAATACTTTGTACTATTTACCACTAAATAGTGTTGATTAAACAATAGAGAACAAAAGAATTTGCATAATTTAGCAGTATTTATGTTGCACACTTTTAGTGTTTGTACTCTACATAAGTCAGCAGAAAATAAGTGGCACAAAGTTACTAATATTTTAGTTTGGCAATGGGCCTTTATCACACAACGGTCATGTTTATTCCCATGAGTACCAAAACCTTTGTTTGGAATGTTCTGAAACGCATGGAAGCGAGGTCAAGGGGACCCAAGGGATTCAAAAACTATTGTTTCAAACAATATGGCGGCTCGTGATAAAAGAGAATCGTAGTTCATGCTGTTTCAATTACTTCCCTTAATTTCTTTAGTAGATCAGAAGTAATTCCCTCAAATGTCATGTTTTCTAACCCAGTATGATGTATACATGTAAATACATGTAACGTGTGCCTATATATACTGATTTCAAAACTAGTTGTTGCACTTTTAAGCAACAAGCATCAATGACTGAAATAAATGCTAGTTTTGTGCTGGTAATGTATTGAAATGGGACTTGTTTTCAGCAGAATTAATTAGTATACAATAACAGGTACATGAAATATTTTAAGAAACAACACTGATTTTAATGCATTACCACGAGACTGAGACAACGAATTACAATTAAATAAGTGTACTACATGTATATAGCACATTTTATACATATGTACACACTGCTATTTACTGTGCTTTTTAGTTGGAGCAGCTATAGTTTTTAGTTGGAGCAGCTATAGTTTTTAGTTGGAGCAGCTATAGTTTTTAGTTGGAGCAGCTATAGTTTTTAGTTGGAGCAGCTGTAGTTTTTAGTTGGAGCAGCTGTAGTTTTTAGTTGGAGCAGCTGTAGTTTTTAGTTGAGCAACTATAGTTTTTAGTTGGAGCAGCTATAGTTTTTAGTTGGAGCAGCTATAGTTTTTAGTTGGAGCAGCTGTAGTTTTTAGTTGGAGCAGCTATAGTTTTTAGTTGGAGCAGCTGTAGTTTTTAGTTGAGCAGCTGTAGTTTTTAGTTGAGCAGCTGTAGTTTTTAGTTGGAGCAGCTATAGTTTTTAGTTGAGCAGCTGTAGTTTTTAGTTGGAGCAGCTATAGTTTTTAGTTGGAGCAGCTATAGTTTTTAGTTGGAGCAGCTGTAGTTTTTAGTTGGAGCAGCTATAGTTTTTAGTTGGAGCAGCTGTAGTTTTTAGTTGGAGCAGCTGTAGTTTTTAGTTGGAGCAGCTGTAGTTTTTAGTTGGAGCAGCTATAGTTTTTAGTTGGAGCAGCTGTAGTTTTTAGTTGGAGCAGCTGTAGTTTTTAGTTGAGCAGCTGTAGTTTTTAGTTGGAGCAGCTGTAGTTTTTAGTTGGAGCAGCTGTAGTTTTTAGTTGGAGCAGCTATAGTTTTTAGTTGGAGCAGCTGTAGTTTTTAGTTGGAGCAGCTATAGTTTTTAGTTGAAGCAGCTGTAGTTTTTAGTTGGAGCAGCTGTAGTTTTTAGTTGGAGCAGCTGTAGTTTTTGCACAGCTACAATCATGAGCAATTAGTAGTTAGTATGTATTGGTTTGGGCCAGTCACTGAGGGTGGTTATAGCCAGGGTTTGTAATGTCCTAAGTGGATCGTTTTTACATCTCTTCTTTAAATCCATCCCTTTTTTAGTCAACTACAATGCAGTTTACAGTCACTAGCAGTCAAGGCCAAAATGTACTAAATACAAAATTAATATCTAATCAAATAAATAAATAATGTTTCAATATGTTCATAGGTGGAAATATAATCAAAAGAATGACAGTTTGATCCTAGAAATATCAGAACCAAGTAGTATACACCTATTTTAAAAAGTGTTGTCACAAACAAAGCCACAGTCCACACTCTGAAGCCTGCAAAGGATGTTGGTATTTCTTCTCTTGTTATCGATTTATTCATAGCATATTTTGGCTGTACGTGTTTGTGTTATATAACCATAACAAGTTGTTGCAGTCTGTGGTAGATGATGAAAAAAAATATTTCTTGAAAACAAGTCTAATAAATCTCAAATTACGTTGATATTACCAACATCCTTAGCATACTTCAGAGTGTGGAATGTAGCTTTGTTTGCGACAACGATTATTGAATTGGGTGTATAATATTATAAGTATCCACTGAACCTACAAAAGAGGCTAGGTTCCCAATTATTGTCAGGGCAATTCCTTAAGATTGTGTGATCCACATATGATATCAAATAATTGATCAATTGGATGACTATTATATCATCACGCCATCTGCCTCGTAACAGTCTAAGATCTGACATTTTGATTCTTGAAATATGTACAAAAATTACACTGCAAATATGCAAGGAGACACGTGCAGATATATAAATAACACAAACTCGACAACGATTATTTTATTTTACATAATGATTAACTTTCTAACAAAACTAAGGCACTATAAAGCTACCACAAACTCGTTATAGCTCAAATTTACAAGAATCACAGTAAATCTTATATTTGCCGGCTCTCTGTCACGACTAAACCTACCTTTACATTTCTTGTGCAATTCTTCAAAAGTACCAGGGTTTTTCGACACTTCTGGCTTTCCATTTGGTAGTTTAGTATCTACTGGAGGTGGTGCTGTTAATGGTGGGGGTGGGGGGACGATTCCTGCCCCTTGAGGAGAAGGAGAAGGATTCGAAGCTGCAAATACGTTGCCCATTACTTTTCTAAACCATGTGCAAAGCCTTAGAGGAAGGCGCTTCTAGCTGATTGCTGATTGGTGGATTCAGAATGGCCGCCATATTGGACGATAACAATCGAGAGACTGAGGCGAGCTGGAAAAAAGTGCGATATTTTTTCGTCTTTTCTCAGTAAAATCAGAAATATTCTATAAGAAACAAATAAGAAAGCTAAAAACGCAACAAGGAAAATATGTTGCTGCAAATTAAAAATTATTAAAAGGAATTCCTATCAAAACGGAGATTTGGGCTTTCTGTGTAATGAGTCAGCGGTTTTCAGCGGTATCGAAAACGCACGTTTATTTCGTAAACTGAGGATCACCGAAAAAATATTATTTTTCCTTGAAAGCTATTTTATGTATCCAAGCCATTGTATTTAAGATGTCTAAAGTAGAAGAAGAGAAAAAGGAGACAAACTTTCAAGAACTAAACGCAGATGAAGATACATGTCCAGTTATTACAGTGGAGAGTATGTGTATGAAGTGTGAAAAAAATGTGAGTACATAAGGTAGTCGTACCTATTATCGCGCACATCCTATTATCGTGCTTTCCGTAAAAAATCATATATATCTTCTATTCTGCGTAAAAGTTTATTGAAAAAAGTAGACCAAAGAAGTTAGTTGCAACAAAATAAGCAACCATATTTGTTTTAATTTATTTTGAAGCAGTATTTTAGAAGATATAGTACGAAAAGCACGATAATAGAATGTGCAGGATAATAGGTACGACTACCTTATATCAATCAATAACTTTATTAAAGTCTCAAAATTAGTTGTACACAAGTATACTACTGATCTTAGAGTACAACATTGATCTAATCATACAGTTAAAATAAATAGAATTGAGCTATAAGTTATATTTTTACATGTTATATTTGGAAATAGAAAGTTTTATTTAATTAATAAGTGCAAAACAGAAAGATACAAAAAATCGTTTATTCCAGCAATGTGCTATAAACAGTAATTCTAGATTTTTTATAATTGTATTTACATATTATCGACTTATTATCGGCTTATATTTTATAAAAAATTTTACATATCTATTTATATATATACATTTTACTATTCAATTATAATTTTGTTATTACGCAATTCAGCCTGATGGCTGCGATGTAATTGTTTTATAATAAACCATTTATTTAATATCTTAACTTAAAATAAAAAAAATTGAATGGAAATATATAGGAAACTGATGTGGATGACTAAATGTATGCAGGCATTACGTCAACCTTGTAAGGCGCGTATGCTGTAATGTGTGACATGCAATTATTTCATTACTAGGGAATTACTCGTCTTCTTCTGGTGAAGATTCCTTATTTCAAAGAGGTCATTTTATCGTCATTTGAATGTGAGAACTGTGGTGAGAAAAACGCTGAAATCCAGACTGGTGCGGCTGTACAAGACAAAGGAAATCGCATATCACTGAAAGTTACCTCACAATCGGTAAATTTTGAATTTATGTTTATAATTCTATTCCACTAATAAGTACTTGTGCAGCACAAGTTCTGCCATATCATTACTATTAATATATATATTATTAGTAATGCTATGAATGATATATCCTTCATTATGAATGTTTGTTATATGATCAAGATTGCCTTCAATAGACATTTTCACAGTTCCGTTCTATGACCACCAATAATAGATTCAATTAAGTTCTGGTTCGAGTTGCTGCGCATAGCAAAACTATAATTTATCATGCGCAGCAACTAGAACCTCGACTTGGAATTATCCAGAACTATCATTCGTGGTCATTGAACGGAACTAGGAAAAAGACTATTGTTTCCTTTCAACATTGAACAGTAATAATAATTTTTGTGTCATGTTATGTTTTCTGTGCAGGATCTTAATAGACAAGTTGTCAAACAAGAATCAACATCTTTTTCTATCCCTGAGATCGACTTTGAAGCTCCTCCGTTTACTCAGAAAGGAGGTATGCTACCCAATCATTAACATAATTATATATAGAGGATATTACATGGGCGCGCGATGATAAAGATTTTATCTTCGAGTGCTCAATTGATATCTCACGAGTGAGTGCACCATGCGTCCATGTAATGTTCTGTTTATTATATAAACTCATGACAAATGAAATAGCAAAAGTTTTATCAAGATATGCATCAAAATTCTTAAAAATCTTAACTAATAGAATGATGTTATTTTCACAAATGTGAAGATATCAATTTTTCGCAAGGGAGATCACCTGATATTTCATTGAAGTTTATATAATAAATATGTATAATCACCTGTGTATTTATACTTAAGTGCATTATTCAATTTTATGGCCAATTAAGCACAAGGCTATTACTGGTAAACAAGCTATAACATGCCTTATTTGGTCAAACCGCACAGTTGCTCATTATACATTAATTTAATACACAAAACTGCTAACACATCATGAAATTATTCTTTGCAATGAAAGCAGTATTAAATGTTACTGATTTGTGTGATACTTATTAATATCTAATCCACCAGAAATCAATACAATTGAGGGAATATTGACAAGGGTTGTAGATGGACTTGAGCAGGATCAACCAGTAAGAAAGGTACAAATCCATGTAATTGAACTTTAAAATTAATTAAGTAAACATGAAATTTTGACACATTCATGATTTTTTTCAATTTTAATTTTCTTATATTTAGTCATAATAATTCATTCATTAGTTTGATTATTTATTTGTTGGTGCTTTTAACTAATTTATTTGTTCATTACTCCCTTAATTATTTTCATATACTCATTCATTCATTTAGTACGTATTAAAATGCAGAAGATCCCATCCATTCATTGATTTATTCATTTTTCTAGATTTATTTCAATTACAATTTTGATTATTTATATCAATTACAATTTAATATTAATTTATGTTTTGATATTACAAAAGTACATGGATCCCAAATCAGCAGCCAAGATTGATGCCTTCCTTGTCAAACTAAAGAAATGTCTGTCAGTAGAGGAGGAGTTCACTCTTACCTTGGATGACAGTAGTGGCAATAGTTTCATAGAGAATCCACATGCTCCTAAGAATGATCCCAACATGACTATAGAGTTATACACAAGAACACCAGAACAGAACAAACAGCTTGGTTTTTCAACAGAGACACCTGATTTTACTTCACAAGAGGAGAAAGAGGATATTTCTTTTAGAGATGAGGTATTTTTATTTTATTTTTACTACCAACTGAATCAACTTTAAAGGGTGTGGTTACATTTGTGTGTGAAATTCTGCATTAATTTAACATAATGTACTGTGGTTTTCTAGGTTTATACAATGCAAACAAATTGTTCAAGCTGCCTGGCACCAACAGAATCTAGAATGAAAGTTGTCTGTATCCTTATTTATTTTTTTCAAAATTGCAATTCTTTGGCCTCTCCACTAACTTCTCTAGCCTCCTCCTCCGCAGGCTAACCTTTGGGATTCCTTTGTTGATGTGATCAGGATTCCTGTGTTGAAATATTTGGCAGGCAGAACTGGGGACAAGTTAGGAGAAGAGAAAAACTGTCTCTCCCCCTCCCCCGCTCGTTTTTCTCCTCACCACAGGAAGCCCGATGAAAAGAGATATATAGGATATAACTTCTCAATGCTAATCATATTTAATTTGTGTTTCTTGTAACACACTGAGCACTTGCTGAGATAAATGATGTATCCAGATACATTTTTTCAAGGAGGCTGTCTGTTAAGCCAGGCTATACTAGCCTCAGAATTCCTTGCACTCAATACAGGCAACAAAAGAAAATCTCAATATACAGACACAGTGGATGGCATGGCTGGTCTACCTGTGAGAGTACTGTCACCTTGGTTTGATTCCAGCTCTTTTTTGTAAGACAACCTTACTGCAAGTAGGTGTAGACCTAATTGCAAGAATGCTGTCACACGAAAAAAGAATATAGTAATTTAGTAAGAAAATGAATAACAAAAGAAAGAGTTCAGTTTGAGTGATCTTCTTTATTTTTGTCTTTTAATTAATTCCTTTCCCACTAAATTACAAAAGTCAGGACAATGTTCTTGCAATTAGAGATGGTGGCCTAGCGGTCAGCGTGTCCGACTCTGGGCCTGGCCCGGGTGATTATGTTTTGTCCTTGGGCAAGATACTTTACACTCTCAGTGCCTAGCTTCTTGGATAAGGGCGTAAAGCTGTAGGTCCCATCTGCCTTCACTCTGACTATGTTACAAGGTGTATGTAAGAGAACCACTGAGGACATAAACAAATATCTGGCCGTGACCACCCTCAGTGACTGCCTCACTCTCCTACAAGTGCATTTGAATATGTACATATTATATATTTGCACTATACAAATATTAAATAAATAATTATGTGTATATTGCAGTAGCATAATATTGTTATGATTGATTGAACCTTAACTAATGTGAACAGCAATCCCTCATTTTAAAGAGGTCATTATAATGTCTTTGGCGTGTGATACATGTGGTTATAAATCAAATGAAGTCAAGTCTGGATGTAAGTTGCATCACTAAATGTACTTGTTCTGTCAATGGACAGATATATCTATCTGCCTTGTGTTGTACATGTAACTAGTGTAGTAATATTAATAATAATAGAGTGCAGACACTATGTCCGTGAAATATCACCAAATTTATTTGTTGCTAACTAGTTGTTAGTTAGTCACTATTTGTCAACTCAACCAGAACATTGTTAATAGAAATACACTGGAGACACTAAATACACTAGAGACTTGGACCATGGATTTCATTACTTGAAAATACGTTTTATTGTTGTATTTTTAATACCTATTGTTTGTATTCATTTGAGTCTCTTGTGTATTGAATGTCTCCAGTGTATTTCTATTAACAAATAGTTACTAACTAACAACTAGTTAGCAACAAATATCTTTGGTGATATTTCATATACATAGTGTCTGCACTCTACTAGTTATGTTATGCTTTAAAGTTGTCAATTAAGTTGTCTTTTAGTACATGTATATTCATTTGTGAGTTAATCAGTCAGTCAATGCTGAAGTCTATCAGTGGCCATGTCAGTTGGTCAAGCAGTAATTGAGAGTGTCGCCTTGTTTTCATGAGTCAGTTAGTTACTATACGAGATGGCCAATCAGTTGATCAATCAAATGTTGAGCCTGTTGTTATTTTACAGCTGGCATTGAACCCAAAGGAAAGAAAATTACTCTAAAAATCACAGATATTGAAGACCTTAACAGGGATTTATTAAAGGTATATATTTATTTGTTCATTTTTATTGTACATTTTTTAAGGTGTTAGGGTGAAAACATAACATAACACATAAAACAATGAAATAATAAACAAAATAGTTACTAAGGGACGAGGGGGGGGGGGGGGGCACAGCCTTAAAGAGAGAAACAAAATCTGTGCACAGCAACAATGACAAAAAAACTTTTCGTGCAAGCTGGAAACAAAAATTGTGCACATATGTAGAATGGGAAAACAATATCCTGCAAAAAGAATTTGTCCAACTCCCCTCCCCCCTCCCCCCCCCCCCCCCCCCCCTCAGAAATCTAATGGTCCGTCCCTAACTAGAGTGCAAATAATAGACCTGTGAAACAAATAGTGCTAATTAGTACTAAATAGTGCTAATTAAATAGAAAACAATAGAATTAGCATAAAATATCATTATTTTGTACTATTAGTTGAGTGCTAATAATAAACCTGTGAATAGCTGACTATTTGTTGCCAATTTTATGCTAATTCTATTGTGTTCTATTGCTTAATGAGCACTAATTAGTACTATTTGTTTCGCAGGGAATACTACTTGCACTCTACTCTTTTTAGTGAATATTTAGTCTGACAGTATCACTCAACCAGAAACATCAAATACAAAAAGAGAAACAATGCTTCAAGTAGCCTGGGCACCAGAGGCTTGACTCAAAAAAAAAAAACTGTTAAAAAAGAGTTAATAGTCAAGCCTCTGGTTTGGTGCACAGGGTACTTGTAATGAAGCATTGTTTCTTTTTGTATTTGATGTTTCTGGTTGAGTGATACTGACTAAATAGTCACTAAATATAAACTATTAGTTAGTAACTATTTTGTTTTTATTTCATGGTTCGAGTATTTTTGCTCTAATATACCCGCAACAAGTTTACAAGTTTACTTGTCTTCAATACTGACCAATAGTCACTAAATTAATTTGTGTGTTTGTTGGTATTTCAGTCAGAAACATGCTACTTGGCCATCCCTGATGTGGATTTTGAAGCAAGTGGGTCTACCCTTGGTGGCAAGTTCACCACAGTCGAAGGTTTATTGTCAAACATACAAGATCATTTAAAGAGCGTCAATCCCTTTGGTTTTGGGGATGCTGAAAGTCTTGGTGGATTGCAAGGTTTTCTTGACAAAATTGAAAAGGTTAGAAAGTATCAAGGCATTTGAATTGGCCTTTTCCAAAACGAGTAAAGGACTGGGTGCTAGTTTCCCTAATTAATGTAATTAAGAAACGATATAATAGAGCACATCAAGATATGTAAGATTCCTGAGTTTGGTTACATTTGGTTGTATTCTGACCAAGATACAGCCTCATAAAAATGCCTAAAAATAGAAGGAAATGTATGGTTTGGAAGGACGAGTGTCCTTCCAATACATACATTCCTTTGTAATTTTGGGCAGTTTTGAATGGCTGTAATTTCTTAATTACATTAATTAGGGAAACTAGTACCCAGTCCTTTACTCGTTTTGAAAAAGGCTGCAATGACAACACAATATCAGCATCAGTTTCAGTAACAATTACAACAATGTCAACTGCAGCAACAACATGAACAACAAGTGCAATAGCAACACTATTACAGCATTAACAACCACAGCAACAATAACAACACAATATCAGCATCAGTTTCAGAAACAACTACAACATTGTCAACTGCAGCAACAACATGAACAACAAGTGTAATAGCAACACTGATCTACAACATTAACAACCACAGCAACAGTTATAGCAGCAACACAATATCAGCATCAGTAACAACTGCAATTGTCTTAACTGCACCAGTAAAGGCCCGTGCAAACGCACGCAACAACATCCAACATTGTTGGGCCAACATTGTTGTGTGTTGTTGCGCGATGTTGGCGGGTGTGTGCAAACACTTGCAACAATGCCAACATGTTAGGCGCTCCGATGATAATACAAAGGATTCTTGTTCGTATGTATTTATTTTGACTTGAAATCCCCATGGATACGGCGTGTAGTGCGCGTGCGCCAGCGCAACATTGTTGGATGTGCTGTGCAAACGAACGCAACATTGTTGGGCTACGCTTTGATGGCCGCAAAACAAAAGAAATGTTGGGACTTGTTGGCTCTGAAGTTTGACCAGTTTCAAACTTCATCCAACAAGTCGCAACAACACGCAACAACACGCAACATGGTGTGCAAACGCTTGCAACATGTTGAGCCTGACATTGTTGCGTGTTGTTGGCCAACAATGTTGCGTGCGTTTGCACGGGCCTTAACATACATAACATGTTGTTGTCGATATTGGCATTATTACTGTTGATGATGATTATAGTGTTATTATTAAAGACTAACAATGTTGTCCAATCCACAGATTCGTAAAGGTGAAAGGATGGGAGTGCATATTATTCTTGATGATCCAGCAGGAAACAGCTATGTACAGGTTAGTCTTATCTAGTTCATCGATTTTGATGGTACGATTGGCATTGATTGTGTAGCAGTTTTAACCGACAAATGATAACCGAGACATTATTATTATTATTCACCGATATACATCGAGCCTGAGTAGAGTAATTGTTTAAGCATAAATACATGAGTGATTATTTCAAAAGCTAAAAGTAACCAGACGTTTTTGAAGAAAAAACTGCTTATTTATGAAAGCGAGTGAAACGGTATAGGTGACTCTAAACGATTTCTAAAATATTTCTGGGTGCCTACGGTTTTTCGATTCGCACTGAAAAGGTTTATTTCTATTTTCTGAAAAAATTAACTTTTATTTTGTATTTTAGAACTACTATGCTCCCGACCTAGACCCCGAGATGACCGTGGAGGAGTATGAACGAACAGAAGAACAAAATGACGAACTTGGTATTTTACACATGAAAACAGAAAACTACGATGAAAATCGAGATGAAAAAACCGTAGAGTTACCCGAGAAAAATGCCGAGAAATTACCCGACGAATTAGCCCAGATAAAACTCGAGAGATAACCCAAAAAATTACTTGGGAAAATACCTAAGAAATTACCCGAAAAAAGCACGATAATTTTGCCAAAAAGAAAACTGATCTTGTTGGAGGGAATAAACCCAAGTATAAGTCTTTTTACACTCTTAAAGCCAAATTTTTTATTTATAAGACTAGTTTCGTCTCAATGACCTTATCAAAAAAGAACGGGGGAGAAGCACCAGACATTTCCCGAAAAAAGGGGAGAAATTACACGAGGAAAAAAACCCGAGAAGTTATCGGAGAAATTATCCGACAAAAATGAACAGAATAAAAACCAAATAAAAAGGATTGTTTTTCACCTCAACTATCAAAATGATGTTAAACACGACCAAATCCTTTGCGGAGGTCCGCCAATCAAAAATTAAAAATCAAGATAACGAAGAAATAAAGAAAGTTGGTTTTGTCTGATATATATATTATCTAAATATCACATTGAATTGCTTATTTGCTTAAACTTTTGTTCCAAATATTTTCCACGTGACATTGAAATACATAAGACAAAGAATCTTATTTCCAAAAGATTTGAATTGGGTGGAGACGTACATAGCATCGTGTTAGCCGATTTGGTCTATTGGGCGTTGGTTAGCCTGAATGATACAGTTCGTCGGATAGATATCAGGATCACTTCGCGTCGTGATTGAGTGGAGTAGGAACTATTGTTATTTCCATTGTTTTCTACAGATATAGAGGATTTCATGGCAGCCATGTTTGTGGTGAAGACAATGTAGCTTTTCCCTCAAGGGAACTGAAATCCTTTTTCATTCATTTCTTGTGTCGTAAGGCCCGTTTACACTAGCAATTTTGTCGCGCGACAAGAGCTGCGATTTCAATGGCGATTTTGTCGCCGCAATTTCGAATACGCTCGAATTTAGGAGACATAAAATCGCAGCAAGTTGCACTAAATTTCGAACATGTTCAAAGTTGCGATGACAAAGCTGCGATAAAATCGCCATTGAAATCGCAGCTCTGGTCGCGCGACAAAATTGCTAGTGTAACGGGCCTTTAGTAGCGATTTTAGTACTAGTTCTTGATAAACATTGCACGCTTTTGGTGTTTGTACTCTAGGATGGAGGTGAACTGTTTATATAAACTCATGAATCACAGTGTATTTGTTTAAACCTGAGCACAGGCTTTCGTTATTTTATTATTAATGCCTACTTCATAAAATATGTAAACGAGCGACAAGTCTTTGGATTGATGTTAATATTTTGTATGGCTGTGTTCATTGTTTTATCAAAGGGTATAAAAGTCCGATAAACGTATGTTTAAATCGGTGTGTTTGCCAAAGTATATTGCTCTGATATATGACAACCATTCTATTGCGAATAAAAGCACAATAAAATACACTCTCTCTATATATATATTATTAAACTGCTTCACTCTGTCCTCATTATTTCTCGAATAGTTTCCTTTGTCACAACCAAGTGTTTTTAGCACCTATCCATGTAAATTGTTTGAGTCATTTTCTGTTCGTTCTTGTACATTATTCTGCCCTGGGTTGCAGAGGTTCGAACCCAGGGTAACATTCATCTGCATTGGTCGACGCAACTACCACACGAGGGGGACTGAAAAGGTCTACAATCTTGGACAAATATGTTGATAAAATAGGATTTTGTATTATAAGTACGTATTTTAGTCATAAAATCGTCGAACCTTCCCCTAAATCAATGTTGCAAAACGGCTCCATCATTGTCGAACCCTACGATACCAACATTGACCAGGGGGGATGAGGGTACCCCTTTGTAGTTTGATGCAAATAAATTATGACTTTAAAAAATTGTCAACTCTTTTTGTCTAAGATTGTAGTTGCTAATTGTCCAATCACAGTCCGTCCAAGACCACATGTAGGCTTTTAAACTCTGACGTCCAATGTGTGCCTTTCCTCCCGAAGTAGGTAAGATATGTCCATCATTTGTTTATAGTTGTTCGATTTACTGATCTTCTGCTGCTATTTCGTGACGTCACAGCGTAGTAGGTAAGATATGTCCATCATTTGTTTATAGTTGTTCGATTTACCGATCTTCTGCTGCTATTTCGTGACGTCACAGCGTAGTAGGTAAGATATGTCCATCATTTGTTTATAGTTGTTCGATTTACCGATCTTCTGCTGCTATTTCGTGACGTCACAGCGTAGTAGGTAAGATATGTCCATCATTTGTTTATAGTTGTTCGATTTACCGATCTTCTGCTGCTATTTCGTGACGTCACAGCGTAGTAGGTAAGATGTGTCCATCATTTGTTTATAGTTCGATTTACCGATCTTCTGCTGCTATTTCGTGACGTCACAGCGTAGTAGGTAAGATATGTCCATCATTTGTTTATAGTTGTTCGATTTACCGATCTTCTGCTGCTATTTCGTGACGTCACAGCGTAGTAGGTAAGATATGTCCATCATTTGTTTATAGTTGTTCGATTTACCGATCTTCTGCTGCTATTTCGTGACGTCACAGCGTAGTAGGTAAGATATGTCCATCATTTGTTTATAGTTGTTCGATTTACCGATCTTCTGCTGCTATTTCGTGACGTCACAGCGTAGTAGGTAAGATATGTCCATCATTTGTTTATAGTTGTTCGATTTACCGATCTTCTGCTGCTATTTCGTGACGTCACAGCGTAGTAAGTAAGATATGTCCATCATTTGTTTATAGTTCGATTTACCGATCTTCTGCTGCTATTTCGTGACGTCACAGCGGCAGTTTTCTTGCCCTTATCAGCGGTATCTTTAGTAGTTCTTTTTCTTGTTTTACCGGTCTGGTTCTTTGTGTCAGGAGTATGTGAGGGTGTGACCGAAGGGGCGTCGGGGTCTGTTGTTGGGGTGGGGCTTTCACCTCGCTGGGGGATGTTGAGCTTGGAACCTCCTAAGAAACAGAAAAGTAAAGTAAATCATGTTGTATTTATTTTGCACACTTTTAAATGTGAAATATGACGATAGAGTGACTTCAATTAAAATATGTGTTAATAAATAGTTCTCCGGTTGAGGGCCGGGAGTATATAAACATGATAATACAGCACAGCGCAGGAATGCTAAAAATAGCTCCAAGACTCGGACAAACATTGTGTTCAGTTTTTGTGTTGAGCAAAATATGCCGAACCGATCTTATCATTTCCTGCTGAAATTAGAATAACATCGTAATTCGACAAAGATTTGCTTCGATCGGCATTGAATATAGTCTGCTGAAAAATAAATAAAAGTTTGTTTGGCCGATAAGGCCTTTGTCTCCATTTTTGTGACTTCATTTATGCGCTGCCCTATTCTCCGGTTTTCTTTCATTAAAAAACGTGTTGAGAGTGGTGAACACTAAATGTAGTGGTAGCTTGTGGTTGTCTCTAAATATATTAGCCTAGCTTCCTCCGTAGGCAACCCGTCTGGAACGCCGTTTTTCCTCCCCTCAATTCGTGCCAAAAAAAAACCACCTCGACTTTCCACAGGAACCCCAAAAGCGAGCGCGAATTTGCTCCTGAGGGATGAGACGCAAAACATGAAAGATTAGAACAAGGCTGTTTACCTGTAAGTCGTACGCACTCATCCCGATGCCTGGCCATCCAAGCCTTTAATTTACACGATTTACTGCAGTAGAAAACCTCTTTACAACGAGTACACGCCGAGAGCCGAACACCTATCGATCGCCCACACTCGTAACAATATCGGAAACGATTCTTCATGACTTTTCGTCTCATTTTCAAGGTTTCGGTTGCAAGTGCTGATATTGTCATGTGATCGGTAGATTTCATGACAGCGACACGTAGACCACAGTTGTCGTCACGACCTGGTGATAGGCTCAATGCTCGGTAGGACTGAGCTATCGATAATTGCTGGCTATTTTCAATCTGAAATCAAAAAAAATATCACCTTTAGGGGGCTTTCATGTATTAGTATATGTCTATATAACAACATACAACTTGTAACAACTCCCTATACAGCTTCCGAAAACAGTAACGCGATCCCCCCTCGAATAAATAAAAGTCCCTTTAATGTACCTGGATATCAGCAGTCTCGGGGGTCTTGTTCATGATAGCAGCGATTTCACGGTCAGCCTCGTTATCAAGATCAAAGTACTCTGCCTTGTCAAGGAACGTCACACGGCTTAACACACCATTGGGTGATAGCTGGTCAGCAGTGTCTTGTTTTGGAGACTTGTCTAGGGTTTTCAGGATACTAGGCTGACTAGCATCACGTGGTGTATCGGCAATGTCTATAAACAATACATGATATAGTGTTTATATATTTATCAATTTATTTAATGTTTATAATTTCTATATCCGTATTGAAATAAAGTAATAATATCAATAAAATCAATAGTTATAACTTATACTCTTCTTTATATTTATCAATGTATTTAATGTAGATAATCTTCTATATCTGTATCTTAGTTTGAAATGTTTATTAACTGTCAATGTAAAATATTATAAACCACAAATCAAACATCTAATCTGCCTCGACTAGCCGTTATGCTATTTGCAGGTTAGATGCGTATCTTGTAAAATAATTAATCAACGTAAATAAAATTGAATTGAATACATGATATAGTCATTGTATATTTTCTTTCTTATTTGAATAGCTCCCTTCACAGTTCCCTGCGCCATCTTGAAAGAAATGATAGAGACACGTGAATAACTGTCCCGCCAACAACCTCGTTCCCAGGGCCCTCTCCCTTCACTTTTGGGTGGGGCGGGAAATTAAAAACGTCACCCAAAAGCGAAGGGAGAGGGCCCTGGGAACGACGTTATCCCGCAAAGTATTAAAAGGTCTCTATCATTGCAAGCTCAACGTTCGAAACGCATCCTTTTCAAGATGACGTTTTAACGACCAAAGTACAGTAGCATCAATTGATTTACCATCATCCGATACAAATTCATTATTATCGACATCATTATCACCATCAATAAGACTACTCTGTTTACCTGTTCGGCTTTCACCATGGCTCAATACCGTCAATAACACTACTCTCTTTACCTGTTCGGCTTTCAGCTTCTTGCAATTGTTTTTCAATCAGTTGTTTCTCCTTCATTAATACTTGTGTCCTCAGCAAATCTCCCAAATGTTGCAGCATATGACGCCTGGCATTGTAACAGTCCCGCTCTGAGATATTCAAGGCGTGGTAGGGGGTATGAGCAATCTTGCGGTCCTGTAGAAACCAGTATAATATTTCACTAATACAGCTATTTCAAAAAACGTAGAATACTGAATACTGCATTGCAAGACCGGAATGCATTTTGGGTCATGTATTAAATATTGTTTAAAGTAAACGAAGGGGCTGTTTATATGATGACGAGTTGTCCCTGCTAACCGGGATAACTCTATTGTTTTGTGTTCCCCGGAGAATTCAAGACAATAGAGTTATCCCGGCTAGCAGGGACAACTCGCTTTCATATAAACAGCACCTAAATAATAACTTAAAATAAAAACTAACGCAAGAATATGACGTTTCGGAGTCATCTTGACTCCATTATCAAGACTTTATTATGTAAAGGTTTGACAAGCCGCTTAAATATGTTGATAAATACAATAGAGGATTGAAATAAAAAGCAATCGGATTCTGTACGGGACAAAGTCTTTGTTTGACTCTTTTGTTTGTATTTCAATTCTCTATTGTATTTATCAACATATTTAAGCGACTTGTCAAACCTTTACATAATTAAAGCCTTGATAATGGAGTCAAGATGACTCCGAAACGTCATATTCTTGCGTTAGTTTTTATTTTAAATACGTTTTCTAAATCTCTTTTACTTAAATAATAATTAGTTATTTCATTCTTAGTTCATTCCATTCAAAAGAATATAAGAGCTAGAGCTAATTATAAGGAGTAAATATCGCTGTATGTTTGTTATTTATCTCAAATCAATGAGACCCACAATGCCCTTTGGTCTTGGAATGCACTATTCGGTATTCAATGTTTTTTGAATAAGCTGTATACATACACTTTGTTAAATTTCAATGAATTTCTAGCACATAAAGTAGCACCAGGTACGTCGCTTTCTATCATTTCAATACTATATTGTTTAAACTCTGATTCACACTCTTTGTCCTCCATCTTTTCAGCCGTAGCCTAGCAAACGCATCCACAAATTCAGCCCCATGATTCCGCGCGATGCGAATTCGTTACCAGTCTTCCTTTGCAATTGAAATTGCCAATTACATACTATTGAGACTGCGGTTGAATTATTAGAGGCCTTTTAAAAAATAGCGGGTTTTTATGAGGTGTTTTAGGTACCTGATAGAAAACGTTGTAGGCATAATCGACGACAGTCCCTGGAGGAAAACGGCTTGTAACGGTGATAGGAGCAAGGATGTTGGCTTTATGACGCATTAGTTTATCGATCTGTAAGTCAAATGTATTGTTAGTAAAACGGCTTGTAACGGTGATAGGAGCAAGGATGTTGGCTTTGTGACGCATTAGTTTATCGATCTGTAAGTCAAATGTATTGTTAGTAAAACGGCTTGTAACGGTGATAGGAGCAAGGATGTTGGCTTTGTGACGCATTAGTTTATCGATCTGTAAGTCAAATGTATTGTTAGTAAAACGGCTTGTAACGGTGATAGGAGCAAGGATGTTGGCTTTGTGACGCATTAGTTTATCGATCTGTAAGTCAAATGTATTGTTAGTAAAACGGCTTGTAACGGTGATAGGAGCAAGGATGTTGGCTTTATGACGCATTAGTTTATCGATCTGTTAGTCAAATGTATTGTTAGTAAAACGGCTTGTAACGCCGATAGGAGCAAGGATGTTGGCTTTATGACGCATTAGTTTATCGATCTGTAAGTCAAATGTATTGTTAGTAAAACGGCTTGTAACGGTGATAGGAGCAAGGATGTTGGCTTTATGACGCATTAGTTTATCGATCTGTTAGTCAAATGTATTGTTAGTAAAACGGCTTGTAACGCCGATAGGAGCAAGGATGTTGGCTTTATGACGCATTAGTTTATCGATCTGTAAGTCAAATGTATTGTTAGTAAAACGGCTTGTAACGGTGATAGGAGCAAGGATGTTGGCTTTATGACGCATTAGTTTATCGATCTGTAAGTCAAATGTATTGTTAGTAAAACGGCTTGTAACGGTGATAGGAGCAAGGATGTTGGCTTTATGACGCATTAGTTTATCGATCTGTTAGTCAAATGTATTGTTAGTAAAACGGCTTGTAACGGTGATAGGAGCAAGGATGTTGGCTTTATGATGCATTAGTTTATCGATCTGTAAGTCAAATGTATTGTTAGTAAAACGGCTTGTAACGGTGATAGGAGCAAGGATGTTGGCTTTATGACGCATTAGTTTATCGATCTGTTAGTCAAATGTATTGTTAGTAAAACGGCTTGTAAAGGTGATAGGAGCAAGGATGTTGGCTTTATGACGCATTAGTTTATCGATCTGTAAGTCAAATGTATCGCGGTTAGTAAAACGGCTTGTAACGGTGATAGGAGCAAGAATGTTGGCTTTATGACGCATAAGTTTATCGATATATAAGTCAAATGTATTGTTCGTAAAATGCCGTCTATTCAAACACTACAAAAGGAGCCACTACAATCATTACCTTGGAAAATTAATCATTACCTTCACCATCACCATCATCACCATCACCATGCACCTTCACCATCATCATCATTACTTTCATCATCATCTTCATCACCATTACCAATCATCATTACCTTCACCATCATCATCATTACCTTCACCATCATCTTCATCACCATCATCATTACCTTCACCATCATCTTCATCATCATCAACGTCTTCGTTGCCTTTGCCATCATAAGTATCACCTGCATTACCATCGCCATCATCTTTATCATCATCATTACCATCGTCATCATTAGACTATTTACAGTATTTAAAACGTTGATACCATACCAATTTAATTCTTTGTTGTGGAGTGCGTCTTCGTTCTGCTGCGAACGACGTGGCTGCACATAGTGCAGAGCCAACGCCTTTTTTAAGCTTTAAACTAGGGTTAGCACTATATCCCAGAAGAGCGTCAACTGCCTACGATCACGAAGAGAGAAATTATTTCAAAACTAATTTCTTTCTTTCCTTTCGTATATGTTTGTTTGGTTGTGTGTGCCATTCTCAATCGTTTCTCTATCGTTTGTCTGTTTGTCCGTCTATCTGTCTGCCGTGTGCTCATTCGTTCGTCCGTTTGCTAGTTTCAGTTGTTAGTTCGGTTATTTTATTTTACTTTATTAGCTTTTTCCTTCATACGAAGGCAGGGACACCACAACAGCTTACGCCAATTACTGTGGGCCCTGTAGTATGCTGAGACCTAACTGTTGTGACGGGAGACAATCCCCTACTCTTTTCGAAGAGCACAACATGGTCTTTTACGTCCACCTTATATAGGAATTAGAGTGAAGGCAGACGGGACCTCCGGCTTTACGTCCTTATCCGAGAAGACGAGGCACTGAGAGAGTGAAGTATCTTGCCTAAGGACACAACGCAATCGCCCGGGCCGGGAATCGCACCCAGACCAGTAGGCCCAGAATTCGATCCCCTGACCACTAGACCATTACACCTCTCTTGAGGAGTGTTTGTTTAATTGGCTGTCAGTTTAATTATTACTTCTTTGTTCTTTCGTTTGTATTTGTTCGTTTGTTTGTCCGTCCGTTCGTTGGTTCATTTGTTTGTTGTTCGTTCATTTGTTTGTCCGTTCGTTTGCTTGTTCATTTGTTTGTTTGTTTGTTCGTTCACTTGTTTGTTTGTTTGTTCGTTCATTTGTTCATTTGTTTGTTCGTTAGTTCTACAACTTGTTTGTTTTCCAAATGCCTATAGTTACCAGGTCATTTCCACTGCAGATCGCTAGAGATAAAGGTGAATGGCCCTCACAAATCAGATCTGGGTTGGCTCCTTTTCTAAGTAAAAGAAGAACCACTGCACATGCGTCCTATCAAGAAAAAAAAGCCTTTTGAATCATCCATTTAACCGTACATTGTTCTAGCTTTCTTTATGCACTTCTTCATTCATCTTTTGTTTCAATTCTTCCATTTAGTCATTCATTAGTTCGTTTACTTATTCGTTAATTTATTTTTTTCATTCTAAGTACTTATTGACTGAGTGGGAGGGCCGTACGGGAAAATATTTGGCTCGCGGTCATGACGTACGGACCGAGCGCAGCGAAGTCCCGTCCGTACAAATGACCAAGAGCCAAATATTTTCCCGTACGGACCGATCTAACTCAGTCAATAAGTTTTTTATCATATGACCCACTCTATTTAATTTTAAGCCCATTTTTTGTGATGTTTCGAGGTGAAAAAAGCCGTAGGACCCCATCACGTGACTTTTTGCCGCGCCGGGCAAAATACGGGTCATATGATAAAAATATATACTGCTTCTCAGTTTTATCGTTTACCTAACGTGTTATTAATTCATTGAATTTATTTTTTCCCTCTATTTTCCATCATTCATCCATCTGCTCACCGCTCTTTCATTTGTTTCTTCATTTTAGTCCTCCATTCATTCATTGCGTTTAACTTATCAATTCTGCCAATCAATTCAGTCTTTTTCATACATTACTTCCATCATTCATTTTACAGTCAAAACACCCAGGCCTGCAAAACACCTGAATCGTGAACACGTAGAACTCATTTTGAAACATTCTTCACAGGGCTTCCTGTGTTTCCATATTAGGAGAATGGAATGTTTTATTATGTCCAATCAACAATCGAACTTTCAAACTATTTTAGTTTTGAATAATTAAATCTTCGTTTTCAATATTCTAAGTTCAAATCGATTAATGGAAACAAATTTCGAAAACTAAACTCAATAATGAGTTCTACGTGTTCACGATTCAGGTGTTTTGACTGTAACATCCAGTAAAGAGATCACATACAAGTGTACCTTATCATTGTCTTCTCTTGAGCAAGCAATGTGTAAAGGGGTTCTTCCGTTCTCTTCTTCTTCACCAAATGCACTATCACGAATATCAGCATCGGCACCAGACTCCAACAGAAGCTCGGTTATCTGGATCCCGGCGGGGTCTGGTAATGCTACAGCTATGTGAAGAGGAGCAATGCCAAGTTTCTGAAATGTTCAAGTTACAAAATTATTTCTATGATAATTCTTCAAATAAATAACTAAAATGAATGATTGTTTATTGATGATTAGCCCACTTCATAGGCATCTCTTATATCTCTTTTTATCGGGCTTTCTGTGGTGAGGAGAAAAAACGAGCGGGGGAGGGGGCAGCACAGAAAATCCAAATCACAGAGACGCCTGTGGAGGAGGCTAATTGATGATGATGATTTTTTTTTTTGTTATTTCGTTCTGATAAGAGTCTTGGTTTGATTACGGTCTTACTGTCCTCGTGAGGTTAGACCTACCCACCCACCCCTTATGAGTATTTTAATTGACTCCTTTATTAAAAATACGTCCAAATTTGTTGAACTGCAAAACTGAATATGTAAGTATCTGATAATTAACTTTACTGTTTATCAATCTTAGGGGAGAACTATCGAAAGCAATATTTATTATTTATTTATTATAGTGTGACGCGTGATACCTTGGCAACCCAAGAAACTTTTGAGAAAGTTCTTAACAACATAAAAAACCTCGCTCATCTTCGCCACTTTGTATGAAATAGGTTTCCTACTTTCGATAATCTGTTTATTAGCAGACGATCCTGTCAATCAAAGAAACAAATTATCGCACGCTGATTGGCTAATTTTCTCAAAAGTTTCTTGGGTGGCCACGGTACCGCTCGTCACACTGTAATTAGTTTTGAGTCACGCAATACATGCAGTAACGCAACCTACCTCGTGAGACAGCTTAGCTGAAGTGTTAGCACCTTTCAGTAGTAGTATTTCATTAGCTGCTGTATCAGCAGCCTTGGTGGCAAAGAACAAGACAGGCATAGGAAGAGACGAAGCGTTAGGATCGGCACCACGTTTAAGAAGTAGACGCACTGTTGCCTCTAGGTGGGGACGTCTGGATAAAAAACAATAAACACCATTAGGCCCCGATTAAATGGGCCCAACATGTTGGACCAACATTGTTGCGATACGGTTTGTTGAACACGAGAACAAAAGAAATGTTGGATGTTGTTTCATCCAACAGTGTGTTTAAACGGGCCCAAAATGTTGTAGCAACCATGTTTTTTTTTTAAGCAACCATGTTGGTCCATTAACATGTTGGAGCCCGTTTAAAGAGTCCCTTCCTTTTAAAAATTACCGCGAGCTGTAGTCAAATTCTTAAGAATACATTACATGATATCGAGGCTGAGGTTGATCGATGAGAACCAAGAGCTCTCCGTCTTGTTGTTTCTTTGATTGTTTACCTGTGTTCGTTTGTATGGTTGTTTGTTTGCTTGTTTGTTCGGTCCTTTACCTGTTTGTTTGATTGCTTGTTCGTTTGTTCATTCGTTTGTTTGTTTTTTTCGTTTGTTCCTTTGTTTGTTTGTTGGTTGGTTTATTTAATCGTTTGTTTGTTTGTTTGTTTGTTCGGGCCTTTGCCTGTTTGTTTGATTGCTTGTTCGTTTGTTCATTCGTTTGTTTGTTTTTTCGTTTGTTCCTTTGTTTGTTGGTTGGTTGGTTTATTTAATCGTTTGTTTGTTTGTTTGTTTGTTCGGTCCTTTGCCTGTTTGTTTGATTGCTTGTTCGTTTGTTCATTCGTTTGTTTGTTTTTTCGTTTGTTTCTTTGTTTGTTTGTTGGTTGGTTTATTTAATCGTTTGTTTGTTTGTTTGTTTGTTCGGTCCTTTGCTTGTTTATTTGATTGCTTGTTCGTTTGTTCATTCGTTTGTTTGTTTTTTCGTTTGTTCGTTGGTTGGTTGGTTCATTTAATCGTTTGTTTGTTTGTTTGTTCGGTCCTTTGCCTGTTTGTTTGATTGCTTGTTCGTTTGTTCATTCGTTTGTTTGTTTTTTTCGTTTGTTCCTTTGTTTGTTTGTTGGTTGGTTTATTTAATCGTTTGTTTGTTTGTTTGTTTGTTTGTTTGTTCGGTCTTTTGCCTGTTTGTTTGATTGCTTGTTCGTTTGTTCATTCGTTTGTTTGTTTTTTCGTTTGTTCCTTTGTTTGTTTGTTGGTTGGTTTATTTAATCGTTTGTTTGTTTGTTTGTTTGTTCGGTCCTTTGCCTGTTTATTTGATTGCTTGTTCGTTTGTTCATTCGTTTGTTTGTTTTTTCGTTTGTTCCTTTGTTTGTTTGTTGGTTGGTTTATTTAATCGTTTGTTTGTTTGTTCGTTCCTTTGCCGGTTTGTTTGATTGCTTATTTGTTGGTTTATTTAATCGTTTGTTTGTTTTTTCGTTTGTTCCTTTGTTTGTTTGTTCCTTTGTTGTTGTTTTTCGTTTGTTTGTTTGTTCCTTTGTGTATTGGTTCGGTTTGTTTGTTTGCTTGTTTGTTGGTTTATTTTATCGTTTGTTGTTGTTTTTCTTCGTTTGTTCCTTGGTTTTCTTGTTTGTTTGCTCCTTTGTTTCTTAATTCTTTGTTGTTTTTTCGGTTGTTTGTTTTCTTGTTTGTGGGCATCTATCGTTATTTATTTTATATACACATGTTACCCGCATTTGATCATATGCACACGATATGTTAATTTGCGCGAAACAAATACTAAATAAATATTATTATCAGTGATAGGTAATAAAATGAAATTTGTAACACCGTAAAAAATGTTGACTTAACTTTACTAACGTTTCGAGCTTTAGCCCTTCCTATGCTAGTTTACTCAGTGTTATACCTTTGCATGGTTAGAAAACACTCCTTGTTTTGTTCCAAGCTGCTTTCACTCCTCGCATCCTCGTTGCACGTATCTGACGAAATATTCTTTGTGCTTACAACACTCATGATACTAAACATCGATGTTTCGGGTAAAGATTTACAGCTGGTATCAATTTTTTCCAGCTTCGCCTCTGTCGGTGATTTATCATGATGGTCTTGATCATCGTCTCTGATAACCTCTACTTCTTTATCGATATTTTTAGTTCTCTTTTTAAACAATTCTTTATCGAAACCGCGTTGAATAGTTAATGACATACGAGTATCAAAGTTTTTATCCATAATATGAATTTGTTGTTCTGGTTCTTCGTCGTTGTTTAGCTCAACAACTGAAACTTCATCACCGTCATTTTCTATATTTTCTTTTTCACTTTTTTCGGACTCTGCTGCCCGGCAGTTTCTGTGAATATATATTCCTTTTTGTGGGTCCTCTTGGATATAATTGAAGAGATTTTCTTCAGGTATAGTTTCTGCGATGTTATCTTTCCAAGTGTGTCTAGTGTAAAACAAGACATGACAGGCTGCCAGTACAGATAGTCCTTCATCGTTAAGTTTATTGACATTGGCACCGTGGTCTAGCAAACAGTTGATGACGTCACGATGACAATTCACCTGTTAAGGCAATAATAGAAAATTATTGAACAAGACTGTACGATAAAACACATGCTCGTTTATAATGTACAGACAAATAACTAACAACAAACAAACAGACAAACAAACAGACAAACAAACAAACAGACAAACAGACAAACAAACAAACAGACAAACAAACAAACAGACAAACAAACAAACAGACAAATATAGAGAAAAGCAAACAAACAGACAAGCAAACAGACAAGCAAACAGACAAACAAACAGACAAACAAACAAACAGACAAACAAACAAACAGACAAACAAACAAACAGACAAACAAACAGACAAATAGAGAAAAGCAAACAAACAGACAAACAAACAGACAAGCAAACAGACAAACAAACAGACAAACAAACAAACAGACAAACAGACAAATAGAGAAAAGCAAACAAACAGACAAACAAACAGACAAACAGACAGACAAACAAACAGACAAACAGACAAGCAAACAGACAAACAAACAAACAGACAAACAAACAGACCAAAAACAGACAAACAGACAAACAAATAAACAGACAGACATATAAACAAACAGACAAACAAACAAAAAATAAACGAACTTAAAAAACAGACTTGTAACAAAATGACAAGTAAATGAAGAAAAAAAAATACCAAACAAACAAAACATACATACATAAACAAACAAAACAAATACTAGAACAAACAAACAAACAACACATTCTAACAAATCTTTTTTGTGCATATCCTGTTTAACAATACTTACTGCAGCTGCCAGTAAAGGAGTATATCCAGTTTTATCCGCCACATCAACATGAACATCACTAGCTTGCAACAGCTCATTGACTGTAAAACAATCTCCTGCCGTAGCAGACCTTAATAGATCCTCAGACTGAACCTCTAGCGGCCCCTTTGTCCCTCGATTTCCTCTTATCCCATCAATGATATCACAATATGGGAATTCACTTGGAATACTATTCTTGAAAAACTGGTAGTTCAGGTTTTCATCCATAATTGGTGTATTACGAACACTCTCCCAGGCTGAGTTTGCTCGACGAATTTTGCCAGAAATGTTTTGACCAGCATTGACATTGTATTCTGTGAAATGTTGGAACAAGAAGGCACTTTCCATGACGGAGCAAAGTTTAATAAGTTTTTCTTCAAGCCATATTCCAACATCTTCTCTTTTATCACTGTAAGTCATAATTCCGGGTCCATCCCGTAGATCATTTTTGTACAGACCCTGAAAATAATATTTATAACAGAGCATTATTATGAAGATTATTATCAATAATATGACTACCATAATAATAATAATAATAATAATAATAACAACAACAACAACAACAACAACAATAATAATAATAATAATAATAATAATAATAATAATAATAATAATGTATACATTTATAGCTCTAGGCGCATAACATAAAATAATCTATTGTTAGTTAGGTATTATTTACAAATTATATGCATAATTTCTTGAATAAATATATTTTGAGAATATATGTAGACAGCGATGGTGCAGATTTTCCTGTACGGCCCGACCTAACTCAGTCCATAAGTTTTTTATCATATGAACCACACTTTTTCAATTTAAAGGCCATTTTTTGGTGATGTTTTGAGTAGCGGTTTGTATGTGTTTGTATGGTAAGGTTTTGTTAAGAGCACGCGTCAGGCAAAATATGGGTCATATGATAATTCATATTAGGAGGGAGATAATTCCAAAGTCCAGGTGCAGAGAAAGAAATTTTTGATTGTCAGAAGGTGATCTGGAAAAGTGAGCGACAAACCATTTTCCTCAAAATTCTGTCGCTTGGTTATTTAAATTCCTTAAATTTATATAGGATCAATGGTTTATCCAATGATCAAACAGTGACTGGTGTAAGAGGCAAAATGCATGGAATGCAGTAGGCAGTACCAAACCACAGATTTTAACCCACAAAAGATACGATCCCTTCACCTCCCCCCCCCCTTCCCCCCACATGGTCTCCTATCCACATTAGTCATTGAGTTACGTACTTACCTGAAATGTGTTTCCACTTGCAAAAGTAAAGCATCCAAAGCCCTCTTTTCTGTCCATGGAAAACTGACCAGTAAACATAGTTTTATCAGGCCATACATAAGTTCCTTTGCCATGCTTTCTATCATTGTGAAACTCGCCTTTATAGCTCTACATAAGAAGCATAATAACAATTAATAAGCATCATATATACACCTTACTGCATGTCATGTCAAAAAGGACATTAGTAATTTAGTAACAAAGAATAAAAAAAGAGAAGAGTTCAGCTTGAGTGATATTCTATTGTCTTTTAATTATTCCTTAATTTATTTCCACTAAATTACAAAAGGACAATGTTCTTGCACATGGCTATAGGTGTATAACACTGTATATAAATTACTGGCTAAAGCAATTAAATCAGTAAGTACATGAATGAAAAAATAAAAATAAATAAATGACTGTTCTTCTCTAAGCAGGGAGAACATGAACTGATAAATTCCATCAATTTTTAGATGAGAAATGTGGAGGACTAAATAACAAATAACAGGTTGCTATATGAAGAAGCACATTTGCAGCCATGAATATGGATTGTGAATGTATCTGAGTCCAGACTTTTGTACTCTTTGTGAACAACATAATGGGATCTTTTATGTCCACCTAAAGCAGGTGTTACATCCAGCTTTTTTCTTAAGAAGAGTAAGTAAGTAAGCAAGTAAGTAAGTACTAAGTAGACTCTAGACTTGCTTGGGACAAGTCTCGCTTGTTGAATTTTCAGTTGATTGGGGTTCCTGTGTTTTCCAAAAATCATATTAGCCAAGAGCTTTCCGAAGGGAACTCGTCTTTCTCTTTCCTTTCTTGTGATTCGATACGATTTTCAGAAAACAAAGAACCCCAATCAACTGAAAATTCAACGAACGAGACTTAATGGGGCAAGTCTAGGAAGACTCAGGCCCTGGCACTCACTACCACTGCTGTTAATAAATAGACATTTTTAGCATGCTGATTTGTGCAGAGGGAGTAAGCCCAGAGAAAAATCCTTGTAGTATAGAGAGAAGAACAAATAATACATTTATTTATTTATTTTAACAGCTTTATGGAAAATATTGACAACATAAATCAATATATAGTAATACCAGAACATAAAGAGAGAACAAAATGGTCAGAAGTGTGACATGCAAAGTCCCATGCAACGTCCCATGCAACTGGCACAACCCACAAACCAATTTTTATAAAAAAATAATATTTATAAAAACAAATAACAGCTAAAAGGATGATCAAATCTTAATGTAATATATTGATGCCAATGGCAGCCACAAACTAAACTCACATACAAACTAAACTCACATATAATCCATGCCGAGCTGGGACTTAAACCTGGACCCTGGCACAGATGCATGAACCACTTTAATACCACTTTAATGGCTTTTTTAAGGAATATAAAATAGTGCACGCTGGGGTTGTGTAGAGCAAGAGAAGTTTTGAAATTTATGTACCTTATCTGTATTTGTATCTGTATTATAGTATATCTCAAATATTTTATAATAATTAAGTTCCAGTGCCAATCATTCAAATCATATATCATCAAGAGCTTGTAGTAAATATAATAACTTATATTCTAAGACCTTTTAAAAAAGAAAAACAAGCCTTCGCATGGCTAATTTTCCAGTATTGTGTTATTCAATAAGGAGACAAAATGTAATTTCAATAACAGCAAGGTGCTAAGATTACTTTAAATTCCAGCTTTTAAATTTTAAATAAGTAAATTAAATAATTAATAACTTTATATCTCTCAATTTTCATAAGCACGAAATCACAAAATAAATTTGGTACAAAAATATTATATAAGTTAATTATTTCGCGTAAAGCTTGATTTATTCAAAATTTGAGTTGACATTTCACAAAGATTTTGTACATTCGAGCAAACTATAGATACCCAATTTTACATATCGCCTCTCCTAAAGATAAAGTATTAATTGAAATAAAGCTGCAGGTATATTTAGGCATTACTAACCTCTCCATCAGGGAAGGTAAGTTTACCAAAGCCCTCTCTCAAATCTCCTTTAAATTCACCATCGTAAAAAGATCCATCGGGCCAATACTGCTTGCCTTTGCCATGTCTTTTGTTGTTGGTGTACTCTCCGTCATAACAGGCCCCATTGGGCCACTTAAAGATTCCTTTGCCAGATTTCTTATAACCATCAAGTTCTCCATGATAAACAGCACCGCTCCTGTACTCCCTTCTAAATTGACTCGAGTTGAGTTTCAGAAGATGATGGGTTGAGTGCTGAGCTTGGCTTCGATGGCTTCGGCTCTGTGTTGGCGCCTTCGACGGAACAATATATGACAGCATTTGGTTTTAATACTTATAGTCGGCCATTTTGCTTGACTCTTTCGGCTTTGGAGGTTGTTAAATATGACTAGGGTAAGTTAAGCAGTTACTTTAATGGCTCAGACTACATAGTGTTGAGAATATTTACAAAACGCCATCCCAAACACTTGGAGCCGATGTTCATTTGCTTGCATGACTGTATTACTGGTTACCAGGCCAACAATGTTACGCTTCACTGAGCACAGACAACCTAAACGATACCGCAAATTAAAGTCGATATTTTTATCAATTTTTCTTATTTACTGATTTCTTCTTATCTATGCTATTTTACGTCAATGTTCGACTTTATATTGTATTAAGTAGGAGGCAGAACGGAACGGTTGAATTATAATTAAATTTAATACCGCCTCATAAATGGAAACCTGCATGCATCCTGTTTTAATTAAATGTCTTTAAATCTAAATTACTTTTTGAAAATGTTTACATGTTTTGCAAATATTTTTAAAAATGTTGTTCAAATAATTGGATACCGGTTTGTAATTTTTTTTTCTAAACTAAAAACCAACACATTTTTTTTTTAAAATTATTAAAAAACTAGGAACCAAGCAGCTAGTGTTTGCATTTCAGAAATGACCAAGTTATAGCTACAACTCCAATATGGAAAAGTTTAAGAAATTACAAGACTGCATAGCCATAGATTAATGAGTTGAGAAAAAAATTGCATCAACTAGAATTGTTTTAGAGGTGTAGTGTGGTAGAATTGTTTTAAAGATATTACCCATGATGCTTCCTGGACTTTCAAATTCCTCTTACTAATTTCCATTTCACTTTTAGAAATAAGCTTGGTGGGGGAATAGCGCAGCGCCGGAATGCTAAAAATAGCTAGCTCCAAGACTCGGACAAACATAATTGTGTTCAGTTTTTCTGTGTTGAGCAATATATGTACTGATCTTATCATTTCCTGCTGAAATTAGAATAACAACGTGATTAAACAAAGATTTGCTTCGATCGACATTGAAAATAGTCTGCTGAAAGTTAAATTATAGTTCGTTTGTCCGAGTTAGACCTTAATTGTCTCCATTTTTGTGACATCATTCATGTGCTGCGCTATTGAAGGAAGGAAGGGAATAGCCTGCGTAGCGGCTCTCTAGGGGACTGGGGGAGAGAGAAAGGGAGAGCTCTCCCTTCCTTCTTCTTCCCCAATCCCCTCTCCTCTCCCCAATCCCAAAAGAGCCGCTACGCAGGCTAGAAGGGAAGAAAGTACATTATAGCAATTTTTAATGTTGGTCTTCATTTAGTGGTAGGTTCAAGTGTTTCTTGCTTTTCAGTCCCCTCACCCTGCACTACTCCCATTAGTGCCGCAACACAGGTTTAGATGTTTCCACTTGCAGTTAAAGTAGTAAAAATACACACCCATCATTTCCGTCCATATTTTGGTCCACCGGTTTTACCAGGCCAAATATATGTGTAGACTGCGAACAGTCCCTTCTTTTCTCTCCAGATTCCGAGGAAAACAAGAAAAAAATGAGGATTTTAATAAATCACAAACGAGCAGGTTTGGGGACGAAAGGGGGGAGGAGCGATGGGAGAAGAAAAGTAACTTGCCCCCAATCCCCACTCGCTCGTTTTATTAAAGTTAAAATTTTCTGAATCCGGAGGGAAAAGTATAGTAGTGACTGCTCAGTCTAATATATGTGTGCATGTTTAATCCTTCACTTTACTGTCAAAGTCTCCCTCTTCAACATATAAGCTACTCCCATAGTTAACACGAACAGCTATGCAACAGGTCTGAAAATTTGTACACACGCAGGTCTTCCGACATAACATACACTGAATAGATAGCCAAACTGACGTATAAACTGCACAAGAAGAGGTCCTTAGGGACAGGGTCTTTCACAATAAACAACTGGCTAACAACTCGACAATATTGCAAAAATACCAATAACAGGTTCCTATTTAAATCTGTACTTTCCCATTTAAATCTGTACTTATGCAAATTGTGTTGATGTGTGCTAAACACACAGATCAACCAATCAGAGTATATTATTTCTGAAGTGACCTTCTCTGATTGGTTGATCTGTGTGTTTAGCACACATCAACACAATTTGCATAAGTACAGATTTAAATGGGAAAGTACAGATTTAAATGGGAACCTGTTCAATATATTAGTAGATTGGTAGGCTGGTCCATTATGATAGATTATGTCCATAAAAATCTCCACTCACAAGTAGTATGTTAGTTTGTTTGTGTACAGGAATTAGTTAAGCCTTTTTTCATGCAGAGATTTAGCAATGTTCAAGATCAGCTGAAGGTATGATAATTTTCAGTTGGTATCAAAAAATATTTAACTAAAAATAAATGCAAACAATTATTGCAAAATAAATTGAAATGAAAATATTTTCTCTTTGCAGTATTTGCTAGCATTTTACTTGCCTTTTACCCAGGTCAACAAAATCTTGGCAATGACAGTACAGTAAATGATACAGACATGTCTAGCTATCCAGGCTAAGTTGGTCATCAGAAAGAATAATAACTTTTTCAAATGAATGAAAGTAGATGATAGTTAATTGGTCAGCAGTTGTACACGCTGGCTTATAATTTAGAAAAATTAATTCTAAATTGAGACTAAGACTTCTGAGAATGAGTCCAAGACCAATACTCCAGTTTCGAGATCTCTTTTACTCAGTGTTAGCCTCAATTGTGTGTAAAATATGCAGAAATTTAGATAAAACTTGTGACATTTCGATATATTTTTATTGTCTTCTATGCTCACAAATCTCTTTCATTTGCACGGACTGTTACTGAACAAAAGAATATATTACATGGTTTTGAGGCTAACACTGAGTAAAATAGATCTCGAAACTGGAGTATTAGATGATTGAGTATACTTTTTTATCCCACATCCCATAAAAAACCAGGTGCTTGTGTCAACTTCGCTTACATGATTTTGACCACTATCATCAACTATCACGCTTTTCCATTCACTGTTTGACTAAGTACGACGGCGTACATGATAGTTGATGATAGTAACAGCGTGACGCGCCTTACCGTGGCCACCCAATTAAAGTTTTGTACAAGTTAACCTATCAGAAAGCGAGAATTTGACCATCATATAAAAGACACGCAGAGTGACGATAAACGACGATAAGTGACGATAAACACTTTGAAATGTTCAAATCGAAGACAAGAGTGAAGTGCAAAATTGGCTGAAAAACCTCCCAGGATGTTTAAATTTGAAAAAGTGTAGCAAACAATTTGAAAAGAGAAATTTTTGAATGCTAAACTAACTTGTACAAAACTTTAATTGGGTGGCCACGGTAAGGTGCGTCATGGTTAAGCGCCTTCAACTATCATCAACTCTCATAGCCATTTGACCACTACTTCAGTCTTGGTTATTATTCACCGATATTCACTACACCAGTGAATAAGTGTTAAATAATTAATTAACTATGTATAATCTACATTTGCAATATTTAAAATGTCAGTCTGTTTCTGCTTGTCATTCAGCTTTGAGCTAACAAAATGATTTCTGAGATTTTCAAGACTTTTCTTGTTAATGTGGTTGTCATCTCTTTCTTTCCTCAGCTCTTCTTTCAGTCTAAAAATCTCTTTTCTTAGCCGGGTTTCTTCAAATTTACATTGCTGTCTTGCGACAAATTCACAGTGCTCTATAGCTTGAACTTTTTCGTTTTCCTTCTCATCAAGTTTAGTCATTAATTGAGAGGATTTAAGTTGCTCTAAGTCTAACTTCGCCTTTGTATCGTTCAGACCTTTCTGGATAACACTTCTTTCAAAATTCAAATCTACCACTTCACTCCTTGTAGTTTTCAAAGAAAGGTGGTACGCCTTCAAGTCTTCCTTGTACGATTTGCAAGATATTTTTGAACGAGTGTATCTTTTCTTTAATTCACTAAACTTTTCTTTCAATATATCATGCGAATTTCTCGCTTTCCATTCTCTTTCTTTGCTTATTTGAAGTTCACTTTGCAGTGAATCAACCATGCCAGATAAATACACGTTTTGAATTTTCAGTTTTTGGAACGTTTTCCGAAGTACTTTTATTTCATCATCCGTCCAGATACAGTCTCCAATAGCTTTACTTCCAGCTTTAGGTGTAGTGTTTTCTGTTGTAGACTCAGTTGCCTCTTCTTGGACGACAACGCCGCCATCTTGGCCTTCAAGTGTAGGTGCAATAGTATTGAGCTCTTTTTCTTTCACAAGTTCCAAATATACGTTATTGTAGCTTTCGCATACTTTATATTTATCGGGATTTGTTTCTGTCAGATTGTCTTCTTTTTGTAGGAGCTCATTCACAGTTTTAAACTCGAATTTCGGAGGAAAGATTTTTGACACCCAGTGATCCGCCATTTTGCCAAGCCACAGGGAGCCCGACTATCACTTACCCACAGGAACCCCAATTGGGAGGAGGGGGTGGGGGTAGTGTGGATGAAAAATCAGACACCTGGACCGCTACATTTATGTCCAAATTAATGTTTCGTTGAAGAGATCGTTCAACTGAGTATAAACAAGAAGTCAAACTGATGCTGAAAATAGCTGAGTATCGACTATTAATTAAGAAGGCGTTTCTGACACCTAGAAGATGTTAATTTACAATCAGAGATAAGTACACATTAATTTAAACATAAATGTATATAGCGTGGTAGTGCCCTTGACGTCACACGAACAATAGGCCCTTTATTGCAGCTTGAGGTCACGTGACCCCACCTACCTCAAATCCATCAGCTGTGCCAAAATGATGTTCAGAAATGGAAAGAAAACTCACAATTTCAGCTCTTGATTTTTAAAAATACATAAAAAATAGCGAGGAACATCAAATGGAATATTTTCTAAGGTTTTTTATGACTGGAGAGCAAGGCTACCAAAGTACAAAAGGGCCACCGTTTTGGTTGAACCCTCCGAATTTTTTTAGGCGTGAACATTCGGCTTTGTCCACTTGACATACCTCTGTTAGCGCGCCCTTACAGTGCAACTACTTCAACCGAGGCCACTTAGATAAATTGATCATTAACCAATCATATTTCAGCTTTTAGCTCAAGATTCTTATGAGCGTGAGAATACTATAATTTGATTGGCTAATTAGTCCAGTCAATCTACGAAAATATTGACCTCAACCTGCCACTATAAATTGCAACAGAAGGTTTCTCAACGGTTTTCGACTAAGAATTATATGCCTTACAACATATAAAAAGTCCCAAAAAGTCCCAAGAGGGGAAGACGGCAAAAACGAGTTTTTTTGTGACTACTTTGACGGCAATTTGAGCACAACATGGAAACGAGGCTGTAACCAAAAGACGAAACTTTAAAGTCAATAAAAAGCCAATTAAACCGAACATTTTAAATTAAAATCAATCTAATTTCTAGCAAATATCATTTGTTAAAGTTCTTATGCATTTTTCAAAACTTTTAGAAGAACGTTTTAGACAATATCATATTTACTAGATTGAAGTATGATCACTACAGAATATGACATTTTAATTTACGTTTAGTCATTATTACCGTTTCTTGCTTTATTATAGTATAAATTATTTTCATTCAATTGTATTTGGAAGTATATTGTAGCGAATAAATGAATAGATACATAGACAGAGAAATAAATAATAAATAAATGAATAAAATAGATTATGCATAACTGCCATGTCTAAAGGCCCGTTTACACTAACAATTTTGTCGCGCGACAAGAGCAGCGATTTCAATGGCGATTTTATCGCAGATTTGTCAACGGTACTTTGAACATGCTCGAAATTTAGTGCAACTTGCTGCAATTTTCTGTCTCCTAAATTGATCGAGCGTATTCGTAATTGCAGCGACAAAGCTGCGATAAAACCGCCATTGAAATCGCCGCTCTTGTCGCGCGACAAAATTGCTAGTGTAAACGGGCATTAAGAGCTAGCGTATAAAGGCCCGTTTATACTAGCAATTTTGTCGCGCGACAAGAGCTGCGATTTCAACGGCGATTTTATCGCCGCTTTGTAGCCGCAATTTCGAATACGCTCGAATTTAGGAGACAGAAAGTCGCAGCAAATTAAGTACTTATTGACTGAGTGGGAGGGCCGTACGGGAAAATATTTGGCTCGCGGTCATGACGTACGGAACGAGCGCAGCGAGGTCCGTACAAATGACCAAGAGCCAAATATTTTCCCGTACGGCCCGACCTAACTCAGTCAATAAGTTTTTTATCATATGACCCGTATTTTGCCCAGCGCGCGCCATTTTTGTTGTGATGTTTCGAGTAGCTGGTCCGTACGTGTTTGTACGGACCAGGTGAAAAAAGCTTTACGTAGATAGTTGTGTATAATTGTTTTCTAGTCTGTGTGGTGAAGATAACTGCATTGTTATTGTATAAAAATTTCCCTAGTGTCTGGTTTTTACGGTTAGCTACTCTGACTGATTACAGCTCTGGATAATCAAAGCATATCAAAATGAACGAAAATATAGAAATCAACAAATCAAAATAAGTAATAAAAAATAAACAGCACTTCTATCTTGACAAAGAGTTTTCGGCTTGCACTATAAGTCCTATAACGAGATACAAAGATACAAAGATACAAAACGTCAAACAGAACTTCAAAACATTGCAAATGCCTGAATGCCGTGACATTGACATAGATCGTATTTCAGCTTTGAAATCTGATATGCTTGTATCTTTGTATCTTTGTATCTCGTTATAGTGCTAGCCTTAGAGCGGATTTCGTATGACTGTGCAACGTACGGTACCGTGCCGTGACCGTGTCGTAATTTATATAAAAAGATTCGAAGTTTTTGCCGTGACCGTGCCGTGTTCGTGCCGTAGTTTCTATAAAAAAAAACATTCGAAATCACTGCCGTAACCAACCTGTAGTGTTTTGATAGGCACAGGAAAAACTCTCTAAATTTCATTTGTACTGTACCGCGTGCTGTGACCGTGCTGTTTGCACAGTCATACGAAATCCGCTCTACTAGGCTTTTAATCACTATTACTGAATACTGATGTTTTTATATCATCGAGTTCATCATGTAGTGTGTGCAGTTTACGAAGATGTATTAACATATTTATAAGGTGAGTATAAAAATCATGCTTTGACCAAATCGTATTGCATTGCATATATGTTTTTTTATGCATAAGATACGATAAATAAAAAACATGGTCTGATCAGACAAGAACATGTGTTATCTGTAATAATCACAAGAGGGTCCTGAAGGGGTAAAGGGGAGCTGGGATTGGCCTTATTTTTGACTGGGAAAATGGGATTGGATGCACTGGGACAGGGATTTACAAATAAAAGAACAATAGAAACTGGGAATGGGATTGAAAACTTGAGCAAAACTGATGGGATTATGTGATTTTTGACTGGGATTAGGTCCAAATATAAACTGGGAAATGGGATTCGGACCCCCCACACCATCCCCATGAAGTCTAAAATATTCTCTTCATCCACGCATTTCTCGGATGCGATACAAAATCGCGCATAAGGTACCTTATTAAAAAAGTTTGTGGGATCTCAATACCTCCAAGAGCAAGCCAAAGTGTTCAACAAAAGTAATGCCTCTGCGGAGGTTATCGTTAAAGCTGGAGAAAACGCTCTAATCGCAATCCTTAATGGCCGACCTAGAGAAGATATAGACAGACTGCAATACAGAAAATAATACGAGAAGCTGACAAGCAAAAAGGTCCATGTCCAGCCTCAAAGTCTAAGTCGCTCCTCAGAAGCGTTGCGCTACAACAGCATGAGGGTCTGTCTGCAGATACGGCAGTGGAAAGGCAACGACAGCGACCTTGACATCTATTATTGGGGACGAAAGAGAACAGGAGACCTGCATGATAGTACCCTTGATGACGGACCTTCCTCCTGCACCAGAATCTCTTCTTTCGATCGATTGTTGGATGCAACTGCCAATCAGATTGCAGTTGCCGTAGATGTACCTGCAGAAAGCACAATCTGGATTGTTCTCCTGCTTGTGGTCAATGCAAAGGGGTGAGCTGTACTAATTCTCCCAAACTTGACGAAGAGCCTGACAGTAATGATATTTAACTTATTTTGTAGAAGAATTTATGTTATTTGTTTTACTAAAATGTGAGACGCGACATTTAATCAGCTAGCAATTAATATATATAGTTGAAAAATGTAAATTGTACACCGTAAAAGATTAGAGAACTTATTTTCTGACGTTTCGGAATTTATTCGTCAGAATGAATTAATGAAATGTGTTAATGTACATAAAGCTCGGTATACAAATAATCAATAGCATGATATCTTATTATGATAACAAAACTCGTGATAAAAACCTACGAAAGAATGTATTGTACTTTAGGGATACACATTATTCTTCATTACAATAATAATAAGGCTTGTGTTGCACTTATTCAAATCTGTTCTGAGCAATTGAGCTATGAATAAAAACATAATTACAAAGAGAAAGCTGATCATTGTTTATTTGAACGATTTATTCAACAATTATACACACTTCCGGTTATAGACCATATCATTAATATTTTAATATAATACCAACAGCAAAAAAATGATAAAATTTGAAATAAAAAGCAATAAAAGATTGCTTAGAAAATTTATCAGGCTGTTTGGAAATATAATTTAACCTTTTTTGGTTTTTACTTTATAATTGCAATTTTATAATGCTCCAAAAAAGACCGGTTTTTAGCACCTTCCCCCACTCGAATCTTATGGGACATTTTTTTGGTAGTCACTGGGATCCTTACGGACATATTTATGAAAAAACATCTTCTGTTGCAATTAGTGGCAGGTCATTTCGTAGAATGACTGGACTAAATGCTATTAACAGTTCTATCTCTGTCTGGTTTTACTGTTTTCTGATTGGCCAGTTTTATTCAAGTGGCCTCGGTTGAAGCACAGGTAGCCCAAGCTATGCATTTGTATGTTTTTTAGCAGTATAACGAAATATATAAAATGAAATAAAAATAAATATCTTTACATGTGGGTTGTGTTTTTCTTTAAATTTCTGTGAAGTTTCAGGCTATTTCCTTCAATATTGAGTGATTTATGGCTGAAACTTCACAACCCACAGATAGAGATGTTTATATTTATTGCATTTTATATTTATATTTCATTATATTGCTAAAAAACATACAAATGTGGTTGAAGTAGTTGCACTGTAACTCAGATTTGGTTTTAGTGCAAACGCAATTGATGATATTTAAGTGTTCATTTTTGAATACACACAAAATTTGCAAACAGGCCCTGAGGGTTACACGGTCTATCGCGGTTTTTATGAACTTGACACTCCGCAGATTAGTGAATAGTTTTGACCCTAATGTCAGTGCGATCGTCGATCCGAAGCGACCTGGAACTCTTGACCTGTAGTCTGCAAACACGTATCCAAGGTGTACCTAAATTGATAAACTTTGCTTAAAGTAAGTTATAATTTCCCCATGCTCTTTTAATCAGTTTCGAGTAATTATTAGACAACGTACCTGTTTCTTCAATATAATGCAGATGTATTTTCGCAGTGACTCAAAAACAAAATTGTTGCGCCAAGCAAACTTCTTAGTCTCCATCGACTTTTAAATTGACAAGATACAGGGTATTTTGATACTATGATACAATGGCACTGAAAAGTCGAAAACTTCATACAGATATAGATATATGTTTTTGCCGTATGCCGACATTAGCCCAGACATTGTAAAAGACATTTTAGTTTTAAAAAGCTATGCAATAATCCCGGAATATTTAATTATCCACTTAGTTATACGGGACACAATTAATAAAAAAAAACACAATCACAATTAAACGACATATGGAAATTTACGACCTTATGGAAAAGTTGAGTTCAAAAGTATTTTTGCAAACAAGATATCATATTAAGAACAAGCATTTTTGGTAATTTAATTTATGCATTGGAATATTGATACAAGAGACGAGCTAGTCACGGTATCTGTTATTTTTGAGATTACGAGTACATAGTATCATGGCTATCAGCCAAATTAACAAACTGAGCAGAGCATGCAAAAGGCAAACTATAAAACTACGACATAACATATTGGTTTTGATATTTGTGTGGTATAATTCATCATTCATATACTATTTCAGACATCTTTGTCGCGTCACTGACGATCAGTCAAGGATCACATTTTTAATTTATCAAATTTAATGTGTAAAGCGCTCAAGCTTGTCAACTAGCCCTCTCCCCAGGCTTATCTCTGTAGTAGTCTGCGAATGAAGATACAAAAAATGAACACATGAAGGACCCATGAAGGGGAGCAGAGGGAGATGGGAGGAGCTGGGATGGGAGGCGCAGGGTTTAAAAAAGGTTGTTTAATACCTAAAGAATAGCTTTTCCTTTTATAATGATATAATGTTCAAGTGAGTTCAAAATAATCAACCCGAATGTTTAAAAGGATACCAAAAGGTTGAGGTCAACACATCTTCAAAACTGGCACAATCGCGCTTTCCGATTGGAATAGTGTTTTTTTAATATCTACGACGTCAAATATCATCACTCCCTTTTTTACTCCGACGAAGGGCTAAAGCTCGAAACGTCAGTAAAGTTAATTCAACATTTTTTACGGTGTTACAAATTTCATTCTATTACCTATCGTTAATTATATCATGCAAACACCGACGCAGCCTATACTAGTTTATTCACTCGTTTCCATTTACCCTACACATTGAATAATCTGGCTGTTTTGCTGATTATCATTGGTATCGTTGCTGTTGCTCGTTTTCCTAGCGATTTTGTCTTATGGTTCACAGGTTGTTATAAAAGCTGTAATGGAGTCCACTGTTACCAAAACTGAGCACAGCTTCGAAAAGGAGCGTCCAACTAGATCATACATGGACGACCCAAATATCAACTGGAGAAACGAAAAACCTAACTACCAGCAGATTGATACGATGTATTTTGAGGGAAGAACCAAGCAGCATCCACCCGGCTCATTGGAAAAAACCCTAGAGAACATAGTGAAGACTTGGGAAATGGAAGCTACCCATAAGCCCAATTATAAGGTTGATAGATAATGATAAGATTTCATAACTATGATGAAAATGATGATGATGATGATGATGTTGTTGTTGATGATGATGATGATGATGATGATGTTGTTGATGATTATGATGATTATGTTGTTGATGATGATGATGATGATGATTGATCGATGATCGTATCAAAGATATGCCTATTGTTCTGTTGAAATCTCAACCTGTTAAAAAAGAAAAAATCTCGTGCGCTAATCAAAGTCTTTTGTTACTTCTCACCTACCATACCATATATGATAATGGCATTGTTTTCAAGATTGCATACGGTATTATATTAATTTCTGATACGTGATGATGATGATGATTATGATGATGATGATGATGATGATGATGATGGTTGTATGGGCGTGGTGGTCACGCGTCCTGCTTACCGCTGTGGTCCAGTTTCGATTCCTGGCTTATGCACTGCGATTAGTAGACCTTAGTACTGAAACATAGCCTCCTATGCAGCCGCTCCTTTCGTCACGCAATAACGACACAAAGGAGCGGCTGCATAGGAGGTTATATACTGAACAGTGATCGTTGAGTTTGTTTGATGTGTTTTGAATGCATTGGGAATTTGTGATTTTTGGTACATCGATGATGATGATGGCGGTAATGACAATACGATCATCATCATACACACATTAATGTCGGAGTTGTTTGTTCTTTATATTATTTTATAAAATAATTGAGATAGTACGCGCGCTCTGATTTTTCAAAAACCGTGTTGGATGAGGCTATCTAAACATGCGCGCGCGTATTGATGGCGCGCGTATTGAGAATTGCCATTCTTATCAGCAATTAAAATGCCGATTTAGCCTCAAAAAATATTTTATATTTTGCCTAACGGCTCGTGCTTTTCCTATACGCTCTCTCGTGTTCTCCCAACATCACACGTGTTTAGATCAAGCTATATAACACGGAAAATCGTCTTCTATTTCTAAAATATGAAATGATAATGATGATGGCGCGGTAATGATAATACGATCATCTTCATTCAACCATTAATGTACTGGCATATATTAACCAACAGGACTGGGGATCTATTGATCCGGAGTTATTTGTTCTCATCATCAACCACGATTCCAAATTTGATGGTGAAACACTTTCAAAGTTTGGCTCGTACAACTTGCTTCTACAAAACAACCCTCTGTATGACCCTAATGGACAGGAAACGTATGAATCATCCCATAAACTCTTCAGGGGTGCATTCAAGGAGGGATTTGCATGGGAAGTACTTGAGGTCTTTACTGGTGAGTGTAACTAATCAATATAGTCTATTTGCATGATAGTGTACATTCTACCAGTACCAGAATTTACATTTTATTCACATTTGCATTATATATACTACTAGTAGCCTCCTCTGTAGGCATCTCTTAGTCAGAAGAAATGAAGAAAAGACATGACGCGGGCTTCCTGTGGCATATGGCAAAAAATGACTGAAGGGGGAGGGAGGCTCGTCACCTCTTCGAATTTTCAACACAGGAACCCCAAATTTACGAAACTTACTCTCGGACTCAGGAGTTGCCTGCGGAGGAGGCTATACTACCAGCATACCAGAGTACAATTAATGCCTGCTACTTTCTTTTTTAAACAATTAGTGTCAATTGTTCTAGTATTCTCAAGAAGGAATAAAATTCTGAATAACAAGTTGGTAAAACATTCTCAGTACTGGTAGTAAAATGACGTCATCGTGCGAATAGCCCCATTGTTTTGTCTTGTCTCGTTCGAGGGTCTCTAGCTTGGTGTTTTCTTGTCTTACCCTATCTCTTCAATCCTCTCCGATCTTCTCTCACTCATTTCCTTCAAACTCGTTCCCAGGGCCCAAAAGCGAAGGGAGAGGGCCCTGGAAACGAGGTTGTCATTTCCTCCTCTCTTTCTTCTTTTCTGCGACCTTTCCTGCTCTCCAATCTCTATTTCAGTTCCACACCTATATACACCTAATTCAAAAAAGGTTGACAGGGCGAACGGTGATTGGTGATTGCCGATTGCACGACCGAAAGGAACTATGGGTAACATGAATTCCATGTTATTCGTTTCAAAATTACCCAAACAATGACTCCACCATTCAGCGAAACCTTCGAGACACCCATCTAAGGTCATCACTGAATGGTGTTTGGGTAATTTAGAATGGAATGAGAAGAAATTGATATTACCCACGGTCCCTTTCGGCCGTGCAATCGCCAATTACCAATCGCCAATCGCCGTTCGCCCCGTCAACCTTTTTTGAATTAGCTGTATACCGCTTTTAATACATAAGTTATCGATATTTTCAAGGTCCACCCCGCATTGTCTTTTCGTGGCGTCACTGGGGGCGCTGGACTGGATCCTACAGAGACCAATCTCCCTCGGGTGAATTGCTGACCATGTATGGTATTGGGGTAGCTGTGGTGAATGACCAACTGAAGCTGACGTCATTTGATGTGTATTACGATTCAAATCAAATTATAGCAAACCTTGAGGGGCGCCAGTATTCAAGGCAAAGCGGCATATCCATTTCAGAAGTAAACAACCAACCATCGATACAACGTTAATTTAAGCTAAAATGAATAAATAAACAACAAACTATTCATAAAGTAAACTGAACCAATGCACTCATCGATACAACGTTAATTTAAGCTAAAATGAATAAATAAACAACAAACTATTCATAAAGTAAACTGAACCAATGCAACCATCGATACAACGTTAATTTAAGCTAAAATGAATAAACAAACAACCAACTATTCATAAAGTAAACTGAACCAATGCACTCATCGATACAACGTTAATTTAAGCTAAAATGAATAAATAAACAACCAACTATTCATAAAGTAAACTGAACCAATGCAACCATCGATACAACGTTAATTTAAGCTAAAATGAATAAACAAACAACCAACTATTCATAAATTAAACTGAACCAATGCAACCATCGATACAACGTTAATTTAAGCTAAAATGAATAAACAAACAACCAACTATTCATAAAGTAAACTGAACCAATGCAACCATCGATACAACGTTAATTTAAGCTAAAATGAATAAACAAACAACCAACTATTCATAAAGTAAACTGAACCAATGCAACCATCGATACAACGTTAATTTAAGCTAAAATGAATAAACAAACAACCAACTATTCATAAATTAAACTGAACCAATGCAACCATCGATACAACGTTAATTTAAGCTAAAATGAATAAACAAACAACCAACTATTCATAAAGTAAACTGAACCAATGCAACCATCGATACAACGTTAATTTAAGCTAAAATGAATAAACAAACAACCAACTATTCATAAAGTAAACTGAACCAATGCAACCATCGATACAACGTTAATTTAAGCTAAAATGAATAAATAAACAACAAACTATTCATAAAGTAAACTGAACCAATGCACTCATCGATACAACGTTAATTTAAGCTAAAATGAATAAATAAACAACAAACTATTCATAAAGTAAACTGAACCAATGCAACCATCGATACAACGTTAATTTAAGCTAAAATGAATAAACAAACAACCAACTATTCATAAATTAAACTGAACCAATGCAACCATCGATACAACGTTAATTTAAGCTAAAATGAATAAACAAACAACCAACTATTCATAAAGTAAACTGAACCAATGCAACCATCGATACAACGTTAATTTAAGCTAAAATGAATAAACAAACAACCAACTATTCATAAAGTAAACTGAACCAATGCAACCATCGATACAACGTTAATTTAAGCTAAAATGAATAAACAAACAACCAACTATTCATAAATTAAACTGAACCAATGCACTCATCGATACAACGTTAATTTAAGCTAAAATGAATAAATAAACAACCAACTATTCATAAAGTAAACTGAACCAATGCAACCATCGATACAACGTTAATTTAAGCTAAAATGAATAAACAAACAACCAACTATTCATAAAGTAAACTGAACCAATGCACTCATCGATACAACGTTACATTACCAGAAATCGAAGACATGTGACGTCACCGCATGCTAAAGTTAGATTTGTGGCATTTAAAAATGGCCGCTCAGAATTACTGATAAATGTATGGGCTCAGAAAGAAAATGTCTAATATATTTGCTAAATATCATTGTACTATCGATGCCGCCTCCTAACTTTTAACTCAAGTATAAGTTCTATTCATTTATGCAAGTTACGTTTGATTTAGTTTTCTCAATATGCAGCACGAAGGAATAACATTATCGAGAAATAATTGCTTTACTTTAGTCTGTATTTCAGCGAAAAATGTGTAATTTACCTTGTGTTCAGCATCGCCTGCCATCGATAGTTTACATGGACCCATCCTTGCCGCCTTCTTAAAATGCTCCTGAGATTACGGGCTTTTCAATGCTGTTTTAGAAGTCTTTCCAAGTAATACACCAATGACGCAGATTAACGGTAAATAGTGATGATTTTTTAGTTTTAAAAATTTCAATTTTACACCAAAATATCATAAAAAATGACCGATAAATCCTGCAAAGAAGCTTGTTTCGATCGTCGAGTCGATTGCAATGTTTACAGCTTAGTAGCCTGGTGATTTTACGTGTTATACCGCTGTTTAAAGAATCCGAAGGCTTCTTAAGCGGGAAATTCAAAATTCAAAGTTCATAGCATGGGCTTCCTGTGTCCTTTTGAAATTTTCTAAGTGACCTAATTCGTTCGAATTATTCTATGCCGAGCGTAAGCGAGCGCTTCAATTTTAAATATCTCAACTGCACCAGAAGCGCTTGGTACTTCTAAACAAACTTATAGTAGTTTGGTTTTGATAAATTGATTTATTTCGATAGAAATTCGAGGATAATTCTGGACTGCCAGTAGACCGCTGGTCATAATATCGCGGACGTAAAATGTCTTAGATTTCTGGTAATGAATTTAAGCTAAAATGAATAAATAAACAACCAACTATTCATAAAGTAAACTGAACCAATGCAACCATCGATACAACGTTAATTTAAGCTAAAATGAATAAACAAACAACCAACTATTCATAAAGTAAACTGAACCAATGCAACCATCGATACAACGTTAATTTAAGCTAAAATGAATAAACAAACAACCAACTATTCATAAAGTAAACTGAACCAATGCAACCATCGATACAACGTTAATATGAGTTAAGCTCAGCTAAAATATGTATACAACCAACCAACCATACAATGTTAATAGGTGTTTTAAGCTAAAATAAACAAACAAACAACCATCGATACAATTTAAGCTAAATTCATGTTCAAAATCGTTGAGACATTTGTACTATAGTTTTTTATTAGACAATTGTAGCGACAATTCCATAAAACTTCATTCCTTGCCCCTGTGTCCTGTGTTGCCAATTTAAAGGGGTGAGGAGAGCGAAAAGGGGAGGGAAAGAGGGGCTCCCCAATCCTCACACCTCACGCAGGATATATCTTACCCAGATGTGCAACCTCTTTCACAGGGCCCTCTCCCTTCGCTTTTGGGAGAGGGCCCTGTGAACGAGGTTGAGAGCCTGCGATCACCCAAGCCATCACGCACGCAAGCTAAGAGGCTCAGGATAAGAGATCGACCGGAGACCTCAACGTTAAGGAAAAAGAATGACCGAACAGTCCCTTTTACAGTTCCCGGCAAAATATTGAAAGGTAGCCGGGCCTTTGCATATCGAAGCGAGACGAACGTTGAGCTAGCTTGCTATGATAGAGACCTGTGAATAATTTTCTCTATCATTGCAAGAACAAGATTCGTCTCGCTTCGATACGAAGGCCCGGCTACCTTTCAAGATGGCGCAGGGAACTGTGAAAGGGAGTGTTGTACCAGGTACTCTATTGAGCCCCTCCCAGGGGGGGGGGGGACTGGGGGGGTTTACATGGTCCCATGATCCTTTGATCTATTTGCATTTTCTCCCTTGTTCCCCATAAGTAAAATAACTGTGTTCCTAAAATGTTTAACTTATGTAAATCCCATGATCCCAATAACTATTGTTTTATCATATTTTGTTCCCCTGTTCCCTGGAAATAATTTGGCAGTATCCCTAAAATAAATGCCCTTGTTTCATAAAACCCCTGGGAGGTGCTCTTTCTTCGTGTCGCAGAAATATCCGAAGCGTCCAAATGTATAGCTTGCGTTACAGACCCTTGTAAGTGCTCGAAACGTCTCCCGCCAACAAGCGCTTGTTGGCGGGAGACGTTTCGAGCGCTTACAAGGGTCTGTAACGCAGGCTACCAAATGTATGAATTACGAAAAAAAACGCTCTATTACTGCGGCAACAATCGGCTGTCACACTTTCGTCTATGGTTTCTATTCAGCCAATAATAAAACCACTGATGGGCAGAAACCGAAATATCTTGAGAGTAATAAGATTACAGCATAAGCGTCGTCCACAAAACCACACAACATGTGAACCGCGCACTTGGAAGTATCAAAACCAAAACATGAGGGAAATAACTTCAGCCGAAAAAATGGCGTCAAAACCCTGGCAACCACATGAAAAGCAGGAAATGTACCCGGGAAATGTACATTGTAATTTTCTCAATTTCTCAATTTTCTCGTTCCTAGGCTAGGCCTCATGATATATGATATCCGGCAATGGAAAAGAGGCTGTTACATCCCCTAATATGGAGTCTCGAGTATCAAATTGCAAGCACTGAATAATTAAAGAATATCAGTTTGCAATACTTTCTTATTTCTGTATTTTGGTATCTTTTTATGGTCTTTTTGTTGGGAAATGATTTGTTCAGCCTTCGGCGTTCCCAGGACAAAGACAAATTGATGCTTTCATATATTTAGCATTCTGCAATACTCCAGTTTCGAGTTCTTCACTGGATTGGCACAGTCTTAGCCTCAATAGCGTGTGATATATTCTTTTGTATGTAATACAGTCCGTGGTAAGAAAGGGAATGCAAGCATCAACAAAGAATAGAAATACCTAGGGTGTTATTCTTCGTTTGCAACCACGTGATAATCGGGACATAATAAGCCAATTTCTGTCGATCTCAAATTTCACAAGCTCAATTCTTAGTCGTATTAAAAAATGAAATTTATATTATTTTAGAGCATTCAAAACTGAGTATGTTGACCGATTTTTGAATCTGTAGAGTATTTGGATGCAGAATTATTCGCGATCAAAGTTGAGCGATATTTGCTAAGAATGTATGGAGCGGCCATGCTGGAGGACATCGCATATCCTCCAAGATGGCGGACAAAACTTCAAAGGTCTAATATGGAGGGAAACTGAATCATTTTTAAAAGATTTCGTTAAAATATACTTGAATTATATGCTAAAAGTCTTTACGAACCAAATTTTTTCAAAATGCACAGATTATTCTTGATTTTTATCGCCCGATTCGGATACGTGACCGGCATTGCGTGACACAATTCTAACTTGAATATCTCGGGAACCAAAGACTTTTATAAACCCAAACTTTAGAAATGTCTTTTTAAAACAGTAAACTATAACATTTATAATGCATGTTTTAATATGAGATATAAAAAATATTTCGGTTTGGTGGTGACGTCACTTGCAAACGAAGAATTGCTGGCTTTGATTAATTAGCAAACAATTGAGGCTTACTTGTTCAGTTGCTTATTAATCAAAGAGCAGAAATAACGCCCTAGGTATTTCTATTAATTTCTATTCTATTCTATTCATTCATATCGCAAGATTAATTAAATAAGGATGGTCGGGGTTTTACTGTATTCATTGATAGCCGGAAACAGAACTGCATGACCAGGACACGAAATCAGACCATTTTCGTATTTTCTAAAATGATTTTATGAATAGAGAACATAGCATGGTTTTTGGGATGGGTTTTGCCGAATATTCAGATCCATGAAATTTTTACTAATCGTATTCAGTTTGCCTGCATGTTTGAAAATGAATACCATATATTACCATAGGGGAATTCCCTTCCACTATTACGGGGAATAACAGGATAAGTATCGAATACTGAACGTGCGTCACATCCCGGTAAAGTCCACCGGATACATTAACGTAACTACCGGGGTAATAAAAAACATAACTGTCCATGCCCCGTGCATTCATATCGCAAGATTAATTTTAAAATAGGGATGGCCGGGGTTTTACTGTAATCATTGATAGCCGTACCAAAAATACGGCATTTTTCGAAACGCAGTGATGCAACGCTTTTTCGAGTAAAAGTTAGGTTTTACTCAATATATTGAGTACATTTCACTCAATGGTACATCGATCTACATTTACGTTTTTTATGACGAGTTTAGTTTACTCGCTATATAGTGTCATGCTCCCCCCGGGTGTTTCCCCGTGGCGTCTAATAACTATATGCGGAAACCGGAACAGATCAAGATATGAAATCGGACCATTTTCGTATTGTTCTCAACAGATTGTATGGATCAATTAAGAACATAGCATGATTTTGGGAAGGGGTTTTGATAAACAAAAGCTGTATTTAGTTTTGCGCGGCCAAAACATGAGTGAAGAAATAGAAAACGCGCGCGCTTGCTGTATGCAGTTATCAACATGCAAACGCGCCTGCTGTATGCAGTTATAGAGCACGTGGGGTTATCAGAACACGAGAGAAGTGTTCGCGGAGTGCTTCTCAACACTTCTCGAGTGTTCTGACAATCTTATAAAATACAAATTGATCAACATGCAAACGCGCGTGCTGTGTTAGCCTGCGTAGCCTGCGTAGCCTGCGTAGCCTGCGTAGCCTGCGTAGCCTGCGTAGCCAGGCTCTAGGGGAGGGGGAGGGGAGGGGTGGCGGAAGGGAGAGGGACAGTCCCTCTCTCCCCTCCCCTCCCCTCTCTAAGAGCCGCTACGCAGGCTAGTGCTGTGTGCTCTCATAAAGCACGCGCCTCAACCAATCAAAATATGTGATTTCAAATAGTTATTTTATAATGCTGTTTAATAAATATAACGGCTGACTATTTACAATTCAGTGAAGGTATGATCAAACCTTGCAGTTTAATATTTGAAGTATACAATATATAAGATTAATTAATTCAGGGAGCATATTTATATCAGTAGTGCGTTTCAGGTCTCATAAGTCGATCGAACGAATTAAATTGAAAACCCATATAATCAAATCCATAAATAAGTTGGCGGAGCATCATATAATTTCATGCACTATTATACACTAGGTGTATAAAATAACATCGCTTACTCTACAGCATGAAGGCTTTCAAATTGCAGAACCGGTCTCAGATTTGTTTGCGTTTACACGCATGAAAGGGAGAGGTACGAACTCAGACCGCTCAAGCATGTTAAGGCCTGCATGGGTCAAAAGAAATTATGGATGAAATCGATTTTGCCATATCGTTGTTTTTATCTCAAATCTAACCATTCATAGCTGAATTCGTACAGGTCTCATGCTAATTTCCCCTAACCCGGCCCCGTTAGTGTGATTGAATTAAACGTATTTGGTATACAACCCGTGGTGTACGCCAACGAAAGCACATGTATCGAGGCACATGTCGAGGGCAGGGTAAACGAAATCAAAATATCGCATGATCAGTTTGTCTTTACTCTGTTGCTAGTTGTTTTTTTTTCATTGATTCGACTCATGGTGAGTTCGACGTCGAAACGTTTTGAATGAATCAAAACGATTATATATTATTCGTAGAAAAGTCGTTGTTTTCGGCAAATCATTGGATAAATATAGAAATTATATATAGTAGTCGGTAATAATGATTTCCATGAAACAACATCAATATATTAATGCATTACACCTCTTTCAATGAGGTATTTTCCGAGACAAAAGCCGGGAAGCATAATTATGGATAAATAGAAATTTAAACGTTTTTTTGTCCGAAAAGTGTGTATGTTTTTAGATATTTCTGAAAACGTGAACACAATTTTTAACTGAACACTTCGATAATCGATTATTTGTTTATATATATTTGTCTATAATAATATTGCTCTCTATCTTTGAATTACGACTGTGTGAGATAGCTGTTTAAAACTAGCTAACGCTATGACTTAGAAGACGAAGCAGCATCCCTTTCTTCTTCTTCTTCTTCTTCTTCTTCTTCTTCTTCTTCTTCTTCTTCTTCTTCTTCTTCTTTTGACGATGTTGCTGTTGCTGTTGCTGTCGTTGTCACTTTGTGTTTTCTTTGTGCTCTCTATCTTTGAATGACTGTGAAATAGCTGTTTAAAACTAGCTAACGCTATGACTTAGAAGACGAAGCAGCATCCCCTTCTTCTTCTTCTTTTGACGATGTTGCTGTCGCCGTCGACGTCGACGTTGTGACTTTGTGTTTCTTCTGATATCGCTTATTTTGAAACCAGTTTCTAATTTGAAGTTCTGTCATGTCTAATGCTTGTGCTAGAACAGTTCTCTCATCTCGACTTAAATATGAATTGTCAGAAAAATAGTTTTCCAGGTATTTTAACTGCATTTCTGTGAATTGGCTTTTTGCTCTCTTTTTCTTTGGCTCTTCGGGAGTGTCTGCTGTATCTTCGTGTTGTCGTTTACCTGAAAGATATCGAGGAGTGATTATTATTACATAATTATCCATTTATACAATGAGCAGCAGAAACGTCTACGAGTACCGGTAGCTACTCAAAATAACTGAATGAATACATGCTTGCGAATATATGAAAACTCATGTTTTATTATAGTATATTAACTGGGTGCATCGATTTACTCAGGAGTAACGGCAGTACTACTCAGACGTTTTTACAGTGAGTTACTCTAGATGCATCGATATTTACTCAGTTTCTATATATATAAATTCAAACTGAATATCAAAATAAAAATGAAAAGGTATTTTTTCGATAAAATACAATTTCTAAAGTGGTTTTACTTTCCTTGGTGTAGAGTTTGTTTTCGATATCCGCCAAAAACTCTCATAAAAAACCCTTATGTTCTATTTTTTGTCATTTTAAATACATCAATAACAACAAGAATGTATATCAGTTTTGTATATGTAAATCGAAATATTATGACACAACAATTAAGGTGCCATTTGAATTGAAAGAGATTTTCAAATCAACCAATCAGAGAGCGGCTCAAAACTCGTCAATTTCCTAGAACCGAGTTTTCCGGTCCCGGGTTCTGAGAAATATGAACGAATATATCCCCTAGTTCTGAGAACTGAAAAATAAAACCTTGTTTTTTTCTCTTTATACACGAAAACAGAAATATTTTAACGCATGGTTGTTTAAAAACTGATATATTTCGTTTTCTTGTTCGCGTTTAGTGTTGAATTTCCACCGTTTAGCTGTAAATTGAGAAATTTGTTTTAACTAATCTGACCTATAAAATCGCTTTCATGACGTAGCTAAAACAATATAATTGATATTTAGATAAGATAGAAATAAAATAGCTAAAAATGATAGCTTAAAATGCTCGAAAATATCGAAAAACTAATCAAATAAATGTGAACTTGGCTTAAATTTCACCATTTATTTATTAAAACCGAACAAAGAAGAAAAAAGATGTGTTCTAACAAGCTGCGATTGTTCCACTACCTCGACGAATTATGAATATCAATACCTAGTTGTTTCCCAAAATAATCAAACAATAAACTTCTTAGCTCATCAAAATATATAGTTTAAAACTCCAAATTTGCTGAGTCAGATGTACCGTAATGCACGTGGAAAGGCGCCCGCCGGTGTAAATATATTTAAACAAGTACAAACCTTGATTTATAGCCGTTGCTTGATTTTTCCCTGACTCATCAGAATCGCTGCATTCAGAATCCGATCGACAGTCCTTCGTGCAGTCCACATTTATCACCTTTTCTTGTTGCTCTGACGTTTCTAAATCAATAGGTCTTTGATGTAAAGCTGCCGCCCCCGCCGTATGAAGTGGCACAACTCGACCCAAAAAGTTCCATCGTGCAAATGTCCAAGGATTATATCGATAATAAAAACGAGGTATTCCAATATAACTTCCACTTGGATATGAACTAACGTGTTCTTTCTGTGGTCTGAAGTCTTCTCTCAAGATATTATCTATGGAGAATGGAAGGTTATTGTGATTCCCGTTAGAGACATCTTGTGACATGATCATGACCGGTGTCTTCGACCTAATGAGGGAACTCAATGAGGGGGCTGCTATAGTAACACCTCTTTTATAGAAGGCCAAAACAATGAGATCATCAATATTTATATTTAATATATCATATCTTATCAGTAACCCTAAGAAATTGATTGCATTTAAAATGTGTATATTATATCAGCTTGTATTTTGCTTTTTATTAATGTACTCAAAAGAGTTATGTAACTTCACAGATATCTTCAAAAGAAAATATCAATATTTAAATTTGACATCTTACAGAATTTCTACTTTTTAAGAATTTTATTTAAAAATGTGTAGATCATATCGGTATATATAGTTGCTTTTTTACAACACGCAACAACATAAAAATATCAGTTTGTGTTTAAGTTTAATCGATAGCTAGTACATAAAATTAAATTGTAATTGCAAACGTATATTTATATTTACCAAGAGAGTATATGTTCTCTTCTAATTACTCAATATTTAGTATTAAATTGAAGAAATATAAGTTTCTGCAGCATTCAATTTTGAATAGAAATTTCTTTCAGTTATTGCATAATAGCTGTGCAAGTTTGATCATGTTTACTTTTGATCATTAATTGGCCCAGATCGAAATCTAGTTTAGCTAAGATATATCAGCTAGCTAGAACTTTATATTCAATTAGACATATATAACACCATTATCTGTAAAATGTATTACAAAAACATTAATTTTATTTCAGAAAGATAAATACATTTTTGCAGCATCACTGCATTACATCATTGTATATGTTTACGTATACGGCATCGGGGATTCCCCCAAATCCATGATGACGCGTATTAATATATACATATATCATGTGTATATTTAATTCAGAAACAATATTGAACTGTTTTTCAAATCAATGTTTGCACCTGACTAAGACACGAGCTATTCATCTGGAATCATGATACTCGAAAAGGGGAGATTTTTAGGCCAGTTGCATGCAAGAAACGTGATATATGACAACACAGAGTCTGCAACTGAGCTCGAGCTCTAGCTCGATAATTAAATTACATTATTGCACAGTATCGATGCAATTTCTCTTGCAGTCTATGGCGTCATTTATTGCTGAAGACAATGTAGATAAATAGCAGAATATTTTGTAGTATTTTAGTATTTTAAGAGCGTCCCTGTATGCATGCAAAATCTAAGAAGACCGACTAGGCTGTGCTATTAAATGAAAAACACGATTTATCGAGTTCTTATCATCCATAACAAGGCCAGAGAAATAACCTACAAATATATTTATTAGATTAATAGGATATCGAGAATAATTTCTTCAACCACTGATATCATTAAAACAGAAAACTGAAAATTCAGCATTTGTGTCACGAAAGTCATCAAAATCCATCGATTTTGCAGACCTACACGTGGAAGATTTGAGCTCTTTTGTCGCCTACAAATCGTTTGTTTACTACAAAAAACAATGCTGTGCAGTTGCACATAGATAAAATGAATATTTTCTGAAAATAACAACAATGTTTTTAGTATTTACAAATCGATCGATTTTGCAGACCTACACGTGGAAGATTTGAGCTCTTTTGCCGCCTACAAATCGTTTGTTTACTACAAAAAACAATGCTGTGCAGTTGCACATAGATAAAATGAATATTTTCTGAAAATAACAACAATATTTTTAGTATTTTTAAAGTTAAAACAGCAAAGCATCAACAGAGAGTTCTTCCACGGACTGTATCATGGCCTATGTTGCAACATCATCACTCGACCGTGACATCACGCCATATGACGTCACCTCCCACGTCATGACGGCACAGCTCACTTAAAATAGCTTCTACGTCAATTCATTTTAATCCTTACATTGTTACAGTTCCATGCAAGCTTGTGATTAATTAGGTATTTACTGTATGCATATTGTAGGTCGTGTGGGAATCACACTTACATCACCCGTAGGTCATGCTTGAAAATGAACCGGAAATGATGGTACACCAAAAAATAAACATCACTTCAATATACTAATGGTCAGTCATATTTTTACTTTATCTAATTACGCTATCAAATGAATAGAAAGCAACAGAAAGAAACGAAATACATGGAGTTACGTGTGAGCATTTTCATGAAATTGAAAATGATATGTATATAATGCTTTAACCAGCCACCATACATTAACTATCTGCTTTCCCTTGTATATATTTTTCCAAGACTCATTTTTTTGTATCATATAGCATTTAAGTTGTATCTTATTTCTTAGGGGATATTGCCAAGTAATTTGGGCTCTGTCCTGTGTCTTTATCCCTACCACTGTGGCAAATCGATTAAAATAAAAAATCGATTAATTAAATCATTAAAAAAAAAAAACAGAATATATTCCCGAAATATTACATGTGAAGTTGTTCAGCATTTTGTATATATCAATACGATAAATATGCATTTTTATACATCTTAAATTCTACCAATAAAATGTATCTTTGAAATGATATGAAATCAGTAGTATTACTAGGAAAAAGGGAGGTTTTAGTGTGAATCAATTCAACAAATCAAAATTACAGTGACTAATACTCGAACCGTGAACACTTTTTAGTACTTTTTTAGTACTTTTTTCATGTTATTATTTTCTGTACTTTCTACTGCTTCAAAATGTCTAAAAATGAAGCAGTGTGTTCAAATACACCAAGTGTTTGTAATAAATATCATTCAATCTAATCGATTCGCTAATGGGGTGTGGGTTAAAAAATAAAACTGAACAAAACTCAAAGTGTTCACGGTTCGAGTATCCTCACTATATTTTGGCGGCCATTTTGAGTGTGATCATCATTGATCTTGCAGTCGTGGCCGAAATGACCGGCACAATATAACATATTCATCCGTTTCCACACGGTCTTGTCCGCCGTAGCGACGAGTGACGAGGTTCTCGACCTTTATCCCGGGAGAGGATGTCAGGAAAGGTGAGCCGGTTTTTCCCCCTTCTATAGGGTCGTGGTACTAATGATGTGGGATCAGGCCAGATCACACTTATTCTTATTCTTTCTTTTCCTTATTCTGGGGGTTAACCCCTTAAGGGTGTGTCTATGTGGTCTAGTAGACATAGAAAGTTTGTCTTATCCATCATCATTCGTCTGATCTGCTGTCCATCCATCCCTAGTCGAGTTTTCCAATGTAGTTCACTTCCAGTTCATCAAATCGTCGTTTCCTTATATCGTCATTGTCCAAACTACATATTACGCCTGGGATCGGTAATCATATCGTCCGATAGAAACTCAACAGGAATCAGGAATCACAGAACATGGATCAGGATTATATGAATAAATTCGGGGATCAAGGGATTATTTTCATTTTATTTATGTATAAACGAAAAGCTTTTTGGATCACAGATCAGACTTTTGTGTAAAAAATATCCCTCGTCATGCACGACCCTGCCCTTCGATGCCTCCCATACAAGGTCACCTGTTGCACGAAATCAGCTAGTGGCCGGTTATCGTTGTCAACCATTTTGATTTACTGTCCCTTCAAACAATCCATACATGCTTTGCGGTCGCAATTCGGACCCAGAATCCCTCGTCATTTAGAACATGCGAATTGTGTTCTGCGCTTTGCGAGGACAACGGGCAATCGCGGGAGCTCACTATATATCTGTACAGGCTGCAATGTTGTTTCCACGATATACCCTGGACCCGAGGTGGCTGATTCAGAATTTCTGCAAAAACTGTGCTTAGCAATCCAGAAAAAAAACCACTCACATTTGTTGTATGCGTAACCAGAATTCATTTCGGCCGTGCAATCGCCGCTCACTCCGACAATCGTATACACTTGTTTCAAAAGTCTTTGTCGCAGCTAGAGCACAAATAGTCAAGTCAAGACCGCATGCAATGAATGCTGGTAATATATTGAAATTACACTTGTTATGATCAAACAATTGATAGTAATATAATAACAAGCACGTGAACTGATGCTCACATTTTGTTATTAGTTCGAATTCTTTAGGAAACAAGACTGATTTCAATACATTAGCAGCACAAAACCAGCATTCACTTCGCTCTAGGCTTGACGCATAAGCTGCGACATTTTAAAAAATCAGTGTATATGCCAAGGGAGCTGACGGGTACTCCTACTCAAGTGGTAGGGGTGATCGGTGTACCTTTTAGGATAAGAATATTTCCTGTGCGTACCTTTTAGGGTCGATCTTTTAGGGTTCTGGCTCGAAAATCAGTTACGTAACATGATTTCGTACCTGTGAGAGTCATTTTTACTGTTTTGTTGCTTTGTTGGAGTAGAAATCGACAAAACTTTATCAGTTATTTTTATATGTGCGTACCTTTTAGCATGTTTAGGGGTCGTTTTAAAAACCTCCGCCGATCACCCCTAACACTTGTACAAACGAAACAACGGGTCCGCTGCCATCGGTTATCTCAATAATTCGTTGTGATATGGAGTAATTACACTATATACAATCATTGTATAACAGAAACAAACATTTTTAATATTTAAAGACAGTTATATATATTATTACAATCTGCAATATGAACATAACATAAATAAATAAAAATATATCTTATATAATATGCTATATATATCTTATTTCTTTCTTATATATGGTTCGCTATATATATGCACTCAATAGCGCATTTCACCGGGCCTTACTCCTAAAGCTGGGATCACGGGACTTCGGTCACTTACAAGAATTTTAACTGGGACTTGTTTCACGACCTTCTGTAAAGCTTGAATTTCTCTGTGTCTCTTTTGGTACCTTTTATTTTGAAACCAGTTTCTGACTTGTAGTTCTGTCATGTCTAAAGCATTAGCCAAGAGAGTTCGTTCGTCTCGACTTAGATAGTGTTGGCGGGAAAATATGTTCTCGAGGTACTGCAGCTGTAGCTGGGAAAAATGGCTTCTGAAGCGCTTTTTCTTTTCTTTCGATTGGTCTGGTGTGGTTTTATTCTCGTCGCTTTCTTGTTTGCAGTACACTTCGGTATTATTAGGTTTGTCATTAACTGGGAAGATAGAAAAAGATGAAGTTAGTGTTTAGTGACAACTGGAGCTGGAAAAAATGGTTTGGTTTGTTTTTGGTGTGGTTGTGTGGTTTGCTTGTTGCCGTTGTTTCATTTCTTGATTTAAGCTTGTTTGTTGTTGTTTTCCTGTCTTTTGTTTTATTTGCTATGTATAGTTTGCTTGTAGACGATCGACCTTCCGTGTTGCTACATGCTCCAATGCTCTTTTATCGTTAAACTTGGTCAATATTCTTGAAAATTGTGGGCTTTTGGCAAACCCGGTAATTTGGTATTGGCTGTAAACATGCATGCATGACGCGCACTCAATCGCTTGTATCTCGGTCAAACAATGAACTATCATCCTGAAACTTTGCAAAGATATCTATTTATCAGCTCTCTATCAGAAAATCACATTTAAAACTTAATTCCATGATTGAAAAAGAATCGTCTCCGAAGGTGAAAGCCAAAAACAGTAGCTATTTAGGCAGTACTATAATGGTATAAAATATTGCACGCTATTAGTGTTTGTAGCTCGCCGAGTTTGTTATTACGTCAACACGCGTTTTAATCATAAAATTATCTCAAACTCTTATAACTAATAATTTCAAGCGTTAGTAATAGAAAACGATACGAAAAGTAGACTTAAAATTTCAATTTTGTTATGACACTTCCTGGGTTAAAAACAATGCTTTTTGAATTAGAACAAGGAAGCAGGAAAAACCGAACGAACCGTTATACTTTAATTATTAGAAGTCAAACTGTTTTAAAATTAAAACTTCCATTAGATTCCAATCATCCAGAAAAAGATGGTTTATGAAATAATAAACAAATTTAGAAACTAGCTTGAAAAATTGTGATAACTTTTGAAACTTTGCCGCCATACTAAATTCACCTATTTTGACTGATGTACAAAAATTAAGAGAACACGTTTTTTTCAGTAAATTTATAATTCGACCGAAAGAAACAAGGATTTTTGTAGGATGTTGTTTTGAAACAATAGTGTATCACTTTTAATGTCAAACAGTGGTCGAACCGTCCTGACACGAGCAATAATTTCAGTTTCTGATCTAAACATATAATTATGGACTTCCAGCTGAATTGAGTTGCAGCAATACTTCTTGCAGTAATTGAATAACATATACTGCAAATATTTATCAGCAGAGATATTTAATTAATCCGTTAATAATAACTGTAAACGATAATTTGTCATAATGTTTGGATGTTCTTGCTTCATTTAGCGGTCATGTTTAAGCTGGAAATGTTGATATCTTGTCTTTCTGCCAGTTACATTTGGCATACGTCAGCCTTAACTTTGCTCGAAACTTAAAACCTTGGCTGTAACTCTTTTTCACTTTAAAAACGTCACAAAACATTACATATAAACACACAAAGTCAAAATAAACAGTGTTTAAGGTTGATTGAAGCCAATAAACTTTGAACTGTAAAGGAAATTTCCGTCTTCTATTCCCGCCATGCAATGCAAAACGTTGCGGTTTTTGCTGTGCAGTTAGCACTAATTTACAGATTAATTATGATGTTGTCCCGGCCCCGAAGGTGAAAGTGCAAAAACGCTTTGCTCTCTAGATATGTATGACTTTCATTTAAAAATCGGTAAGAGCCAATTAGTTATTTTCATTTTGTTGGTGTTCTAAGAAACTCCGACAAATATTGAATTTCGATTTCCAGTCAACCTTAGCGATTTTTTTTAGGAGTGGCAACTGCTAGTGCCAATTCAGCACAAAAACGTATAAATCACAAAACGTTTCTAAATATAACAACTAATAACTTGTTAAATTAATAAAAATTGTTATTTTGGTGATGATTGTTATATAAGCATGCTAATTAGGAAGCGAAATTTTCCATTGACAAATAGCAAATATTGTTTTTAACAAGTGCTATGCGTTAATTTAAAGTGAATAACGTTTTCCAACTGACACTAAATTAGTTTAATTTTCAAAATGTAATTTGGTTGTTTAATGACCTGCTTAAACGAGCCACTTGAAAAAATCACTTTATCTTAATTATTATTAAACTACCTGGATTTTTACTTGAACTGGCTGGGTTTCCTTGTTGGGTGTTCTTCGGCGTTACGCGCTCTAACTTCCCAGCACAGTTCGTTTGGTTAAGTGAATGACTTCTAGCTCCGCGAGCAATAATGGCTTCTTTGTCAGCTATGCTAGACGGAGTAGTATAGATGTAAATAGGTCGGTATCTTGCACTGTAACATTCGTGACACGCCGCCATTGAGCCACGGAAAACGTGTGGAGCTCGGCTTAAAGTTCCACAAACAGAAGGCCTGCTTATTCTCGACGACTTGGGAAAATCATCTCTTAGTATGTTGTCAATAGAAAAAGATAATTTAGGCTGGCTAGTTTGCTCTCTTTCGTCCATGTTGTTCGGTTTGAGTTGTAGACTGAAATAGCAGGAGTCAGACCAATTTGCCTTTGTCAAGTGAAAGTGTCTGCTACGTCACAGCTTTGATTGTGCCAACCAAGTGCCGTTGTTTTTCTCACGTGAATATTTACTCACAATCAATTTTTTAATAAAATAGTTGAAATTTTATCACAGTTAGTTTGTTTAGAGATTAAGTCAAATTAGATAACGATTTGTGGAGTTAATCTTAAGTTAACAAGTTTTGTTCCACAGCGTTAATTTGCGTTGATTGTCATGGAAATTGGGTTTGAAGTGAAACAGCGCGATAATTGTGCGACTATTTATCCCTATTGTTCTCAGTAAGTCATGTCAATCACCCGGCATATCACGATAAAACCGTTTTATAATTGGGGTTGTTTACATAATGCCCAGCCACACTATTTATCATTGTATAAATACTTCACAGTGAAAATGTGTAACTATATTGGAACAATAATATTTCGTATTAAAGTCGGTCACTGTTGTTTTGGACGGCTTGCAGCATTCGTATAGTTCAGTTTCATAAATGGACAGTTGAATAGACTGTTGTTTGAAAATGAAATTATGAAAAATAAAACACAAAAAAGAGAATCAACGAGTGTAGATAAACAAATAAATTAAAATGATTTCTAAGTATTGACAACATTTATTTCAAGTTTACTTGAGCAGTTTCAGTTTCGAGTGCCGACGCTGCGGCATAGAACTAACCACATATAGAACATACATCAATACTTATAATAACACATGAATAATAACAATGTATTTACATAGAATATACATAAATAAATACAATAATACATTTATACATATATAGAAATAAATAAAATTACCCCACGATAAATAGAAACAACCTGAAAACCTTGAAAATGTTTGAGCCCTGCATGATGTGGGAAACGAAGCCACGATCTTCCGATTACTACATATAGTAATACATTTATAATAAGAATACATAGAACAAACATAAATACATATATAGTAATACATTTATACGTGTAGTATAATACATTATTGATAATAACAATATATAGAACATGGATTAATACATATAATGATACATTTATACATACAATAATACATTTATACATATAATAATACATTTATACATATAATAATTTTATACAAATGGTATAGTGGTTTTCATTAACCCGTGAAACACACTTTAGCGTCATATGCTTTATTACATTTTATTACACTTTAACTTTAACTTTGTGTTTTATAACTCATTTGTTCAATAGCACTGTTACACAGTAATACACTTTATTACTCTTTCCCTATTACACTTTTTTTCACGGGTTAATGAAAACCACTCTAATACATAAAAAATTAATAATAATAACAATACATAGAACATAGATTAATCATATGATAATACATTTAATTCAGTGTTTCTGGTATATTTTTAGAAGCTTTTTAAAAACAAAAAACCCGGACGGAAAATGATTCTATGCACATGATGCATCCGTGATGCCTTATCCCCTTCTTTGGGTGGTGCTGTGAAATACAATACAGTACAATACAGTACAATACAGCACAGTACAATAAGTTTATTTATATCAATGGGAGGAAATACAAAATTCATTATAAATAATACAAATATAGTTACATATGAAAAAAGGTACGGGTCACCTGAATAGCTTGGCTTATCAAGCAGATGGCCATAATTATATATAATTGAAAAAATGAAAAGCTCAATTATTTATAAGCTATATATTTTAAAGGAAAAAGATGCGAAAATAGTTCAATGATTTCTTGTACAAAGAAAACATGGATGCTACCGAATTTTCTGAGGAACTTCCCGCTCAATCGATGCATGAGTGTTGTTTGTTGAAGAATTTATAAGGGAACTGAGACCGAGTAAAAATATTAATATATTAAATTAAGACTGAAATGATCCCCATCACACACACACAAAAAAAACACATAGAAATGTTAGTATTATTATGAGTATCCTTCAATTTTGATGGACTTTGAAAAAGAGTCAGTTTCAGGACATAGCAGGTGAAAATTTGATGTTTTAAGAAATTATTTATCCTAGTATTTATCGAATTAATCATATGTGTTATTCTCATTTCTCATATGTGTTATTCTCATTTTCCGTTTTATCTAACCATATAAAAAACCTTTTTCAATATATAAAAAAACATTTTTTTCTGATCACAAAAAATATTTTTATTTGTTTTTTATCCGTTTACCTTTTAAATGAAATTGGACTTCCTTTGTTATTGTTGTCCGTCTCTCTAGTCCCAGTAGGTCACGTGATATGGGTGTATAATTGATCAACAGGAAACCGCTTCTTTGCAAGGCGAAAAGAAGGAAGAACGGCATTTGGGCTCAAAAATCTCTATTATTATCCTTCTTTTTGCCAAGATTTGACCTAAAACGAAGTCCTGAAGGTTTAATAATACCTTGCAGTCGAAATGCTAACAACTTGAAGCTAATGTGCTGATTTTTTGACACTCAAAATCTTGGAACTGGGCGCAAAGGTAGGACATGACTGAAAGAATGCATACAGTTTAACTTTTTGTGCCTGTGGTTTTGACCGAATCGTGGGCGACATCGGTCTAGCGATTTTGAATATACACGGAGATTATAAAACATATTTATTGATTTTATTCAAAGAGTCAAAAGCTGGTTTGTTGTGGTCTTTTATTGATGAATTCAACGTCAAATATTTGCGACTCAAGGAAATCCAATAGCTGAAACACACATGAAGCTCATACTATTGCATTTTGTTGTGTTGTAATTTTTAAAACATAAACAACGTGGTTCTATACAACTTAACTCGTAAACCCCGTTTTATATTCGCAGTGAGTTTGTTTCTTCAAAATGACTATATTAATCGAAAGTTCTTGAGCTGAAATATTGGTAGCTTTCAATGGGTTATATTTTGTACTTTCGCACGAAGTCCGTGTTAAAATTCTAAATTTTATTTACATTGTAGAATATTTAATTTCTGATATTCTGAAAGTTTCTGTTTATTTGGTATTTAAGAGTTTTGTTGTACAGTTTGTAAGAATGTTATTTCAATGGACATTTTATAATTGCTTATCTTTCATATCGAAACATGTCTTGTAATTTACGCAATCATCACTAATTCCCTAAAAAAATTTCGCTATACGCTTTCGAACATTACTATTTAATCGGCTTGTAATTCAGAATTAATTTAAAATATGTAAAAGACTTTCGTTAAAAACTAAAGATTATTGAATCGTGAGCCGGCGAAAATCGGTCGATACATTGCGAAAAGAAGAGTTTACGTCAGCAATCAGTCAGAAATTCTTCAAATGCTTACAATTACTGCTGTGGAATTCCTCGCATTCATCCCAGCATTATTAATATTTGAAATGATTTCTTTTGTTTATTCTCAGTACTTGGCATCTCCTAATTTGTCGTATTATTATAACTATTTCTCATTGAAAACCAACTTAGTAAAAACAACAAAGGATTCCTATCGTGATTTGACTAACTCGGGTCTCTGTGTATTACTCTAACGTGAATACATTGTTTCACGTTACAATTAAACGTCAAGTTGATTATTCTCAAACTTAAGGAGTCACCATTCTCATTTTCAAATCATCCGCTGTGCTCGATTTGTCATTAAAATGAAAACATTTTAATTAGTCACATTAGAACAATAGTTTTAGACAAGTGTTTCAAGTATCCAGCAGAGAAAGCGAAGCTTTTTTCAATTCCACAAGTCAAACTTTGCATACAATTTCATTATCCAATTATCAAGACTTGAACTTGGAGTTTATCAACATTGAAAGACCTCCAAAGTTCTCATTAAAACAAACAGGATTAAATATTTTGTGTTAGAATTATTACATGGTCAGAGTAATGCTATCTACCATGTGCTGACGGCTAACCCTAACCTGTACAGGTTATTGTATGTAAGCTTGCATCTATAAATAAAATATCTTTATGTGTATAAAATGGACACTATCTTATGCTTTTATCAATTTTAAAATTTTGCAAACATTAAATGCTTTGTTTAATAAACTGTTATCAACTGAAGATAAATAGACAAAAAAAAAAGAACTGAATTTGTGTTTTAGATGTTTTGTATTGTGTCAACTATTATGATTATTACTGTGGTTTTTGACTTTCTGCAAACTCAGACATTTCAACGGCTCATTGTGCAATACATTTTTAGCTGCAGTCAATCAAGGATTTAAAAGGTACCGACTAATTAGTTTTGATTGACGGCAGCTAAAAACGTGTTTCACAATAAGCAGTGGGAATGTCTGAGTTCGCAGAAAGTTTAAAACTGCAGTAAGGGTGAATTGTCTGATCCCAGGTGTAATGGATGTTTATTATGATTATTATTAGAAATAGTTTCTGTGAAATCTATTGGATAGGTAATATTCATGTTGCTTATTACAATATTCAAGTAATAATTACTAATAATTACTATTATAAAGACGTAAAAATGAGACTTTGTAAAGAAAGAAATTTATGACGTTTCGGAGCCATCACGCTCCATTATCAAATAACACTAATTACACAATGCAGAAAGTTCGCTTATAAACTAATTTATGTAAATAATTTATGTAAATAATTTAGAACTACTATTATAATTACAATAATGAGACTCATGATCACTTACCAGCATGCCTTGCATTGTTTATTTCAATAAACGTTTCACAGTCAGTCGTATTACAAGAAAACAAATAAAACGACATGTTAAAGGATTTAGTAAGAGCATAAATACCCATTCACATTGTAAAAGATATCAAAATGTGCTAAGAAAAGTATGATACTACAATAAATATTCTCATAATACAATGTTTTTGCTTGTCTAAATATTTTACCAGTAAGTTTCTTTTTTTTTATGTGAGCAATCTTCTAGTTTGTAGTTTCTTATATTTATAATATTCTCTAACCACTAGTCCTTTAAATTGTAAATACAAACTAATTTATTTGTGTTATTTCCTTTTTATTTATTTTTTGTGTGTGTGATTATAAATTAAGATCTTGAACTTGAATTTGATCAAAATAAATGGAAACTAGTGAGTAACTAGTATAGGCTGCATTGGTGTTTGATACAAATTTCATTATATTACCTATAGTTTTGATCAAAATAAATGAGTAAGTTTTATTAAGTCAATAAATCCATTATTTATGAAATCCATTTTTTTCAGATGAGTGAAGAACCAATAGCTGTAGCCTTATATGATTACAATGCTCAAGGAAACCAAGAGCTTTCAATCAAAAAGAATGAAAAACTCACCATCATTGATGATTCTCAAACTTGGTGGAAAGTAAGGAATGAACAAAGTCAGTCAGGATATGTCCCATCAAATTATGTTGGCCGTAAGGACTCTATACGTTCTAAACTCAAGAAAAAATTAGTAGGTAGCAAAGGAGGCAACAAAAAGGGCTCCTCAGATAGCAACGGGTTTGAAAATGAATCACACCAATACTGTACCCCAGAGTCCGTACTTGTACCAACACACAAAGCTATTGGAACTGTTGTAGCTAAGTTTAAGTACGAACCTAGGAACAATGATGAATTAGAACTGAAAAAAGGGGACCTTGTTTATGTGATTGAAAAGGAACCTGATGGCTGGTGGAAAGGTCGGTGTGGTTTTAAACAAGGATGGTTTCCATCAAACTACGCTGAAGAACCCGAAACACCCAATTTCCAGGTTGTAACATTGTATCCGTTTAACTCTTCCAATGAAGAGGAACTTAGTTTCCTGAAGGATGAGATTTTAGACATTGTAAAGCAGCCTCCTGGAGATCCTGATTGGTGGGAAGCTAAAAAGAGTGATGGTACCACAGGTCTTGTGCCTAAGAACTATGTGAAAGCTGTGTCAGATGGAGCGGCAGGAAAGATTGATACCACAGTGATCCAACCAAGGCCATCAAGCAAAAAGCTTCCCAAATCTCCTAATGATGATAGTCAAGCATTCAAAAAAGTTATAAAGCCCTCACACAGTGCTCTACCTTTTGCAAATGCGAAATGGTTTTGGGGAACTATCTCTAGAGAAAATGGAGAGCGACTTCTTGGTGTTCATGGAGACGATGGAAATTTTCTTATCCGAGAGAGTGAAACTGTGGTATGCTAATTGTACTTTATTTACTTTGTTAGTTAAGTCCTATTTAAATGGGCCCAACATGTTGAATCAATATGTTGAACCCATTTGGACACCTTTTTGGATGATGTTGGATGAAGATTGATTCAGGTCAAACTTTCCAACCAACATTTTTATTGTTCTTGTGTTCAACAATGCTATTCAGTCATCTATTAATACTCTAGTTTCATAATAACTCAAGGATCTTCAATCCATGAGTTAAAAAGCATAACTTCCTTTCTTTGCTAATTATGATTCATTGGAAGTAAAAATCTGACTTTTTTTTATTGCAGGAAGGTGATTATTCTGTTTCTATGAAAGCACCAGACCGCATAAAACACTTCAGAATCAAAACTCTTGATGCTGGATTCAAGATTGGAACTCGCACTTTTAGGACACTAGATGATCTTATTGAACACTATAAAAAGGCTCCCATCTTTACAAATGAGCAAGGCGATAAAATGTACCTAACTAAACCTGTAGAAGACAAATAATTTCTTTTTTTTAGATGAATCGTAACTGATAGTGATCAATATAATGGTGTAATGGATCTAATATCTCTAAGTTGGTTTAGTTTAGATGTTTAGTTGAGAGGAAACCGTAAAACCATGAAATAAAACCAAAATGATTACTAACTAGGTAATACTTTCTAATTAGTGATTATTTAGTCACTATCACTCAACCAGAAACATCAAATACAATGGAAACAATAGCTTGTCACAACTTTACTTGTCTTTTATAGTGACCAATTGATGTAGACACTAAATAAGAACTATTTAATAACACCTTGGCAATTTAATTACAGCTATTTAAAAGACATTGAATACTGCATACTGAATAGTACATTCCAAGACCGAAATGCATTTTGGGTCATGTAATATTGTCTAAACTTATAAAAATAATTATTATTTATCTTTTTTAAGTGGATTCTAACTCAACAAAGCCAATCTGATTGCTGAATATATTTGTTTTCTATTTCAAATTCATATTATGAGATCCACAATACCTTTTGGAATGCACTCTTCAGTATTTAACAATTTTTAAAGTGCACCTGACGCCCTTCATGATATTTTGCAAATCTGTTTAACATGAGGTGTATAATAAGTGTACTTAATGTTTCTTGATGTCGACATCTCCTTTCTGAGATATAAGCATTTGAAATCTGAAAATGCAAATGAGGTGACGTCATCCCAGGAATTTGTCAAAGTTTTGTTTCAAAGCTGACAGCAAGCTTGTTTTTGTAAAGAAGTAAAAATGTTAATGGTCACCTCATTTGCATTTTCAGATTTCAAATGTTCATATCTCAGAAAAGGAGGGGTCGACATCAGAAAATATTAAGTACACTTATTTTATTATACACCTCATGTACAACAGATTTGCAAAATATCATGAAGGGCTTCAGGTGCACTTTAAAATAGCTGTATATTTCGTGAATATTGTGTTTGCACTGTATAGGATGTAGAGTGCTTTTACTTATACTATTAGGTTTGGTTATAGAAGGTTAGCTATTAGTGATTGATTGTATGACTGATTATAGTGTAAAACTATAGATAATGTTTTGGAAGTTTGTATGAATGAATGTGCTGTGTAGCCAGCACATTTTTTCAGCAACTTGTTTCTCAATGCTGTTGCAGGAAGCCCGGCACAAAGAACTGGTGCGAGGGAGACTAAGCCTTCACCAACCTTTTTTTGAAACTGTATAATTTATATACTAACTTTTTCTTTACAAGGTTGCAATGCTCATGCAGATAGACTAAGAAAATGTAGCAAGAAATATTGACAATAATAACAATGAAAACTTGTAAAGGAAAATGTGTATTTCTGGGTCATATAGTTTTATGATGAAAAGAACAAAAAGATGATGAATCTTAAATTCACTTATGATATAATCTAAGTACAAAAAGTGAGTCATCATTTTGTTGTTTGTCAAACTACTCAAGCATGTTAAGGACTGGGAATTTCTTGCTTGTGTTTTCAAGTACAAAGCTGAAATTTGGATCAATATTCATATTTGGGCTGATCAATAGTTTAGTGGTGAAAATGGTGACATAAAGTGGTCACGTGACCATTAAGGCGAAAAAATAGAAATTTAAAAATTGGCCGGTTAGAACTATTTTGCAGAATATTAGAAAGTATGTGAAAACAATGCATTTTTGAAGGTCCTTCGAAATCCGCCTCGTTTGGTTGTCCATTGTACAAGGTATGCGAGTTATAAGGAAAAACAGGTCACATGACCTAAGGCTAAATTAACAATTATTAAGATTTCTCCAAATCAGAGAATGAATGAAATCCAAATGAAGCGCATTGAGAGAGAGAAGCATGAATACAATGTTTTAACATAGTTTTTACTTTTAAAAAAAATGTTTCTAACCGGCCCATTTTTAATTTTCTATTTTTCAGCCTTAATGGTCACGTGACCACTTTCTGTCATCAACATCACCACCAAATCTTTGAAGAACCCAATTGTGAACAGAAAACCAAATTTCAGCTTTGTGCATTAAAGAGTGAAGGAGAAATCATTTTTTATAGATTTCGGAAAATCCCAGGCCTTAACATGCTTGAGTAGCTAAACTTGTTAAACATCTACTTGATCAAGGAAACTTTGTACACTGCTTGTGTAGGTCAAATCCTATTATTCAACAGCATAAAATAATTTATTATTTTATTTGTAGTAAAGTCATTTAACCTGTGAAATAGATATTAGACTAATACACCTTAATAGTAGTCTCTAATTCCATTGTTTTCTTTTGTGTCTATGTGACTATTACACCTTCACTATTTTATTTTGTTTCACAGTTTTAAGTCTTCGCTGTAGTTGTTAATCCCTATTACAAAATTGTAACAAGGTAGAAAGCCAAACACTGTTGGTAAATGTGAAAAGCAAATTTAAATTACAAGTTAAGTGCACACCATATTTCCATGAAATGAAACCAAATAATTGTGTCTTATTGCACTATTTTGTACAAACTTCTGGATATCACTGGAGCAGAACAGTGTAACTATTGTATCTTTCATTGTAGTGAGGAATTGTATGGTTCAAACTGAATTCATACTTAGACAATAGTTTGATATAGGGGTACCTCCATTAGGCAGTCACCCTTGGGACTCCAAAGTGGCCGCTTAATAAGGTTGGCCGCTGAATAGAGGTATAGAATAGGTATAGGAATAGATTTGGGACTTTTTATTGTGGCCACCTAATAGAGAGTGACCGCTTAAAAACCACTCTACTAAGCTACTAATTGACTAAGTATAGTTTAATAAACGAGCAGGAGTGTTTTATCAGGTTTAAAATCCCGAGGGCGAAGCCCAAGGGATTTTAAACCTGATAAAACACGTTCTGCGAGTTTATTGAACGGCTTAAAAAACTCATTAGTAATTCATGACCATTTTGTCCAATATCGATGAAACAAAAGAAAACGGAAGGTTGTTTGCATTTGGGAATTGATCTACACTAATAATAGAGGAATGCTAACCAACTTGAATGCTAATGAACTTGATGACATTTCGTTGCATACTTTTCATCGATTGCCTCAGTGGCATAATGGCTTAAAGCTCGGATACAACCAAGCAGAAGATCTCGGTTCGAATCCTGGCATTGGCACTTATGATGATCAAAGACTTTTTTTCGCCAAAAATCTAAAAGTAAATTATTTCTAAGTCTGATGTTCACTCGTCAGTAGAGATGGGGGGATGGGGGGAAGGGTAATATCTGAATTATGGACATGAAGCATTATATAATGACACATGTGCCATTATATAATGCTTCATGTTCATTTGCATTCCATTGTTCTTCTATTGTACATCATCATTCCCCTGGGCCGCATTCAAATCCCTCCGCGTTTCAGCCGTAAATTATGCGATATACAATGCTTTCCTCGTGACCAGAGAGGAGCATCGGATTGGACAAAATGGTCATGAATTATTAATGAGTTTTTTAAGCTACTATAATTGACTAAGCTAGTTCAGATTTGCAGACACACGAGTCAATTCCAGTACTGTAAGTTTGTGATCATTTTTTTTTTCCAGTCCCTTAATTAAATAAATCAAGATGTTTTTTCCTTAGTCTAGTGATGTTATTCTCTTGAAATTATTACTCAGGCTACCCCGCAGGGGAGCCTGAGTCTAGGTTTACCTTTTCTATCTATGGGTCTATTGTTGTGTCAAGATTACACATGACGTAATGCCACAGGTAAACCACAACTACTTATATCTGACATAGACTGAGTAAAAACGCACTAAGTGCGTCTAGTTATCATTATTTGCGAGATGTAACCTTGTCAATCAAGAACTTTGAGAGTTGCACAAAATGAATTCCAGAACTCTACTCAAGCATGTTAAGGACTGGGATTTTCGGATTTAAAAAAAAAAATCATTTCTTGCTTGTGTTGTCAAGGACAAAGCTGAAATTCAGATCAATATTCATATTTGGGCTGATCAATAGTTTAGTGGTGAGAATGTTGACATAAAGTGGTCACGTGACCATTAAGGCGAAGAAATGGAAATTTAAAAATGGGCCGGTTAGAACTATTTTGCAGAATATTAAAAATTATGTGAAAACAATGCATTTTTGAAGGTCTTTTGAAATCCGCCTCGTTTGATTGTCCATCGTACAAGGTATGCGAGTTATAAGGCAAAACAGGTCACGTGACCTAAGGCTAAATTAACAATTATTAAGATTTCTCCAAATCAGATTATGAATGACATCCAAACGAAGCGCAATGAGAGAGAGAAGCATGATTACAATGTTTTAACATAGTTTTTACTTTTAAAAAAAATGTTTCTAACCGGCCCATTTTAAATGTTCTATTTTTCGGCCTTAAAGGACACGTGACCACTTTCTGTCATCAACATCACCACCAAATCTTTGAAGAACCCAATTGTAAACAGAAAACCAAATTTCAGCTTTGTGCACTAAAGAGTGAATGAGAAATCATTTGTCAAAGATTTCCGAAAATCCCAGGCCTTAACATGCTTGAGTAGAAAGAATGTCAGAACAAACATTCTTTAAAACCATGCAAGGCTATGAGATTTATTGAAGTCCATACAATTTCTAACAAACTCCCTATATAGCCTGATTTTTAGAGCAGGCCTGGGTCATACGCTAAAGTGATAGCGTAGGACCCAGGCCCGCCCTGAAAATCAGGCTAATATTTGTAAATATTTTTTTTTTGGGCAAAATCTTTTGAAGCCTTGCATTCTTGTTTTGCTCTTATACTTTTAGATTGATAATGTCACATGACCACCTTCTGCAAAAGGCCTATTTTATGCCAAACATAATAAGGTACAGACCAGATGTTTACCTCCACAGTTGAAAATTTACATGGTACATGTAACTTGAAATAGAACTCTTCTACAAGAAAACCCCTGGATCCTTGTTTGATGTACTACGGAGCTTAAATATACCTCCCCCCCCCCCTCCCCTGGATCCTTGCCTGATGTATTGTGTACTATTGAGCTTAAAACTGGTACATGTAACAGTGTAACTTGAAATAGAACACTTCTACAAGAAAACCCCTGGATCCTTGTTTGATGTACTATAGAGCTTAAATATACCCCCCCCCCCCCCTGGATCCTTGCCTGATGATATGTGTACTATCAATACCATCAATCCTATTTTTGACATAGTTACCAGAAACAACTCTCACAGTGGGGTGTATGTTCATATATATAATTTATTAAAACAATAGTATAATAGCTAAAATACATTTTAGGTGATCTGGGTAAAGTTGATAAATATTACAGCTTGAGATATATAGGAAAACTAGACGCTCTAGGAGCGTGAAGTCGGGCTAGTCATAAAATCAAAACAGGAGGCTAAACAATTCTACGTTGGGCTTCCTGTGTTTGTCCCCAAAGCATCATGGGGCCTATACGTGACATGACAGATAGATAGATACATAGATTGACTAAAAGGTAAACCTAGCCCGACTAATAAAATAGAACTTGTCCAAAACGTTTTTCCACCTAATAAGACTGAAAGTAACTCTTAAGCAACTAGAAATTTGATCAGGTAAAGTGTTGTGACGACAAAGTAGACGTGTGGAAAATAAAATGAGATGACTGTGTCCACATTTTCTGTATGTACTTTGCTCAATAAACCTTTTTGCAGTCCTGTTCAGTGACCACAAATAATAGTCGAGGTTCCAGTTGCTGCACATAGCAAAACTATAATTTATCATGTGCAGCAACTGGAACCTCATTCGAACTATCTTTCAAGGTCACTGAAAAAGACTATTGTCAGCTCATTTGAAAATTGAAATGGTACGTAAAATAAGTGGCTGTTCGTGTTTTATACAACAAGAAAGTGTTCATTAATTATTTTTTATATATTTACATCTTATGATAAATCTTGAAACTAATATGATTAAGAAGAATTTGACAACAGAACGGAGGTTGCATTATTCACATCATTGTTTGTAACACTTAGAGCATGGAGGACATCTTGTCTTGAGAATCCCATATCAACTAGGGTTTGGACCTGGAACAATTAAAAGAAAATATTAGTGCTATAAGTAATTGTAATGCCATGATCACCTTGATATCCATTGTTTCAAGGGGGATTTTAGCCTGCGTAGCAAGCGTTTCTTTTCGGCGGATTGGAAAAAGCTGTTTTGGGATAGCTGTGTTACTGATATGGCCATGGCCTCATCGGTAACACAGCTATTCCAAAACAACTTTATATCCCATTCCCCAAAAAGAAATGCTTGCTTTGCAGGCTAGGGGGATTTTTAATCTTTACTGTGCGACTCACCATACCGTAGTCACTTTTTTTGTAAGTGACTACGGTACGGCAAGTCGCACATGTACAGTAACATCCCTCCTCAATGAATAGAAAGAGGGAGAATCAGAACCAAATTTCCCTCATGTATCATTAATGAGGGACATTAAGTTCTAAAAGCTCATTACTATCCATGAGGCATGCATGGTCCCTCATGAAGCAAACACTGAGACCGCTAGATCCCATGCATCGACCCAGTTGGAAAATGACTCTGTACTACACACTATTGCTGCCATTGCCATTACCTGATCTTCTGATACCTCTACTGTTGGTTGTTGAGGTAAATCACCACCATCATTATGATTCATCATAGCCTGCCAATGATTGGGTCCATCATGCATGTTGCCTGCTCCCATAAGCCATTCTCTTAGACCACCTGCCTGGGGTACCATTACTTCAGCATAGCCTTGGCCAGCTCTTGATCTGGTCTGAAATATGTTGCAATCAATCAATCAATCTTAGGCTAATCTTGAGACCAAAGAGGTTGTGTGATAATGATATGTCTTTAATAAAGGTTTAAGGTGTCTAAACTGTATTTTGCACTTTGTGTAACTTTTATTTTAAATAATTTGTTTTCCTTGAGAAATACTTGCAAATACATATTGAGTGTCTCACTAAATTGCAGATATCCCAAGATCCCTTTAGTGACAAAGACAACATTATCAAGTAAACACCTAATTGCAAGAACATTGTCTTGACTTTTGTAATTTAGTGGGAAAGGAAGTTATTAATTAAAAAGACAAAAGATTACTGAAAATTTTCTATTTTGTTATTCCTTTCCTCTTACAGCATGATGCGCGGTACCGTGGCCACCCAAGAAACTTTTGAGAAAGTTAGCCAATCAGCGTGCAAAATTATTATTTTTTGATTGACAGGATCGTCTGCGCATAAACAGATTATCGAAAGTAGGGAACCTATTTCAAACAAAGTGTCGAAGATGAGCGAGGTTTTTATGTGGTTAAGAACTTTCTCAAAAGTTTCTTGGGTGGCCACGGTACCGCACGTCACACTGTAAATTACTATATATTTAGTAAATGATGAGTAAATGTATATAAAGAAAGTTCCTATTATATTTTAGTTAACATACCCTGGGATGTCCTGTGCTTGCCGCAGCAGCCCTCCTCCACATCTGTTGCTCATACCATTCCATTTGTTGTTGTTCTTGTATTTCAACTGTTGCCCCCATAATAGGAGTTGGACTCACCTCGTCATTACTGATAAACATCCAACCAATAGTTCTTGAGAAAATATTAGTTACAAATCGCGGCAACTTGAGCCAAGATTGAACATATCCTGCATTACTTTTGTAAATAAAACCAGCAATCTAGAAAAATGTATATTTCAATTTTTAATTTAAAAAAAAAAATTTGACCATAAATTATCTTATCTAAAAGATAAGATAATTTATTTGTGGTTGAATTTTGACACAGGAAGTGATAGACCAATCTCCCAAACCTGAGGCTCATAGGTTAAAAGTGCTTGACAACAATAAGTAGTAAATTTAGAAAAATGCATATTTACAAATGAATAGCTAAAAACAAAACAAAAGTACTATGTACAACATAAATAAAATCATTGTTTTAAGTCGAAATACAGGGAGCCGTTACCAAATCTATCTAGCAAGTGGCTTATGTTGAAGTATTCGACACACTCACACTCACTACCTGTATATTAAATATTTTAGCACACATCACTTCTCACATGTTGATTTTTGTGGAGGGAGGAAAACTGGATAACCCGGAGAAAAACCCTTGTGGCATAGGAGAGAAGAACACATCAAACAAACTCTATTCACTTGTCGCCCGCACCGGGAATCGAACCCAGGTTACAGTGGTGAAAGGCCAACGCTCTCACCGCTAGGCCACCCATGCCACCCCAAATGCCACCCCAAGTACATAATAATATAAAGAAGATTATAGATTGTAGATAGATTAAAGACAAAACATCGCTTTTGCTGTTAGTCAGAGTTTCACGCTTACGCGATCTTCAGACAGTCTTTAATCTAATAATATAACTATATATCTAAGAATATTACGTAAAACTTTATATTTATGCAATTAATATAAAACGTGTGTGCTATAAATAGAATAAAATATAAAATAAAAATGTAGGGCTACTTAAAACAATTATTTCATTGACAGCTGACAGAGTCTAATTTATTTAAATGCTTCATAAAATGGATAGATTATGTAAATGTGCTCTTATACACCAGGCTATTTCAAAAATCATTGTTGCAAAGGTTGTTGGTATTATGAACATAATTTGTGATTTATAACACGTTTTTTAAAGAAATATCAGTGTTTCATCATCTACCACTGTAACAGTGTTATGGTTATATATTAACACAAACACGTACATCCAAAATATGCTATGAATGAATTGATAACAAAGAAGAAATATCAACATTCTTTGCAGGGTTCAGTGTGTGGACTGTAGCTTTGGCTGTGACAACGATTTTTGAAATAGGTGTATATTCAAGTAATCATCATGTGACCAACATATCAAAGACTGTTCATATCAGATATCATACCATTCCACATGTTCCAGCTATCAGTGATTCTTTACTGCCCAGCAGCATCTAAACAGAATGGAGGAGGAACTATGAATAGCATTAAACAATATTTTTGGTGGTCAAGCAAGGACATATATTTCTTACTGCGGTTTTCATCTATCTGCAACTCAGACTTTCCAATGGCTAGCTGATAAATATGTTTTTAGCTGCTGCTAATTACTTGGCACCTTATGTTTTTGATTGACAGCAGCCAAAAACTAACACAACTAACTGTGGGCATGTCTGAGTTAATAGCAGAAAGTCAAAAACTGCTGTAATGGTTGAAGAAACATCTCAGTAGTTAATAATTATAATAGGCCCTTTTTATGTCAGAAATAGATCACAAATGTGTGCAAGTGTTTGTTCAGGGAAATACAAACACAGACAAAAGCATAAGGTAGCTAGTAGGCTAAGTGCTTTCATCCATTTCAAGTTGTTTGGATCTCCTGATCAAACATGAAGCACAAGTTTTTAATCTGACTTGTCAGTCGCATTATAATTCATTTGTTTTTGAATCTCCTGAGGCTAAAACATAACACATTTATACAGTGTCTTGATTAGTGTCTTGATTAGTGTCTATATACAGGTCCCCATTTAAACCAACCATGCTGAATTGGGCAACCTGTTTAAATTTTATATTATTAAAAAATAAAAATAGAATAAGACCTACACCTACTTGCAGTAAGGTTGTCATACAAAAATATACATTTGTTATAAAGAAAATAGAACATTTGTGATTTAGTACGATAGGAATTGATTAAAAGACAAAAGAAGATCACTCAAGCTGAACTCTCTCTTTTGTCTTTTAATTAATTCCTTTCGCACTAAATCACAATTTTTCTATTTTCTTTGTGACAAATGTTCTATTTTGTATGACAACCTTACTGCAAGTAGGTGTATGCACATAACTGAAAGGCAAAGTTGTTATTGGTCCTAGAGATAATGAATTATTAATGAGTTTGAAAAGATCACCACCATTATCATCATCTCTAAATATGGCAACCTTTCAGATTCAAATAACACTGAACAGTATATATGCATTTAATGTATTTTATAAAATGCCTTACACATTTACCTGGAGAGCTACAGAGTAACATAGTACTTTCCCTGAAATTGGAATCCCAACAACTGTAACAGCATCTACTGTTGGGATATCAAAGAAATATTGCACAAGACTTGAAAATATAATGCCATATCTAATGGTATATTTTGTCAAGGAAACAATCTATTATGAAAGACTTACATAACAAACTCACAAAAAACCCTAAATTTAACAGATTTCCAATAGTTAAGCAAATTGGTATGTCCTCTGATTTATTAACAGTTGGTCCAAATATTATGTACCCACAAGTCCAGGTGACATGGAGTTTGCTTTTAACAACAAAATGCAAGCAAGCACTTATGGTAATTGTTTATAAACATGCACACACAATCAAATAATAACCAAGTGTGTTTTAATTTTGTACATTAATTGTATTCATTATAAATAAAAATATCCTGCAAACTACTTTTAAAATGATAAGTCATTTTTAATCAAATAATTACTGACAAGCTTTTGTTCAAGTTGATCGTCAGGTCATTTTAAGTAGCCCCTAAGATGGTCAACATGACCAAAAGCTTGTCATCTAACTCATAATAATAATATTTAAGGAAAAACGTCCAAAGATACAGTCCAGATGGTAGTGGTCCAACATCATGTCCAAGGTGCTTTACACCATAAACAGCGAACAACTGCAGTCCAACTGTTATGACTGTACTGGCAAAAATGAATGACTGGAAAAAAAAAGTTCAGACAGCTTAAAATAATTGAAAAGGTAAAGAGTGCTAACTGAAGTACAATGTCATGTTATGTCATGTCATGTCATGTCATGTAGCTATGGTAACATGGGTAGTCAAGAGTCCTAACTAAAGTACAATGTCATGTCATGTCATATGTCATGTCATGTCATGTAGCTATGGTAACATGGGTAGTCAAGAGTCCTAACTAAAGTACAATGTCATGGCATGTAGCTAGGGTGACATGGGTAGTCAAGAGTCCTAACTGAAGTACAATGTCATGTCATGTAGCTAGGGTGACATAGGTAGTCAAGAGTCCTAACTGAAGTACAATGTCATGTCATGTCATATGTCATGTCCACTCATGTCATGTCATGTAGCTAGGGTGATATGGGTAGTCAAGAGTCCTAACTGAAGTACAATGTCCTGTCATGTCCTGTCATATGTCATGTCCACTCATGTCATGTCATGTAGCTAGGGTGACACGGGTAGTCAAGAGTCCTAACTGAAGTACAATGTCATGTCCTGTCATGTGATGTCATGCAGCTAGGGCGACATGGGTAGTCAAGAGTCCTAACTGAAGTACAATGCCATGTCATATGTCATGACATATATATGTCATGTCCACTCATGAAATGTCATGTAGCTTGGGTGACATGGGTAAACAAGTTGTTATGTATCTTGCCTGTCCATGTTTGAGTCTTGGAATACAATGTTATAATTATATTATGTGAGTTGAGTTTATTTTATGTGTAATTGTTCTATCTCATGCTTTAGGAGTCTTATATGCGTTCAAGTGTTATGTGCATGTGAATTAACTGAATGTAGTCATTGTGGAGTACTGTGAGTAGAACAAACCTCACATAATAGCCCCAAGAGGGAGTGATGGTTGTAAAAAGACTAAGGATTTAATATGCTTCACATCTCCCAACTTGAATGTCTTTTTTATATTAAACTATAATCCAGATCTTGCAACATGTTTTTAAAAGCCTGATCTGGCATGGGTTATACATTAATGGCCACCAGTAAAGTAGCAATCACTTGTGAGTGCAAGTAACAAGTGTCTTTTAAGAATGGCTATGAATGTGTCCTAACACATGGGGGTGATTGGTACTTTACTTATGGCCAGAACTGATCATTTCCTTCATTTTTACTTACAGCAAATTTTCTTGAGCCATATTGTCTTTCAAATATTCGAAAAGTATAGAGAAGAAATGAGCCACATAAAAGATCTCTTACATAGGAGAAATAAATAGTAGAACTTAGAGCATGGAGTATCTGAAACAAAGCAGAAAATATTTCAATATCATAAGTTATGGAACAAATTTACTATAAATTATATGGTTCAGAGCTAAATGAAAGGGCAATAAAAATGTGGGAAAAATTGGATTAATAGAGAAAGACATTCTGCACACCAATAGAACTCTCTGAACCAAGCAGTGGGTTCAAATACAAAAGATTACCCACTTAGAAAGTACTATTTCAGTCTCAAAACTATTTGACAACAAACTTTCAAAAATTATATAAAATATGAACTGCACCTTATCAATAATTATAATTCAACTACAAATTTTCCTTTGCTCTTATTGGTCGAGGGGCAATCACGTGATGTGATAGTGCCCGCCACGGAGGGATACTATCAGCGCATAGTGCCCGCTGAGCTTTTCGTCCACTTCAGAAAATTTTGTTGTTGAATAATAAAAACAATAGAGCAGTTAAAATCTTTGGCATAATGCTTTGATCGCTGCCCTTGGAAACTGGATGTTCCTCAAAACTGCAAAGTCTATTTGTTTTTCTAAACATCCAGTTTCCGCAATCAACTATCACAGCATAATGCCCTCGATTCAACTACTCTATTGTTTAAATATTAATTAATAATAAATACCAAATGAATTAATTGTTATAATTATAATTTATACTGACCTTCAAATGTCGTATAACTTCAATCCACTCATAACTTGGGATTAATCTTTTTATTGATGATGATGCAAGTAAAATATTCAACAGTGATGCTGACCCATTTAGTACTAAAAGTCCCTTTGTTACTGGAGCATGATCTGAATATATACACAAACAATATTTATCAATCTAACCAGGCGGGATCCTCGGGAACCCAGTGGTAATCTTCTGTCGCTTGTTTCTCGCTCCCAGAAAAAATACCCCTGGGAACGTAGTCTGTTGGAGCTTGTTCCGGAAGTCAAAATTCAGCTCTTTCCTGATTGGTCGACCCGCTGAGGTCGACTAATGAAAATCAAGATAACCATTCAAAGGAAGTCGTTAAATAAGTTTGACTTTTGACTCCGGAATAAGCTCCAACAGACTATGTTCCCAGGGGTATTTTTTCTGGGAGCAAGAAACGAGTGACAGAAGATTACCCTTGGGTTTCCAAGGATGACCAGGCGGTTATGTGTTTAGTCTCCCATGCAGTTGTAGTTTGTTTCATCATGCAATGCCCTCTTAACAAAACAAACTGCTGAGTGGGAGACTGTTATGTGTTGAAATCATGAACTTTTGGCTAAATCATGAAATTTTGCAAAGTAAGGTTTTTATGAGGTTATTCAAATCTAGATAGATATATGATATATTCGAGGATCACAAAAATTGAATATTTTCACTACATGAATATTTATTATATAGAGGATATTACATGGGCGCGCGGAGATATGAATTTTATCTTCGAGTGTTGATAAGATATCCCACGAGTGAGCGCAGCGAATGAGTGGGATATCTTTTCAACACGAGAAGATAAAATTCATATCTCCAAGCGCACATGTAATGTTCTGTTTATTATATAACAGATTGAAGAAAAAAATATATATATATTTTGAAAGTTGATTGGTTGAGAGTGATATCACACATGTGTGATATCAATGATATCTTCATGACTAGGATAGGCTTTTTATCTATTTGATATCACTCGGTATACCACTATATGTTATATAATAATGGTGGATATTAAGAGGTTATTTCCAGCTAGTCATTTCAAGACAAGCAAATCTAACAAGCCATTTCAAAACAAACACACGACATCGTCATTCCAAGTAAAACAAATATAAATATTACACCAGTTCGACTCTAAAGCTTAACTAAAGAGCAAATTTGAAACGAAAAACTAAAACATTGAAGAAATCTTGGATGCACTTCCGGATTTCTTGTAAGTTTACATTGGCAGAATTCAAAATGGCGGTATTACGAACATAGTCCAAACGATTACTTACAAAATCCCCTTGTTTTTGGCCTGGCCAACATTGATCTACAGTGTAAGGCCTAGACGATATGAATCCTAGATACAGTGTTTTATATTTTCTTTAGTATTGCTTAACAATAAAGGCCAAATATAAATATGAACATATACTGCGATTTTCTTCGGATATAACCTGGATGTTGCATTGTCCCAGAAACCTTTGCAGGCCCGATGTCAACACAGTACCACAGGAAGCCCAAAATGATAGGCATCGATATCGGCTCTTATCTTCTCTTCTCTTCTCTAATATTTTTTCGTTTAAAAAACGAGAATCAATTTAACGTAAATAAATTCGATATATTCAGAAATAATCAATTTATCAACTGAGTATCGTATGTTCATTCAGTTTGGATTTGAAAATAAACAGTCTGACGTCCTGTTGCTTTAATATTTTTGAAAAGTTTAAATGAGAAAATATCGAAGGAAAGAATCAGGAAAACAGAAGACTAATACATTACCAAAAATGAGAAAAAATTTCATTTTCACATTACTCTTTTTTATGTCATTTTTAAAGTTGTCAGGATGTCCAATAGAATTGTAAACAATGCTAAAAGCATTTAAGGATTTTGCTAAAAGTTAGTGACCCCACGTTGAGGGAAATGTATATATTTATACCAAAAAGGAATGCAATAATTGATATGATTCGGTTAGGGTACACTACACAACAACTACCACCCCACCATAAATAACAACACTTTGGCAGTAAAAACTGACCAATCACAACCCTTAATTTTAGACATGTGGCTAAAATAACGTAATTTGATTGGTCAAAATGTGCACGTGACAACTACCGCTCTCTCGGCACGCGAAAGGCGTTCTTGCAAAGTGGATTCCGTTTGTAGCAGAAGGATCTTGGCAAATTTATCAACAATTTTTGTCTTTACTCGGCAAACATATTGTTGAAATTACTCATAGTTAGTCTATGGAGATTGGAGAATAGCCTTATGAATTTATAAGAGTGATTTTTGACGTAGGACAGCTTGAACAATGCCTGTTCATAGAGAAGGTAAAGTTAAGAATGTGTGATATGATGATAAATGACTTGAAAAGTATCTTTTATTTTGAATTTCTCCAAGATTATACACTTATATGCTGTGATTTTGTTTTAGACGCTGACCGAGCCCTAGAACTGCTAGAAAAATACCACGAAAAATTAACCAAGCCACAGGATAAAGCTCTACGAGGAGCTATTGAACGAGTCATTCGGATATTCCAAAGCCGACTATTTCTTGCTTTACTAGGTCAGTTCATCATGCATAATATTCAAACAGGTTTATTTATTGTAATGATAAGTCTTTCCGTTGCAATGTTAAATGTTCGCATTAAAATGCTCTAGATCTGGTTTTATATATGCGTATCATAGATCGTTGTAATTCAAAGTCGGTTTGACTTATTGAATGGTTGCCGTTGTTGAATCCCGTTTTCCTCATTTCAAACGATGAATTCTTGATATATCACAGCTTAATTTCTCTACTTGTGGTTTAATTGAATAGATATACAAGAGTTTTACGAGGCTACTTTGCTGGATGGCAATAAATCTCAGGATCAAAAAGCGGACGAAACCCTGCAAGTCGCTCAAAAGTGGGAACATCAGGCAGTTGGTTCGGAGCAAGCTGTTAGTTCTACTAGTCCCGATCACCGTCATCAATCCAAGGTGTGAATTAAGTATAGTCGTAAAAATGTTCAAAATAATACTCAACAAAAGCATGAAATCCTTTACAAACTTCAATTGCTACATAAGAGTGTTTTTGAATTATTTCATGTCATGGCTCATTAATTTAATTCATGGATGGTCGAGTACAGTTCTCGAATAGTGGAGATAAATTATTGTTATTAAACGTTCTTCAAAAGAATTTCTACTCGATTGTTATCCTACACCGTGTAATTTTCCTTGGCAACTGATATTTATCTTAAGCATTTCTCAAGTGTATTTCACTGCATAAGAAATTCGTGTAAAATTGATCCGTACAATTGTTTACAAGTTGTTTGAATTCAGCAAGGCTTCTTTTCGTAGCTTGAAGAAAATCCTTTTCGCGTAAGGTTATGTTTTAGCACTTTTTCTACGGCTTTGTTTATTTGACATGTTTATGTCCAGCCCCCAATACAAGTCTCATCCCATATCTCTTTCATATTATCACATAATGAATAGGTACCCGATGCAGAGCAGTCTTAGGCATAATTATAAACATTGTCTGTTTAAACAATACAGGCAGATTACAGTTGAAGATTCTTGTGTAAACTGTATTAGCACAGCATTGACCCAGAAAATTACTTTCCATTTTAAGGGGCATTTCTCAACACTTTCTCAAGTTACCACAAATCTTGTGGGATTCTGTTGATGACACCTGAGGTATTAGAATATCTCAAATTGTACACGTTCATCAAAATAGATATTGAATATTTTTGGTTGTTTAGTTACATTTTTGTCAGGATCGTGAGGCCCAGTTGTGAAAATTTCATAGAAATAGCAGGATGAAACCTAGTAATATATTTACAGTTATGTAAAATCTGCTATTAAAAATATTTTTTTTAGATATTTGTCATTGGCAATTAACTTATACTGACAATTTGTTTACATTTGAATTTGAATTTTCATTAGTCTTGTACACACTTGTCATAAAAAAGTTGTAATTTTTTATTTTATTTTATTTTATTAGCTTTTCATTCATACAATGACAAGGACACCACAACAATTACTAGGAATAAGTACAAAGTACATAAGTTATGATTGCAATTTTTACTCACATAAAAGCTCAGAAAAAATGAGTCAATGTTTTTTTCTGGGTATAATTACTTCATGAATATTATAAGCTTCACTTCAGACATACTAATTGGATTGGAACTTTTTAACCTCCCTTCTCAGTAAACAATAAGCAATTATTGGACGAGGTTGAGCAAAATGTTGTGATTTGTCAGTGGCGAGCTATCGGTTATTTGCCGATGCTGTCCATGGAAGAGGCAAATCACTGATAGCAAGGCACTGACAAATCACAATATTTTGTGATACTTCAAGAGTTCAATAATTGTTTTATATCATTCTGATTTTTTCATATATTTTATGTAATATTTGAGGGGGCATAATAATGAATCAAACGACGAAATCGAAGCTAGCCATGTTTATAAAGCAGCGTTACTGTGCAGGAGTAGACTATTATTTGCAGCAAACGGCTTTGCAACGAAATTCTGCACGGGCAGAATATTATTTGTATGCAGTTATTTGCAGTTACTTCGGCCAATCAAAACGACCAAAAATATAATATGAATGATAATATTTGTTATTCAATGTAGCTTCTACTGATTTAGAGAAAAAACTATCACCTTTCCTATTCAAGAAAGACCATTGAGAAAACAATTACGTCTTGTTATAGTTGTTATTGTTCCAAGGTGACAATGCTGAAACCAGCAATTCCCAATCATCTTCAAAGTCTTTGTTATATGGGAGAATATTGTCTAACCAAGGCTGCTTTAAAGTAATTTTCAAGAGAAAATATATGCAGAGTTTTATATTGCCTAAATGAGATTCAGTGTGAGTAATAAAAAGATAGATGTTTAGTGAATTGTTCTGTAGCTTCGAGGCGATTTTTTGGAAATATGTCAGATAAATGTTCTGCCTAGAGGTTGTTAATATAAGGAATTTAGGAATTTGTTAGGAAAGAAAGTGGATTAAGAAAGCAATATGAAAAAAAGAAAGTTCATACTTATTAGACATATTTGTATCCACTAATTAGAAATTCAGATCATTAGATAACAACTTATCTTGGATTAAGTTTATTAAGCTGTAGAGCTGCAGTGTATTGATAGTTTTGTAATACAGTTAAGATGTTTCCATATTTCTAAAATAACAGCCAATATTATTTGCGAAATTACACTGTACTGTAGATGATCCAACAGTGTTCCTTTTAGAATTATCAACATACATGTATTCACAATGAATGTATTTTTTTCCCTTGTCAATATTCTGCCCATCTTTTGGAAACAATCACATTAATTTGTTAAAATGTTTCTTTAAAAATAACAATTAACTTCCATATTGATCATTGTAAGAAAGAAGCAATTTTATTACTACTACTGTTTTTCGAGTGTACCCACAGGGGCTTCACTGTATAAGATTTAATTGCAATAGTATTCATTGTCCTCTTATTTGGTATAATCATCAACAATATCATAGCATCCTGTTGATACATCCCTATGTTTCTCATTTTCCATACTTGATTTCAAATTATGATTTATTTCTAATTTCATCTTAAAGAATTTCAAAAGGTTAAAATTACCTTGTCAATTAATATAAAAGATTAAAGTATCTCACTCTATTAAGTACTCTCCTCGCATGTACTGTATAGGATATAATTCTGTTACAGTTTTATACCAGTGGATTGGATCTTAAAAGGCCACGTCATTTAGACAGTTTAACCACTAGTTATGCCCAATAAAAAATAGATGAAGCAAAAATAAACAAAAAAAAATACTGTATAGGTGAGAGTAGTGTTTACAAGTGTTGGTATTGTAATGCTAATTTGCCAACCATTTTCATAATGGATTTTTTTAATATTCTTTGTTCTAATAACAATGGTTGGTTGGCAAAACCATAACAAAACATGTCACTGTATGTCCACCTATTTACAGTACTAGAGTTCTAGTAACTTTAAGTACTGATATTTCAGCATTAGTCCTTTGCCATTTGTATTAGTAAAAAAATTATAGAAAACCCTCAAGGCATGGCAGAGAACAACACAGCAAACAACTCAATTCACATATGAACTGCAGGTACATGAGAAAAATATCATACAGTCATTTGAAAAAACATTGTCGCTGACCGACTACGCGACTAGCCCAAGGGGGAGTATGGGTAAAAATCACTGAAGCAATACATTTTTAGCACGCGCTATAAAATATGCTGAAATGTGGCAAGTACATGAATGAATGTGTGCCATCGCATTCTGTACGTGCAAAGAAATAAATCGTTGTATAGAGTGTGGAGATGTAGACAAGTAAATAGATTTGTGTCATCCAAATCAATCGCCAGCGTAAAACTAATAGAAACAAGGAACTGAGCTGAGAGCTCAAGTTGTTGATAATATATGCAGCTAACTGCTTCAGTGATTTCTACCCATACTCCTTTTAGGTTTAGTCGCGAAGCTGGTTGGCAAAAACGTTTTTCCAAATGACTGTATGCCCTTGGGGTTCAATTCCTGCCAAGGGTATATGATTTCCTTTTTCTCATGTTCCTGCAGTTCACTTATACAACAAATGCATTTGAATTCACATATGAGCTGGTGCTGGGACTCAAACCATAGTGATAAAAGGCCAGTGCTTTTTACTCCAGTGTTTTACTCTATTCCACAACTTCAGTAATGTTTTTGACATCTTTTTATACGTTTTATAGTTCTTACCTTTGTTATTTCACTGGCTATACACATAGTTTTATATAACACTAGTTTTGTATAAGACTAGGTTTTACCTATTTCTTGTATTGCTGGTAGTGGTTGTTCATAAACTGATCTAGTTTATTTAGAAGTTTTTTATTCATTCTAAACTCTACTATGTTCAGATTGAAGAAGATGAACGACCTCCTCCAAGGTTTATTTCAAATGAAACAGATGGATATCCAGTGATACCTACAAGTCAATTACAGGTATGGACCATAGATTGTATTGCTGTATTGTAAGTGTCTTTGTGGTGGTCTTTTACTAATACATATAATAATAATAATAATAAACAGGTTCCCATTTAAATCTGTACTTTCCCATTTAAATCTGTACTTTCCCATTTAAATCTGTACTTACTCAAATTTTGTTGATGTGTGCTAAACACACAGATCAACCAAACAGAGAAATTCACTTTATAAATAATATACTCTGATTGGTTGATCTGTGTGTTTAGCAAACATCAACACAACTTGCATAAGTACAGATTAAAATGGGAAAGTACAGATTTAAATGGGAACCTGTTAATAACATATATGTCTGTCTGACATGTATTATGTGTCTGTCTGTCCATCATTTTACTTGACCGTCTTTGTCAGTTATCTGTCCTGAAGATTGTATGTCATGTATGTTGTATGTCATGTATGTTTGTAAGAAATAAATGTGCCTCTTATGTCTCATGTTCATTTGTTTGCGCCTGTATTTGTTCATAATTGTATCAGTCTTTTGTTTTGTTTGTACAGTATACATGTGTATCTGACAGTTGTCAAACAATCCATCCTCTTGTTTGCTAGATTGTTTGCATGTCTGTGTGCAGGATGTCATTCTATTTGATTGTTATATGAATAGCAGTCTGTCTCTTAGTCTGTCATTCTATTTCATTGTTTGTACATTTGCCCTGCAGTCAATCGAATTGTTCTTTGTTTGTATGTCATATTCAGTCTTACAATCAACTTTATTTTCTTATCCTTACATATTTGTTGTTTTATTATGCTTTTCAAGTTACAGTGGAACGTCTCCAAGGCAACCCAAACAATCCTTGTACAAATGATCCAATTTCAGTTGAGAATTATAATTATTTTTTTCTTTAAACATGCAAATTGTTTGCCCAAAAAGTATGTATATTTTCAAGTCAGTGTCTCTAATTAAAACATTTGGAGTATCAATGGTAATCTACAAAAAGGAAAAGAGTAAAATGTACTAGTATTTTCACATTAATCCTTTTAGAATGTACATGTATGTCAAAAAAAGCTTCTACCACACACAGTCTTCAAAAAAAAAAAATCAGTGTTAAGTGCTGGCCCAATAAGCCACTAGGCTTTTTAAATTCCCTTTTATCGTGGGCTGCCATATTGGTTGAAACAATAGGATTTGATTCCCTTCTGTCCCCTTGCCCCCGCTTTCATGCATCTCAGAATGTTCCAAACAAAGGATTTTGCTCACGTGGGAATAAACATGGCGGCCATTTTTAGATAAAAGCCCACTACCTTACCTTTTCCTTACCTTTTACGCAATTCTCTACTATTCTGCAATTTAGCATCTTGCTTGTATTATTGGTGCATTGTTTGGGTAGTCTTGGTTGATGTGGTCTTGTTATCTCTAACATCTGGAATCATTCCTGGTCATTTTACTACTGCTGAGCTGAGCGACTACTTGTGTGCAGGTTTTATTAATAAAAATAAAGCCAGGAACTGTTTTAGTTGGTCTAGTGATGCTCTATATCATTGATAACATTGTGCTATCCAGTTGAGGGCTCTTCACATTCTTTGCAAAAACGTCCATGCTTTGAACATGAAAATGTTTCAATATACACATGTGCACAAAAATAAATTTATAAATTGTATTAAATTCTCATTTTGTTGACAATAAATTTGAAATATAAATATTGTGCTGTTCAATTGAGGGCTCTTCACATTCTTTGCAAAACGTCCATGCTTTGAACATACTTTGAAAATGTTTCAATATACACGTGCACAAAAATTAATTTATACACAGTCTATTTTAAATTATTTTTTTGTTGCAGTAAATTTGAAATATAAATTAGATTAAGATTAAATTTACTATAAAATATTTAGTAAATAATTTATTAAAAGTATCCAGTCAATGTTAAATAGGGTAAAATACTGATTAGTTAGCTAAATAGTTTTCTTCAAATAGGCTTGTGTACATTTATTCTTGAAGTTGTTCCTAATAATTTTGAAATGTGGATTTACTGGTATTGATATGGCTTTACAACAGATTGTGTAGGATAATAATAATTATTGACAGAATGGTAAAACTTGGCAAAGAGTAATTATATTATTAATATATTTTGACAATACCTGCATTAAAATGAGATTTGTAAAACAAAATTTGCATGTTGGTATTGTTTTGAATATTTAGGAATTCACTTTAAAATCATTGTAGAATAAGTATTCTCATTTAAGAATTTGCTGCAAATGGAACAGCATTTCATTTCTGTCTTTGTTATTCAAGTTCATTACTTGTGTCATTAATGGCTCATAATTTAAGACAAGGAATTTAACAATGGCTTGAAGTTCTTTCCACCAAGTTTGTTTTTCAAAATAGTATTGTTGTTCACAGTCAAAGCAATTCTTGTCTAATTAATTCATTACAGTTCATTACAGTCTGACCTAAATAAAAATAAATACTTTTCAAACAAGCAAACTTTTCAATGATCATTCAAGTTTTTGATAATGTGTACATTCCTTAAATTACCACAAACTTTACTCAAATTCTAAGGAATATATAGAGATAACTTCATAGAAAGTGCGATGTACTGATTTAAACTTACAAGTTGTTTGTGTCAAAACATGAATGAGTGAGGAACATGCTCACTCGTGAGATATCAATAATCATTATTGAATACTCGAAGATTAAATCTGTATCTCCAGGCGTAATGTTTTGTTCATTATATATGAAATAGCAAAAGTTTTATCAAGATTTGCATCAAAAATTCTTTACAAATAGATGGTTACATGATATTTCTCATATAAAGGCCCATTTACACTAGCAATTTTGTCGCGCAACAAGAGCTGCGATTTTAATGGCAATTTCGAATACGCTCGAATTTAGGAGACAGAAAGTCGTAGCAAATTGCACTATATTTTGAGCATGTTCAAAGTAGCGTTGACAAATCTGCGATAAAATCGCCATTGAAATTGCAGCTTTTTCGCGCGGCAAAATTGCTAGTGTAAATGGTTATTTTCACAATGTGAAGATGTCACTTTTTCGCGCAGGAGATCACCTGACATATTTTCACTGAAGTTTATAATTATAATAAATTAGTTTACACACTATCAAGGTTGAGGCTGTTTAAAGACAACTATGAAATGATCTATAATACGTGCTCATAGAATGATACAAATAATCTTGTACCTGAAGATTAGTGAACTATATCAGTATTTCTACATGTAGTTAATATTTATTTACCTTTGATGATATTCTGAGATATCGCAAAACTTTCAAAAATGAAAAGCAATATTAGTCTATGTAAGGAAACATTAAGGATTTTTCCTGTTAATATTTTAGAATACAGGTTTTGGTTGGGGTTGATTTCCACATGTGTATATCTTTGTTTTGCTATTGCTGGTTTTCATTGACGTCATCAAAAATATTTTAGTTTGTTACAGTGACCTAAACAAAATAATAGTACTGCAAAAGTTCAAGTCAAATCAATTATTTGCTGCCAAGATATGAAAGCTAAGAAATAATTAATGATTTCATACGCTATTACTTTTGGTAAGCATGTATGGAGCCGCCATGTTGGTGTTCAGCTTGTGTACACTAACATGGTGAACGAAATTCCAATCACAAATTAACTCAAACTAAAATGCTTTTAGAGGTAAAAATGTTCATGAAACAAACAATTTAGCCCATGTACCTGCAAAAAAGATGGAATTTGGCGCTAATTTATATCTTTTTACGATTCTGGAAAACGTGACAATATTGCGTGAAAGGAAACATGGAAACAATCCAAACTTTCATAAATGAAATCTTCCAAAAACATATACAAAGTACTAGGGAGCTAGCTTTCTCCAATAGTACTTTTCACAGCTCCGTTCAGTGACCATGAATAATAGTTTCAAGTCCAGGTTCGAGTTGATGCGCATAGCAAAACTATAATTGATCATGCACAGCAATGTGAACCTCGACTTAGCACTATTATTTATGGTCACTGAGGTGGAACTTTGCAAAGGACTATTGATAATTTAGACTTTATTGTTTTGATGACGTCCATGACAACCAAGAATAGTGTACTTCTATAGTATGTTACTATAATCATAATAGTACTTGAATGTAATAATATGATTAATAAATATATAACCTATAATAATACTAATCATAATACTAATTACTAATTTTAATAATTAATAATCATAGTTATAAACATGATAATTGCAATCAACATAATCAAACCTAGAATCAATATTAACAACTATAATGTAATAACACTAATATAACTCTATAACAGTAGTATATGGCCTTAAATCTACTCTTATAATTACACACAATGCTACTGAAGGACAACTTTAATATTCTTCAACTCTATCTCATTTATATTTTCATGCAATAGCTCAACTTCTCTCATCATCATCATCAATACAAAAATTCCTCTAAAATATCTCATTGAGATCTGGATTTTTTCTCATTTTGAAAAATACTTTCCATAACCGTAATCAGTAAATTAAATTTTAATAAATTCGTTCAAGCTTAACCACTGAAGTAAAAAAAACAAGATACAAAAAAATGCATTATCGTTTCATACGCATTGCTTCCCCTCAACGGCAAGCTGTTTTGTTTTGATCTTTACGCCAGCTTCTGTGTTTGTCGTTTCTAGGTGCAGCGTAATGGTATGGAAGCTGACTAACCTGGGAATGTTGTCTTTACGATTACAAGGAATTACCAATTATCAATCAATTATCAATATTTTCAAATTTCCAATTTATTAATTCAATTTCATAACCAAGTTGTTATTTTAAATTGCAAAATTGCATGCCGCTGAGGGAAAGTTTATTTTTCCAGATATATAATATTTTCCTGTATATTATTAATAAATAGTTTTGTACAGACCCTGCCTGCATCAAAGAGAGCTTGTAAACTTGTAGTATGCTTGGAAGGAAATACAAATATATATTTTCAATTGTATAATGTTTTGACTATGGTAAGAAATCAATTATTAATAATATTTTTCAATTTACAATCAAATCTCTTTTAAAGAGAATTCTTTATATTGGTTTACCTATAGATCTAAAAATGCACAAGTAGTTTAATTATTATATTTTGTATTAGTGTGTCACTCTATAAAAGTATTATATCTTTATTCAAAATAAATTATTTTGGATTTTTTAAGTGTGTGTTTAGTTGACTATATCATTTTACCTACTAGACTGATTTCTTATAATTGTTGACTATTAAAATAACTTGTTCATTAGTGTAGTGAGTGTGTAAGGGAAGAAAATATGTTTCAAGAGAAATAATTTAACCAAACCTACACTTCTATACACCTAATTCAAAAGAGGTTGACAGGGCGAACGGCAATTGGCGATTGCACGACCGAAAGGGACTGTGGGTAATACAAATTTCTTCTTATTCCATTCTAAATTACCCAAACACTGTTCAGCGATGACCTTAGATGGGCGTCTTGAAGGTTTCACTGGACGGTTGAGGCATTGTTTGGGTAACTTAGAAATTAATAAGAAGGAATTTGTATTACCCATAGTTCTTTTTGGGTTGTGCAATCGCCAATCACCGTTCACCCTGTCAACCTTTTTTGAATTAGGTGTTTTTATCTTGTTACCAACTGAAAATTTGTTTCAATTATGTTTCTTTCAGCGTATTTGTGCCAAGCTTTCTTAGTTGTTCTCTGTCGTCAGGGCATTAAGTTGAAAACTTATTCATTGGTACAAATATGTTTAAAGGGTAATAAACATAGTTTAAACAAAATATTTGTATAAGGAAAATTTAATTGTTGTAGTTAATCCTTCACCTGAGTAAATGTGGAGTGCAATGATAGTCAACTATAAGTAACACTAAATATCGCAATATTTACCTCTGTATATTTAATGGCAATTATTAGTGTGTGTGTATGCCTTGATTATTTGTGCCAGACATACTTAACAAACTTATATTGTGTATAATTCCTTCTGTTTCCCCCTCCTAAAAAGTTGTTGCCCAGACAGTGAGGAATAGGTAAGCGTAGTGTTTACAAGTGTTGATATTGTGATGCTAATTTGCCAAACATTTTCACAATAGATTTTTTAATTTTCTTTGTGCTGATAACAATGGTTGGTTGTCAAAACCATAACAAAATATGTCACTGTACGTCCACCTATTAATAAAGTCAAATTGCATTTCCATCAGTGTTATTCAAGTTATTTAAATAAAGATGGTGTTGAGTGTATTCTAGTCGGTAAACCCATTTATATGAGAAGTGCTGGATCAGAGCAAAATTCTGCAAAAGTGAGTTAATTTTTAGAAACTATGAAAGATCTTCATAATTTGAATGAATTTTACTTGTGTAAAGTTGCTGCAGTCTCATGCCTTATTGTTTTCAAGCTTGTAAAAAAATTGAAAAAGCACACCTCATAATTATTAATATAATTGAACGAAAAAGGTTATAGGTTTTTCACTAATAATAAGCAATTATTGGATGAGGTTGAGCATGATATTGTAAATTATCAAGACTGAGGTCTGTGTTATCTGCCGAAGCCTCTTGGCTGAGGCAGATAATACTGATTCGAGGTCTTGATAATTTATGATATCATGCGAAAACCGAATTCAATAATTGTTTTATTATACATTTTTTAAAGTAAAAGTGCAATTATAATCAGGTAAAAGAGACAATAACAAGCAAACCTCGCTGCCATTTTCACATCAACTCCCTGAGAACGGAGAGAGCCTGGGAACTTGACAGTGATAACTACAGATACTGCAATTATCACTGTCAAGTTCACATGCTACTCAGATTTAGCCGTGTGCTCTCGGCCAATCAGATTCAATGTAGTTAGTAAAATGTATAATAATAAGAGGTTATTAACCAAGCATGGGGTCTGTACAGGAAAATATCAGATAGCGGTCTTGTTTTCACGTACAGACCGAACAAGCAAGGTTAATTTAATGGTTTATTATTGGCTTTTTTTCTTAGCGATATACGAAATCGCAAATATTTTATCGCCAAATCTCTCATTATTGAATGAATCAAAATACATTAAACTGGCTAAAAAACACTTTGCAGGTATGACAAGGCAAAACTTTTACAAAATATTTATTGCAATACTTTACAAGTTGTTTTTAATTTCCTGGTCTGAATATTAGCACTTTTGAAGTCACTTTGTATTCATGTGTATATTTAGACACAGACATGGGAATATTATGTTTTCATTAAATAATAACAACTACACCTGACTCACTACAAGTTCTCTGACTTTGAAGTGAGGCCAGTGTTAAATTATATATCTATTTTAACCATTTTAACCAATCAGGAGCTTGTAAGTCTAACATAGGGGTTTAACACACTGGGATATGCTCTCCTGCATATATATTATCAAACTGGGTGATTTGGTATAATCATGCACTTATAACAATTTGTCTACAATGACTTCTATTTAACCAGTAAAAAATCCTGATTGATTTGAAATCTAAACAATGGAAAATCCAACTAAGGTATGGTGTTTATGCAGACAAAATATTCTCTAAATTATCAATATCTTTTTGGCTCATTTTATACAAAATCTATTCCAAAGGAAATCATAAGAGTTTCTGTGAAACTAAAGATCATATTTTAAGTTCTCTCTTTATATTTGTAAGTGTAGAAGGTAGATTTCTTCTATTATTTTTTCCCATCCAAATATCATTGAAACTTCTGAATAATTGATCATTTTCTGGCATTTAAATATGGGCAATGAAAGAAAAACAATGAAATAAGTAAGGTTTTTTTTATTGGTATTGGAAATAATACAGTGCTTTTACAAAACAAACAGCACATTTATTGCTATTTGAATAAAATGACCTGGAATTTAAAATAAATTGCTATGGATGTTCAAAAGGTTTTTGTTAAATTTTAATGTTGGTGAATCTAAAAAATAGCATAATTATTGTAGCAACGAAGTGACCTGTTTATTTTAATACTAAATCAAAACAAAAAAAATCTGAAACAGTCCACAACCTGTATTTACTCAAAATTTCTCTATCCACAATTTTTTTTATTTGGATATTCAGCCTTGATGCAATTGAAGTTGGTGCATACCAATATATTTTATGTATGGTATATATTCTTGACTGACTATCCTCATTTTCATATGACAATTTTCAGAATTTTGAAAGGATTGTCTGCACTCATTATGATCACTATTTTGATTTCTGGTAGTGCATGGTGGCCCAAGAAAACTTGAATATTTACTTTTAGATTATTATCGCCCTGGGACACCCACAGCTGCCCTATACTACAATGTCTGGCTGCATATCCAGAGCAGTTTATCCTTGTGATGTAGTGGCTAACACATCGGACTAGAAAGCCGAAACATTGCAGTTCAATTCCTGCCAAGGGCATATGATATTTTTCTCATGTATCTGTATTTCTTGGCAATTGAAAATTAAGCATATTGAAAAGAGGAAAATAGCTATTAAAAGATAGATTGTCATAAAAAGTGAGTAAAAAGTTCAGACAGTAGCCTATTGACAAATAGTCTGTTTCACAGTTCCGTTCAGTGACCTCAAATGATAGTGCCAAGTCGAGGTTCCAATTGCTGCACATGATAAATTATAATTTTGCTATGCACAGCAACGGGATCCTCGACTTGGAACTATTATTCATGGTCACTGAATGGAAGTGTGAAAAGGATTATTATAGTTTCCTGCATTCATGGTTCTGCTTCCCTAGTTACTGTTTCCAATTCAGACAAGTTACGTGCAGGACTTGATTTTGTTGAATAATTGTCAATTATTTCAATTAATTATATATTTTTTTAATTTCATTTAAAGTGATACAGTTTTTAATTAACAAATTGGAGGGTTTTTGAAATAACACTCTGATCTCCAAACACTTAGGATGTTGAGAGACCACTTGAAACCTATAAACCAGAGCTTGAAACATCACACTCATCTCATGTTTTCTCAACACACTGAAAGCTGTTTTATTTTATTTTATTTTGTCAAGGCAACATTACATTACATTAGGCTTTTAAAGTAAAATTGAATTTTCCCCGATGTTTTAATGTAAAGTTGTTTTCTTTCTTTAAAGCAGATATCAAAATATAAAGCAAAATTGTTGTTTTGACTACTTTTTTACCAAACGTTTTATTTGTTTGACTATACCTTTATAAGTCCATCAGAACTCAAAGAAATATCAGATAAAAAAGGAAACCTTACAATTAAAGTGTCTAACTTTATTATGTTTCCTTTCTAGTTTAACTCAATTTTTTGTGCTTTTCCAGCAAATTGATTACATTTGTTCAAACTTATGCTACTACAAACAAATTATTATTAAAGTGATCTAATTTTGAGAACAAAGTAAACAATTTCACCTATAAATATTTAAAGTTCAGAGCTGATAATTAGAGTGATAAGATCAAATGGCTATGAAATGTTTTTAGTCACTGGTTTATCGGGTCAGATTTTATCAAATTATATCAAAAAATTTAAATCTTTTTGCTAAATGAATTACAGCAAAAAAATATCATAATATTTCCATGGACCAAAACTGTCTTTAATTTTACTATCAAATGAATTTCAGTTGAATTTGAGTTTGTCTGTGGTTTTTATCAAAGACATAAGGAAAGGTTGGAGTTCATTAGGTCACTTATCTAGTGGTCTCATGTTCTTTACATTCTCAACATGCCTAATGTCCTTCTACTAACATATTTTGACTTAAATATTAACTTAGATCTATGTAATGTTTAAAAATAAGTCAATAAATATAAAGAGCTTTCTTGTGTGGAAGATTGAATGATTCCTGTATTCCCTTTAGGACTTGATGAATCATTTCCTTCATAGATATTTTTAACCTTGAAAAAGCAATTTGTTTCTGTATTAATCAGAGAGAGGTGTTTATGTGTCCTTCAAATGTTTAATCTGTGATGTCATCTTCAAAGTGTTTACTCAAGTGTGGAGAACACAAAAGCCCATCACTTGAACAAACCTAATTAATTTACATATTCTCCCAACCATGTAAATGTGACAAGGTATTATTCAAAAGGGAGCACAATTATGCCATATGTAGTCATTGCTCTTATGTAGCTAAGGAGAAGTTAGGCTTGGATCAGAAATATTCAAATTCATATTGATAAAGTTTATTATTAAAGCCATTTATATGGTGTGGTTTCTCTGATTATTTAACAGTAGAAGTTTAAGAAATTGTTTGTTATTCTGGCTGATTTGTTTACCATGAATTGAAGCCTACTAGATTTGATATCACTTTCCGCATTGTGAGCAAGGGCTAAGGATTCCAGTTGAATTAGCATATCACACAGACGACTCCAACTCCCTCATAGAACATCTATGGCAATCTGAGCTATCAGAAAATGATTTGAGTGAGAATGGTTAAGCCATTTGGATGTTGTAGTCGCTCAACAGCAGTGGTAAATTAATGTCCATTATGTGTGATATCTATCCTGACTTTTATACTTGATAATTCTGTGTTTGAACTAGATGAGGGTTGATTGTTTAGGGTTACTCCTCAGAGATTTGTGTGTAACTGTTGTGTTTATGTCTTTCTGTAGAATGAATCCTTGCCACCATTTACACCAACAGATGAACCAGAAAAGGTAATTTGACATTCTGTTTTTAGCTTTATGTTTTGTAACATTTAGTTGTTGCTGTATCTTATCCACCAAGGTTTTGTGGTTTTTAGGTATTATTCAACAATATTCTTCATTTGCATTCTGATTTCTAATGTTTATACTGCATATTTACATCATTTCTTTGAGTTCCATGCTTATAGTTTATTAAATTAAGTGAATTTTGAAATAATCTCAAAACAAACTCTCGTTTTTCTAAGGGATATGTTTCTCATTTCAAAGTAGGGCTATAGTATCTTGAATGACTTGTGTGTTTTTACAGATTATTTAGCATTCATTGCAAGCTCCTCATTACAATTTAACATGATTTTGTCCATTGAAGTTTGAGTTGTTTTAGAGGGCAAGCTTTTTTAGCATTTCTCTGTCATAGTTTTAGCTTTCAACTAATTCTAACAATAACATTTGATGGTCAATTTTCAAGTAGCATCATCTTGGCCTTGTGGAGGTCATAGGCAAATACCATGAAAACCTACAAGGTTTATTCTTTCTATTTTTTATGTATTTAATTAGCTATGCCTGAGTTCGTTTCCTAGTACTCTAATCATGCCTTGATTAGTTTGTTGCTCTATAATTAAGAAGATGATGTTGACACATAATGCTAAGGTTTTTCACATGGTTTCAAATGCAATTAGCTTGAATAAAACACAACAGCTAAAACCTTGAGAATTGGCTATTTGAAAGTGTTTCTTAATTTCTTCATGTTTACAAAGTGTCTTGCAGAGTCATTTTATCATGTTTTAACTTAGTAATGATTTTGCTTTTAAGATATAACTAAGGTTTCAACATTGCATGATCTAAGGAAGTTCATTTATCATTTAATGCTTCACAAAAGAATGGAGTTCTGTTTTTGTAATTACAACATAAATAAATCACAGCACACATATCAACCTTTTTTTGGAAAGTAAATGTACATTTGTAATTATATTCCCTTGTAAGAAAACAAGATTATCATGACATTTAATTTGAAATATGCCATACGTTTTATGAATTTCAAGCTTCATATTACCTGACATTCATGTTTATGTCTTATGTAAGACATTGAGTGAGTTGGCTCTGTTTTTTCAACGTCAAGTCAATGCTTTGAAGCTATCTGTATATCTCTAAAGCCTGTAGAATATTCAATGATCACTTCTGATTTTTTCCATTGTTTATGTTTCATGCTATGAAATATTTACTAGTTAATGTTCTGCTATTTTTATCTGCAGTAAGGTATTTAGTCATTGCATTATATATATAAATATATTCCACTATATATGCTTCATTCAATTAAGCTTTTCTTGCTCTGTTATGTGTGTTCATGTGAATATGTAAGCGAACAACTGTATATGACATGAAATCGTTTTACCCTGTTACATATTGTAAATCTTGTAAATGTAAAATAATAAAAATATTTTTTCAACTTTCATGTTTCATGTTCCTAATTGGCATGAAATCTTTTTTCCATGTTACATATTGTAAATCTTGTAAATGTAAAATAATAAAATGATTTTTTTCAACTTTCATGTTCCTAATTGTCATGAAATCTTTTTTCCATGTTACATATTATATCTAGTGCGAGTATAATAATAGTGAGATGTAAAGTGATTTTTTCAACCTGCATGAACATTACATGCCTTAGATTTTGCCTTAGATTTTGTGTTGCTCTATTGTGTGAATTTATAGCTAATGTAAAATAATCAGTGTTTTTAAATCTTTAACAAAAATCATTTTTGCTATGTGTAAGTACCGGGTAAGTTGTTAGGTGATATTTTAAGCCTTTCTTTTACTAAACATTGTCCTTCCATTATAGTATTTCGAGTAAGATATATTCACTGATGTTTGTTATTGCTTATTCAGAATGGTTTTCATTACATGTTGGTTGTATTTTTTCTATTATAATATTTTTTTGAGTAGGAAATTCAATTATTGACTTTTGTAAATTAAACTCCCTTTTTAGCTATTTTTAATAGCATGTCATTTACTTTTTTTCTGTGATTTTATATTTCAAACCTAAGTGTTTGTAGTTTCCTATCATATAATTATTTGTTTTTGTCATATACCGGTAATGACATAACATGTGCTTGGCCAATTCTGATATAAATGTTATTTTAGCTTTCATCTATCCATTCATGGTTCTCGTCCACAACCTCAGCCTCGATAGCATGTAATATATATTTTTTACAATTTGAATACAGTTTGCAGTAATTTAATGAATGTTCTAAATAAACATTATCAAACAATTGAAAAACTAAATTCCACAGGCTGTAATTTGTTGCATGTATATTTGTATATAATTTTTGTATTATATTATAATATTTATATAATTTTTGTATTGTATTGTAATATATATATAATTTTTGTATATAATTTTGTTGTATAGTTGTATATAATAGGAAATGATCGCAGTTCCCTTTAGATAAAAACTATTGTTTTGACCACAAACATGGCTGCCATGAAATCTCTCTATTGTTCTTTTTGTCTTTGCTAAAACAAGACTCCAACAATAATGGTACCTGTGTTTTGATGTTTGTAGGAAAATGAAGTCCCACTGCCACTGCCACTGCCACTGCCACCCCCACCAACAGATGACAATGAGGTGCTTGAAATAGAACTGGAAAGGGTAAGGGGTTATTCTTATTGTTTATTTATATTATTTTATTGTAACACAAAGGATTAACACTCAAAGACTTCCATACAATCACATTTCCAGTAGCAGTACTAAGCAAAATAAATGTAAAAAGAAATATTAAACATGTTGAATAACAGCATAGTTTTTGATCTACAGCAAAAAGTTTCAAATTTCACAAAAATAATCGAATCATCATCTTCAACTCTAAATTATATCTAAACTAAGTAAAATATTGACAAAGCCTGACACAATTTTAGAGACGCATGTGTACTGATTGACATTAAGCAGAAAAGTTGACAAGACAATTTAACGTTATGCAGATCAATTCGCTCAAACACAGACAGTCGTTTCGAGTTCAAAACTTTTTATACATAAATATTTCTTAAAAACAAATTACACAGACATATTCTATAGTTACTGTGCTTTAAAATGATGTATAATACTTCGCAATAACCTCTAATCCGTTATCTAATGATTTTTTTACGGAGACACCCCACAAAGGTTTACTGTAACCTTAAATGGAAACCAGTTATTACTATTTTGACCTGCCAAACCTTAAATTTTTCCTGGCATTTGGCCATTGGCAGGCAGCCTATTTCGAGCCCTTTATCATTTAATAGCAATATGACTTATGTGTTTCCACTACTTCTGTCCTTAGTTGACTAGTAAATGTTTATACCCTCCTAAGAGGATTACTGTGGGTGGCGAGAAATGTATTGCCTTTGTTAGTATTACTTCTTGTCTTGCTTATTCTTATGCATGAATTATTAGTACCATAAATATTACTTTTTATTTATATACAGCTATTTCAAAAAAACATTGAATACTGATTAGGGCATTCCATGACCGAACGGCATTGTGGGTCTCATTAATTTGAAATCAAAAATACGTATAAAGGCGATATTTACTCCCCATAACTTGCTCAGTGGTATATTGTTTTGAATGTAATGTACTAAGAATAAAATAAAGTCTATTATTATGTATTTTACTTTAAAAAACAATATTACATAACCCAAAATGCATTTTGGTCTTGCAATGCACTATTCAGTATTCTACGTTTTTTAAAATAGCTGTATAATACATGAATAAAGATATTGTATTCTAAGGCTAGGTTTACACGGGACCGGATGAATTTTTGACCGGTCAAAAAATCGTCCTGGACATGCTGTTCACATGGAACCAAACAACATTTTCGTCCTGTTCAGACGAATTTTTGATCGGTTGGGCGTCCAAATTATTGCACGTTTAGCGCGGTCCCGTATGAACGGAACCCGTAAGCGGATGTTTTTTTGACCGGTCAAAAATTTGTGATAGCTTAAGAATTAGTGGTTCACTAGTGTAACACTAAAAGATTTGGAGACTTTGATTGATGATGATCAATAAAGTTGATGATGGCAATGATTTTAGAGATGGTTGATGATGGTGATGGTAAAAAAGTAGATCAAGTGGATGATGGCAATGATTTTAAAGATGGTTGATGATGGTGATGGTAAAAAAGTAGATCAAGTTGATGATGGCAATGATTTTAAAGATGGTTGATGATGGTGATGGTAAAAAAGTAGATCAAGTGGATGATGGCAATGATTTTAAAGATGGTTGATGATGGTGATGGTAAAAAAGTAGATCAAGTGGATGATGGCAATGATTTTAAAGATGGTCGATGATGGTGATGGTAAAAAAGTAGATCAAGTGGATGATGGCAATGATTTTAAAGATGGTTGATGATGGTGATGGTAAAAAAGTAGATCAAGTGGATGATGGCAATGATTTTAAAGATGGTTGATGATGGTGATGGTAAAAAAGTAGATCAAGTGGATGATGGCAATGATCTAGACCTGGTGTGCTTATAATCAATGAACCGATAATCAATAACAATCAATATTAATTCATACCAATTAATTGATTGATATTGGAAATCAATGATCAATCGATGAAACAAAATTTTGTGACCTTATTGATTGAGTAATCGATAAACAATTATGAATAAGCTGTGATTCAAATGACACTATTGACAATCGATACCAATTGGTGACTGCGTTTTACCAATCAATGCCAATCGATGACTGGATTTTTTGTGACTATCGATTGGTCATCGATTGACTGATACCAATCGATATCAATTGCTGAATTTCATCGATTGAAATCGATTGCATTTTCGATCGTAGATTTCATTGATTGAGTACTCCTGGTCTAGAAGATTTAGAGAGTGATTGATTGATTGTTGATGATGATTGTTGATGGTACAAACAAGTTGATGATGGTGATGATGATGAGGTTGATGGTGATGATGACGGTGATGATGATGATAAACGTAAGATGATGATGATGTTGGTGATCAAATGACTGTATTTACCATGCTTGAATATTTAGAAGCTATAGTAATAAAAGTGAAAGATAATGACAATCGATCATGATGTTAACACTAATTTTAATGCATTTATCGTGACATTGTATAGACTACTTAAATTATTTCTCTAATAATAATAATAATATTATAATGATAATACATTTCTTATATAGCACACCCCATTAAATCTCGGTGCGCTTTACAAAAAATAACACTAAAAATAAAAATTGCTATGTGTCAAAAAGAAATGTTTTTAGCTTGTTTCCAGTTGTGACATTATATTTTATATTGGTGTGAATAATTCACCTTTTACCGTACTTGTTTATCTATCTAACTATCCAAACTTGAGTTTTTCTTCTAACTCAACACATCTTAACTTTTATGCCATAATCATTGAGAGAATTAAGATGTTTCATAATGGAGTTCTTCGGGATGTATCTTGATAATAAATAATAGATAATAGATGAAAATAAGAAATATTTTTATGTTTCATTGTAAACTAAGTGTACAAGTGGTTAGCATTATCTGTTATCCAAAAAAGAGTTTCTAGTAAATCAGTATGGTTAAGTGTTTTGAAGAAATTGAAGTGGTCCTTGTACTGTGCTGCCAGACATTTGTCTTTGTTTGGACAACTTAAGGAAGGATAGTGGATAGAGGGCAATATAATAAAGTGTTTTTCTCTCTCTGTTTCTTTCTTATCTTTCTTTCTTTCTATCCTTCTTTCTTTCTTTCTTTTCTCTTCCTTTCTTTTCTCATCTTTTCCTTTTTCTCTTCCTTTCTTTTCTCTTTCTTTCTTTTCTCATCTTTTCCTTTCTTTTCTCTTCCTCTCTTTCTTTCTTTCTTTCTATCTATCTTTCTTTTGATATTTCTTTTTCTCTTTTTTTTCTCAAAACTTTGGTAGTAAAAAGTATTTTAAAAGATTTCTATAATAATAGAAGCAATAAGCCATAGTTGTTATTTAATGTACATTATCATCAATATACTAGGCCAAATAACAAACTGCCCTATTGAAAAGGTGCACCTAGCAGGTGAAGATGAATTTTGTTGGGCCGCAAATCATACCGCATCAGACCTGTTTCAGACATTTCCAAAATATCTTTATTTTTCTGAAACTTGACCTAATATATTGATGATAATGGGAATAACAACTTTTGTCTGGCATATACCCCTTCAAAAACTTTCATTATATTGTCCTATTCTATTAACTAAGCAAACCCTAAGCAAAACCTAGTCCAAGAGCCTAATATTATTTGATGCTTGGCTTGTTAAACTTTCAATGTGTTATTTCAAAGATAAACATTTGATGTTATAAAGTGTCAAGCATTTTCTTATGAATGTTGTCTAAAGATTTATTATTGAATTATTTGACTTCTGTAATTTGTACTTAAGATGCTCACTTTGATTCATTGCATGAAAGGTCAGGATTAATTACTGTATTGCATGGTTAACGCATGCTGCACGCTTAATGTTAATTATAATTAATTTTTTTTATCAATTTTACTATAAATTTTAGTTACATTAAAGGTTAATGCATGCTACATAGTTAATGATAAATATTGACAATAATAATAGATATATATGTTGTAGTTCAGGTTCAATATGATTTTAAACCAGTTCAATTTATTTTGAACCAGTACAATAGTTATTGTACTGGTACAAATAGTATTGAATTGGTACAATCTGACATTCTAAATCTAAGGGATTTTATTTATGGGACTAAATAAAACAGGGGATCTAACCTACTTACCACTCCCTCCTTTTGATCTCACTTACACCTCCCCCCTAACTCTCTCACTTACCTACCACTCCCACTTGACTTGCTAATTTGCCTTACTATACCTAACACATAATACTAACTATTGAATTAGTGTAATTGGGTTACCTGTGCTTTTTATTTTTTCCTTTTTATTACCACGGCTGGGAATAGAACCAGGATCTCTTGCTTCTAAGTCCAGAGACTACACCACTACGCCACAATGACTTCAGTTGAAAATTCTGCATTAGACTTTTGTTTCATTCATAAACTCCCAATAATGGCATAAATTAGACCTATTCCTAAACCTAACCCTAAACCTAAACCTAACCCTAAAACCTAACCCTAAACCTAACCCTAAACCTAGTACTAGGTACTACTAGTACTACTACTACTACTACTACTACTACTAGTACTACTACTAGTAGTAGAAGTAGTACTAGTACTACATGATTTGTACTAGTACAAAATAACTTGTACCAGTACAATAAACATTGTACTGGTTCAAAATAAATGGTTTAAAATCATATTGAACCTGAACTACAACATATATAATATAACAATTTCTATCATTCAATTACTTATAATACATTAATATTACTAACCGTACCTATTATTGCATGGTTAGTACATGCTACATGAAAAAAACTTATTATTCATTATCATTGCATGCAACACTAACACTAACACACTGCATGAGTTCTACACATTTACACACTGCACCATCTTAACTGTGCGACTCGCCATATCGTAGTCACTTACAAAAACTTTTGATGAATTTTTGACATTTTTTCATCTCAATCAGACCAATTACAGACATCAAAGTTTCTAAAGTCTCTGCTCCTTGATATAAACTTGTACCTGATTGGTCCGATTGAGATAAAAAGATGTCATTAAAATAATTTCAAAAATTCATCAAACGTTTTTGTAAGTCACACAGTAACACAAATGTTTACAGTATTATTTCTATATCTAATATGTTGATTGTGATATTTACACAGGGGAAGGCTGGACTTGGATTCAGCATAGCAGGGGGGACAGACACCCCTCACATAGATGACGACTATGGTATATATATAACAAAGGTCATCAAAGGTGGTGCTGCGGCACAGGATGGTAGACTTCAGGTTGATGATTGTATAAACTCTGTCAATGGTACAAATACAGTGGATGTTACACACCAAGAAGCTGTTGATGCACTTAAAGCTGCTGGTAGTCTAGTTTCTTTGGTGAGTATTATTTCATCAATAGACTTCTTTACCTTCCTTGTTTGCAGCATAAAAAGGATGCCTGTGTTTGAAACAAAAGCTGCGTCAACAGAAGTGACATGGAAAAAAAATCACAACTCATAAGAAATTAATAGTTATTATTATTTATTACTATTTTTATTATTTATTACTATTGTAAAGCACCAATACCGACTTAAGCCTGAGTTTTCTGTTTTCTAATGTGAGGTCATTGTACTGTAAGCATTATATCACTGTATATAGCTAATTAAGTTTGTTTTAATGCAGAACATCAAGAGAAAAGTACCAAAAGGCAAAACGCCACAAAAAGAGGAAATTGTTTTATACAAAGGCACAAAAGGTAATAATTGATTCGGTAATATTGATAATACAATAATTATATAATATAATTTATGATATAACAAGCCAAGTTAATAATTAAATGTTAGCCTATTCTCAAAGCTATAACGCTCTGTGTTAACTTACGGAAGTTGGAAGGTTTTTTAGTCATAGTTATAATTGTTTGTGTTTATTGTTAGGTTTAGGCTATGTTTACATGGTACTGGTCAAATTTTCAACTGGTCAAATATTCAGCCTGCAAAATTTTCAGAACAGAAATATTGATCAGTTCTGTGTGAACAGCATGTCCAGGTCGATCTTTTGACCAGTCAAAAATTAGTCCAGTACCGTGTAAAGTTGACATAAACCACCCATGGGCAGATGTTAAAACCACTGACAAATGGTGAGATGGTCTCATCTGAACAGAACGAAAATATTGATCGGTTCCATGTGAACAGCATGTCCAGGTCGATCTTTTGACCAGTCCAGTACCATGTAAAAAGAAGCCTTACAATAATGTAATTTGTGATTGTAGGACTTGGTTTTAGTATTGCCGGCGGTAAGGGCAACCAACATGTACCTGGTGATAATGGTATATACATTACAAAGATTATAGACGGAGGAGCAGCTCAACAAGATGGAAGACTACAAGTTGGTGATAAGATCATCAGTGTAAGTATACAGTACTTTGTTAATTGACATGTGCTGGGGCGGATCCAGAAATTTGTCATGGGGTGTCCAAATTGCAAATGAAGGGTGTTAAAGTGTTAGGGGGTGTCCGGTCTCCTTAATTTTTTAAATAAATTAGGGGAAATTGCCGTCCTTGATGTGTGTTGAATGTCTTTCACCCACTCTCACAACCTCTAAATTAACGTTTTTCTAACACACAACTCACTGAAACCAACTCACCATCATCATGATCAACAATATTTCATTATTCAATATTTTGGATGCATATGGTTTCAACTACGTTTTAATTCAACAAAACAACCAAGCTTTCGGATAAATTGTCCATCTTCAGGGTCACAATGAAAACGTTACTAGTGCGTGCTAACTATATTCAATATTGTCATTGTTATTGCTTAGCAATCTACTTTCATTACCAGGTTAACAGTAACAACCTTGAAGATGTTTCTCATGAAGATGCAGTAGCAGTCCTTAAAGCCACCCAAGAACAAGTAACGATAGTTGTCAGTAGGATTACAGCATATTACAGTGAAGATGAACCTGGTACACCAAAAGCTATACCAGAACCAATACTACTTCCACAACCAAGTGAGTTTTATCTATAGTTACAGTGGTAACCCAGTGCCAGTACACTAAAAAGTCCCAAATCTATTCCTAACAGGTTCCCATTTAAATCTGTACTTTCCCATTTAAATCTATACTAAATCTATACAAAATGCAAATTTTGTTGATGTGTGCTAAACACACAGATCAACCAATCAGAGTAGTTCACTTCAGAAATAATATACTCTGATTGGTTGATCTGTGTGTTTAGCACACATCAACACAATTTGCATAAGTACAGATTTAAATGGGAACCTGTTTCCTATACCTATTTTAAACCTCTATTCGCGGGTCAGATAGGGTGGCTCTACCCTCATAGTATGTATCTTAGCACAACTTTTAATGTATATTTTATTAATCTATTTTATCTTTTAATATGTATTTAATTAGTTTTTAGTATTATTTTCTTAGTGTATTCTTTGTAGGGCCTCTATTGATAACAGTTATTTACATTTTGTAAATACTGAAAGAGCTACCCTGTTTAGATAAAGGAATCTATTTATTCAGTGTCCAACCTCTATTCAGCGGCCACTTTGGAAAGTCCTGAGGGTGACCACTTAACAGATGTACCACTGACCACTGTAGTTTATTGAAGGGTTGAAATTGGGTTGTCTCTCTTGCATCCTTCAGTTATGTTCATTCAAGCGAAACGCCAGTAAAGTTAAATTAACTTTTTTTAGGCGTTCATTCTATTACCTATCTATAATAAGTTTTTCAAATACATTGTAGGTCCACCTTCAACTCCTAAACTTGGTGAAAATGGTGACATAACTAACCATATCCCTAAAGATAATATACCCATGATAGAAAAGACAAATTCTTTGACTAAGAAAACCACAGCTGCTATCCCTGAAGATGACTTCACAAGGTGAATAGAACTAACCAATTATATGAGAGCTTTGTTGGTAAAGCAGTGTGATGGTGATGAAGATGATGGTAATTATGATGATGATTATGGTGTTCATGATGATGGTGATCATGATTATGATGGTGATCATGATGATGACGATGATGACTATGGTGATCGTGATGGTGATGACCATGCTGCTGCTTATGGTGATGATGATTATGATGATGGTGATAATGGTTGTGATGACAATTATAATGCTGACAATGGTAATGAATATGTTGTTGGCGATGAGAATCATGATGCTGATAATAGTTGATGATTATGATAATAGTTGATGATGCTGATGATAGCTGATGATGATGATGATTGTGCTATAATAGTGATAATGACCATGATGATGATATTACGGTGGCAATGATGTTGATAATGATGTTGATAATGATAGTCATGCTTATAATCCTAATGATTGTTATAATGATAATTATCTTATGAGTCCTATTCGTTTAGCGCATAAAGACATGACAAAAAAACTGTAACATCCGTCAGTCCTGAAACGCGCGAGTAAATACTTAAAGAAGGACATTGTCCTGTTATGACCAATATACACTGCAACGACTTCAAAAGGCTTTTCTAAATCAATATATCAATCAATAAGGTTGTCATTCACAGTTATATTGTCTTTCTATATCCATTATCTCTTATATTGCAGAGAAGTCCGACGAATCACACTAAACAAGGGCCCTAGTGGTCTTGGTTTTAACATTGTTGGTGGTGAGGGAGGAGAGGGTATATTTGTATCGTTTATATTAGCTGGTGGCGTAGCTGATCTTAGTGGAGAATTAAGAAGAGGAGATCAGATTCTAGCAGTAAGTACACTCACAATGTAAACACATATAGTCAATGTTATTAGGGGCGAGCCATTTGACCTTTGGGGGAGAGAATTTTTTCTCACTAACCAACAGGAAAGATGTTTTTTTTTTTACTTTCCAGCTAGCATATATTTTTGTCCAGACTTGATCATGCACGGACTTTTTTCTTAGGGGGCTGCAGGAAATCTTTTTTGAAATCGTGTAATTGATAAAGGCACTAAGTGTTATAAGTTACTTCATTTTAAAGCATATCCAAAACTAGTTTCCCAGTTCCATATAGAAAGCGGTCTATTTACTATGAAAATCACTAGAGTGGTTAAATGTCAGTTGAAAATGTGGCCAAACATGACCAATTTTGAGCAAAATGATTGGCCAGAAGCGATCACATGGTACAAAAACGAGACAGAATTTTAAACAAGGATTTGCCACTCTAGTGATTTCGATAGTATTAAATGTAAACGTTTTTTTCTTAGGCTTATTCGCCCGGTTATACCGCACACCAATAAATCCTACTGGGTATTCATATTTTTTTACGTTCCAGCATATATTGTTTTCCAGACTTGAATATGCACGGATCGTTTTTTCTTGGGGGGCCGCAAAAAATCTTTTTTGAAATCTTATAATAATTGTTATAGGCACTTGGTTTTATAAGTTACGTAATGTTTAATAAACGAGCAGGAGTGTTTTTTATCAGGATTTAAAACCACGCGGCGAAGCCAATCTGCGAAGCCAATCTGAGTTTATTGAACGACTTCAAAAACTCCAACCTATATTTTGTGTTTTTGTAAAAAAAAATCAAGGATTTGTGAAAGTTTATTAGAGAAAATTAAGGTTAAAGTTTATGTAAATTAGGGTGAATCTATAACTTCAGTTAAAACACTCGTCACGGTCACGATTTCTTTTGAAAATTTCTCATGAATTATTAATGAGTTTTTGAATTCATTTTAAAGCATATCCAAAAAACAGTGTCCCAGGTCCATATATAAAGCGGTCTATTTATTCCCCATATTATATATAATAATAATAATTTAATAGTTTTGTATAGCGCCTTAAATATTGGATATTCTAAAGCGCTTTACAATTGTAAAAATTTAATAATTATATATTTATATAAAATAGTAAAATGTATAATAAGGAAAATGTCTGAAATAAATGATAATTTAATATTGTATTTATCAGGTGAATGAGACAGAGCTCGCCACTGCAACTCACGAACAAGCAGCAGCTGCATTGAAAGGAGCTGGTAGTACAGTCACAATAACAGCTCAATATAAACCTGAAGGTAAGTCACGCTAGCTGTCACAGTCCCTACTTTTACGCCAAAACTCAGAGGAAGCGAGTTGAAGTTCGTTCGAACGAAATTCTTGCCGTGAGAGAATGAGGAGAGGATTATTAAACGAACGAGCCCTCGCAGAGACTGAATTAGAGACTGTTTTGCAGTCTATGTTACTACGTTATTTTGTGTACTTTTACAATAGTGTTACGCCATTAGGAATCGTATCATGCGCGATGGTAGTTACTGTAATAAAAAATCAAATGCAAAATATTCCTAGATCCGCCACTGAAATGGTCAAATATTCTTCTGTCACGCAGTGATGTCACGCAGTTATGTCAATTGAATGATCACGCAGTATAATTTTCTCGATAATCAAATTACTTTTATTTACAAAATACAAGTACTTTAGCCCTGAGGTTACGAGATCACGCATTTCCACTTTATAAGTGTTTTCGCTTTAGGGTTGTTAGTCATGCAAACGACTCACAGTGCTTTAGTCACGCAAACGAGTCACGGTGCTCTACCGGCAGTAGCTATAAACGTTTCACTGCCTCATGTTGATTTTATTGACTCGGCGTTGTTGATAATTATTCTTCATTGAGCAATCGGAATAGTAATGTGGGTAATATTCGCCGTTTTACTTCTCATTTGTTTGTATACATTATATAAACACAGTGTGTACCAATCATCAAGCAAAGAATACTACCACCTGCTTTAGGTTGCCACTTACCCCCTGCCTGTCATACTGACTAAATTCCATTTGATTGTGATCGCCTAGAAATGGTCGTTTGCTGTTAGCGGTCAAACGGTACAAAGTTGGTCGTGTTTTGGCTAGGCTATAAGGCGTTGTTGTCTATGTAGTGTGAGTAAAGTATAGCTCAACTATGATAATAGTCGCTCAATAAGTCATGCGTACTACAAAGAAGTCTTCGTTTGTCACGTTCGTTCGCTACCGAGTCAAGACGTTGATTTTTTTTACGAAGTGTCATAAAGGATTCTGACCGCAGCCAATTTGTGCTCAAGAATTTGTGGGTTTTTCTGTCATATCGATTTTAAAACGACAAGCATACAATAGTCCATCTGTTTCTTAGTTCTTTGGCTGTTATGTTCGATTTGTTCCTCGACGTTGGTTGTATTTACAAAAGTACTCGACTGGTAACACTATTTTCATTGATATTAGCCTAAAGTCAACGATATGTATCATCGTCTCTATGATTCTGTTCATTGAATAATCGGTTGTGGTTTATATATTCCTTCTTCTGGTTTGTGTAATCCCGAGTGTTGTTATATCAGCTGCCCATTCGTGTTAATTTCCAATAAAGCCTCTCGACTTGAAACCACTGGGAATCGATATGAACAACAGTTTTCGCAAGTAATTTGCATTTGACTGCGAGTTGATTCGACGTGAACAAACAAACAGTAAAACGTTGAGTTCGTTGTCCTTATATTTACTAATCTGGGATATTTTTTCTCCAGAATATAACCAGTTTGAAGCAAAGATTCATCACCTTCGTGAAAAAATGATGAATAGTAGCAACGCGGGGGTGGTAACGTCAGTAAAGCGACAACTTTATGTCAGGTATGTGTATTTCATTATCGTGCCTTAATATCAACCCTTACTATCCTTCAATCTTTAACACTTAGAGTTCTTTCCTTCGGCTCTCGGTGAGTCTATTTAAATCGCTTATAATAGTGCTATTGAAAAAGGCGCTGTCAGTTTTATATATTGTTGACTATAAGTGACCTATGTGACCACGGCATATGCATGAAAATCACTTGACCAGACAATCTAGACTGAAAACATGACAAAAATGTCTTGTCGATCACACGATTACACGAACCTTACCTCCACTCCCCTCCCCCTCCACCGTAACAAGCCTATCGTTTACGCGGATTCTAACGTAAGAAAAACAACGTAATGTAAACGGTAACGCTACTTTACCAGGAGGAGAATTTGCACAACGTAGGTGGATGTATATAAATCATAGGAACCATGCGGTTGTTGACATTATTACTCACGTAAAAAAAACCCGTAACTTATTGGTAACCCCTGTCGAAATGTGGTTTTTGACATTACTCGCGTAACTGAAAGCTAGCGTATAAACTTTACGCCAACCATTGACGGAACAATGTGGTTATTGACATTATTACTCACGTAAAAAAACGTAACTTAATGGTAACCCCTGTCGAAATGCGCTTTTTGACATTACTCGCGTAACTGAAAGCTAGAGTGTAAACTTTACGCCAAGCATTGACGGAACAATGTGGTTATTGACATTATTACTCACGTAAAAAAACGTAACTTAATGGTGACCCCTGTCGAAATAATGCGGTCCTATAAATCATAGGAACAATGTGGTTATTGCCATTATTACTCACCTAATACAGGCTTGCGGTTAACAACATCCCTTACGTAAAAAAACGTTTTGAGTTGGTAAATTACTTTGTTATTTATTCTTGATTATCTTGACTTATTGAGTATTATCTTGATAAAAGAAATTTTCGGTTATATAATTCACAGTGCTTATTTGGTTTTTATCGTAATTTTTTTACTTCGGTGGATACTAATTATGTCAGTGTACTGATAGTATCACCATGGGATACTTAGTAGTATGTGAATACCCCTCCCTCCATGGGATATCTTTTACCCACCAATAATTTATAGGAAATTAACAATGATTACATGCAAATATCCCATCCCTCCCCTCCATGGGATATCTTTTACCCACCAATAAATTATAGGGAGTTAACAGTAATTACATGCAAATATCCCATCCCTTCCCTCCATGGGATACCTTTTTCACCAGCAACATTTTATTGAAATTAACAGTGATAGATTTTAATCGCTTGTCTCAATGTTTTCTCATTTTACTCCTCTTGGGGCTAGTTGTACGAAGCCTGGATAAAGTTATCCACTGGATAAGAGTTATCCAGTGTAAATAATTTATATAGGTTTTATCCATTGGATAGGGATTTATCTGGTGGATAGCACTATTTAGGATTAGTACAACCGGCCCTTGGAGATTAGATTTCCTTGTTGGTGAATATTGTTTCGTGTTTTCCTATATTATAATTTTAGCAATGAAAAGTATCTGCGAGGATTGTATTTGCGAATACTATTGACGAAGTTATTTGTGAATCCTTGGGATACCATGTGAGCATAGTCTCCTTTACTTCTCTCAGTCGTGGAGGCGGTAAATGTATTCGTAGGTTACTCTTGGGCTCCCTGTAGAAAAGGAATTTGGTTTGATAGAGGGCTCCCTGTGGAAAAGGAAAGGGATTAGATAGAGGAAAGGTTACCCTTGGGCTCCCTGTGGAAAAGGAAAGGGATTAGATAGAGGGAAGGTTACTCTTGGGATCCCTGTGGAAAAGGAAAGGGATTATAAAGAGGGAAGGTTACTCTTGGGCTCCCTGTGGAAAAGGAAAGGGATTAGATAGAGGGAAAGGAAGGGGTTTCCGTCTGATGCATGTTAGTGTGTAACAAATACTGATAATTGCTGATTGTGTTATTTCTAGGGCTCTATTTGACTACGATAAGACCAAGGACAGCGGTCTTCCTAGTCAGGGACTTAGTTTCCAGTATGGGGATATACTTCATGTAACCAATGCTAGTGATGATGAATGGTGGCAGGCGCGAAAATTAAATGCCGTAGGAGATGAAGAAGGACGAGGTGTTATCCCTAGCAAGAGAAGGTGAGTGATTGACAGCATCAAACCAATTATAGTATACACTTCAAGACTCCATTTAAACTATAAACATACACGTGTCGCCCTCGCTACGTCTTTGAAATTGAAGTGTCCCAAAAGTTCTTTATTTTGTGTGTAATTGTATTGATATATTATTTCACTATTATATTCATGTATTGTTACATTCCGTACTTATGTGTTCTTGTTCTATTCAGAGTTGAAAGACGCGAGAGAGCGAGAATGAAAACAGTCAAGTTTACTCGAACAAACGACGATAAACTAAGAGTAAGTTTGATTCATATCAAGTATTGTTTTTGACTGAAAAGCCTCGTATTAAGTCGAGAAGCAATAGTGTTTTACACACCCTTTTTTACATATTCTTTTACTCTGACGGAGGGCTAAAGATCGAAACGTCAGTAAAGTTAAGTCAACATTTTTTACGGCGTTACCAATACATTCTATTACCTATCGTTTATATCAAACACCGACGCAGCCTATACTAGCTTACTAGCTAGTTTCCATTTAGTGTTCTATACATGTGAACAAGAATTCGTTATCCCAATTAGTAGCCAATCGTTTTTAATCTTTTTTTTGACCACTGTTTGGATAACTCTTGTTTTGTAAAAATGTCATCCTGTACAAATAATCCAGTTCAACTGCAAAACAGTACCAATACTTTTACGTGTGAACTCCGACAAATTAAGTAAGAACAAGAGAAAGACTTGAGAGGCATGGTTCTCCGCGGTTCTTTTTCGTCCCCTCTCATTTTTCATCTTCTCATTGTTATTCGACAAACACTCTTCACTTACTTGAAGTGAATTGGTTTTGTCGTTGAAGTAGGATCTGTTTACAGTCTATTCTAAATATTGATATTGTTTCTTTATTTCATCATATCTTTCTTTTGTCGTTTAGGTAGGGGCTGTTTACTTTTGTAAATAATATGGTTCTCGATTTCACCATCATATCTTTCTTTGTTAGGGTTCGTTTAATGAAGGATCAGGCAGTATGCGTAAGCGAAGTTTCAAATTTTCCAAAAAGCTTCCATTCTTCAAAAAAGAATCGGAGAACGAAACGAGTGACATCGACCCAAGCTATACGTCTAACGCTAGTGACAGTGAAAGCAGTACAAGTGCACGTGCAGAGGATCCTATTCTGTCATACGAGGCTGTGGTTCAGTTTGAATTAAAGTACACACGACCAGTTATTATACTTGGACCATTAAAGGATCGCGTCAATGATGACTTAATCTCAGAATTCCCCGATAAATTTGGCAGCTGTGTACCACGTAAGAGAAATATCTTAATGCAGTAAAACCCCGCGTATAAGAACCTAAAATTGAAGAACCTGTTAGGCAGAAATTTTCATTTTTTTGTTTGTTTTGTTTTGTTTTTGTTAAAAAAAAAAGAGCCAAAAGCATTGACCTGTATGTAAATAAAATAGGAAGAAAGGTGTTGTAATGATGAAGTGAGTGATGCTAATAAAACCTAGATAGTCTGATTTCAAGTTAGGCACCATTTATATAAGAACCTGTTCAGGCTGACTTGGAAAAATCTAGGTTCTTATACGCGGGGTTTTACTGTTATAGAGCGTTAAATATACGCATACTTTATGCCTCTTTTGCGGTTTGATTCTAGTTTACTACACAATGCCAAACTTTGACGAGTAACGCGACGGCTATATATTTTCAATTATAGATCCAGCAAGTCATTATTACAACGTCGTTCCCAGGGCCCTCTCCCTTCACTTTTGTGTGGGTAGGGAAGGGAAAAAGCGAAGGGAGAGGGCCATGGTAACGAGGTTGGACATTACTGCACACACATACTTTCAGGAGTAACGCAACTATCTATTTCATGAGTAAAGCAACTATTTTATGAGTAACGCAACTAGCTATTTCATGAGTAACGCAACTATTTTATGAGTAACGCAACTAGCTATTTCATGAGTAAAGCAACTATTTTATGAGTAACGCAACTAGCTATTTCATGAGTAAAGCAACTATTTTATGAGTAACGCAACTAGCTATTTCATGAGTAACGCAACTATTTTATGAGTAACGCAACTAGCTATTTCATGAGTAACGCTACTATATGTATTTCATGAGTAACGCAACTATGTATTTCATGAGTAACGCTATTATATGTATTTCATGAGTAACGCAACTATTTTATGAGTAACGCAACTATGTATTTCATGAGTAACGCAACTATGTATTTCATGAGAAACGCAACTATTTTATGAGTAACGCAACTATTTCATGAGTAACGCAACTATGTATTTCATGAGTAACGCAACTATGTATTTCATGAGTAACGCTACTATTTTATGAATAACGCAACTATGTATTTTATGAGTAACGCAACTATATATTTCATGAGTAACGCAGCTATTTCATGAGTAACGCAACTATTTCATGAGTAACGCAACTATATGTTTTCTATTGTAGATACAACCAGACCTAGACGGGATTATGAGGTGCATTCGCGTGATTACCATTTCGTTGCGTCACGAGAGGAGATGGAGAAAGCTATACAGAATCATATGTTTATTGAGGCTGGCCAATATAATGATAACTTGTATGGTACGAGTGTGGACTCGGTGCGCGTTGTAGCCGAACTGGTATGTCTGTCTGTAATTATTATTCTGTGCTGACATTATTTACATATGAATATAACATATTTCAAGCTTGGTAAGCAACATGCAGCAAAACCTTAACTAATTCTTGTTTGAAATAGCTGTAGATACTTACTGCAATCGCTAAGCACCATTCAGCATGCAGCAAAACCTTAACTAATTCTTGTTTGAAATAGCTGTAGATACTTACTGCAATCGCTAAGCAACATGCAGCATGCATCAAAACCTTTACTAACCTTTTAAGAAATAGCTGTAGGTACTTCACTGCACTAATCGATTCATTGTTTTGTTCTTTGTTAGGGTAAACACTGTATATTGGATGTTAGTGGATATGCAATCAAGCGTCTTCAGGTCGCCCAACTCTATCCTATAGCTTTATTTATCAAGCCGAAATCAGTAGAATCTATTCGAGAATTAAACAAACGGCTAACAGAAGAACAAGCACAGAAAACATTCGACAGAGCCATGAAACTAGAGCAAGAATTTGGAGAATATTTTACTGGTGAGAATTGAAGTTATTTTCATATCGCCTTTTATCACAGACAGCCCAGGCTTTTAACTTATAAAAATTAACGACTTTTTCAACTTCTAAAAATAAATAACTAAAAACCACACATAAATTGAAATGTTGATGTCGAAGCGATTTGTATTTCCCTTTTTTAAATACCCCAGGAAATTACGGCATAAATTGGTTCAATATCAACATATCAATGCACGTGTAGTGTTTAGTTATTTATTAGGTGAAATGTCGCTAATTAATTGTTTTTTATAGGTTTAAAGAAAAGTCGCTAATTTTTATTTTTGTAAGTTAAAAGTTAAGAGCCTGGGCTGCCTGTGCTTTTATCCTTATCTTTTCTAGTCTGGAATTAGCCTCCCCCGCATGCAACTCTTGACTCTGGGATTCCTTTGTTGACTTTGGGCTTCCTGTGGCGGAACATAAAGGAAACCCAGCAGGGGACAAAGGAAACCCAGCAGGGTTGCATCGGAGGAGGCTAGTCTGGAATGTCCTGGTCATTTTAACACGTCTATTTCTTGTGATTTCAGCTCTTGTACAAGGAGATACTTATGATGAAATTTACACTCGATCAAAAGATGTGATCCGTCAACAGTCTGGTCCAGTCATTTGGATTCCATCCAAAGAAAAACTCTAGTACACACTGTTATCCAAGAATGTATAATTGCGGGATAGGATATCTGTGTAGCCGGGCCTTCCCAGGTCAGGAAAGCCTGGTTACTAAACAGCGGGTTGGTTTTTACCCACGTGAGCGTCGCTTTGCCTTCTGTCTATTAATTACCCAATGAGGCCGTATTTTGAACGCATTTTTAAAACCACATCTAGTTTGTTTCCTTGTATTCCAGTTTTCTATCATTATATAAGGTACAGCCATTGATGGACGTACACAATAAACTAAATCGGTTAACGCGTTGCTATGTACGTGGAAACTAGCGAGTAAACTAGTATAGGCTGCTTCGGTGTTTGATATAAACGATAAGTAATCTAATGCAATTTGTAATACCGTAAAAAATGGTAACTTTACTGACGTTCCGACGAAGGGCTAAAGCTCGAAACGTCAGTAAAGTTAAGTCAACATTTTTTACGGTATTACAAATTTCATTATATTACCTATCGTTACTTTGTACGTTTCCATCAATTCAAAACCTCTGGGAATTAAACTTTTGTTCCAAACATTTTCCACGTGATATCGAAATACATAAGACGAAGAATCCTATTCCCAAAAGATTTGAATTGGATCAAAAACATACATAGCAACGCGTTAGCCGATTTGGTCAATCAGAGTTTAGAGCACAAACACTATATCCACGAAGTACAAAGAAGTTGTTGTTACGTTCAAATCTTTTAAATTAAACCTCTAGAGAAGAAACAATATAATACAGTTTTATAAGCTTTAATCTTCGATCTCCATCTGATAGTGAAAACGGTAACTGAAGTGCAATCAAGTAATATATACACCCTTTCCGAGAAAGTTTGTCACCCGTGAAAAGCACACAAGCTAGTAGCGCAAAGGATCATGGATCAGTTCAGAAACAAAATGTGCATTCGGAACGCATTGTTGTTTGATAAGTCAGAACGGACATTTCTCAATAACATATTGACAAGTGTAGCGATGTGGCCATGTAATCCCTGTGTTCTAGTATACAGTATACAGGTAACCCATAATCCCCTGCGCTACTAGCTTGTAGGCGTTTCACTTCACGGGTGACAAAGTTTCTCGGGAAGGGTGTATACAATACGAGTGGCCGATGTGTATGCGATATACGTCGAGTCGAAGACGAGCCGTTGTATATCTCATACAGATCGGACGCGAACATTGTATATTACTAGTTATGAAACTCCAACGTTAGTTCTTTCATATTTTACTAAAATTGTCAAGATAAAAGAATATCTGGCCGAGAAATTTAAATGTAAATCAGGACGATTTTGTATCTAATATTATACAACTTTCTTCACGGCTATGATTTCTTTTTTTGAGCCATGAATTATTCATGAGTTTTATAAGGTGTAATAGTTTAAATTTTAAATCCATGGAGTCGATTAACCATAGGAGAGTTCGATTGAAACGTTTATCAGAGTAATAACTGCTGTTCCAAAAAGAAAAGGCCATGAACAGATTGAGCACCTATTGATTTTTATTGAAACTAATATTAGTGCCTAGGTTTATGGCCCACTAAGGGGGGTATTTTTGTCGGAATTTGTCTTACACACCCCTACAAAATGTCGATTAAAAGGGCGTGGCGTGGACAATTTTTAACCCCCCAAAGCCTGGTTCACACTAGCGACATGAGCATGAGTAGCATACGCAGACTCAGTTAAGACAAGTGCAGCTATAATGAGCCAAGCCCAACTGAGTCTGCGTATGTTGCTTATGCTTATGTCGCTAGTGTGAACCAGCAATCTTGGCAAAAACTAGTGAGACACTTATACAGTTTTCTCTATTTTGACCTATACATTTTCACTATAATCCTCCCCTCCCCCTCCATGCAATGTTGGTTTTCAGTTAACATGAATCCTTGATGACTGCCAGGCCAACATTTTGTAGTGGGGGGAGGGGAGTGGCTTTAACAACAAATTGAAGCCCAAGAAGCACGCGCATTACGGTATAAGACTAATGTCCCAGTTTTAAAGCAGTTGTCTCACTTAATTTTTGTCGTGATTGTCTGCATGTATGCATCAAATACGTGACCCTTCTTCCCTGGTTTTATAGGAATAGCAACGACGCTTTATTTCCGTTGTCTTTGATATTTGTTTAATTGATACCTTTTATGTCAAAAATACTAGTTCTACGTTTTGTTTGGAAGGTAACTACTTCATGTAGGCAGTCACATAAAGGTTATTCAAATATATTAAGGTGTTATGAAAAGTAATATAGTTGAATAACCATTATGTGACCGCCTACATGAAGTGGTTACCTCTCGGATGGTTCTGGATCCATGGTTCTAGTGCTTGTGCTCTAATGATTACCCTAGATCTATTCATGCTCATTAAATACACTTTGTCAGACTACTTGTGTTCTATATCTTTATTTACCGATTACTAACATTACAAGCGTGTACTAAGTTATGTATACACAACGTTCTAACCGCTTTACAATCAACCTCTCTTAAGGATCGACTACCCAAGCTATAGAACAAAAACATTCATTTCTTAAAACTGGTTTTCTCAAGTGCAGTTTCCATAGTCGTACGATTACATCAATCTACAGCTGGTCTTTTTTTCCTTCTTCCTCTCCACGGGCCTATACACAAGATGTAATACAGATGCTTTTACATAAAACTGTTCTCAAGTGACCAGGAAACAAGTGCAGTTTCCACAGTCGTACGATAACATCATTCTACAGCTGTTTTTTTGTACTTTTCCCCTCCCCCCTCAGGCCTACACAAGATGTAATACAGATGCTTTTACATAAAACTGGTGTTCTCATGTTACCAGAAAATAATTCAGTTTCCATAGTCGTACAAGAACATCATTCTAGTCCTTTCTCCCTCCCCCTCAACTGTCCTACGCAATGAAGATGTAATACATATGCTTTTTCATAAACCTGATTAAGTGACCAGGAACCAAACGGCTGTGGTTACACTGTGACAGTTGCTGTCCATCCCACGTAGGGAAACTATCGCTTTACAACAGACGTGCATCTACATCCTACATAAACATTGAACAAATAGTGACAGAGAGTAGGAGGGATACACAATTGAGAGATAAATGAAATTAGCTTTTAGACAACTTGAGATCAAGTCAGCTTAGCGTTTATCCATCATATTATTTCATTATCTTATCAACATCGTTTATTGAAAAAGCTAGATATTTTTTAATCCGACTAGAAAATATAGGTAATATAATGAAATTTGTAACGCCGTAAAATATGTTAACTTAGCTTTACTATAGCTAGCGTTTCGAGGTTTGGCCTTCGTCGGAGTAAATCTCAGGAAGCCCAATAATTAAAAAGAAGAAAAGAAAAAAAAAAGAAAACGGAGCGGAGACGGCTGCGGAGGAGGCTACTGAGTAAAGTGAACATTTTTTTACGGTGTTACAAATTTTATTATATTACCTATCGTTTATATCAAACACCGACGCAGCCTATACTAGTTTACCCACTAGTTTCCATTTATAATGTAGGATGAACGAATTAACGATTTGCTTTCAGTTAATCCTTGTTCATTATTGTTCCTCCTACTTTCATATTACTTTCTGATTGGTTCTTCGCTTTCCTCGCTTCATGCTTCATACTCATTACCTCCATTATTATGTATTACTCCTACGAAGTGCCAAGCCTCGAAACGAAAGTTATTATAAATTTCATTTTATTGACTATTATTTATTAATCCGATAAATACAAACATTGGAAAATGATCACACCCACTCAGCCAATCAGATGACTGTATTTTAGTGTTCTATATCCCATAGTATCTAAATATAGTATTCCACTGGCGAGGCCTTTTTTTGTTTGTTTTTGTTTCGCTACCTCGCCAGTGAAATACTATATAGAAGTTCACAATGCATTATAAGTACTATATAGTAAGCCATATAATAAAACGCTGTTTTGCTATATGGTCATGTGATATTTAATTTTGACAACATTCTTGGTGGGTGTGATCATATTCTAAGATAGTTAGATAATGACCGATCGTGTCCTGTGGGACTGACATAGAGTCTCTCGCATTAGATAGAAGGCCATGCACTCGGGCCGCGTCCTCGTGGCCTTTTATCTATAATAATAATGCTCGAGACTCTTTATCCCATAGGACACTCGCGTTCATTATCTAACCCTTACATAGTGAATGCTATAAAAGGACATACTACAGTTTTGGGGTACGGTTCATCTCCCGGATGTGAAAGAGTTGAACGAGCTAGAGGCATCAAACACCATCCAAACCATCGTCTGATAACTGTCGCGATCCAACAGTGATTCGTGCATTTATCAAACAGACTACGATGAGAGTCGTACAATATACAACTATAAAAGTGACTATTGTACCCGCTCACCGGACTCTGATTTGACATGGCTCACTTCTTGTAGCCCTTGATGGAAGTCAACCACACCTGTAAAATGATAATTCGATCTCTACTTTCACAAGAACCATATAACCTTATAAGCGAGGCTAAGTATGTGAAGATGAGTCTGTGGTCATAGAACACAGCGGTATTTCACCGAATGAGAAAACGGACTACTGGAAAAAGGCTCCCTGTTTGTGTTATAATTGCTTTTCTTTCCTTCATTCTCTCACCGCGGCTCTTTTCTTTTTCCAGTTTTTTTTAATTGATATGCTTTCCTTCCCTTGCTTTTCTCTCCTTCAATTCATTTACTTTTCATTCCTTTTTTCTTACCGTCTCTTATTATTTCATTTATTTGTTTTGTTTCCTTTCCTTTCTTTTCACTTCATTCTATATATAATACCGTACAGCGTTTTCCAAAAATTCTGTAAATCCTAGAATATTGAAATATATACATATATCGGGTGCATTGTGGGAACGAATTCGCGCGTGATTTTAAGTATTTAAGCATATCTATATATAATAAAAGAGTATTTAAGACTACCTGACACCACTACGTGTTAGAAAACGTTTAGATACTTTGAATCTCGCGAGTATTCGTTCCCACAATGCACCCGATATATGTATATATAGAGAATTTACAGAATTTTTGCAAAACGCTATAAATATATATCTTATATCTTTATATATATATTTCCTTTTCTCAGGCCCGATACCATGGATACCCTGCGGCATTTCAGTCTGGCCGCAATTTTCTACCATGCATTTCGTAAATAGACATAAATTAAAGCAAACTCTTTCGTTTTCTTTCTTTTCTGTATCTTTATACTCTTTCTGATTCCCTTTTCTCTAACATTTCGTGAATCTATACTTTATAATGACTATTATATTTATAATGACGATATATATACACCCCAGGAATCACATTGAAATTGCATTGCGTGCTGAATTGTGAAACGTTTTACACCATGCAGTGGGCACGTTCAAACTTATTGCCTTTCGAATAATTAAGCTATTTTTATATTTCTATTTTCCTGAAAATATACGCGTCAAAATAGCGATTTCGCGTACGTGCTCGAAACCGTATAACAAACATGATAAATCAATAAATCAATGAAAATTAAAAAGTTCATTTCACTTCAAGGAAGTAGCGCTTTGACTCTTTCAAAGACGGAAGTGAATCAAATTTCAGTGTTTTCATAAAAACAAAGTGTTTTAAAATTTGTCGCATCCTTACTGAAAACGGATTAACCCTGGGATAAATAAAATATTAAAACGATGAATCATCCAATTTAAAAGTGCATGATCACTGAAAAACGGAAAACCCTAGTTCAATCCAAAATGTTTTTGCTTCAGTTACTTGTTTTATGATATTCTCTGTTCCTAAAAATGAAATGCTTTCACAACACCGACTGAGTGTTAAAATATTCGTTTTTACTATAAGAAATACTACAAAATATTCGTTTTTACTAAGAAATACTACAAAATATTCGTTTTTACTAAGAAATACTATAACAATAGTCGTTTTTACTAAGAAATACTACAAAAATACTCGTTTTTACTAAAACTTATACTACGAAAATGCTCGTTTTTATTAAGAAATACTACAACATTTTCGTTTTTATTAAGAAATACTACAAAATATTCGTTTTTACTAAGAAATACTACAAAATATTCGTTTTTACTAAGAGATACTACAAAATATTCGTTTTTACTAAGAAATACTATAACAATACTCATTTTTACTAAAAGATACTATGAAAATACTCGTTTTTATTAACAAATACTACAAAATATTCGTTTTTATTAAGAGATACTATAACAATACTCGTTTTTACTAAGAAATCACACAAATACTCGTTTTTATTAAGAAAAACTACAAAAATATTCGTTTTTATTAAGAGATACTATAGCAATACTCGTTTTTACTAAGAAACACTACAAAAATACTCGTTTTTACTAAGAAATACTACAAAAATACTCGTTTTTACTACAAAATACTACAACAATACTCGTTTTTGCTAAGATCGAGATACTACAACAATACTCATTTTTACTAAGATATGCTACAACAATTCTCGTTTTCACTAAGTAATAATACTACAAAAATATTCGTTTTTACTATGAAATACTATATGTCTAAGATGGAATTTGAACTGCAACAAACAACACAAGCACCTACGTTGTGTGGGCATATTCTAAGAAATAATTTTCGATATATATATATATAGTTCTTTTCCCTATAATAATACATTGTATATCTTTTAATAATATCTAAAATTCAATTCTACTTTTTAGTACCTAGGTAGTTAGTTATAAAACACAAAATCACATCCGAGTGTTAATGTTGCAAATAGATAACACTTTTCCGTTCTCAAATTTACGCATTATACTAATATAAAACCAGCTTATAGTAATAATGGTTGCGATGGTTTTAACTATATTTTGTAAGTTGATAGACACCAAATTATTTATTCATTTGAATTTTAAACCTAAAATGTTTATACAAACTGAAGAAGAAGCCTTTTCAACGTTATTTAGTTTGTATTTTCCTTTAACCATATTATATTTTCTCTGGATTTTCTTTACGATTAAAACTAAAAGGAACATTTTTACATTGATAGTCTCTGATAATTCTATTCGCATAAATATCGGTCTATGAATTTGAGACTCAAAATATGGCCAGAAACAAAACTAAAAATGTGTAGTTCCTACAATTGCAGTTTACCGGCAATTTGAAAGGACTATTTTCCCTTTTTCTCTCTCTCTTTCCAATTTGTCTTTCTATCTCTCTCTGAAAACTAAATAATTTGAGACACCAACTTTTAAGAAAATTATTGTCTATCGTAAATTTGTTCGAATATTTTTATGGTTTCTCTTCCACTTACCGTGAATGTCATACCAACCAATGTCTCTTTATCTGTGCGTTGAGGATTTCCCAAATAAACTGTCCAAAGAACCTCTTTTCATCACTAGCACTAACCGACTGATATGTCATATTGAAAGCGAACTAGACCAATGGCGTTGTTTTATTTGGGACGCAAGCGTGGGTAGTCATCTCTAAGCGTGGGTGCCAATCGATTAGGAGGTTTTTTGCTTACTCGTCAGAAATTCAAGCAAGCACGGGCGAGTTTTAATTCCAAATTCAACCCACACACTACAAACACGTGGACAAGACGTTTAAAATTGCATTTTCTAGTAATTATTATTTGTACTATTTTAGTGGTCCTAAGTAGCCTACTCACGCCAAACGCCGCGACCTGGTCGTCTCCACATGTTTTGCAATTCTCCGTTTAAAGCAGTTTCTTTTTTTAACCTACTTGCATGGAGAAAATCAAATTTTATCATGAACAATTATTACTCAATTTTTCTATTTTTATCGTATATGCTTGCATGGAGAAAATCAAATTTTATCATCAATAGTTATTACTCGATTTTTCTTTCACCTTCGTCGACTATCTTCAATATATATTCAAAGGTGCCCAAATGTCATCAATTAATCACAATAACTGGGATATCTTTATGGCCACAGTGTGTTTAGAACAATGGATCAATTGGCCGAGATCAATGCCTGTATATTTCTGGCCACCGTAGAGTTACTGTTATTGATACATTGCTGTGGATACGAAAAGAGATATGAGTTCATTTATAGAAAATTAACTATGGTTACAAACAATGAATATAGACAAAACAATTGCAGTAAAAATTGTGACTCCGTCCACTATGAAAACAAACAGTAATTGTAAATTATGTTATTACTTAAATTATATATTTGGACCTCAATTCAATGATTGATCGAACAAGAGTTAAAATATACCACTACTTAGAGTAAAAATAGTTGAATTTTACGTGAGAGTGATACATATATAACACGTACAACCGTATATCGTTAGTCTTGTCGTATAGTAATAAAAAGAACGAAAATACGCCATCAAAGTGAAATAGTATCGCTTTTAAACGATGAAAAAAGACAAAGCCTTAATTACACTAATATAGTTTTGGCGTTCAGTAGTTAAAGTTAGATCGTGCTATTTAATATATTTGATTCCATTTCATTTCTTGGATATGGTGTTTGTTCTCCATATACAATATTGGACATAAATAGTTGACAATTTATTTTACAAGCCCCCATAACCTCCCCTCCCCCCCCCCCCCCTCCCTCCCCCTGCTCAATGTTGATGCAGTTGTGTCCGACAATATAAATAATGCTTCGGACGTCATGTTATAGGGGATTTCGAGGCGAATGATTTATAAATACGTTTTAATGCAGTCTTTTCTCTCAAAAATCACCATTTTGTCCATGATATGATTTTAGCCTGTGCAGGTACAGTCGTCCCCATCCCTCCCCTCACGGAGAGAAGCCGTTCCCACTCCTCCCCTATGTACATGAACATTTGCCAAAGAAAAAGGACGAACACGTTGTTTGCATGAGTCAATTCATATTAACCAATGTGTCATAGTCGTCCCCACCCCTCCCCTCACGGAGAGAAGCCGCTACCCCTCCTCCCCTATACATTAACATTTGCAAAAGAAAAAGGCGGACGAACACGTTGTTTGCATGAGTCAGTTCATATTAACCAATGTGTCATGTGCCAGTGTGGGCTATGCCGGTGTTTCTATGGCAACTGATTTAAGTATAATATATACGCATAATATTACTCTTGTTGTGTTCTTTACGATCGATATGGCATATTTTCACGTCATATACTTACTGATGTTAGAACGTTTTTGAACCTTTCGAAGTATAGGTGTTTATATCTTTAAGGTATCATTGAACACAAATGTCTTCTAAAACAAGTAAAAATTTTAAATTTCTAATGCTCACATTAATAAAGACCATAGTTTTCTAAAATAATTTTTGTAAAAAGTATTTGTAATTTTGTAATTGTTTCAGTTCTTTACCGCCTTCTGGATATCATTCTTTATCAGAAAAAAACCGGTTAACCTTCCAATAAAAAAAAACAGATCTAAAATAACAAAAAAAAAATATGAATACACTGAAAAAATGATTAAATAAATACACTTTATCTATAGAGGATATAACGAGTAAATGAGAGCTTTTTATAACTCAGTCCACTCATAATAATTAATACAAGCAAACCAATACTAATCACAGCAAAAAGTGGTTTTGAAAAACCGAACGGATAAGAAGGCATACCAGTTGGCTATAGAACACTAAGTCTTTCATAAATACCATCATGTATATGTACCGGAAAATGATTTTTCAAGTAAACAGATATTTTAATATTTTAGCACTGTCATATGAAAGAACCACCTGAAATAGACATGTTTGGAAGGTTTATGCTCTGGCGAAAATACCAATGAAGTTATGCTCAATCAAAAATGTAGATATTTGTATATAATTTTCTGCTGAGGCCTTTGATGCCTCATTTTGGTGTTTTTCTCATTTTTCAAACTCTTATAGCTTCTTGCAAATTTAATCGTTATTTCTCAAACTTTCACAAGTTATTATTATGGTGAATGTCTATCATATGATAGCTTTCAGTCTTTTCTTTAAAACATCAATTTTAAAAATTATAATAATTAGTGGAGGCCATTTATGAAAGTCGTCTATTCATGATCACAAGCATGGTAGAGAGCTAGGAAAAAACATCAAGGTAACTGATATAATCTATCTTGTATACATGGGGTTCCTGTGGTAGCTATTACCTACGTTTATCGAAATCGGGACAAATACAGCTTCAGCTAGTGCCAGAATTTCAATGAGGTTAAATTCAGCCTCTCTATCCAACCATTCTTGCTTAACAGTTGAAGTTTATTCTCAGTTTAAGTTTATTCTCACTTTTAGTAAAGTAAAGTCAACATGTTTTACGGTGTTACAAATTTAATCATTATATTTCTTATCGTTTATATCAAACACCGACGCAGCCTATACTAGTTTACTTGCTAGTTTCAATTTTATTCTCACCACACTACTCTATTTATATTTTACCAAAAATTAACACTGAACGTTTCAAGAATTTTTATTAACATAGGCTTTTAAGATATTAATAATATAACATATTTAATTGCCCTTATATGTATTCTTATTAGCTTTGCCATTGTTATTATCATTATTGTAAATGCTGCGCGTCTGCTAGCCTCCTATATGCAGCCGCTCCTTTGTGTTGTCATGCCACGCTTCCCACGTCTGCTGCAACATAGCTTTTTACTCAGGCTACCCCGCAGGGGAGCCTGAGTCTAGGTTTACCTTTTCTATCTATGGGTCTATCGTTGTGTCGAGATTACACATGACGTAATGCCACAGGTAAACCACAACTACTCTATGACGTAGCCTGTTTAAACGCACTAAGTGCTTCTAGTTTATAATAATAAAGTTAAGATTATCATTATTAGTTAGTCTCCTGCGCAGACGTTTTAAACACTAACAGCGCCTGCACAGGAGGCTATAGTCTAGTATTCCCTCGTGTTTCTGACGTTTTTCTGGATTCTTCGGTTGGATGCGTTGGAGTTTGCTATGACGCCACGAGCGTATGTTGGTACTTGCAGGGCTAGGGGTGAAGAGGGTGAAGAGTGTACCGCCGTCGTATTGACGGCCTATTTTCACATCAAGAAATCTTCCTTTTGGACATTCGTTGTGTTCTATTTTCATTTATTTCTATGTCTTAATTTTCTAGAATTAATTTAATAAGGCATGCTTGTGAATACCCTACTGGTTAGCCCCCGGCCTTATCAGTTCGGTTTTTCAAAACCACTTTTTTGCTGTTTGTATTAATTATTATGAGTGGACTGAGTTATAAAAAAGCTCTCATTTACTCGTTATATCCTCTATAGATAAAGTGTATGTATTTATTCATCTTTTTTGTTATTTAAGATCTGTTTTTTTTACAACTGCCGACACTTGAGCCTGAAGCATTTCAGGCTATTTTTATATTGGCCATGTGTTTCTCCACACTTGAGGGGTAAATCGAAAAAAACCCCACATTTTCACGTTTTCTATGTAAAAATATTCTTACGTCTTTTTCATTAAAAATGTTCTTAAAAAATAGTTTTTTATCGCTCAACTTCGTTATCAAAACAATATTCTGAGGTCAAAAGCAGGAATATCAAAACCCACGTAGAAATACACATACCTGGGTAAGACTGGCACGCCGTAACCAGTATATAGCTAGATAATTAGCGGTATATCAGTTAAACGGCTTAAGAATAGATTATACTAGAACGGAGCTAAAAATACTCACAATAAAGACAAAGAGTTAAATAAAAAAATGAGGAGTGACAGGAATCTAGCCCGTACGTGGCTTTTATATAATGTATATATACCTATTTAAAAAGAGGTTGTCATCGCCAAAGGCCAAAAGCAATAAGCGATATGCCATTCATACAACTAAACACAAATAATTGAGGCCTTTAAAACGGTTTCTTGTACTACAAACAACACGGAATATCTAAACAATAACCTCGTTGTTCTTGACGAAAATAAGTAGCAGAAACACGTTATTCCCGCTATTCTTGGATCTTGGAATGACCTATTTCCTATCGCCTTTTGCTTATTGCCTATATGACAACCTTTTTCGAAATAGATGTATAAGACTGCACCCTTGGGATGTCGAAAATTGATATATTAATATTGAAAATAAATTACTATAAAAATACTGAAAAAAGTGGTAGGATTCCTCCTAGAATGAATGAATGAATGTTTTTATTTGCTCATTTTTTTACATGTATTTTACATTTTTTTTTTTATAAATAACATTCTGTGAAGCTCAAGCAACGAATCGGCTAACGCTAATCGGGGTTAACTGTTAACTGAGAAACGGCTAAAAAATTAACTGTTAACTGAGAATTCCGTTTCTTTTTAGGATAACTGTTAGCTGATATTTCTTTGTTTTTAATTAATAAATTTGAAAATAAATATTTCTTTGTTTTTAATTTAACTGATAACTGAGAAAATTGCTAAAATTTAGCTGTTAACTGATATTGGGACCCCCCCATTCGGACCCTGGTAAAGGATGAAGATTTCGGTCTCTCCGCGTTATTCCGGCAGAAAACCTAACTCGCGCTAGCTAGTCGACAAATGACATGAGAGGGAGAGGAGAACCAGCTAGATCCTAGGCTTTAAAACGGTTGACCCCTCGTGCTAACTAAGCAACTAAGCAACTATCAACTACATAATTATATACTTCTAGTCTATTCGGAGAAGTTTTATTGTTATGCTAAGTAGGGGCTTATTGTGGGACGTCAGTCCAATCACAACCACGCTGATTGACTATGATTATAGGTGCCTATATAAAACAAAATCTCATGCAGTAATTGAAGAATAACACAACCAAATCTCTAACGTACATCCCTCACGTTATCCAAGGCCATCAAAAGAACGAAAACAAGTTATATGTATTTTCAGATCTCCGTTGAATTGGTTTCTCTTGTTTTTAAGTTCTTGATTTGTTATTGCAACTAAGACGACTTGTTTGGTGTTTATAATGAACATTTTTGATGAAAAGATTATCATGACTTATGAGTAACTTTAATTATTTCTCTAATCTCAACGTCATCACTAGCGGGGGAGGGCATAGTAGATGTTGGTACTTTTCAAGCCAAAATCGCCGCAAATTAAATTTTTTCGAAATTGCGAGTATGTTCGAAGTTGCAGAGACCGTTTACAAGATTTTAAAAGCTTTTAAAAGGCCGATTGTATTACGCTGTGCACTAAATCACAGCCGTGATCGCCCACCACAAGGATCCCACCGCAGTCACACTGCAAAAATTGCTCTACAAATTTGGCACCTAAACATATCATGACGTCACAACTTAAAAACCCAGTGGAGATTCCTGATAAGAATAAAGTAGACTGCGTAGGTGTTTCTAGGGTGACAACTGAGGTGAAATAGGGACACTTGTACACCTGTAGTATGCAGTAGATGAGCGCACACTGACAAACGCACGTTTGAGACGCAAAGCCTTTACGGGAGTAATCTTCAAAAAGGATTATCATCTGAAACGTGAATACGTCTGATACTGAGTGTATAAGTTAATTTGGTTAAAATAGAGTGTAAATGATAGAGCAGTTTTACATAATAGAACCATTGTGTTCTTTGGTACTAGAGTGAAGTCTGTCTAACCCGTGAAATAGATATTAGACTAATAAACCTTAGCAGTCTCTAATTCCATTGTTTTCTTTTGATTTGACTTTTATATCTTGACTATTTAATTTTGTTTCACAGGTTAAATGTCTTCACACGATTAATTTCATAATTAGACGAATAGAAAAGCATAAAATTGCACTATTTAGTACTATTTATTTTGCACGTTTTAATGTTTCTACTCTATCACGAATAATTGTCCCACATATAACAATGTCGCCATCATAAAAGGAGAAAAAAAATAATAATAGGAGAAAAATGACATCAGTTGGCTACGAATCAGAATCGAGAATTGATTGGCATTTTTCCCTGACAATGTAAATTAAGGTTTGAAAGGAGGCAGTCGTTCACTTTTCTATTTCTTAATAATTTATTAAAATTTACTTGTACAAAGTTTTAGATTAATACATACATTATTTTTGGAGATATAATCACTCAAAGTTTGGTATCTAACAACATATTTTCGCGGCAAAACGGAAGAGTGACATTTTATATTGCCAGGGGAAAAGCTTGAAAAATGCCTTGACTGACCGGCTCACTCTATATGAATAAATTGTCCTATCAGTTTATGACGTTATAAGTTGTTTATATTGCGGCTAATATCGTCAATAACAATGGTAATTTGGAAAGAATCTAAAATATTTTTTGATGGTTAAGCGTGGTACTTATGACGTTAATAGTTGTTCATAGAAACCCACTTTCAACACTTCAAATACACAAAGCGAAAATAAGGCGCTCAGGAACGACTGCCTATTAAATTAGACTATATTCTCACGAGTAAAATTCACCGATATTTTTACCATTTTAATTTAAAAAACACAAAATTCACCAAGAAATAAAATTGCGTAAAAATCATCAAAGAAAACGAACAATTATAGAGTAGACTCGAGTCTATCACGTGCATGAGTTGAATCATTCATAACTAGAGTGATGAAGACTGCCACAGTTTTAGTCAAAACACCATGTTTTTAACAACCCTTTACGCGTGAAAACCGTGAATCATTTCTTATATCTTAACCATTATCATATGTACAAAAGTAGTTTAATATATAAATCATACACAACAAGGCTTCAAGGAGACAAAATACAAAAAATACAAAAAAATTATATATTATGGGTTACTTGAAATTTCAAATTAGTGCGATTGTGAAAATTCACGTTAAAATTTCGGCAAACGAAAATTTATTCGGTACCAAATGTTTGATGTCCATTGCTTCTATCTGATGAATATTAAATCATGAAGGTTATTTTAGTTGAAAAGGAAATTCTAGACTATAGATAAACTAGAAAATATTTTATTATATTTATTTATTTACAACTATGAGGTAGTAGAGTGTACGCCATAAATCCGTAAAAAAAACCTTCAACTATTTAGGATGTAAAATAATGATTTTCATTTGACCGTGCAAGAAAAACGACTATTTAGTTCGTACTTGTTGGTGATTCAGAGTGTAGTACCATCTATTAGTTTGCCAATTCTGGCACGGTCATATGAAAACCACCCTATAGAGCAGTTCTCGTTAACCCGTGAAACAAAGAGTATTAGAGTGATTTTCCTTCGTCCGTGCAACGAAGTAGACTAGTTAGTGAGTAATAGTTGAAATAAAACAAAAGAAAACAATGGGATTAGTGTGTACTACTATGTATTACGTTGACTATTCTTTCACAGACGAAGGAAAATCACTCTAGCTCAAGTATTGTAGTCGGGTTAATGCCGAGAACGGCTCTAGTATTTAGACATCAATTTAGTTCACTTATGAATGAAACACGCAAAAAACATTACAATGAAGGACTGACACAATTCAGCTCCAGTGATATCTACAAATTTGTACAAAAAATAGTGCAACTAGACAATACATTGTTAGTTTTGTTTCACGGATAAATGGCATGTACTCTAGTATATCAGGGACTATCACTAGAAGAAGATGATGATGACGACGACATAAATTCTACTTCTTCGACTGTGGTTATTTGGTCTGGGCGGCCATTAGCTGCTCCTAACACATTGCCACTGGAGTCTTGTTGCTGTGCACAAACAAACAAAAATGGGATTGTTGTAGAAAACATTGACAAAAAAACCCTTGAAAATAACATTGACAAAATAATTCATTAACGAATTACATGCATATACTACAATAGCGTGGTGTTTAACATGATTACCATCATTATAAAATTTAAAACTGCTGAGGTAGCAGACATATTGAAAACGTTGGAATTAGTTATATTATGCACTTGCAGGGCTACGGCATTTCTTGTCCTCGCTCAAGGTATCTAACAGAATAGAGTGTTTTTCATATATCTGTGAAACCCATTTTTGTGCATTCACAACTATTCCATTGTGTTTATTTGACACTCATTACAGTTGTTTCACAGGTTTATGAACACTACTCTAAGAACCAATTATTATGCTGGCTATAGTACGAACCTCTAGTGTACCCGGCATGCCATGTAGATGAGACTGCCAAGACATTGCTACTGATGGCTGACCATTTGAAACACCATCTGAAAAAAAAACCCACACAGATTGAATAAATGAATCACACTCAGAACACAAATTCTCAAAAACATTTTAACTTATTACCCGGGCTCATAGCTAACACACAACTTATTTATATTTTAACAAAAAAAAACATTTTTTTTACAGTTTTGGAGAGGCTTTGATGGAGGTCTGAAGCTGAGTTTCTTGTGAAAAACGATTTCATAATTCCTATTCGATGTGGGATGTTCACTGTTACTCACTATACAGTTAAACATTGAAATTTTGACTACTGAAAACGTGTCACCTTTTTGTAGTGTTAATCTCTTACTTTATGAGGGCAATGTTAATGACATTGACTGCTATATAAAATTATTGAAATAGATCCATAATATTTTACCATTTGTTAATGGTACAGCTGATGATGTTGTGCTTTCTTGTCCAGTAGTAAAACCTTCCCCTATGCCTGCCCCTTCACAGACCCTTGAACCAAGCAATCCTGACCTCATCTCTACGTCTAAAGGGTAAGGTCTTCTAGGATCACCTAAGAGATTAAAATACAAGAGAAAACACATTTAAGACAGTGGTCTAACTCTTTTACTCCGACGAATGGCTAAAGCTCGAAACATCAGTAAAGTTACATGTAAGTCAACATTTGTTACGGTGTTAAACATTTCATTATATTACATAGACTGCGAACAGTCCACTTTTCCCTCCGGATTCCAAAAATTTTAACTTTGATAAAATGCAGATGAACGGGGATTGGGGGCGAGTTGTTTTAGTTAAAGGCTCATTTTTCTCTCGTTTTCCACAGAATCCAGAGGAAAAAGTAGGGACTGCTTGCAGTCTATATATTACGACCAGCCTATACTAGTTTACTTGCTAGTCTCCATTCAAGTCAGTGATATGTTAGTTTTCCCTGCAGCCTTTTTTAATGTCGACACACAATGCTTCTCTTCCCACAAACTAAGGCCCCACCCACATGAATCCGGTCAGGCTGAAACCGCATAGAAATATTTGCGTCTACACAAATCCTGTTTGCTCCCCACAAACTAAAAACAGCTACTGGAAAGTCTAGTGATATTAATTCGATATCTGTACCTGGCATCCATGTCGTTGGAGCTTCTACAGCATTACTACTGCTTATTTTGTGTGCATATTTGATAAGTTCTTCTGATGAAACTGAACCTGAAATAAAACAAAAAAGACCAATGCAGTTCTAAGGTTTTCTCAAAACATATACTAAAGACAGATAAGCCTTTTTAGTTGAGAAGTTTGGTTATTCATAGTCCCTTCTATTTGGCTGAAAGTTGTTAGACAGTGGAACAAGATTGAATGAGACGTGGCCTACCTTTGTTTGCTTGTTCTATTGCTGATAACTTCTTTTTGGCTTGAAATAATGCTTGTGACTGGAAAAATGATAATTGATATCAACATTTTGATGCTATTCATAAGTTTCAAATAACATCCTTGTATATATTAAATCCTTGAAAATTAAATCCGTTACATGTGACCTATTAACCATGTACTGCTCAAACAGTATTTAAAACATTGGAATTTACTATGGTCAGAGTGCCTATGCTAGTTATGCAAGGTCTTCAGAGATGCTGACAAGATTGTTATTTCTCTCTACAAAGTTTAAGACAACTGTGCCTGCCATAAGGGACAGCATGGTGGTGTCACTTGAGTCCCACTCTGACCATTAGAAACAGGTTCCCATTTAAATCTGTACTTATGCAAATTTTGTTGATGTGTGCTAAACACACAGATCAACCAATCAGAGAAGTTCACTTCAGAAATAATATACTCTGATTGGTTGATCTGTGTGTTTAGCACACATCAGCACAATTTGCATAAGTACAGATTTAAATGGGAACCTGTTTAGCTTAGCCTGTAATTGTCCTGATTTCTAATTAGTTCAAATTCAGTCTTCCAACCATGCATGAAATTAGCCAACTGGTTTGCCTCCTTATCAGTTGGGATTGTTATCCGAGGGCCATGTAAACCACCAGGAAAATTAGCAATGATGTATCTATGTTGTCCTCCACACTACACTCACTAACCTGTATTGAGGGACATTGAAAACTCTGACATTGTTCACTCACACTGACTAATAAAAATCAAACACTTTTTTTAATGTCTCAATGTATTTAGCCAGACAAACTCAACTCACATATAATCCATGAATGAGCTGGGACTCAAACCTGGATGCCATCTAAAATAAATAGTACTAAACAATTTTAAGACAAAGTTCTTACCAAGATTTGTTCAGCTTCTTTCAAACTATTTTCAAGTTTCAATATCTCCTGATCTCTTTTGCACACATTGTCTTTGGTAGATTGAATTAACTTCTGGCATTCCATTTGCTCTTTTGCTGTCAATAACATTTAATTTATAATAAGAATAATTATTATTTCACTGCTGTTGTAAGGACATCATAAAATAACTAGAGTGAACATTTCTGCTTTCTGCAAACTCATGCATTTCAATGGCTAGTTGTGGAATACCTGTTTGGCTGCCATCAATTGAAAACATTAAAGGTGCTGAGTAATTAGCAGCAGCCCAAAACTAGGAGTTAGAATGTCTGAGTTTACAGAAAGCTTAAAACTGCAGTAATGCACAGTTACCAATACAGAGCAATGAAGTGACTATATTGAACATAGATACTGTATTGATCACAACTGAAAAAAAACCATTCCAATATTATTATATTAATGAAGTGTAAACATATGTACCAATTTTAATTGCTGATTGGAGTTCTTTGTCTTTTTCGGTTAAATGTTCAACAACCTATGAAATCAAAATACATACATGTATAGGTACAATTATAAAAATATAGCACAGCGCATGGCAACAAAAATTAGAAGTTTTCAATTTAGATTATAGCGTTTTTAGGTATAATCTAAATTTATGAAGGTTTTTTTTGACGGATTAATTAATTGTCCCTTGGACATAGTAATGCAACTGGAACTTAGTCAGATTTATAGTTCCATACAAACTCAACTCAGATGTAGGTGCCTACCTTAGCTGCATCGCCAGTAGAAGCATCATTCTTGGCTCCACGATATAACGATCTTGAAGAGAGGCTTTCGAACAGCTGTCTGTAAACAACAACAACAACAACATTTAATAGCTTTCTTTCGACAGTATTTACATCGCATCGAAAATACTTTCTATCGTTATTGTAACAAAGGATTAATCTACGTAAATTCTCAAGCTTGTATCTTGTCTCCTACCGAGTAAGTTTTTCATAATCGTCTAATATTACATTTACAATTTCTTTTGTCGTTCTTTCATTCGACTGAACCGCCATTTTGGATATTATTAACTTTGCAATGCATTGTAGGTAATATTTCACAGGAAGCCCAAGCTGAAAGCTAGTACTTATTAACATGCAAAAAAATCTATATTGCAGAAACTTTAAAAGTATTAAAATCAACTTTAATTATTTCAATCATTTTAATCATTAAGCTATTCTTGAATGTTCAGTTATCAATTATTTTTAAAAGAAACTACAGGAAAGTGTTTGGGCTTCCTGTGTGATAAAGCATTATCCAAGATGGCGTCTGGTTCTGGTCAGTCGAACGGTGCAACAACAACCACAAGTGAAAGCACTAAACCAGTGGTGAGAAGCACTCCTAAAGATGCCTTGGTCATGTCAGCGATTCTCCGGGAAATGGGGATAAGTGATTATGAACCACGAGTCGTCAATCAAATGCTAGAGTTCACATATCGTAAGTTTTACATCGTTATCTCATGTCTGTCAAACAATGGAACAAAATTCTTTTGATGGTTTATTGATAAAATCCTGATCGTTTTGTTGAAAACAAATCAAAATACGGTGAATAGTTGAGATTATAAGAGATTAAAGACTGCCTATATGCCACTTTTAATAAATTATATCGTGCTTCATATAAATTAAGTCAACAATATTCAATTTCTCATATTGAGTGTTCCTTTGTCTATTGTTAAGGTTACATTACAACAGTCTTAGATGATGCTAAAGTTTATTCATCTCATGCGAGCAAAAAAGAAATAGATGCTGATGATGTCCAACTAGCCATACAATCTCGTCTTGACCATTCCTACACTAGCCCTCCCCCCAGAGATGTAAGTATAAACAATCTTGTCTTGACCATTCCTACACTAGCCCTCCCTCCTGAGATGTAAGTATAAACTATCTTGTCTTGACAATTCCTACACTAGCCCTCCCCCCAGAGATGTAAGTATAAACTATCTTGTCTTGACAATTCCTACACTAGCCCTCCCCCCAGAGATGTAAGTATAAACAATCTGGCCTTGCCCATTCCTACACTAGCCCTCCCCCCAGAGATGTAAGTATAAACAATCTGGCCTTGCCCATTCCTACACTAGCCCTCCCCCCAGAGATGTAAGTATAAACAATCTTGTCTTGACCATTCCTACACTAGCCCTCCCTCCTGAGGTGTAAGTATAAACAATCTTGTCTTGACCATTCCTACACTAGCCCTCCCTCCTGAGGTGTAAGTATAAACAATCTCATCTTGCCCATTCCTACACTAGCCCTCCCCCAGAGATGTAAGTATAAACAATCTTGTCTTGACCATTCCTACACTAGCCCTCCCCCCAGAGATGTAAGTATAAACAATCTTGTCTTGACCATTCCTACAATAGCCCTCCCCCCAGAGATTTAAGTATAAACAAGTAAAAATAATAAAAAAACCTCCCATATTCTCATCAATGTATAATGAGAATACAGTGGAACCCCGTTAATCCAGCCACAAAAGGGACACCCCAAAGTGGCAGTATTAAAGGGTTGGCTGAATTAAGCAGTTAAATTTTATAGAAAATGTATGGACATGCATTTTGTTGGGACCTAACAAACTGGCTGCAATAACAGGGTGGCCGTATTAAGCCGGGGGGCCGTAAGGCAGGGTTCCACTACAGGTATTTTAAATTCTTAAATTCAAATTTATAATATCTGTTTAATCAAGAACTCAGCAAGTGTAATTAGCATCATCCTCTAGCCCTGGCTTATTGTTCTTGCCTTGACCTTGATTATTCTGGGGTATCACAAAAAGCTCATCTAATAATTGTTAAATATTCTAAGAGCCATGCAACCTTATAAAGTAATTCCAATTGATATTGTTTGTTTAAATCCACAGTTTCTTATAGAAATAGCAAGACAGAAAAATAGAATTCCTTTGCCACAAATCCAACCTAAAAGTGGTTTAAGACTTCCACCTGACAGGTACTGCTTGACAGGGAAGAATTATAAAGTTAGAACTCAGAAAAAGGTAAACTGGTGATCCGGCCATTGTAATAAATTGATTTGGTTTGATATTGTTGGTAAAGTTTTTGCTGTTGATTTTATAGTGGCTTCACAATAAGTTTTTGAATCATATCACATAGGCAATTCTTTTGTTTAGTAAATATTCTTATCATGCATTTTGAACTTTATCATACTGTTGGTGATGATAAATTTAATATTGAAATTTAAAAATGATTTCTAAAGTGATGATGAAGATGATAAGATGATGATATTAATATTATTATTAATGATGCTCATACTGTTGGTGATGATAATGATGGTGATGTAATGATAGCAATCATTGATAGTGATTTTAGTGGCGATAATAATGATAGTGATGGAAATAATATGGTAAAAATGGGGTTAATGTTGATAATAATTGTGATATTTAAAGTGATCATACCTAAGATGATGGTGGGGGCGCTGGTGATAGAAATGATCATTACAATAATTGTTATCATTATTTCCAGCCTGCTGTCCGTCCCTCTGCTATCATTGGTCGAACAGCTTCAGTCTCATCTTCTATGGGCGGAACCATTGTTAAACCTGTCACTGTTGCACACATAGTTAGAACTCCTTCTACCTCAGTTCCCATAGTAACACCAACATCAACCTTAGTGCCGCAGCAACTGGCAACAAGTGTAAACATGCCAGTCTTGACAAGCCAAGTTACACAAGTCAAGAAAGAAATAGGAAGTGTCCATCCAGTAACGACAGGCCTTGTAACTAAACCTCCTGTCACCCTTCAGGTGAATATCAATGTTTTCATTTGGTTATGTCACAAATAATTGTTCTTATCACAAAGCTTGATATGTACCAAAAAGTTGAGCTTTTAGTTGATATTGTTAGCCCAGGGCTACTTATTTATACCAGAAACAGGATAGCCCATAGACCACTTTCATAAATACCATAATGTGTACCGGAAAATGATTTTTCAAGTAATATGTTAAACAGGTTCCCATTTAAATCTGTACTTTCCCATTTAAATCTGTACTTATGGAAATTGTGTTGATGTTTTCCAATACACAGATCAACCAATCAGAATATATTATTTATGAAATGAACTTCTCTGATTGGTTGATCTGTGTGTTTAGCACACATCAACACAATTTCCATAAGTACAGATTTAAATGGGAACCTGTTGTTAATATTTTAGCATTGTCATATGAAAGAACCACCTCAAATAGGCATGTCTGGAAGGTTTTGATGCTCTGGCTAAAGTACCAAAGAAGTTATGCTCAATGAAAAATGTAGAGATTTGTATGTACTTTTCAGCTGAGGCCTTTGACGCCTCGTTTTGGTATTTTTCTGATTTCTCAAACCCTTATAGCTTCTTGCAAATTTAATTGTTTTTCTCAAACTTTCACAAGTTATTGTTATGGTGAATGCCTATCATATGATAGCTTTCTTTTTCTTAAAACATCAATTTAAAAAATTATGATAATTAGAGGCTGCCATTTATGCAAGTCTTCTATAAAGATTAGCTGCTCCACTTATGATGTGTTTTAGATAGGTTAAGAAATTTTTACAAATTCAGCACATTCACCTCAGTCTATATAAAACCATTAGTGTTGGTTTATTATTAACCTTGACCTACCCTGACCAACCAAGATGCAGTTAATTTATTTTGTTTGTCTATTATTAATTTCCAGGTCAAAACAGTTGTTCAAGGGACTCCCACTGCTAACGTAACTCAAGTCAGAAGTACAACTACACCAAACACTGCCAATCAAACTACCAACCCTGCATCAATTATGACTGTGTCTGCTTTACCAAGTATGGATGAGACAGTGGCCAGCGCAAAACAGCCATTGATAACTCCACAGAAAAGAAAACATGATGATGATGATGACTATGATGTTTAGTGACTATATGATGATCATCATTATGATGACAGTTACAAGTGTGTTAACATCCTATAACACCATATATATATTATGTTAAGTTACGATGTGATGATGCTCGTCATGATGGCAGTTACCGGTGTGCAAACAGCCTTCAAAAACATCACTGAAAACATGATAATGATGATGTATGTTTATATTAGTTACAATGTGATAATGCTTGTCATGATGACAGTTTCATCACTGGAAGAATGATGATGATGACAATGGTGTTATGATGTTATGATAATCGTCATGATAACAGTTACCGGTGTGCAAGTCCACTGGAAACATAATGATGACTGTTGTCTTTTATTGATATTCAAGAAATATTCAGTGAAAACGTGTTTGTATTTAAAAATTTATACATTGTCAGACTGTGTCAGAACCTTTGTATTCTACATGTGATGCACTTTATTGTAGTAAATTATAAACACTTATAGAGACAATGTCCCTTTATTCCTCATAGCATGTGGTATTTCCATCTAGAAGACAGTGTATGAAAGTCTCCGATCTAAACAAATAAAAACAAATTTTGTTCAAATGACAGTACATGTTTGACAGGAGCACTTATGGTAAATAAATTACAGTTTTGTGTTTGTGCAATAGACCTCTTTACCTCTGTACACAAATTGCCCATTTCAGACCACATGTCATTCCATTGAGAAATGTTCTTTTATGATGAACGTGTTATATCATTTACATGTGAAAGAAACAATTCCAAAGGGTAGCATCATGTGATCAGAAATGGGACAACAAACAAGGAAGGTAAAGAGGTCTATTGAAAAGGTACTTGCAGTTCTGTGCATCATGACTTATACTCATACATTAATAACATACTATGTTACTGATGATCAGCTCAATTAAGAATAGATACATATTGATACAAAATATTTTGTGTTTAAACCCAATCATAGGCTCTTTAATTGTTTGAAGACAGCATGTATACTCTAGGTTGACAGTTTTTTTGGTTTATTTTGCACCATCATTGGAAAAAATGTAAGCTTACTGAATAATTTGCTAATCTTTTTAGAAAAAAATTAATGAAAATATGTACAAGTCATTTTCTACTAAAAAAATATAACTTTCTATAAATTACTATATTTACATCAAAATATAATGACTATATCAGTAAGCTATTGTTTCATGTTTTGAAATGTTGTTTGTTCAAAGTTTTGTTTATATAAAGTACTTCTTGATATTGATGGGTTTGAGTATAATGATGGCTATGTTAAGTTATCATGTTCCTCTGCTTTGTGTTGTCCATGCTACAGTACACTTTATTTGTTTCCTTAGAAAGTCTGGCATGAGAGACCGGGCATGAGCCACCATTATCATTGTATCAACAGGCAAGTGTACTAATACTTGTAATTGTCAACTCTCTCCATCTGCCTTGCCGTGATTCTTTTAGAATTGTGTGCACCAACAGTTCTCAATTTCTCCATGGTAGGAATATTCATAGATATGTTAGCCTTACTCTTAGCATCTTCCATCAAAAGATGTTTCTTTATGGTTCCTATAGATTCCTTGTAGTCACCTTGATCCTCATCTACCTTACTTCTTGCATCTTCTACATTCTGTGCAATGTGGTCTTTCACAACAGAAGAAATTTGAACTAGTCCAAGATGCCCAGTGATCTGTGAAAGTCTTGTGATGTTAAGACAATCATCAGTCTCTTGTATGTGCTCTAGAGACTCGGCAAAAAAGCGCCTTCTCAATCGTTCTGAAGCTAGTGGACAAACGTTGTCAATAGCCTCTGTAAATTCAATATCTGTCATTAAACCTGGTCGGTTGCCAGGATGTTGAAGAAGTTTAACCTCTGAATCTTGGAAACTTGGCTCTCTGTATTTTAAGATGATATACAGAATGTATTCTGAGATGATTTTCTTGGAGATCTTGTTCTCACTGTATGCGGTATAACCCATTGTGAACTGCTCAAGATCTTCTTCATGCATAAATGGATAGACTGTTTTAGCAAAAGGCCTTATATCTGCAACATTCTCCCATTTGACAAGGTCAATAAAGTCATTCATGAGAAGAACATACCGTATGACAACAGGATCAATGTTACCACACATTGCTTGTGCAAAAAGCTCTATGGCCTGATTTTCATGGGCGTATTTGACAACCCCTGACAGAAAGTCATGCATTGCTAGGTAAGCAACATCAGAGATGATGTAGCGGTCTTGGAAGAATGTGTTTAAAGTATTAAGCACTGAGACTATTTGCTCGTCTTCCATGGCATAGTCATCTTGCCAGAGCAAAGTAGCATAAAACTGATTAATGACAGACAGAACTCGTTCTTTAACCAGTGGTCGGGCTATTCTTCGTGTAACAGATGACCTTGCTGCTAGATCATCCCACAACCTTTTGTATGAAGTAGTGAGATGTTGCTGCATTTTCACAACATGTTCATCTCCGAAGGAAGGAGAAACATTTTTGGCTGAAGTTACTCGGGAGATGTCTGGACTGCCAGGTACTGATGTTGGTTCTTTCTCCTTTAAAATATGTACAACAGGCCTGGTAATCTTGATGTGGGTGCAGTTATGTGGCAAGGAAACAAGCTTTTGTTCTATGACTTTGTGGGGACACAGAAGCGTCGTTTCACCACAGCTTGGACAGAACTTTGCATCTTTAAACTCATGGAAGTTTTTGCCATGGTTACAAGAGTAATACATCATTGCAGCATATTTACCCATGATTCGTTCATGAGGAATAAATGGGTCAGCATGCCCTGGAGTGCCCATGATTTTAACAAAATCAACATCGTCATCATCATGGGTAATTTTAGGGGCTAACGGTTTAGTTGTGCCTTCTTTCCGTGCTCCTGCAAGCTTGGGAGAATCCTCTTGCTTGGAATTAGCCTTCTCTTCTTCAACAATGGATTCTAGCTTATCTTCAAGACTGGATATTTGAATTTCTATGAGTTGTAATTCATTTTCTATATCAGCAATACTTTTTTGGAATCTTTTCTCCACTTCTGCTTGTTTCTTGAGGTAAGTTTTCATGGCTTTACTTTCTTCATCCCACTTTGAAGTAAAACTAGTCTCACCTTTTAAGGTATCACTTTCTTTGTCAGGTTGATTTTCCTCAATGAAAACATCATACTCCTCTATAATGATATTCTGCATTGTCAGTATCTGTTCCTCTAGTAATTTTGCAGCTGCAATTTCTTGAACAACTCGTGTTTTCTTAGTTAATGGGGCTGGTTTGTGAGGTCTTTTTGCAAATACCTGAGAGCCATTGAAAGCTTCTTCTAAATCATCATAACCTTCTTTGTATTTACGCAAATGCTTGACTGTATCTTCACTCTTTGTTAGCTGTTCTCTGAGGTTTACTATTCGCTTGTCATACTTCTCTTTAATTGTTTCATGAGATCTCTTTTCCTGTTCTAAAGTTGCAGTTACCTTCATGTTTTCCAAGTTACAGTTCTCTAAGTCCATCGTCAATTGAAAGTTTTGATCTTCAAGAGATTTGACTTTTTGCTTTAGTTCCTCGATAGTTTGGTTACGTTCTTGTAAAATGCTTCCTTTAAGAGTTAATTCTTTGTTTATTTTCTCTATTTCGTCTTGTAGACTTTCTGCTGTTTTGTCTCGTTGCTCATACAATCTTTCAACAAGAACGAAAAATGGTACCCTCTGCACAATCGGCGTTTTGCTAATGTTTTTCTTTGGTGGCATAGTTGTGTAATCTAAACTGTAAACAGCCTTGTACAGTTCTTCTCTAAGCATGACGATTATTTTACGGTAAACTCCAAGATGTGGAACTACTTCGTCAAGCACACTAAAGCAAACAGCCATTCTCTCCGCTGAAGGCCGGTCTTTATTTGCATTTGATGCATCTTCAAGCAACATAACCTCATACTTAGTGGCTGGAGATTTTGAAGAGAGAACTCTTCGATCAGGATTCATTGCAAAAACACGCTCAATACACTCAATTATTTAATTATTTCAGAAGAAATAGATTGCTAGCAGTTTCTTTGGTTTTGGCTGCCATGTTTGATTTCGTTTGATTTATTCGTTGTCAAGAGCGTTGCTACGGATAGCCGACAGAGTGGGAGACTGGCGCTAGTATTACCGCTGACTGCGTAAATGAGTGCGCGAAGGCTCGGTCTCCCTCTTTCTTTCGTGCATCCCTTCAACCATCAACAAGGTAAATCGTGTAATAAAATCCTTTTACATCCTCCCTTAGTTTTGCTTAGTTGTCCTTGATATTGTACCATTTATAAATCTATACCTATTTCTAACTTTTGGATGTATTATTTAAGCCATTTCACTATTTTGAGTAGTCTTTTTTTTCGATAAAGTTATCCAATATGGCGACCTATAGTCCGTGTTCTAAAACGTTTTTATAATTTGTATTGCAATCAGGTAATAAGGAAGACACGAAATCATGTCGCAGCCTGTTCGGTGAGTAACAATATTTACAAATTATCCCGTGTGTGTCTTCAAACAAAACTAAAATGTAGTGATGTTATGTTGAATTGAATATAATTGTACATGTAGCATGCGAAGCTACTATTAAGGGATGTGATGCTGTTGCAAACTCAGCCAATTGGAACTTCTATCATATATTGATCTAATATTGTAACTCAGTTTAGTTCAGTTTCAATGTTAATATTGTCATTCCCAATGGGATTGATTCATAAAAATAAATCAAGGATAAATCAATAAAATTAGATCATGTAATAACTTCAATATATTGAATTGTGATATATTGGTATTATATAAAAAATCTATCAATATCAAAAATTTTCCACCTGATATCGAAATATATACATCCCAAAAGATTCGAATTGGGTGGAAATGTACATTGTAACTTGTTGGCCGATTTGGTCTATTAATCACAGAATATGAAGATATCGATATATACAACTCATTTTACTCTTTATTGTCAATTGATTTTGATTATTGATTGGACATGCTAGGGGATTTATTTACAAACTTAGTTACTCATTGTAACTAAGACTGGGAATTATGTTCATTAGATGCCTCTTGAGATAATATTATAAACAGAAAGTGGATTATCAATGAAATGGTATTTATCTGATTCTTTGTAATTACAGTTTGTACACCAAAGGAATTGTCCTTGGATATAAAAGGGGTCTAAGAAACCAGCACCCTTCAACCTCCCTCATCAAGATTGAAGGTGTTGATAACAAAACAGACACCGACTTCTACATGGGTAAGAGGCTTGCATATGTGTACCGTGCTAGGACCAAGAATGTTGGCAAGGGTGACAAGAAATCAACTAAACTCAGAGTAATCTGGGGTAAGGTTACCAGGTCTCATGGAAACAGCGGTGTGGTTAAGGCCAGTTTCCGACACAACCTGCCTCCAAAATCTATGGGTGCTACCGTGAGAGTTGTAAGTAGTTAATGTTCTATTCATGTGCACACATTTTAGTTTGTTTCCTTGCGTTTTATGTGCGCGCTCTTAATTTGTTTTTTCTTACAACTTGTAACGACCTTTCACATCTCTGAAGATGGCCGTGAAGGCCAAAAGCTTAGAAGTTTGGGCAAAGTTTGTACAAACAATTGCTTCAATTCTATGTTAACATAATCAGAATCAGAAGATTGAAAGTGCCATTATAAAAGCTTCACTGAAAATTGTAAGAACAAATTATATTCTACAACCATCACTCTCCATCAATGCTCTTTTTTGAGGTGCACTCCACACTCAGCAACTCATACATTAAACAAACTCAACCTGTGGTTCATGCATTTAGTGTTTTAATCTTGAGAGGCAAGAGGCCTAGTCATTGCACCAACCTGTAATCTCTTAGTATTGCACTAATTGTTTTGTTTTTCTGAGCTGTGATGACATCTACTATGATTATTATCTAGAATGCTGTATTGCATTGATGCTGTTAACTACACTTGAGCTGAGCTCAGAACAAACAACACAATATGTGCTTGTTTATCAGTCAAGACATAGTTATAAAATATATCTATTGACTGTACCCCTTGTTATGTCTGTAATTATGTCATGGCAACTAGCGAGTAAACTAGTATAGGATGCATTAGTGTTTGATATAAATGATAGGCAATAAAATGAAATTTGTAACATAAAAAATGATCACTTTAAGTTTTCATTCTTTAAAAATTTCATTTTATTGCATACACGTAACTTTGATATCACTTCCAATAATCCCTTTAGGTTTTAGCTTTTATTGTCAATGATGTATGAATGATAAAGATTTAGAACCCAATTAGCTTTACTCAATTTGGTATGTTTGGTTTGTCTTTTCAGATGTTGTATCCATCAAGAGTCTAAGGGATGAAGCTGCCTTAAAATTGTATAATAAAAAAATTACAATCTTACATCCTGTGTATTTGTTGTGAATGATTTCATACATTCAGTATGTCTTTTGAGGAGTAGTTTTTTTTTATTCAAGGTGAACTTTCTTTATTGTTTTTGTTTTCTAATCAAAATATCCTGAACAAAGAAGTTTCTCCCAAGAAAATTCTGAAAAGTTGAGGCAAGAGAATTTGATCTCTTTCCAATCGTCAGATTTTACTGCAGTTTCTGGCTTTCTGCAAACTCATATGGTACATTCCAACAGTACTCAATACGGTATTGGCTGCTGTCAATAACAAAAGGCTGAGTTTGCAGAAAGCCAAAAATGGCAGTAGTGAAAGTGGAACAATGCAAGAAATATTAACAAAAAACTGAAAATTTCAGTTAGTGTAATTATAGCACAAAATTATTGCATTGTGATCAACAAATCTGAACTTCATTTTGAATCTGTCAGTTTTAAAGCAGAACCTCTACCTAAACTTGTAGAGTTACTGGTTATTTAATGTAAACTCTGCCTCCAAACTGGTTTATGCTTCATTTTAAAAAATAATTGAAATATGCTAGTTAATTGTGATAGAACAGGAGCCCTGGATAGAACAATTTTGCTAAAAAAAATATTAGGAAAGAAAACAAAAGATTTATTATCCCCTGGGGAATTAGAAAACAGACCAAAGTGTTTCCTTTGCTAATTTCTTTTGTTTTGCTTATGATTATGACGCAGTGTGAACCAGGCTCAGGGGCGTGTGCAGGGGTTCCGGAACCCCCCCTTCCTTCCCAAATTTACATTGTGATCCTTTATGCTTTTGCACAATAATTATTGATCGTCTCGTTTTCTCAATGAAATCAAAAAGCGGGAACCCTCCCTCATGAAACCCCTGTGCACACCCCTGCAGGCTTAACTCTCATTTTCCCACAAATGGAAATGAAGTATACTAATTTGGCTAATTAAGCAGGTGCGTGGTTCCAAGTATCACTTTTAAACCTAGTATGTAACAATACACAGTTTCTACCCCTCTTCGAAATAACAGTTGAGCTGATTTGATGTATAAAATATTTGAATTAATTAAAAGGGAAATCTTAAATTTTGAAAGAAATTGTTAAGTTAATTGAATACTATCCAGTACCAATTATTTACAGAATACAATAGGCCCTCTTTAAATCGAGCAGCTATGTCAAATTGAACATCGGAAATGAAAAGAGCACCTCAATATTAGTAAGAAGGCGAAATCTTAAAAATGTTAATCGTAACATCATAGCGACTTTTGGGCTTCCTGTGGAAACCAGAAAGTTCCACAAACAAAAACAATCTATAGTCAATACAAGAATCTATTAGTATCCAAAGATTATATATAGTTGGACTGAAAAACATTGGGAAACGTTTTGTCAAATGTTCCCTAAAATATCCTTCATAAGCATCATCAATGAATTTGGTTGCTATAGAAACGCTCGTGCACCGCTGAACAATGTGCAATCAGTAAATATAAATCAACTTTCAAAGAAGCTGGTAGAACTCTCAGCTGCTTAACACATTCCTTCTCATAGAGAGCCACTAAAAGTCTCAAAGCAAAGCCATTTAATTACCTTGTTAAGGTGATAATGCTGAGAGAGCACAAGCATTGGCCAAGTTGACAAACTGCAAGTTACTCCATGTTGACATTTCGAGGGTTTTCGAATCGGCTTCTAAAAGTCAAAATTGGTTCTTCAGTACTAATTGTCTTTAATGGAATCATAACTTAGAGAAACTATAAGTAAGCCATGAGTGACGCAGCTTTGGAAAGTATTTGTATCACAGGCTCCCGTCCACCCTACAAAAAACCTGCTTGGACATTTGGCGAGGTAGATCACGAACGTCGAGGACAAATTTCACCTGAGAAAGTTAGACAAACAGACAATAGAAAAACACATTTAAGACCCAAGTAAGTAACATTATATATATTACAATATATATTCAAATATATGAGAATATCTGTGTTGGAATTATAAGGGATATATTTGATAAGAAGCTGTCATGTGTAGTTATTGTAAATTATTTGCATATTGTTTAAGTCAACGTTTGCCGATTTTATTACGATTATTTATGCATGAAAAACCCAGCTGGCATCCTTAATTATTTTATACTTGATACTTTCTCTTTCAAGGTATTTAATTGTATTTTTGTTTTGATATGATATAATCCTCCTATCAAACTTAATTATTGTGATTTGGTATAAATTTGAAACTCATGATACTGGGAAGAGGTGGGAATTACAAAGTTGGCAAAGCAACAGGCTCGATTCCATACTATTATTAATCTAAATTATAAAACTATTAACTATTGGAATGATTAATATAAATTATTGTGTTTTTTGTTATTATGATTGTTTAACATCATCAAGATCTTGATAGACATATAATTAAGACCTCATTATGCTGCAGCTAGAGCCAATAAAGTTGAAGGAATCATGAATATAATTTATAATAATAACTATTATTAATAAAATGTAATAATAATAACTAATTTAATTACATGTGACATTTTAATATAGTCATAATTTATATTTATCTAGACAACACAACTACATTTGAGTCAGTATATGCATAGTAATAATATTGTATGATGTTTATATTGTATTTACAAATGCTTATTAAATTATTTAATATTTTATAATTTATTATAATTATTTCAGATCCACACCATGCCGATTGAATGTCAGTTTTAAAGATAACAGGTCATCAAGGTATATTAATCATAAAAACAATATATAACCATGGTATTATAATTATCCATGATATGAAGTTTCTACCATTAGCCTTTTTCATATCGAGCAAGGGACTGGAACCAACTTTCTCAAAATCAATTTAATTAAAAAATAAACCCCTTCACACGAACGAACCAATACAAATTAGTAAGAATTGAAAGTTTGAACAAGTTTGTGCAAATTGAAATGAAATTATGGTATTTTATTTTTTTCCGAAAATACAAAGAATGTATGGTTTGGCAGGACGTTTTGGAAGACACCATACATTTCTCTGTAATTTTGGCAGAGTTTGGATGCTCATAATTTTTTTTCTTTTTAGCCAAACGTTCTGAAACTTGGTCAATAAGCTTATATTTGGTTACTCTCCAATGAAATGGGGTTAATTTTTTTGGAACCATAATTAAATTAGTTTTTCACAGTCGTACCCAGTCCCTTACTCGATATGGAAAAGGGCAATTGGTTAAATTATAAAGTAAAAGGATCTAACTTTTTACATCCTGTGCAAGAAATGTGCAAGTGCTCTTTGAAGTATTTTTGTATGTTGTAAAGTGACTAGAAAGGATCAAAGGAAGTGAAAGGAAAGCACTCTTCTTTGCTTACTTGGACCCCCTCCTTTTCAACTTTCCAGACCATTGAGCAGCAATGACTAAATGTAGCGACAATGTTGGCAGGGTCAATCGTACACCATATGTGAAAATGATGTAGACGAGGGGCTTCATTTCTTGGGCATTCCAATTTCTCTTTCTCAAATAAAATGGGGATGGGTAGGCAGGGATTTGATCAATTAAAATTATGGTATTGAAACAGTCGATATTTGCTAACTCTGACTTATATTTTTTGTTTCAGATGTGCCAGGTTTGGGCAAGTTTTCAGTGCAAAATGCAGGAAATACTTAGATGAGCCTCCACCTGAGGTACAAATACTCTATCACATTGACCACAATGATTGCCTAAAAACTGTGAACATGTTGGATTAAATAGCCACCTCAGCAGTTCATTAACGTTTGCTTTTGTGGTTCCTTTTCCATATGGAAAGACGAGAAGGACTTAATTTGATCAAATTGGAAAGGGGGAGGGGAAAAGACACTTTTTTCATCCCCCTTTTTATCACCAGTCCGCTTCTCCTCTGTTTTGACAAAGGAAGCCCAAATCTAAATGCAAAGGAGGCTAGTTTAAAAGTAGACATATTGAAATTTGTTGTTGTTATTATTGCTAAGTTCCATGTAGGCACGTCGAGTCTCTTAGAAAGTAAAAATCAGAAATTTGGTATCTTAGGGTACACCTACTTGCAAGAACGTTGTCATACGAAAAAAGAACATTTGTATTTAGTGGGTTAGGAATAAATTAAAAGTACAAAAGATGATCACTGGAGCTGAACTCTTTCTTTTGTACTTTTAAATTATTCCTAACACACTAAATACAAATATTCTTTTTTCGTATGACAACGTTCTTGCAAGTAGGTGCATTATATCAACATTGAAATTGAGACATTTCTTGATATCGTTTAGCGTATTGAAAAAGGAAAATTCAATATTTTTCCTCTCTTTTTTTCTTTTATTGTTTTTGTATCTCTTAATTAAGGGTTAAAGTCGTTCTAACATGCCATTTTTTCAAGGACGTTCACTATCGTTTAGGGGTGTTTTTAAAAATTCTCCATGAGCATATCAGTCCAACTTTACCCCCCGGACAACTTAGGTAACAAAAAGTAAAGTAGCTTATATATTTAAAGTCGGTTAGCTCGTGACAGTCATTGCATGACTGATAAACTTATGCAGTTATTACAGTTATTATTAGTTATTACAGTTGTGCCGACTGTTGTAACATGGAAAATAAAAATATGAAATTTGTTTCAGGAATCATCTATAGTTCTGTCTCCTGGTTATGTATTATCAAGATCAAGAGAGAAGATCAACGTTACTATTAACACAAATGACTTCTTTAACGAGCCAAAGGTACAACGATTTTCAATGGGAATTCTAGGCTACAAAACTCTCTATACTCTATACTTTTAAGGAGGGGGGAGTAAGGGGTGGTTGGAAACCGCAAAACCGCACAAAAAGTAGACAAAAACCGCAAAACTGCACAAACATTTTCTAAAAAACTGCAACCTCCATAAATAAATAAAACTTGACCAAAACAAATAAAACGGAAGTGAAATGATCTGAATGATAATTTTTCAACGTAGAAAAACGTTTCTCATCGTTCACCGAGTCCGAAAATGACAAAGAAACCACAAACCGCTCAGTTTAGCAAAACCGCACCTATAAATGAAGAAAAAAACCCGTAATTTAACCGCACCAAAAATAACGCGAAACCGCATAACTGCAAATCCTTACGTCCCTCTTTAAATAACGCAAATAATGTTTGGCATGTTTGGTACTGTTATGCAAGTCTATTAAATAAAGATTATCTTTGTTTTTGGAGAATCAATTTTTTTCTCAGGCCTAGTTCAAACGTTGCATCTCACATGTGCCGAATCTAATGCAAACGAGCAAAACCTATTGTTTGAATTCATTTGAATAAGACGTTTGAAGTATACCTCAATTTGTTTCAAATGCGTTTATTTTATATCACAATGTTATCAATACTTCACAAGCTTCAAAATACCCATGTCAATTAACTCTGAGTTAACTATGATTTAACTATTGTATCAATAGCAGAATATCTATCGTTTGTAGAAAACATTGAATGAAATGTTTTAGCTTCTTTTGTATTATAAACTGTACAGTTCGTTCAAATTTTTGACGCGATGTATATTTTTCTTGTAGGAAGAAAATCGACGTAGAAAAAAGTAAGTAATAAAGCCGCTCATAAAGTAATATTTTTTCTCTTATGAAATCTCATAAAATAAATGGCTGAATTTAAGAGCGAGATAAATGAAATTCATGCGGGATACGTAGCGAGGGTCCTGAAGGGGTAAAATGGGAGCTGGGAATGGCCTTATTTGTGACTGGGACTGAATGGGATTGGATGCACTGGGACTGGGATTTACAAATAAAAGAACAAAAGAAAATGCAGAATTTTAAAGTGAATGAATGAATAAATGACTAGCTGACTGTATGAATGAACGAAAGAATATTCATGATAAACGAACAAACAAATGCAGAATGTAAAATGAATGAATGACTGCATAAGTGAACGAACGAAGTAGCTAATGAAAAAGTGCAGAATGAATGAATGAATGTATAGCAATATGTTAGCGTGCTTTCTAACAGTGGAAAGGTGCGTTTCTAAGCGATCCTATTTTATTTGTTGCCAAGCAACTGAACCAACCACTTTTTCTTTCTTCAGAACCAAGCAACCAGATGAACGGTGAGTTAAACTAACGTATTTTAGAAACTGCAAGCGTAAAAATGAACAAACAAACAAATAAGCAATCAATGAAACAAACTAACTAACGCTGTCAAACAAACAAAACGCGGCTAACCCGGGCTGCTCCCTTTGTCCAAGTAACTGATTTTTTTACGTCGCGCATACATTATATTAATATTAATACTGTATTTCTTTGTTTGTTCTCAGGGACGTTAGGATAAGTCAACTTGTAAAACAAAATGATGATTTGACTCTTCTACTAGAAGAAGAACGACTCAATTATAAATTCAATTTGAAAAAGGTACGAACACAAAACAGTTGATAAACAAATGTTAGCAGAATAGTCCCCTTTACAGTTCCCTGCGCTATCTTGAAAGGTAGCCTTTGCATCGAAGTGAGACGAACGTCAGTTGAGCTTGCAATGATAGAGACACGTGAATAATTGTCCGGCAATGTGTTAAAAGGTCTCTATTAGGGGTGGACCAATTAACTCTTGAGGGGGTGGGGGTGGGTGGGTGATTTCGAAAAAAATTTCATGCAAGCCAAAATCGCCACTGAAATCTTTGCTTTTCTATAAAATAAATTCCGTGCGCATGCCAGCGGGCTAAAAAAAAAAATTCTCCTGCACGGACCAAATCACCCCCCCCCCCCCCCTCAAAAGTCAAATGGTCCACCCCTTATTGCAAGCTCAAAAGGTGGCGCAGGGAACTGTGAAGGGGACTGTTCATTGCAACAATGAACTATCAGACTATCACTAAAACTATCACCTTCATTTGTGCGATCTCGATCGTAAACGATCGCAGAAGTGTTTCCATATAATCGCACACAATCGCACTACAAGAGGCTACCTTAAGTCTAGTCTCCCTCGCAGCCGTTTTTAGTGCCATCACGAATAATAACGGCTGCGAGAGAGACTGACTTTAATAAGTCTTGAGCATGCTTAAGATGTGAGACCTTTTTTCCTAAAATAAAGTAACTAAGTGTCAATTTTTCTTCTAGAATAAAGAAGACAATTTGTCATTTCTCGATCAAATTCACAATGAACATCGAGAACACATTATGTAAGTACAAATAAGAGTGAGTAAGCAGTTGAAAGCAGAGTAAATAGAGTTAATTACCTCTGGCGTATGCCGATGTTGATGTGTTGTGATCGTCCGGGTGTGTCATGAAGTCCTGAGAAATACTTTTGTTATGGTTTTGCCAACAGCCATTGTTATTAGAACAAAGAAAATTAAAATGGTTGGCAAATTTGCATCACAATACTAAAATTTGTAAACACCTATAGCTTCAGTTGGAATATCAAAACGTCAGACGCCACTAGACTTCGCCATCCCATTCATGGAATGTCCCAGTTATATTATGAAATATCGGCGTTAAATTATAATGTAATACAATGTCACATCATGTCATATCATGCTGTGTTCTTTCAAGGTTTGCATGTAATGTATCCTGCGTAGCAAGAGTGTTTTTTTTTGGGGGGGGGGGGGGGGGGGGGGGATGATGCTGACGATGATATTGTGGTGATGGTGATATTGTGATGCAATATTGTCGTATGTCACGTCATGTCTAGCCTGATTTTCAGAGCCGGCCTGGGTCCTACGCTTTCACTTTCTGCGTAGGACCCAGGCACGCTCTGAAAATCAGGCTACGTCATGTCACGTCTTGATTGAACTGGAACGCGTTGAAGAGGTGACCATTTGATATTTGATGATGGGGTGGGTTAAATCATCCAAAGAAATATGGAGTAAGGTTTTGGTCCTGAAGAGAATAACGTGCAAGGACAAAAACAGTAAAAAAAAATCAAATATCACATAGTCTGTCCCATACAGTCCTTTTCTAACGATGATTTGTATGGAATTAATATAACCACCTTTGTTGACTATTATTTGTAGAGCCATTGAAAGTGATCATGCAGATGAAATCGAAAAAATCACTAAAGAATTCGAACAACAGGTATATTGTAACAATTTTCTCTCTCAATTTTTTCTTACGAAACAAGAAATGTAAGCTTACATTGAATCCTTAACTAAATGATTGTTTTGGCCTGATATAGATTCAAGACCAACAAATAACAGCCGATGCTGACAAAGGTAAAATAAATGATATCGTATATTAACTTTCACCAAAAATACACACTAATTAATAGTCAGTTTAGAACCACGATAAAAAAGCACTACCAATGTTATTATTACTGATTTTTAAAACCACTTTCTTTGTAGCCTGCGTAAGCAGACCCTTATTAGCGCTCGAAACGTTGGTGGGAGACGTTTTGAGCTCTAATAAGGGTCTCCTACGCAGGCTACTTTCTTTGTTACCTTTTTCTTTTTTCTTTTCCCCCCGAATGTTTGTCGATGGTGTAATGTAATTTGGATAATGAAATTTGTAACACCGTAAAAAATGTTGACTAAGTTAATTCAACATTTTTTACGGTGTTACACATTTCATTATATTACCTACCGTTTATATCAAACACCGACGCAGCCTATACTAGGTTACTAGCTCGCTAGCTCGCTAGCTTCTTTTTTTATTTTTTAAGGCGTTACAAATTTCATTCTATTACCTACCGTTTATATCAAACACCGACGCAGCCTATACTAGTTTACTCGCTAGTTTCCATTTTTAATTTTTGATAATTTTTATGTACTGTTTTTATACCTCTAGCACGAATTGAAAATCAACTACAAACATTACAAGGATCGTTTGAAGCTTATAAGGTGAGTTCGTATACAGCTGTTTTAAAAAGGGTTGAATTGTTAAATACTATAGTATACCAAATAGTGAATTCCACGACCGAAATGCATTGTATATCTTATGTAATTTTTGAAAGCACATGTACAATTTTGAATTATGATTTATAGCACTTTAGTACATACTCAACAAAACAGTATATCAGCTTCGTTAACTGATTTTGTTTACAAGACCAACAATGCATTGCGGTACTATTGAGCATATTCAGTATTCACAAATCAACCTTTTTGAAAACAGCTACATATAGATTATTTTGTTAAAGCTACTGTTCTGACTTTTCTTACCCTGGGTTCCAGAGGCTCGAGAGGGGACTGGGGAGAGAGAGAGGCGGGTAGGCTTTTCATGCACAAGGCTTCTTGTTTTACTCTGCCTGTTGACCGAGCGGGACTAATGCCGAAAAATAACTCCCCGTTGTAAAGAGCTATTACATACCTGAGTCTTAACATTAACCTTAATATTAATAAATTGTTATTATAGGATACTGTCGCAACTGAAATGGATTACAAATGGCAACGACGAGAGGTAAGTCATTAAAATGTTACATACAACATTGTTGAAAAAATATTAACAATGATAAACGTATATATAAACGTAATCACAAAATAACGTAAGGGCTCATTAAGCCTTGTTCACACTAGCGACATAAGCATAAGCATAAGCAACATACGCAGACTCAGTTGGGCTTTTCTCATTAACCGCACTTGTCTTTTCTCACACCTAGTCAAAGAATGCTTCACTGAGTCTGCGTATGTTGCTTATGCTTATGCTTATGTCGCTACTGTGAAGCACGCTTTAGAGACCCGCTTACGCATTAGGACCACGAAAACGTAACAAATTCAACCCTTATTTTAATAATACCCACTCATTCTTGAATTATGTAAGTTACTAAAAAAGCACCTAAATTCAGTTCAATTAAAACTAAGTGATGATTAATAAGAATGCTTTCATTTTTCTCGCAGAAAGAAGTTAAACATGATTGCGAAAAAAAGTCTGAAGAAGCATTGTCCGAAACGAGTAAGTCATCAAGGTTTACTATATAATACTAATATGCCTCATTACTCGGGCTATGCCTCATTACTCGAGTCTAAAAATGCAAACGGTTCGGGTTTTTTTTCGTCGTCGTCGTCGTCTTGGTCTTCAAATTGGAGGGTCAGGTCCCAGGCGTTCCTAGCAACAATGACATCATGTCGAAGCAGGAGTGATCGCCCTGATGGAGTCTTGTTTATTTAGTGCTATTACAAAGCTCATAGCTTATAGCGCTTTACAAATCTACAGTTATGCATATATATATATATATATATATATATATATATATATATATATATATATATATATTTGTGTTTGAAAGGCACCAGCGTCTTGCATATTCTTTTTAAATATTAAAGAAATAGAAAACGCGCGCACGTGCTGTATACAGTTATAAAGCGCGAGGTATTTCCAGAACAAGAGATAACGAGATAAGCATTTCAACAGTTCTTGGATGTCCTGGCAAGTTCTTTACAACTGCATACAACACAAAAAGCTAATCAATTTTGCTATTACTTTTATAAAGTACAAATTGATCAACATGCAAACGCGCTTGTTGTGTGCTCTCATGAAGCACGCGCCTCAACCAATCAAAATGCGTGATTTCTTATTAATTATATCCATTTTGAAATCACTAGTGAAACCTACAATCTGATTGGTTCATTACAGCTTGCTACGCGGTCGTGCGATTTTGTAATCGTGCGTTTGATTTCGAACCAAATTGCACTTCACTCAGTTCAATTACCATTATTTATAATGTACCAGGGAAGGAGCTGATACACGACAAAAACAAAGAAATTGATGCAATAAACAAAGAACATCAACGACAAATCCAGGTCCTTGTCGAAGACCATGCAAAAGAAGTCGATGTATGTACTAGATAATTATTTGAATCAAATATTAATTTTTTTCTTGCACCTTTTATTTATTTATTTCTTTACTTTTTGGTGATTTCCCATTCACTAATTCTCCGATTACGTGATTTCTTTCTCCTCCCGTTTTTCCTTTATTTTGCTTGCTTTTATCTTTTCCCTTCTCTTTTCCCTTCTCTCCTTTCCCTTCTCTCCTTTCCCTTCTCTCCTTTCCCTTCTCTCTTTCCCTTCTCTCTTTTCCCTTCTCCCCTTTCCCTTCTCTCCTTTCCCTTCTCTCATTTCCCTTCTCCCCTTTCCCTTCTCTCTTTTCCCTTCTCTCCTTTCCCTTCTCTCTTTCCCTTCTCTCTTTTCCCTTCTCTCCTTTCCCTTCTCTCCTTTCCCTTCTCCCCTTTCCCTTCTCTCCTTTCCCTTCTCTCTTTTCTCCTTCTCATTTCCCCCTTTTTTCTCTTCCTTTTCCTCCCCTTCGTAATCCTTTCTATCCCTCTCTGTCTTTCTCTTCTTTTTCTTTTATAACGTTGGTTTTCCCTTTCCGGTTCTTTCCCGTATTTTTTCTCTTATATATTCCTCGGCTATATTTCTTGTATATATTCTTGTCAGTATAGTGGGTCAGTATATACAGTTATACATGGAACTGACGCCGACTTTTGTGCCACTTTGCATATTATTGTAATAATATGTTAAAACTGTTCTTTTTTATCGTAAATATTAGCGATTGATGGAAAAGTTTGCTGAATGTATTGAAGACTCTGAAACTCTTAAAAAGACATTGACAGAAATGAAGGTAAGCACATACTTTTCACAAAAGTCAGCTTTAATAATCAGTAGTACATACCAGTAACTCAGACCATCAAACGGCAACCAGTTTCGTATGCTCAACTTCCACGTGGAGAATTGAAACCTTTATTCTTCCAGAAACATTTGGCCTATTTCTACGCAAAAAAACCCTCTTATAAAACAAGCTAAATTTCGAATCCAGCAATAGCCCGTAACCTTTCCGGATTAAGAGGAAAACGAGCTTTTTACGAGCGGAAGTACAGGGATAATAAGGGGCACACTTTATTGTTATTGTTATTTTTACTTTATGTTTATATTCTTCGAAAATCAGGAGGGAAAAGTAGAGACTGCTTGCATTTAAAAATATCATTGTTAAACACACATAGAAGCAATGGCTTCATTGAATGCAACAACGTAAGGATCATAGCAGGGTCGTGACGAATGGTGTTTTCTCGTGATTGATCACGAGTTTTTACACAAAAGTTTGATCCCTGATCCCACAAAAAATGTTCTGATTCCTGAATTTATCATACGATCCCGATCCCTCTTCTGTGATCCCCGATTCCAGCTGATTCGGACTATGTGATTCCCGATCGCAGGCATGTGATCCCTGATCCCACATCCCTCGTCACGACCCTGATCGTAGGATACAAGCGATTACAAACGTTTTTCTGTCGGTAAATAATTGATGAACTACCTTTAACGGTCTCATATAGACAATGATGCAAGAAAACAAAGAAGTGAAGGAGAAACTAAAGATTACCACAGACAAGTTAAAGAAAGCACAAGCTGAACTAGAAAACAAGGTAAGACATTTCAGTAAAACAATACAGCCATCCAGTAAATAGTTGTAGGTTGTGTTGATATTCATTTAAAACAGACCTCACGTTTCACAATGTTGAGGAGGGAGTCATTGTTTGGTGCTTATGTGGTTGACCTATCAATGCACTTTCAAATGGGGTTACATTTCTTATACTTAAAGTATAAGATATAAGAAGTAGTCACTGTGAAATAAAATACTAACCTCTTGTTAACTACCTTAGTCAAAATTTAGCCTCCTCCACAGGCGTCTCTGTGATCTAATTTGGATTTGAGTTTCCTGTGTTGTTACTAGAGAGGGACTAGGCGCTAGTCAGGCGATTTGCCTTTCCCCCTCCTCCGCCCGTTTTTTTCCTCGCCACAGGAAGCTCGATGAAAAGAGATATAAGAGATTCCTGCGGAGGAGGCTAGTCAAGATTGTAGCTTCCCGAATAATTGACGATTTTTTTTTTTTTTTTAATTGACGATTATATCAAGCGATGTAATTACATTTGTATAGTTACATACATTTATTATATAAACTTCAGTGAAATATCAGGTAATCTCCCGTGCGAAAAAGTGATATCTTCACATTGTGAAAATAACATGTTATTTCACATGTAAAATAACACGTTACCATCTATTTTTTAAGAATTTTTGATGCATATCTTGATAACATTTTTGCTATTTCATTTGTCATGAGTTTATACTATGGAAATCAGTAGACTGGTAATCATGCACCAAAAATTCCGTCCACGTGACCAATTTTTTTTGTACCATGTGATCGCTTCTGGCCAATCATTTTGCTCAAAATTGGTCATGTGGTAAAAAAAGACACACCCCAAGGCCAAATTTTCAACGTACATTTAACCATTCTAGTGATTTTCATAGTATAATAAACATAATATTACAGGGACGCTTGGAGATACGGATTTTATCTTCTCGTGTTCAATTAAGATATCTCATTTCGCTGCGCTCACTCGTGAGATATCAATTGAACACTCGAAGATAAAATCCGTATCTCCGCGCGCCCATGTAATATCCTCTATATATATACATGCAAACCTTTTTTAATATGGGTATATAAGCTCAGTATATAATATTAACAATAATATAGTCCATGTGTTAAAATATTGTATCTATTAATAGCAAGCACAGTTTCTTATACATTACTTGTTTTTTTTTTCTTTTTCAGAGAGCGAAACTTGCAGGATTCGAGGAACATTTCGCCGAAAAGGTAAAAAAAAAACGTGTAGGAATGTAGAAATGAGCATAAACTATTACCTGTAAACCATGTAAACTATGCACGTCTAGCAATCATAGGATTAAATCAAAAAAGACTCTTGGGGATCGCACATTTTCAATGGCGGCCCCTACCGTTTGGAATAAACTGTCATCTTATTTACGAAATGAACTTAATTCTAATCATTTTAAATCATCACTTAAAACCCATTTTTTTAATATTGTATATATTAATTAGCTTTTAATATTTGATAGTAGCTTTTTATTGTAAACTTCTTTTTAATATCCAACATCTAATATATATTGAATATCGTATATATTTTTGAATTTTACATTTTACATTTTGTGTAATTTATTTAAGTTCCTTTAAGTATTTTATTTGTTCAATGCGCATTTGATTATATACATATAGATGTATGCGCTATATAAGTAATAAAGATTATTATTATTATTATTATTATTATTATTATTATTATTATTATTATTATTATTATTATTATTATTATTATTATTATTATTATTATTATTATTATTATTATTATTATTATTATTACTATTATTATAATGTCCTTAATGTTATTTATCTCAATTCGACGTCAATTATTTATTATTATCGAATTATTTATTTATTATCGAATTATTTATTTATTATCGAATTATTTATGTCGATCTTCATATGTTGGAATAATCGATGACGTAGTTCTCTGTTCATTAATTTTGTCAGGTTGCAGAGGTAGACAACAAGTACTCGATGCGCATGCACGGACTTATGACAGATAACACAGACTTGAGGTATGGTTGGGTTCCTTCTAAATCATTTTAGTACTTTTCTGTAACAATTACAGGGTTCGTGCTACTCCTTAAAAAAACCCTTGAATTTTAGAAAATCAGCAAAAACTCCTTAAAAACTCCTTAATCAACTAGCTAAAGTAGGGTAAAAATTCAAATTAAAGTTAAGTAAAAATTCTAGTATTGTACATCATTTTCGTAAATTCGTAAATTTTCGTGATATCAAAGTTGTCGCAAAAAGTGCTTAAAAATTACTTTTTGGTCCTTGAAAACTTCTTGAAAACTCCTTAAATTTTGTTTACTGACATCGGCACGAACCCTGAATTATTAATTGTCTATTTTACAGGCATCATTACATGAAAAAATGCGAAGACGTGTTGCGACTTCAGTCACAAGACGCAAACGCGAAGGTATAGTATGATAATGTTCAAGGCATTCAGTTCATCAACTTCCATGTTCCTTGTGATCCATTGCCTGATTTGCAGACGGGGCCTGGGTCCTACCAAGGCGGTTGCCCTTTCTGACAATCAGGATATATGTGCCGTAGCTTATATGAAATCCATAATTATCTTTATCATGCATGTCTCATTCCATCCCTCAGCTGGGCTGTTTTAGGATACACATGCATGGCAAAAAATGGCGTGGAGGAAGAACTTTCAACCCCTGATGCACAGTCACCTCCTTGCTATTATTAAGAATGACCCAATTGTTTTAGCAACTGTAACATACCCGCCCTTTTGTATATTGTACTTCCCCGATCATCTAATAAAATCCCCTTTCCTTTTGCTTTTAAAGGCTGGAACCTTACGCTCAGCAAAAGATACTATGCAGGTAAATTATAAGGAACGGGAAGGACAGACACAAGAGAGGACATTATCAATATTATCAGCAATAAAAGGATAACGATTATATAAAATTATTGTCTTACGTTTCGACAACCTGAGCCGAAGTCATCTTCAGAGTAAAGAAAACGAAAAGACAGCGGTGGTTGTCGAAACGTCAGACATCAACACCATCAGTTTTTCTCAAGACTACACCGCCCCAGACAATCATGCCTCATCTACATTCTATACTTTTGTTTGCTTGAAATTACAAACACGAAAGAACGGTCATATTAAACAAAGAAACTTATTCTCATTGTGGATCTTTGTATCGGCAAGCGTAAACATTTATATCTGGTATTAGCGTGATATATATACTAATATAGATGTCAATTTCATTCATTTCATCATAGACTATAATAATGGCACGAGCGAGAACAAACATCAGCTTAGCTGCATTACGAATAGACACCAACCAAGAGGATAAATACGAAAATAAGGTGCCCAATCCAAAAGGAACCCAACTCAAGCGTCGAAAAAGTCTTCCGACAACGCAAGAAGAAATGACCGCAGCCCTGAGGCAGACAACTGCCGTGGTACCTCCCTTATCTACTCCAAAACCGCCAACTTTGATGGAACTTGGAACATCTCAGAGACAGCGTCCTCATACATCAATGCAGTATGCCAAGCAGACAAGCATGCGGGCTGGTCCATGCAGCGCGCGCGTTGGAGGCAGAACGAGTATTCATCTGTCACAAGTAGACATATCTGAACAAGGGATCGATAATCTCTCTGCACGAAAGCAATGAAGAGAATCGGCTTTTTGATGGTAAATCCAGCACGACTAGTACGCGCAGTTTAAGCAGGAAGAGCATTCATCTGAGACAGGCAGATATGTCTTAACAAGTGATTCACATCGTCAAAATATTGACAAACATTGCGAACTACTGCTAGCTAGTCAGGGTACTTTGTTTGGTGTAATTGAGAGTGGTAATGGTTTGCACAAATAGCCTACCGTGTTGTTAGATCAGAACATTGAACACTATAAGATAAAACGAGCAATAAGTGTCCATTGTGGGGAACTGAAGGTCTACACGTATCTTGGCAACAGAGCAGGTTGTGTTCATAAAGGCGTTCAAACTCGTTTTAACCATCCGGGAAAGTATTTTTTGAACTAATGCATTAACAATGTGTGCAAAACATGTGCATTGCTAGGCTATATGCATGTGTATTAATAGATAGCAGGAGCCCATCTCCTGTAGATAGTTATAACATAATTATACGCGCTCTCATTTAAAGGTCAGTTTTTTGGGTTGTTTTAATCTTTCAAGCCAGCGCGCTTATTAGTCAGTTTCGAGAAAATGAAACGTAGAAATGACATCGTCAAACGAATTCGAATAAAAGGGCAGTTTTTCATTTTGCGAGATTGTTATTTTATAAAAGAAATAAAACACGTTACTGGCTTATGAAAACTACAATACGTTTGGGAGAATTTTCGAGCAGGTCCAGGTCGACTTCGTTTGGACTGATTTGCTCTCGATTTTCCCAAACGCATCTCGGTTTTCATCTAGTACATGAAAACACAGAAGACGTATTTCATTTCTTAAATGAACACCTTCATCAAGACAAATACTCCGGTTCAAATGAACTAAAGTTAAGGTGTTTCCCAGTAGTTCTTTTATTGACCACACTTCTCATTTTCATTTAGCGGATTGATTTTACACCAGACATCAAACATTGATGGAAGATTTGATTGATGTCAATGTCAACTCGATCGGCGTTTACATGGCAACGGAAAGCAATGATCGTTGAAATCAGTTTTCCTAAAATATCTCCCGTTTTCGATGAGCTTCAGAAAAATGACTTTACTGTGTATGTTAATTAGTTGATAATGATCTGAACTTAGATCGAAATATACTATTTGCAAAAACATAATGCTTAGTTTTTTCGGACTCGTTTTCCTTATTCACTTGAAATTGTCAGGTACTAATGGATTTTGAATCTATGAGTGTACATGCTCTCTTGAATGAATCCAGTTTTATTTTGTTCTGTCCTGTTCTGTTCTGTTCTGTTCTGTTCTGTTCTGGGTTTTTTTAATTTTGCTCATTACTTGGGCTTCGCAGAATGCCCAGGGTTTAATTATAAATTCGGCTCTGTTATTTTTTTTGTCGTCTTTCCCCAGTCAGCCCAACTATTCTCTTTGAGGATTTTTTTAATGACAATAAAGTTATTTTTAACCGCGCGCCGAGTGCCGAGCTAGCCCCGTACAGTAAATCATTGAGCGCGCGGGTGGGGTTCCTGTGGTGTATTTGTTTGAATGTGCGCGGATGGGATTCCTGTGGCTTTTTGAAAGCAATTTTTCGTCAAGTCGCGCGGTATCGAAGAGAGAGGTATTTTGACAAGGTATGAAACTCGGTCACGTGACAATTTTAGTTTCGCGCGTAGTAAATCATCCATGGGAGAAAATTTTAATTTTTCTTGAGTATATAAGAAAAATCTACACATGACACGAAATAAACTGTCATTTTAGCTTACTAAATAATACAAAAAGAACAATTGAAATAAGTATAATATTTACCATTAACTTGATATAGAATCGATTCTGAACGAATTATTTCGGGGCTGACAGCATTTATTAGAGTAAATACCCTTCACTGCAGAAGTACAGTTTTCACTGGTTTTCACCACTGTTAATGTATCCAGAGTTACTTGTAGAAGTACATTCTCCATAAATAGCTAGTTGTGCTAGTTTTTTTTATAGTACAAGAATAAAGATAGCTGATTTGAGGCATAATTCTCGATAAGCTCACGATAAGTTTCACGAGATTCACCCGTAAATCTTCTCTCATAATTGTGTTCGCGGACCGTTCTGTTTCGAAAACGCTCGACATATTTTAGTGTAGACCTACCGCGAAGAGTGTGTGCGTTTGTATGTAAAGAGAGCGTACTTAAAACAGCAGAAGAAGACATCTTTCTTGGCTTTGTCTTGTGTTTCATTTAGTATTTGTGGAAAACCACGCTGGTCCAGTGAAAACACTTTGACCGATCATATTTATGCACTTATCATCGGCTTCCACTGGGGGGGGGGGGGGGGGGGGGGGGGGGGGGATGTGTGGGAAATATGGTGACTTTGAATTAAATCCTTCCCCCATCACCTGGGAGAATTGTGGTGGATAGGTACAATGGTTAAAATTCTCCAAAAGCATTAGAATTCTTTATACGGGGCTGTTAATAATTAAGTCTTGGTCACCAATGACTTAAAAAGCACATACAACTACGTTGCGTTTTGTCTTCGATTAATCAATATTGGGGTTGCTGTGTTGAGACACACTACTAGTAGACTGGTACCTAGACAACATGGCGGCCAAATAGCAATGTGAGAAAAGGCCTGTGAGAAAGGTCAGAACAGCTGCTCAGTTTACTGAAGTAAGGGAAAGTACTCTTGTCTTAATCACTAGATATGTGTTGATACTATATGCATGCCTTTCAACAAGGTAATAATGTTGATCAAAAGCAGAAAATTAAGAAATTCCCAAATACTTTTATTGTAAGTTTTGCTTTTTAATAAATTTAACTGTTTCACAGATTTAGTGTGTGCACTCTGTTTTATTGACAGTTTTATTTTTATTTGTGAGTTTTCTTTTAACTTTGCCCCGGGAACTGGTGAAACATAGGGGTATTTTCTACAAAAACTTGCCCTATATCTGGGGAAATAAGACACCTTTGCTCTGGACTCAAAGCAAAGTCCCCACATTAGCCCGGGGTCCCCCCCCCCCCCCCCTCGTGGAAGCCGATGACAAGTGCATTAATTTTGTTTGTAGATGATACTGAGAAATTTTGCCTCTGTAATGATGCAGAGTTTGGACTATCGGTTTGCTGTGACAAAGATTAATGATCCTTCTGTCCAGAAACCAGCAAAATGTTCATGGATCTCGAGTCAGACCTCACGAAATCATAGATATTGAGCGATTTTCAACGATAATTTTCCTTCAGATGATCTGTAACTAGCGCTTGATGGACACCGATAACTTCGTAGCCGGGCCTTTTTTTGTAAAACTCAATCTGATTGGACGATTCTATTCCATGGTAACCAGTCGTCAAATCAGAAGTTATCGGTGTCCATCAAGCACGGTCAATTACTTGGGCTGCATGTATCAAAGAAGCCCAAGTTCACGCAGTTATGCGTCTAGTTTGTATTAGATTCTGTATTGTGGATTACAGATGCGACATTTTACTGACTACTAGGCCTTAGGATTAGTCTGGCTGCTAACGACCAAAAATGCTCGTTTTGTGATAAAAGCATGAAACTTGACCAGATTATTAAGTTCATTTTGTGATATGGGGCCATTCGAAATAGGCGCTCGGAACCGAGTACTGTGCATGCCCTAAAATAGGTGTGCATGGAAGGGAGGCTTGATCAAAATATCTTAACTGAAATGTGTTACAGGTAAGTTCATGTGTTAGTTTTTGCCCCGAAAGTCTGACTGTGAGATTTTATATTTTTGTGATTTCAGTTTGATTAAAATATAAGGAGACGCAACTATTATTTTTTTTTAGCATATTTTATGACAGTTAATAGGTTATAAGATTAATATCAGTGAAATTTACTTTACCAATACACTGGAAAATTTACTATAGAATTGACTTTGCTATATAGGTGGACGTACAATATATTTGTAACCATTGTTATCATATGACCCGTATTTTGCCCGGCGCGCGCTCTTAAGAAAACCTTCGGAAAAAAGTCACGTGATAGGGTCCGTACGGCTTTTTCACCTGGTCCGTACAAACACGTACGGACCAGCTACTCGAAATGGCTTCCTCAATCAATCAAACTAAATTAAAAAAATTGGGTCATATGCGCTCGGTCCATACGTCATGACCGCGAGCCAAATATTTTCCCGTACGGCCCTCTTACTCAGTCAATAATTAAAGTACTTATTTTATTAGAACAAAGAAGAAGAAAGTTTTTGTCTTTCCAACAATTTATTTTTCTTTCTATTCACTTAACGTTTTTTTAAATTCCCACTTTATATCTGTGTGGATTTGTTATTGTTTAGCTTGTAATTGTGTACGTCTTTTTATCGTTTTTACTTTCGCTTCAACGTTCCTGTACAATATATTATACCCACCACTCCTTTCAATCTTGAAATGATCATTCGCTTAAGACTTACGTCATTGTAGAAAAATGTAGCACGTGACCGTGACACCAACACCCATATTCAGAAGTTTAGCGAAGTAGAACACCACTGAGCTGGAAACTTGGCGAGCATTGTTACTACATAATCAAATTTTATCAAAGATTAGGACTACGGCTATTTCTCGATGCAAGCTGACTTGGGTTAAGGTATGTTTGATATTTAGATCGAAATATGTAAGCTCTGCTATGAGGTTTTTTTTAGTATTACAGCGGTTCTCAGTCACACGTGCACCGCTCGCATAAAAAGCACCGCTATTAAAACGTGAAGTTGGTGGACGTCAATCAAACTGTGTTTACAAGAAGCATGGTGTTTTTACTTCAGTCGGGCTGCGAAACATGTCTGAATCCGACGAAGAGGTTGTTGTAGGAATTCAGACATGTTTCGCAACCCGACTGAAGTAAAAACACCATGCGTCTTGTAAACACAGTTTGATTGACGTCCACCAACTTCACGTTTTATAGCGGTGCTTTTTATGCGAGCGGTGCACGTGTGACTGAGAACTGCTGTAGCATATAAACTTATTATGTCTAGATTGCATAATTAATACGTATGATCAGTCGTAAACAAAACATCACACTGCAGTCTGTTTATATAATATCTATATTGATATAAGTTGTAGAAATATATTACATAAATCTGTGAGACACTGCAGATTCATTTCATCATTTACTGATGAGTGTACTTTTTGATTCGCATGGATAAATGGTTCTTTTAAAAAGAGGTCGCTAGCTAATACACTCTATCTAATGTTCTGTTAGGTTTATTAATCGGGAATCCAAGGTTACAAATTACTTAAGAATCCAGAACCCAGCACATGAAATTCGGAATTAATCCATCTTCTTTGTAATCATCCAAGGAATCAGAAATCCGAGAAACAGGATTGAAACAGTGAAACTTAGCAGATCCCCCAGAGTATAAATCTAACAGAAATTCAGAGCTACAACACAAAGATAACAACATGTTTCAGTCTATTTAGGATTTGTTTCCTTTTTTGGCGGAAACGACAAGAATATTTTTCGTAGCAGGCACATGCGCTTCGAAAGCGCATTTAATTTTTTTGTCAACAAGCCATAATTTGTAATTATTGCAAACAAACGAACTTGAGACTTGAAAAAAAGAGCTAGCAACCTGAAAATTGTTTATCGTGAGACAGACGTAAGTCAAAGTATGTATGCATGGTTAATACTATTTGCTGCTTTCCTTCAACCATAACCAACACGCTGTAAGCAACCGTATGGAAATCAAGCGTGAAGAAATAACAAACTATGGCATATGCATTCGTACTTATTTTTATTTGGCTGCCTTAAAACCCTTCAATACACATGAAACTTAGGGGGATTATTTGTTAAAGGTACATCTTTTCATGACGTAATTTGGAAAAAGTTTGATCAACGATTTTTTGAATGCGATAATTTTTAGTATATCCTATCTAATCCGGCGACAAATGGAACTCATTGAGCTACAAGTATAAAAATTCACAAACTCAAAATGATAACCACAATTTCAAGCATTACACAACCACAGTCGGAGTTTGAATACATACCTACTAGCTTGTAGTAAAAAAAATTCAATCTACTCAATCAAAGTATTGATTTCGAGGGCATAAATTTGACACGCAGGAAATCGTAATATTTTCTCTAATATGAAGTAGCTGCTAACAACAGACACCTGCCACTCCTACCTATTGCTTCCAAGGTTTGCGAGAAAATTGTACTCGAGCAATTTAATTCTCAGCAAAAAGCGTCTCTCCCCTCACCAAAGCGGAAATAGAAAATGCTACTCTACTGAGACTCTGAATATCCACATTACAGATACCTTCCTTGAAGCTATGGACAATTAAGAAGAAAGCCACTGCCCTCGTGTTGTTGGACCTGTCCAAGGCTTTCGACAGCATCAGCCATCCAAGATTAATAAATAAACTATCAAATGTTGGTGCCTTGCCTGCAACAGTGAATTGGTTCAGAAGCTACCTGTCGAATCGCACTCAAACTATCCGCATAATTAACATTGATACATGCATTATGCTTTGATAAATCCTGTGGTTGTCTTGAAATAGAGAAAATAAGTTCGCCAAATCTTCTGACATTTCAAAAACGTTCTTGATAATTGCAATTCTTTTGAAAACAAAAAGCCAAGAGTGCCCATGAACAGTCTTATAAATAAATAAATATGCGATTTGAGTCTTTTTCCACTGTTTTTCGGTGAAATATTGTTGGTTTGTTGAATAAGGTCCTTCAAAAAGGTACTATGAACAATTCCACACCAGTAAAAAGTCTTGTTAATTGTGTTTGACGACTTTTCCTCTCCAAAAGTACTTCAAAAATCCCCCAAAAAAACTTTTTTCCATCAAAATGTCGGGTTTTTTCCCAATAGTAACATCCGAATGGCTTCTTTGATTCTTTGTTGTGATTGGTTTAAAAATGACATGTCTGTCTTGTGATTGGCTGTTTTTAAAAATGATGTAAGATTTCAAAATGATGCTATTAATGATCCAAAATAGTGCAATTAATTAGCCAATCAGATTGCAGGATTTGCTTGTGATTACAAAATGAATATGAATACCTTTAATACACGGCCCGGGACGTACTGGGTTAAAGTGGTCAGCCACGCCAAGATTGGCGCAGCACATGAATGCTAAAAAAAGTTCGGACAAATATTGTGTTCAGTTATACCATGTTGAGCAATATATGAACCGATCTTATCATTTCCTGCTGAAATTAGAATAACAACGTGATTAAACAAAGATTTGTTTCGATCGGCATTGAAAATAGTCTGCTGAAAGTTTAATAAAAGTTTGTTTGGCCGAGTTAGGCCTTTGTCTCCATCTAGGTGACGTCGACATTCATGCGCTGCGCTGATTCCTTGGATTACACAGAGGGTGGGTAGACACGTCCCGGGGTGACCTAGGTTTCAATGCAATACGAGAGGTTTAGAGTTTCCATATTCCTAAGAGTTATCAAATAACCACTACACGCAGATAATCGATATTCAGGAATAATATGGAGAAAGAAGTATTCCTAGTGGAAGTCGCTGACGAACGAACTGAGCGATGGAGCAGAAAGGCAGAGTTTATATTCGCCTGCATTGGTTTTGTGGTTGGCTATGGAAACATCTGGAGGTTTCCATATATGTGCTTTAAAAATGGTGGAGGTAAGTAAAATAAGTTGCACTCAAAAGTAAACATTAGAGTTCAAATCGGAGAGTGCAAACACCAAGGGGCTGTTTATATGAAAGCGAGTTGTTCCTTCTTCTAGCCGGGATAACTCTTTTGTTTTGTATTTACATTGGTGAGCCGCAGGCGGACGCGAATATTTTATATTACTTGTGAAATCAAAGAATAATGAATAAGGCGCAAAAACCGATCAATATAGAGTTCATTGAGATTGCATGCATGTGAATATTTATAATCCTTGTAGAATGGATTAAACCTCTAAGACAATGAAGGGCAATCAAGGGATTTCCCTATTGTCATTCAAAATTGTGTAGAAAAGTGAAATCGTGAGCATCTAGGTCTCAAGAGATTAGTATTAATTCATTTGTCTCACTTATGGCTTTGAATTAATTTATTATTGAATTATTTGTAAGCCGTTTGTTAGTATAGATCGAGTTGAGGTCGAAGAAGGCGCGCGGCTCGTTTTCGAAAACCTAAAAGTAAAAACGAAGAGAGAATTTTACTTTCAAAAGTGGTTCCCAAGAATACAACAATGAATTCCAGATGGTGTGTAAAGGTCTTCACTGAATGGCAGCAAACAATAACGGCTTCGATATGACGGAACGTTGAAGATTTGACAGTCCCATTTGAAGAAATGTCTGCGAAAACGCTTAACTTCTGGTTATCCAAGTTTATTGGGGAAGTGGCGAATTAAACAGAACTGTGAACGATATCCGCCAATCTGTGCGCACATCATTAAGCGCACAGTAGGCACATATACAGCGTGCCGGGCGATGATCATACAGCTATATCATAACAATGCACAATGGATGATAGGATTTCAAGCAGCGAAAGGTCACAACAATATAGAATGTCTCCATACTTTGTCTGCAGGGTTTTCCAGCTTATATTGTTCTGTGCTGATATCATTTACATATGAATATAAAACTGATTTCAAGCTTGGTAAGCATGCAACATGCAGCATGCAATAAGCAACATGCAAAACCTCTAATGGTCTTGGTTCGCCGGCCTGGGCGATTACGTTGTGTATACAGTTGACTCTCTCCTAACGACCACTCTCATAAGCGACCATCTCCCGTAAGCGACAACTCTTTCAATTTCCCGTTTTGTTTTCCACTGATATCTGAGCTCTGTAAAAAAAACTCTCTCGTAAGCGACCACCTCCCGTAAGCGACCACTCTCTTCTTGTCCGAGGGTGGTCGTTAACGAGAGAGTCAACTGTACTTCACTCTCTCTGTGCCTTGTCTTTTCGGATAAGGACGTAAAGCCGGAGTTCTCGTCTTCTTTTACTCTTATCCTATATTTATATATAAGGTGGACGCATGAAGAGTAGGGTATTATCTCCCGTCACAACAGCCTGGTCTCGGAGGCATTTACTAACAACTTTCATGGAAACAAATGTGCGCCTTCATATTTATCAGTCCGTTATATTCTCCACATGTCTCATGTAACTGAGATCTACAGTTGACTCTCTCGTAAGCGACCACGAAGAGAGTGGTCGCTTACGGGAGGTGGTCGCTTACGAGAGATTTTTTTTTACAGAGTTTATATCAGTGGAAAACAAAACGGGAAATTGAAAGAGTGGTCGCTTAAGGAAGATGGTTGCTTAGTGAGAGTGGTCGTTAGGAGAAAGTCAACTGTATTACAGAGTTTGAGCATGTTTGGATCAATACTTTCTGAGTGACTAGACAGCGTCCCAAAAAACCATACATTCTCTCTTATTTTTACGACATAAATCAGTTAGTATGTGCCAAATCATTCTAAAAATTGGTAAACTTAATAATTTGAGTGTGGTCTTTCATGTGATGGGGTTTGTTTCTTAATTAGATTAATATTTCTACACTCGTTCCCAGTCCCTTCCTCAATTCCGGAAAGGCGAATACTAGCATTAACATAGATTTCCACCACGCCTTTCCTTATTTGGCCAGGTCCCATATTTCTCGCGTGTACGTAGAACCGGCCAAATCAGCCAAATTTGCGATCCCTCGGTCTAAGGTGCACTATAGCCTAAATTGTTATAAAGCCCAAGTATTTCTATGCATGTCTTAATTAATTATGTTGATATTGTTTAGGTGCTTTTCTTGTACCATACATACTTTTCCTGGTTCTTGCTGGTGTACCACTGTTTCTACTGGAGCAATGTGTTGGTCAGTATACTCAAGGTGGCCCGATAAAAGCCTGGCGTAGGATTTGCCCTCTCTTTTCAGGTAATTTGATTTGCCCTTTATTCTTAACAGACCTCTTTACCTCCGTATACAAATTGCCCATTATTTAAATAATAGAGGGTAATCGGACTCTATTGTTAGGGTAGAGGGATATGTTTTGTGTGTTTGTAGGTGATTTGTGATATGAGCTCATATGTGGTCTAATACACGAATAGATCGATATAGTGTAATGATAAACCTAGTTTAACATAACTAAGGGTTAAGGGTTAAGCTCTAAGGCCTTGGAGTATGAAACACGTTTGTCATCTACCATAATGACAACAGTTTAACATCTTAGCCCCTGATGAGTTATGTTAAACTGGGTTTACCATTACACTATATCGATCTATTCGTGTATTAGACCACATATGAGCTCATATCACAAATCACCTACAAACACACAAAATATATCCCTCTACCCTAACAATAGAGTCCGAATACCCTCTATTATTTAAACAAATTGCCCATTTCAGACCACGTGACATTCCCTTGAGAATTATTCTTTTATGATGAACGTGTTATAATATTTACATGTGAAAATGGGACAACAAACAAGGAAGGTAAAGAGATCTATTGATTTGTAGTTTGTATGATCTAGTTGTGAAAACTCTCACTGATTTGTATTTGCTGTTCTCTCCCACTAATGATGAGGAGCGAAAGAACGTCTGTTTTCTCAGGCTATGCATCCCGATGCAGCCCCTAAGAGCCCGAATAATTTCAAGCTGATTTTGTTGTCTAAAAGCATGAGCACTTCTCATCACTTCTGATGTATCCAAGTACTATGCCCATAAAGTATTTGAATATCCTTTTTCTCAAGTTTTCCTTTGCGTTTAATTCCTCTTTTTTAAAACTGCAGCATGTAGCAGGGAGAGCAAACAAGATCTAAATAAAAACATAATCTATTCACATGTACATCTGACTTTTACCGTTTTTATTTATCAGGAATTGGATATGCAATGATTGCTGTTTCGTTTCTTGTGTCTATCTACTACAACGTGATCATGACTTGGGCCTTGTACTATTTCTACTACTCGTTCTATAAACTGCTGCCTTGGGTTGGTTGCAATCACGAGTGGAATACAGACAGCTGTCTCGTTTATAATGCATCAAATCCTAACGCTACCGGTGACTCATCAAGTAGAGAGTTTTTTACGTAAGTAAGCTTCCCCTGTTCATCCCCTTTCAACTGTTTAACCTACTTCTACTGTTCACTCCCTTCCGATTCCCCCTGTGCATAATCCCCCTGTACATTCCCCTTCTCCTGTAGATCCCCTTCTCCCGTATACCTCCTCCTCCTGTACACCCACTGAGCCTGTACATCTCCTTCCCCCAGTACAACCTCTTATATTGTACATCTCCCCCTCCTCTATAGATCTCCTGCTCGTGTAGATCCCCTTCACCCGTATACCTCCTCCTCCTGTACACCCCCTGCACCTGTACATATCCTTCCCCCAGTACAACCTCTTCTCTTGTACATCCCCTCCTCCTCTAGATCCCCTCCTCCTGTAGATCGTCTTCTCAGGTACTGCTGCACATTCCCCTCCTCCTGTCCATTACCCATCGCCTTGTACAACCTCTGCCCTTTTACATATAACCCTCCTCCTCTAGATCCCCTTCTCCTGTAGATCGTCTTCTCAGGTACTGCTGCACATTCCCCTCCTCCTGTCCATTATCCATAGCCTTGTACAACCCTTTTACATAACCCTCCTCCTCTAGATCCTACTTTCCCAAATAAACTATATCACCATTGAGTTATCAAATACACAAATCATCCTGTAAAATCCTAGCTGCAATATTATCATTTTCAGTTTATACTATCCAACGCCTTTCCCCCAACGAATTATAATAACAACTATTGCGCATCTTGAAATTACTGCTATTCCTTCTAGCTATCACTGACAATATTTGCTGGACATTTGCACCAGTACTAATATCGAGGCGTTCTTTTCATCTCTGGAGGTCATTTGCACTAGTACTTATATCGAGGCGCTCTTTTCATCTCTGGAGGTCATTTGCAATAGTACTAATATCGAGGCGCTCTTTTCATCTCTGGAGGTCATTTGCACTAGTACTTATATCGAGGCGCCCTTTTCGTTTCTGGAGGTCATTTGCACTATTACTAATATCGAGGCGCCCTTTTCGTTTCTGGAGGTCATTTGCTGCTATATTTAACTGTTATTTTCATTGTAGGTATCATGTCTTGAAAATAAGTCAGGGAATCGACCAACCAGGCCCCATGAATACGCCCGTCACACTCTGTCTGCTAGCAGCCTGGGTAATAGTCTACCTTTGTATCTTCAAAGGTGTACGCACAACAGGGAAGGTCGTTTACGTTACAGCTACAGCGCCATATATCATCCTTATTATCTTCTTCTTTCGCGGTGTAACACTGCCTGGGGCCAAGGATGGTATAATATTCTATCTGGTACCATCGTTTACAAGACTGGCTGATCCAAAGGTGATCCAAATTTCGTACAAGATGTTCTAGCAGGCATACCAGGTGATCTAGCTTCGAAGCGCGCAAAGGATTGTTTGTCAAAACGAATAGTTCCAAAATGGTGCTTCGAGACTAAAACCATTTCGGTTACGTTACTTTTAGGCATCTGCGTTTTGTTTTTATTATTTTTTATCCCTGCTAGAGCAGCAGTGAGCTTTTATTGTCCAAGTAACATATCGAGGTTGGAATCGAAGGCTCGATTTATTCTTCCAAACTTGATTTTAAATTTGTTTTGAAATTTGCATAAATGAATCCAAACTTGGGGCAACTTTGGCCCTTTATTTTTTCAGTAATTATCCACTATATACCCAGACAGTCCCTGAATTTTACCATGGTTCACCTCCTGATCCTGAAAGTAATCTTGTATCCTCCCTTGTCTAGATACTCTCAATGTGTTCTTGTTTCTTGTTTATTATTATTATCATTTATTGGTTATACTTATATTATTGTTAACTATAACTATTATTGGCTTACAAATCGCCACTCACCGCTGTGGTCCGGGTTGAGTCCCGGCTCAGTCATGGAATATTATATGTTGATTTATCACGACGGAACGGCGCCTCACCCACAACCCTTACGCGCTTTTTCTGTTGATAGGTGTGGATAGATGCTGCTACACAAATCCTTTACTCGTTGGCACTTGGTCTTGGAGTTCATCTAACATTTGCTAGTTATAATCCAAGAAAGAACAACGTTTTAAGGTGACATCAATTGCTTGCAAATGCCGTTGTAACAACTAAAACTACAGTAGTATTTATCACGTGCTATCTTAAGCACCGCTACGCAGCCCCTAATAACACGAATAATTTAAAACTAAAAGCACTTCTCATCTCTTCCTATCGCACTGTTCATGCATGATATTATGCCCATATTTAATGTATTTAAATGACCTTTTGCTCAAGTTTTCCTTGTTTGCATCCCCCCCTCTTTTTTACAAAAACTGCAGCAGTCTAATGGTAGAGCGCCAGACTTTGTGCTTTACATCCAGGAGCCGGTGAGGGCCATAAATTTCATGGAGTTATCTTTTCTTCATTCTAGAGACGCCATGATGATATCAATTACTAACTGTGTTACTAGCATATTCGCTGGACTTGTTATATTTTCTGTGGTTGGATTTATGGCTCATGAAATGAACAAGAGCGTCGAAGAAGTGGCTTCACAAGGTAATAAATAATATAATAATAATATAATAATAATGTAATGAGAAAATATAGAATTTGTTTTTTTGCTTGATTTAAATTTTTCTCTATAGACCGAATCGAAATATGCCGTCCAATTTTAATAACTATTGTTCTCACCTGGCTAGCGTCGTCTTCATATTGAAACACAATGGAGTTTTCACATCTATGCGAGGCTAGTCGGTCAAGAACAATAGTTATTATAATTAGACGCCATATTTCGATTCGGTGTATATAACTATTGTTGTATTTTTGACAGGCCCAGGTTTGGCGTTTATTGTTTACCCAGCGGCCATTGCGCAGATGCCTTTACCACAGTTTTGGGCTGTGTTGTTTTTCCTTATGCTGATCATGTTGGGCCTGGATAGTCAGGTTTGTTGCCTGTCAATTTCTGGGTTCGATTCCCGGCTCGGGCGACAAGTGAATAGAGTTTGTTTGATGTGTTGTTCTCTCTCATGCCACGAGGGTTTTTCTCCGGGTTATCCTCTTTTCCTCGCTCCGCAAAAATCAACATGTGAGCAGAGTTGTGTGTTGTAAATATTTAATGTAGCGGTAGTGAGTGTGAGCGAAGCTCACGAAAGAGCCCCGACGGGGAGTGATGGTATTAAATATACGTTTTTTTATACTTATCAATCAATCAATATAACTAATTGTTGTCAATGGCAGTAGAATTGATCCAGCTGTTGGAACGTTGATTTCCTCAAATATATTGTCAGACCAGATCGAAAAGAAGTAGCCATCTTGATATTACTCGAGTCTACTCTACCCGTGTAAACAACGACGTTAATTTTTCATCATCTTTAAACAGTTTCTTGCTCATCGTACCAACTAACAGGAACTTTTACACTTTTAGTTTGGTCAAGTGGAAATCGTGGCATCAGTGATAATTGAACACTTTCCTGACAAGCTGAAACGCTATCGTGCACTTGTAGTGCTTGCAGTTTGCGCAGTGCTGTTTTTATTGGGACTTTCATGCGTCACACATGTGAGTATCAAAGGGACTGCATTAGCATAATCATATTATTGGTAAATAAAATTGATAAATTACTTTTTTTAAACGAGTGTCCTACTAATTGGGGAGACACATACTCACTACCTTTACTTAAGATATGTTACAGTGCGACTACTGAAACCGGGGCCACCCAATCAAATTTCAAAATATGTATTTTTTGAGATCAAACAAAAACCTTGTACAAGGTTCTCACAAGCTAAGATGTTTTGTATTCAATCTAGATATATTCCGTTCACATATAATGGAAATTATTAGCATTTTAAGCAAAAAAATCACACATTTGTAGAGATTCTATTGTTCATACATATTCTCGATCGTGATTGGATAATAATGTTTAGGTGGCCCCGGTTTCAGTAGTCGCACTGTAAGCTATTTTAAAACATGCCGCGCATGGGAGTAGGGTTAGGCGGAAATTTAACTGCATCCGGTTACTAAAAATAGCACAATATGGAATTCACAAAACTAAATAGGAATGCGTTTGCTTATATCCGTTGTGTGATTTTGTTGTTTTTCTCAGGGTGGCATCTACGTGTTTAACCTTTTTGACTCGATGTCAGCTGGGCTTTCTTTGCTGTTTATTGTCATGGCTGAGGTTATTGCCGTGGCCTGGATATTCGGTATGGTCAATTTTAACTTACTTAACAAAATAGAAAATAAGAGTATAGTCTACTGGGGCGGATCCAGAAATTTGTCAGGGGGGGTCCCAATTGCAAATGAAGGGCTCTTAAGATGTTAGGGGGTGTCCGGTCCCTAAATGTCTTAAATAAATAAGGGGTAATTGCGGCGCTAGGGGGGTGTCCGGTGCCTGAAGAGACACCCCCTAGATCCGCCCCTGGTCTTATACGATAACAAATGTCCCAATTTTGAACTTGATTGTAGCTGTGATTGTCGTTATACAGGAGCAGAAAGGTTCGCTAGTGAGATCCACGCAATGACAGGACGTCCAGTGTGGAGGTGGTGGGTATGGTGCTGGAAGTACATTGTTCCTGTTTTAGTCACGGTAAGCCATTTCATTAGTCTCAATTTATTCCTTTTTCTGAAACTTTTCTGATCTGGAATGAGTAGTGGAATGTTCCAGTCATTCCAACACTATGAATCACCCAGATCAGAAAAGTTATATTTCTGTGTCGAGCTGGTAACTAAAGCCGGTTATTTTTAAAAAGTATTCCGTGTTACTTACTTTGATCAGTAAGTTTCTTCCATAGTTTCTTTAAGCTTCCTTGGTGTCTCTTGTTATAAATCGTTTCCTCGAGTCTTCCACAAAAGTAACGAGAATTAATGGAAATAATATGACTGATATGAATTTTTGCGGTACATTTCTATGTACATGCGTAGACAATGCCAAATTCTTTAACTGATAGACCGTACAACGGAATCATTTATACCCACTTTATATACAACTCGATTTCAATTAATCTTTGATTATCTGGAAATGATTGATCTGCATAGATCAATAGGAATTGTGTCAGCTAATTAAGTTCCAAATGCATTGTTTAAATCACACGTGAATGTGGTTGAATTAGAGATAGCAGTATTTTAGAACTACAGTGGAACCCCGTTTATCCGGCCACCGAAGGAACAGCCAAAAGTGGCCGTATTAACGGGGTGGCCGTATTAAGCGGGTAAATTTGATAGAAAATGTATGGGCATGCATTTCGTCGGGACCTAAAAAACTGGCCGCAATAACGGGGTGGCCGTATTAAACGGGTGGCCGTAAGGCGGGGTTCCACTGTATTTTTTTTATTTGCAATTTAATGAACTCCCACAATTCCTTGCGGAAATACATCATTATTTCCATATGATCAACGTTAATTGAATCAGGTGTATGCATAGAAGACATTTGTTGCCTAATTCGTGTTTTCTTTCTCTCAGGGTATCTTCCTGTTCAGCCTTCTTAAATACAAACGCGTTAAATATGAGAACTACGAGTACCCACCGTGGGCTGAGGCTGTAGGCTGGATGATTGCACTGGGATCGATGCTATGGATCCCTGGTGTGGCCCTTGTTAAGGTCATCAAATTATATTTTCCACGTGACAAGAAAAATAGAAAGGTACTTATAGCTCATGATTTATAGAGTAAGAACACTAATGAAATAAAACCAAAACAGTTACTAACTAATATTTCTTATTTAGTGACTTTTTAGTCAGTAGAGTACAAACACTAAAAGTGTGCAATACTTTGCACTATTTACCACTAAATAGTGTTGATTAAACAATAGAGAACAATAGAATTAGCATAATTTAGCAGTATTTAGTGGTATTTATGTTGCACACTTTTAATGTTTGTACTCTATCATTCAACCAGAAACATCAAATACAAAAGGAAACAATACCTCATTACAACATTACTTGTCTTTTATAGTAACTAACAGTCGCTAAATAAGAACTATTAGTTAGTAACTATTTTGTTTTTATTTCATGGTTCTAGTGCTTTCGCTCTAATGGAATAAAACCTTAACAGTTACTAACTAATATTTCTTATTTAGTGACTATTTAGTCAGTATCATTCAACCAGATACATCAAATACAAAAGGAAACAATACCTCATTACAACTTTACTTGTCTTTGATAGTGATAGTGATTAAATAAGAACTATTATACATCAGCATCATGATGTCCCTGTATAGATCAGTAGACTAGAGAATACCCAGCTCAAAAAAATAAAATAACAATATATTTTGACAAAGTTTTTTTTATTGTTTTCGTTTTACCACAGGGAATAAAGAGTCTACTGTACGTGAAGAGTCTGATACAAAACACCGACACCCTTTTTTAAAACCATCGTTTTTTCCTGAACACTGAAAAAAAAGCTCCAACTTTTACTGTAACAAATAACCAAAAAATTACAGATTGTAATAGACACGGTTACACGTCTACTAATAATACAATAATAATAATGCCAATGTCAATATTCATATTTGATAGAAATACATACAGTCAATTTCATGAAGGTTGTCCACGTAAAGTATAAATTAAGATTAACAAAGAATCATGGGTTACTTGTTGCCCAACACGTGATTCTTTGTTTATTTATTTCCAGCTGTTGAAATAATGTTTAACAGCTTTGTGTGATTTGCTGCATGAATACAAGGATTATTTTAAACTTATCAGCAAGATAACTACCAGTGAAACAATACTGATGAAACTGAAAGAAATCCAATTCATTTTCCTGGAAATTTTCTGCCAGGTAATCTTGGGCTGGTCCTGAGATGGTAATTCTTCTTCAGGCATGCTAACTGCGGTGGTATTACTTTTGTTCTTGTTATCAATCGATGTAATCTCCATTTCCAAACCCTCATTAACCTCTACATTGATATCAAGATGGTTTTTCTGAGATGTGAATGGACGGACGATCTTTCTGAAGATAAGTGGAGGAATACCCTTGCGATGATGACAAAGCAAGATAAAGATAGTAGCGATCAAAACCCCGGATATGATCCCCATAGAGACCATTAATAATATTCCTAGAATTGGCACCTCGTCGGAGTTCTTGGGGAGGTAGTCTGGGATTATGTTCAGAAAGACCATCATTGCTAGTAGGATTGTAGTAACGAAGCCGATTCTCTCGCCACTTTCGGTAGGGATGAAGAAGCTCATTAGTGATAATAGAACGAGTACAATTACGGGAGGAGCCAGGTAGAACAAGAAGTACTTAGGTTTACGAGACAATGTCAGTTTGTAGACGACCATACTGAAATTACTACCCAAGCCGTTGTGCTCTGTGATTTCATTGGATGCTTCCATTTCATCGATTACCCATTCACCGTTCGATACAGATCCTGTGGAAACAATGGTAAATACTCTAAACAAAACTTTGCTACTTGAGTAGCAACAGGATAGTCTCTATCGCCTAATGCATTATTTCTTATTATGTCTTTGTCATTCATTTTTTCTTTTTGCTTAATATTTAGTGCTATAAAATTAACTCCCGATTGCCTTTCGAAGTATACTCATGCCCTTTAAACAATGATTGCCTCTCGAAGTACACTCATGCGCGTGTCTATCAATGTTGTTGATGTTACAGTTAAAACATTTTTGGACTGCAAAGAGTCTCTACTACACGAAAACCCCGAGGAAAGTCAGTCGATCGATTGGATCGAAATGTTGGTTGAGACTTCAAGGAAACCTCCCTTGGTTTTTAGGGATATTTAATCATTCTCAAATTGTTGTATATGACTTCAGTTTTAATAAAACTTGTTTTATGTTTACCTTTTTCATACTTGAAGTTGGTGTTTGATACTACTTTCAAGAATTTAGAAAAATATGTGAATGATGCGAATTTAAGGTAACAGACTTGGGTATCCATAGGCCATGCCCTAACATCTTGATAGCATGTACTAGTAAAGGAAGCCGGTGATAGCCATCTCAGTTCACCTGAATTAAATGCGTTTACAAAGGTGACAAACTTCTCCCGGCCACCGGCAAGTTTTGCATCTTTGTTTGCACTAGAAAAATGACGTTGTAAACTATCAGAACTGTATAATATTATCAGTTACTATTTCTCTTTAGTTTTTAACTCCTACTTATTTTTTTGGTTCGTTTCCTTCCTTCCTTCCTTCCTTCCTTCCTTCCTTCCTTCCTTCCTTCCTTCCGTGTCCTCTTTTTTGTCTTGAAGCTATGTAAAAACCTTTACAACAAATTTCGTTGAATGGGATTTCTTACTTGTTGATGAGAGCAATGTCAGGCACCCAGATCTCATCAGGAGAAAATACAGTAAACAATATATCATTAAACTTGGTTGCATTCCACTCAAGAAATTCATCTTTCCAATCCTAAAACAAATTGATATAATTCCCATTGTAATAATTATTGTTATTATTATCATTCGTTAGTCATTATCATCATCTTCGATCGATGATTATCCCAGTGTGACTATCATCATTTTTATTGACACTGAAAGGTTATCTTCTGCACCTACCTGTAAAACCCATCCATCGACTTTTAAAGTCTGATCTTTTGTGTCCTAAAACATAACATTCATTCAATATTTTGTTTTTGTTTAATTGTTCATATGTTTATTGTATGGTTGTTTGTTTGATTGGTTTGTTGGTTGTATATTTTTGCATTTGATATATATTCTGCCTATTTTCTCGTCGGCTATCGGCCTCACTGAGTGCTTGTATGTTTGTGCTTGTGCTAGTTTGCCTACGTGTTTGCAGCCCCGACGTCTGTCCGTTTGTGAACTCATCGATTGTTTTGTTTGTCTGCATATCTGTTTTTAGGTATGTCTGTAGGTCAGTATATGTCACATTGACGAGTTTGTCTTTCTTACCACTCCAACGAGATTTACTACTGAGAACATGAAACGTATTTCAGTTGCATGTTCTCCTTCTTTTGTGAACTTAACAGGTCCAATTACTGTATCGTAGTCTTTTAACACCTCTTTTCGTATCGCTTTTCTGATGTCATTTTGATGCAACAAGGAGGGAAGTTCATTTCCATTACCTTGAAGATGGTTTAGATAAAGTTAGTGGTATAATTGACAGGGTGTAGACGGTAGGGATTAAGGGTAGAGCGTGATGGTAGTGATGAAAGAAAGGGAAAGGGGTAGGGGATCATTGGTAAGGGGGTAGGATAGGTGCTAGGCGGTTAGGGAAAGGGTGAAGGGGAGGGTGAAGAGGTTAGGGATTGAGGGTAGGAGGAATCTGCTAGGTGGTAAGGAAAAGGGTGACGTGGTTGGGGTTTGGAAGAAAGGGGAGGGGGTCGGTGGTAAGGGGGTAGGGATTAAGAGGCGGAATAATGCCTGTTATTACCGAAATTGTTAATCGTTCTTTATCTACTTGAGATGTCCCTGAATGTCTTAAGACTGCTCTGATCCGACCAAAACTCAAGAAAAGCAATCTGTGTTTAATCTCCCTTTTCATCTCTAAAGTGATTGAAAAATGTGTTTGTTTCCAACTTGTTTACTACATAGATACTAATATTATGAGTGAAACATTCCAACCAGCCTACAAGAGACTCCACAGTACAGAAAGAGCTTTACTTAGAGTCCATGACAATATTTTGAGATCTAAATGACAACAACAGATATGTTGCCTTACTCCTCTTGGATCTTTCAGCTGCTTTTGACATGGTTGATCATGACATTTTGCTACATCGTCTTGAATCCTGTTTTGGTATCTAGGGAAATTCACTATCTTGGTTCATACTTCAGCGAACGTACACATTTCGTGTCTGTTCGTGAAAAGAGTTCAGATTGTCATCCCTTGCATCATGGTGTACCACAAGGGTCAGTTCTAGGACCAATATTGTGTCTTTTGTTAAATACGTGGCGATTTGACTACTGTCAAAAGGCTTAGTCTGGGACCTAAACTCGCCTTAACTCGCAGCGAATCTCACATTAAAGCTATTTGTAATTCGTCCTATATTCATTTACGTAATATATCTCGGATGAGGAAATATACCTCTCCAAAGACAACACCAAGACCCTGGTTCACACATTCATTACTTGTAAACTTGATAACTGCAACTTTCTACTCTATGGCTTACCACAGAACCTAGCTTATTAAGAAGCTTCAACTGGTACAGAACTGTGCGGCAAAACTCATCTCCAAACAGAGAAAGTATGACCATGTTACTCCTCTTTTGAAAAACCTTCATTGGCTCCCTCACAGTTAAGTATCGAATAATTTTTAAAGTTTTCATCATAACGTATAAAGCCCTCAACGGACTTTCAGCCGTTTAGAGTATGATTTAGTTTAGTTCTAATAACCAGCTACTGCTAAAGCACTGCCTTCAGTGTCGCAGCACCAAAATTGTGGAACTCTGTCCCATTTGACATCTAAAAGTCATTTAAACATTTCAATACTTTTAAAACTAAACTTACGACCCATTTATTAAGTATGGCTTATCCTTGATATATCAGTTGACTTTGTCATGGCATGATAACATGACAACATTAGTATTTAAATTTTAAGATTTTTTTAAGATATCGATTATTATTATTAGATTATCTTTAATTGTTTTTTTCATTATCATATCTTGTCTTGTAATTAATGTATGCCAAGCAAGACTAATGAAGCCTTATGCACCACAGGGTGCGAAGTAGATAGATGAGAAGTAAGACTAATAAATACTATTACCTGACTATTACTTAATACCATGAACTTCTGAAGTTAGAGGTTAAAAAAATATAATTAATTTTGAGATATAATTTAAGTCTTATGCATCGCTACATTGTTTATTCTTGATTAGAAGTGTGCCTAATCTCGATTTCCCGCAATCGTTTTCTAAAAACAAGGAGAATTAAGTCAGTGTGCCTGGAGTGTGCTAATTCTCTTTTCGTGTCTCCAACCGCCGTTAACAATCTTTTAAAACAGGTGTCCATGGATCCCTAGACTCCTTAGCAGGCGTCATTTATGCTAGTCTCCGTAGATGAGGAATTTTAGACCGATACAAATGATGTCTGGTAATGATGCTAATAGATCCCATGCATATTAAGGATAAGCAGGTACTGCTCTTCAAATAAAAATAACACTTCATTTTTTCATAAAAAAAGAATTCATAGAAGCAAATTAAACAAACTTTGCGCTATTGTAAATCACCTTTAGTTATATACTAGCGTTATATTTTCATTTTTTTTAGTGCATTAAATTTGCTATCATAACTGTTATATATAAGGTCCCCAATGTACATACTACAGTTCGAATCAAAAAACCGTGGGCACCTTAAAAATATTTTAGAAATCGTTTGTTATTCGTTGAGCAACTCAGAAACAACTATATCACCTTAAGAAGTTTGACTGATGATAATCGTTTTGTAGTTTTAGTGGTTTGTGAGTTGTTCAACGAACAACAAACGATTTCTAAAATATTTCTAGGTGCCCACGGTTTTTGCGATTCGCACTGTAAGCCGTGCATCATTTACTTGGCAGTACAGTATTCAAAAAATCATATGGAAAGTAAATTTTAAATTGTTCGCCGTTGTACTGAAAAATGTTCACCAACTACTGTAACAGACTTTGTATTAAAATTGAAATCAATATTACATATTAAAATAAATAAAAGCATACACAGCAATGCATGTTTGAATCGGCAATGTATATACGATAATTAGCGGTAAAACTATACTCTGTGTTCTCACCGAGATAATTGATGTACAAATCGGCACCGTAAATAGAAGCTAAACTAGTTTTGCTTCGGTATTAATTGGTGTAAAAAAGTACAATAATTAGCGGTTAGAGTAATGTACTATTTCCGTCGTCGTTGTTTTTAAGGAAACAAATTGGAACCAAAATATACAAAATATACTAGCGGGTAAAATCAAGGGTAAAACAAGTCTTAACTGCGTCGATGTTGCATAGGGAACACCTTTTCTGGTAAAAATAAACTCCATCTCTAAGAGCCTCTTTAAACAGGCACAACATATTTGATCCGTTTAAGCAGGACTTCAAAGTTTTAAAACTTACAAAATCAACTTCAATCAGTCAGAATGTACATTGATGCAAGAACAAAAACAACAACGACAAATTTAATATTTAATAATAGTTTTGTCGTTGCTTCAATGTATTCCGTTCTGACTGATTGGAGTTAATTTTGCTGTTTTCTGTTTGCTTTTGTTTTGCTTTTGCTCATCACTCTTTTTAATTATTATACTTACAATGAAGAAGAAACATCAACCAAAGCCCAACCACCGAGCCTATCAATTTGTACATGTCTCAAAGGCTGAGAACATTTACGAGAAATCTCCCTAGGTCATCAAGGTTCTTGTTATGAGTGAAGTATTTGAGTCGGTTACCGAGTTATGGTAATATAACAAGTAAACAACACAGAAATAGACTGACACAAGTTTTTGGTGGCCACAGAATTATCGAACTTTATCTAAGACAACTTAATGACGCATTTACAAGAGCTTTTAGAATATATAACTATAATACAATAAGTTCATTAAATATGATGTCAATTATTTAGAGAACGCGGAATCAGCCAATCCAGAAGTCTCGCTTTATATCAATTTTTTTTGGTCTTCATTTTTAAACAAAATTTACAATTTTTGTTTACGATCTTCAGTATAATTTTTTCATTGATCGTATACGGACGTCGACACACTTGATTGGTTCTGAAATAACAGTATTTCAGAAGTAATCAATAATATTCTAGCGTGATTAAAATAATGCATTTGCAATTTAATGAACTCCCACAATTCCAAGCGGAATTACATCAACCATTCCCATATGATCAACGAGAATTGAATTAGGGTATGCAGAGAAGACATTTGTTGCCTAATTCGTGTTTTCTTTCTCTCAGGGTATCTTCCTGTTCATGCAGCCTTGTTAAATACAAACGCGTTAAATATGAGAATTCAAATGTGTTTTTTTTATTGTTGAGCGATAACATTTTTTTGTGCTTTGCTTTGCAATGGTAAATATTTAGACAACAAATCGAGGCTTATAACCTGTAAAATGCGCCTATTGTTAGATAGTATAGTGGTGTTAGATAACCTGTAGCTGGAGTATTTATACCGAGCTTATAATTATGAAATTAACTGTATATTACAATTATTCACAAACTGATCCCTTATGGATACGCATCAATCAAAAGAGCTGTTAAAGGCTTGCTGATCTCAACCTCTGAGTTATTACCTAAAGGTACAACTGGTTGATGTTCTCGGCAGCTAAGCTTATTTTTAGTTACAAAGCCCAGTAAAATTGAACCTTATGTAATTGACTATTGAACCTTAATAGGTACGCACGTGAAATATTTTTAACCAGGCTAAAAAAAGCTTTAAACCCCCTGTTGTGCTGGAACAATACATAAATAAATAAATGCATCCACAGTTAATCTCTCCAAAAAGGATAAAGTAGCAGTTTTAAAACTGGTAACTGAGTAAATCGATTCATTCATCGTTATTGGACGCAAAAACAACCGCTTTTAATATATAGTAGTGATTATTCAATCAACTAAATAATTTACATGCAGAAGTGTTTTTTTTGTGTGATTTTGCTGCATGTATACAAGGATTATTTTAAAGTTATCAACAAAATAGCCACCAGTGAAATAATGCAGATGAAACTGAAAGAAACCCAATTCATTTTCCTGGAAATTTTCTGCCAGGTAATCTTGGGCTGGTTATGAGATGGTAATTCTTCTTCAGGCATGCTAACTGTGGTGGTATTGCTTTTGTTCTCGTTATCAATCGATGTAATCTCCATTTCCAAACCCTCATTAACCTCTACATTGATATCAAGATGGTTTTTCTCAGACGTGAATGGACGGATGATCTTTCTGATGATAATTGGAGGAATACCCTTGCGATGATGACAAAGCAAGATAAAGATGGTAGCGATCAAAACCCCGGATATGATCACCATAGAGACCATCAATAATATTCCTAGAATTGGCACCTCGTCGGAGTTCCTAGGGAGGTAGTCTGGGATTATGTTCAGAAAGACCATCATTGCTAGTAGGATTGTAGTAACGAAGCCGATTCTTTCGCCACTTTCGGTAGGGATGAAGAAGCTCATTAGTGATAATAGAACGAGCACAATTGCAGGAGGAGCCAGGTAGAACAAGAAGTACTTAGGTTTACGAGACAAGGTCAGTTTGTAGACGACCACACTGAAATTACCACAGCAGCCGTTGTGCTCTGTGATTTCATTGGATGCTTCCATTTCATCGATTACCCATTCACCGTTCGATACAGATCCTGTGGAAACAATCGTAAATACTATAAACAAATCTGGAATTCGTGGTTTTTTTTAACTTTAATATCGTTTTTAAATATTCCATTTGCTCATTCAATCATTTGCTAATTGGGTGCTGCAACAGGATAATAATAATAATTTCTTATTATGTAATTGTCATTCTTTTTCCTTTGGCTAAATATTTAGTGCTATAAAGAAAACCAACTCCCTTAAAACACTGATTGCCTATCGAAGTATATAACTTGTTGAGACTGCGAAGAGTCTCTACTGTTACGCGAAAACCCCGAGGAAGGTCAGCCGATCGAGTGGATCGAAATACTGGTTGAGACTTCAAGGAAACCTCCCTCGCCTTTTAGGGACATTTAATCATCCTCAATTAATCGTACTATAACTCTTAATAACACTTGTTTCGTAAGTTTATGTTTACCTTTTTCATACTTGAAGTTGGTGTGTGATACTACTTTCAAGAATTTAGAAAAATATGTGAATGATCCGAATCTAAGGTAACAAACTTGGGTATCCATAGGCCATGCCCTAACATCTTGATAGCATGTACTAGTAAAGGAAGCCGGTGATAGCCATCTCAGTTCACCTGAATTAAATCCGCCTACAAAGGTGACAAACTTCTCCCGGCCACCGGCAAGTTTTGCATTCTTGTTGGCACTAGAGAAATAACGTGGAAAACTATCAGAACTGTATATCATTATCACTTGCTATTTCTCTTCAGTATTTTGTCCTTATTTAATTATCTTTCCACTTCTTAACTTGCTTCGTTTAGTTTTCTCTCAGTTCTTTTATGAACGTCACTTTAAATGTTTCTTGCTTTCTTTATATGTTTTTGAGTTTTCCCTTCCTTCCTTCCTTCCTTCCTTCCTTCCTTCCTTCCTTCCTTCCTTCCTTCCTTCTTTCCTTCCTTCCTTCCTTCCTTCCTTCCTTCCTTCCTTGCTTCGATTCTTCTTACGTTCGGTATCGTTTGTTCGTTTCGCTTTTTCCTTTGTTCCTTGTTTATATCTTCATTTTAAAACAACGCTTTCTTTCTCTCTAAACTATGTAAAACCAATTTAAAATAAATTCGTTGGATCGGATTTCTTACTTGTTGATGAGAGCAATGTCAGGCACCCAGATCTCATCAGGAGAAAATACAGTAAACAATATATTATTAAACTTGGTTGCATTCCAGCCAAGAGCTTCATCTTTCCAATTCTAAAACAAATTGATATAATTCCCATTGTAATAATTATTGTTATCATTATCATTCGTTAGTCATTATCATCATCTTCGATCGATCATTATCCCAGTGTGACTATCATCATTTTTATTGACACTGAAAGGTTATCTTCTGCACCTACCTGTAAAACCCATCCATCGACTTTTAAAGTCTGATCTTTTGTGTCCTAAAACATAACATTCATTCAATATTTTGTTTTTGTTTAATTGTTCATATGTTTATTGTATGGTTGTTTGTTTGATTGGTTTGTTGGTTGTATATTTTTGCATTTGATATATATTCTGCCTATTTTCTCGTCGGCTATCGGCCTCACTGAGTGCTTGTATGTTTGTGCTTCTGCTAGTTTGTCTACGTGTTTGCAGCCCCGACGTCTGTCCGTTTGTGAACTCATCAATTGTTTTGTTTGTCTGCATATCTGTTTTTAGGTATGTCAGAAGGTCAGTCTATGTCACATTGACGAGTTTGTCTTTCTTACCACTCCAACGAGATTTACTACTGAGAACATGAAACGTATTTCAGTGGCATGTTCTCCTTCTTTTGTGAACTTAACAGGTCCAATTACTGTATCGTAGTCTTTTAACACCTCTTTTCGTATCGCTTTTCTGATGTCATTTTGATGCAACAAGGAGGGAAGTTCATTTCCATTACCTTGAAGATGGTTTAGATAAAGTTAAAAAACTCATTAATAATTCATGACCATTTTGTCCAATCCGATGCTCTCTGGTCACGAGGAAAGCATTGTATATCGCATAATCTACGGCTGAAACGCGGAGGGATTTGAATGCGGCCCAGGGGAATGATGATGTACAATAGAAGAACAATGGAATGCAAATGAACATGAAGCATTATATAATGGCACATGTGTCATTATATAATGCTTCATGTCCATATTTCAGATATTACCCTTCCCCCCATCCCCCCATCTCTACTGACGAGTGAACATCAGACTTAAAATAAATAATTTACTTTTAGATTTTTGGCGAAAAAAATGCTTTGATCATGAGTGCCAATGCCAGGATTCGAACCGAGATCTTCTGCTTGGTTGTATCCGAGCTTTAAGCCATTATGCCACTGAGGCAATCGATATGAAAAGTTTGCAACGAAAAGTCATCAAGTTCATTAGCATTCAAGTTGGTTAGCATTCCTCTATTATTAGTGTAGATCAATTCCCAAATGCAAACGACCTTCCGTTTTCTTTTGTTTCATCGATATTGGACAAATGGTCATGAATTACTAATGAGATTTTTAATCCGTTCAATAAACTCGCAGAACGTGTTTTATCAGGTTTAAAATCCCTTGGGCTTCGCCCTCGGGATTTTAAACCTGATAAAACACTCCTGCTCGTTTATTAAACTATACTTAGTGGTATAATTGACAGGGGGTAGGCAGTAGCGATTAAGGGAAGTGGGTGATGGTAGTGATGAAAGAAAGAGGTAGGGGATCGTTGGTAAGGGGGTAGGATAGGTGCAAGGCGGTTAGGGAAAGGGTGAAGGGGAGGGTGAAGAGGTTAGGGATTAAGGGAAGGAGGAATCTGCTAGGCGGCAAGGAAAAGGGTGAAGTGGTTGGGGTTTGGAAGTAAGGGGAGGGGGTCGGTGGTAAGGGGGTAGGATAGGTGCTAGGCGGTTAGGGAAAGGGTGAAGAGGTTAGGGATTGAGGGTAGGAGGAATCTGCTAGGTGGTAGGGAAAAGGGTGAAGTGGTTGGGGTTTGGAAGAAAGGGGAGGGGGTAGGTGGTAAGGGGGTAAGGGGGTAGGATAGGTGCTAGGCGGTTAGGGAAAGGGTGAAGGGGAGGGTGAAGAGGGTAGGGATTGAGGGTAGGAGGAATCTGCTAGGTGGTAAGGAAAAGGGTGAAGTGGTTGGGGTTTGGAAGAAAGGGGAGGGGGTAGGTGGTAAGGGGGTAGGATAGGTGCTAGGCGGTTAGGGAAAGGGTGAAGGGGAGGGTGAAGAGGTTAGGGATTGAGGGTAGGAGGAATCTGCTAGGTGGTAAGGAAAAGGGTGAAGTGGTTGGGGTTTGGAAGAAAGGGGAGGGGGTAGGTGGTAAGGGGGTAGGATAGGTGCTAGGCGGTTAGGGAAAGGGTGAAGGGGAGGGTGAAGAGGTTAGGGATTGAGGGTAGGAGGAATCTGCTAGGTGGTAAGGAAAAGGGTGAAGTGGTTGGGGTTTGGAAGAAAGGGGAGGGGAGGGGGTCGGTGGTAAGGGGGTATGGATTAAGAGGCGGAATAATGCCTGTTATTACCGAAATTGTTAATCGTTCTTTAACTACTTGAGATGTCCCTGAATGTCTTAAAACTGCTCTGATCCGACCAAAACTCAAGAAAAGCAATCTGTGTTTAATCTCCCTTTTCATCTCTAAAGTGATTGAAAAATGTGTTTGTTCCCAACTTGTTTACTACATAGATACTAATATTATTAGTGAAACATTCCAACCAGCCTACAAGAGACTCCACAGTACAGAAAGAGCTTTACTTAGAGTCCATGACAATATTTTGAGATCTAAATGACAACAACAGATATGTTGCCTTACTCCTCTTGGATCTTTCAGCTGCTTTTGACATGGTTGATCATGACATTTTGCTACATCGTTTTCAATCCTGTTTTGCTATCTAGGGAAATTTTAGTTGTGTCTTTTGTTAAAGACGTGGCGATTTGACTACTGTCAAAAGGCTTAGTCTGGGACCTAAACTCGCCTTAACTCGCAGCGAATCTCACATTAACGCTATTTGTAATTCGTCCTATATTCATTTACGTAATATCTCGAATGAGGAAATATACCTCTCCAAAGACAACACCAAGACCCTGGTTCACACATTCATTGTAAACTTGATAACTGCAACTTTCTACTCTAGGGCTTACCACAGAACCTATCTTATTAAGAAGCTTCAACTGGTACAGAACTGTGCGGCAAAACTCATCTCCAAACAGAGAAAGTATGACCATGTTACTCCTCTTTTGAAAAACCTTCATTGGCTCCCTGTTAAGTATGGAATAATTTTTAAAGTTTTCATGATAACGTATAAAGCCCTCAACGGACTTTCAGCCGTTTAGAGTATGATTTAGTTTAGTTCTAATAACCAGCTACTGCTAAAGCACTGCCTTCAGTGTCGCAGCACCAAAATTGTGGAACTCTGTCCCATTTGACATCTACAAGTCATTTAAACATTTCAATACTTTTAAAACTAAACTTACGACCCATTTATTAAGTATGGCTTATCCTTGATTTATCAGTTGACTTTGTCATGGCATGATAACATGACAACATTAGTATTTAAATTTTAAGATTTTTTTAAGATATCGATTATTATTATTAGATTATCTTTAATTGTTTTTTTCATTATCATATCTTGTCATGTAATTAATGTATGCCAAGCAAGACTAATGAAGCCTTATGCACCACAGGGTGCGAAGTAGATAGATGAGAAGTAAGACTAATAAATACTATTACCTGACTATTACTTAATACCATGAACTTCTGAAGTTAGAGGTTAAAAAAATATAATTAATTTTGAGATATATTTTAAGTCTTATGCATCGCTACATTGTTTATTCTTGATTAGAAGTGTGCCTAATCTCGATTTCCCGCAATCGTTTTCTAAAAACAAGGAGAATTAAGTCAGTGTGCCTGGAGTGTGCTAATTCTCTTTTCGCGTGTCACCAACCGCCGTTAACAATCTTTTGAAACAGGTGTCCATGGATCCCTAGACTCCTTAGCAGGCGTCATTTATGCTAGTCTCCGTGGATGAGGAATAGTTTAGACCGATACAAATGATGTCTGGTAATGATGCTAATGGGTCCAATGCATATTAAGGATAAGCAGGTACTGCTCTTCAAATAAAAATAACACTTCATTTTTCATAAAAAAAGAATTCATAGAAGCAAATTAAACAAAGTAACTTTGCGTTATGGTAAATCATCTTTAGTTATATACTAGCGTTATGTTTTCATTTTTTTAGTGCATTAAATTTGCTATCATAACTGTTATATATAAGGTCCCCAATGTACATACTACAGTTCGAATCAAAAAACCGTGGGCACCTTAAAAATATTTTAGAAATCGTTTATTATTCGTTGAGCAACTTAGAAACAACTATATCACCTTAAGAAGTTTGACTGATGATAATCGTTTTGTAGTTTAAGTGGTTTGTGAGTTGTTCAACGAACAACAAACGATTTCTAAAATATTTCTAGGTGCCCACGGGTTTTGCGATTTGCACTTTAAAAGCCTTGCATCATTTATTTCAGTACATGTACAGTATTCAAAAAATCATATCGAAAGTAAATTTTAAATTGTTCGCCGGTGTACTGAAAAATGTTCACCAACTACTGTAACATACTTTGTATTAAGATTGAAATCAATATTATATATTAAAATAAATAAAAGCATACACAGCAATGCATGTTTGAATCGGCAATTGATATACGATAATTAGCGGTAAAACTATACTCTGTGTTCTCACCGAGATAGTTGATGTACAAATCGGCACCGTAAATAGAAGCTAAACTAGTTTTGCTTCGGTATTAATTGGTGTAAAAATGTACAATAATTAGCGGTTAAAGTAATGTACTATTTCGTCGTTGTTTGTTAAGGTTACCGTCCACGTTCGCGGGGTGCTCTCAGTTAAAAATTGTTTAGCGCGTCACTTAACAATAAAGATAGACAAAGTATATATCATTTTAAAGCTTATATAACAGAGAATAACACTATGTAAGTTTTTTTAAGAAAAAGAATATATTTAACCAATGCTTCACATAAAACCTCAAAATCGAGCGCTATCATTAAAAAAAGTATAAGTCCAAAAGTCCCTATTACTTCGCCGTTATTTCTGCATTATATCAATCAGCACATACATGTGTTCAAAACCGTGTCCAGTTTTTTCGATAAAATACTTTGTTCTTGAATAAATGTGTTTCAAAGTCGACTCATTGTTAAAACTTCAAGTTAAATAACAAAACGGGCCATAACTCTAAAACTAAGCATTTTATCAAAAACACTGGACACGGTTTGGAAGACCAATATGTGTTGATTGACATAACGAAGAAATGACGGCAAAGCAGTATGAACTTTTTGACTTATACTTTTTTAAACAACTCGCATTGAAGGCTGTTAATTTTGAGGTTTTTCGAAGAGCATATCTTACAGAAAATTGTTTTATATAACAAAACATACACAGTCTTATTCTCTGTTATATAAGCTTTAAAATTATATATAATATGTCTATTATTATTGTAAAATGACGCGGTAAACAAACTTTTAACTGAGAGCATGTGAAAGCACACCGCGAACGTGGACCGTAACCTTAAGGAAACAAATTGGAACCAAAATATACAAAATATAGTAGCGGGTAAAATCGAGGGTAAAACAAGTCTTAACTGCGTCGATGTTGCATAGGGAACACCTTTTCTGGTAAAAATAAACTCCATTTCTAAGAGCCTCTTTAAACAGGCACAACATATTTGATCCGTTTAAACAGGACTTAAAAGTTTTAAAACTTACAAAATCAACTTCAATCAGTCAGAATGTACATTGATGCAAGAACAAAAACAACAACGACAAATTTAATATTTAATAATAGTTTTGTCGTTGCTTCAATGTATTCCGTTCTGACTGATTGGAGTTAATTTTGCTGTTTTCTGTTTGCTTTTGTTTTGCTTTTGCTTATCACTCATTTTTAATTATAATACTTACAATGAAGAAGAAACATCAACCAAAGTCCAATCACCGAGCCTATCAATTTGTACATGTCTTAAAGGCTGAGAACATTTACGAGAAATCTCCCTAGGTCATCAAGGTTCTTGTTATGGGTGAAGTATTTGAGTCGGTTACCGAGTTATGGTAATATAACAAGTAAACAACACAGAAATAGACTGACACAAGTTTTTGGTGGCCACAGAATTATCGAACTTTATCTAAGACAACTTAATGACGCATTTACAAGAGCTTTTAGAATATATAATTATAATACAATAAGTTCATTAAATATGATGTCAATTATTTACAGAACGCGGAATCAGCCAATCCAGAAGTCTCGCTTTATATCAATTTTTTTTGGTCTTCATTTTTAAACAAAATTTACAATTTTTGTTTACGATCTTCAGTATAATTTTTTCATTGATCGTATACGGACGTCGACACACTTGATTGGTTCTGAAATAACAGTATTTCAGAAGTAATCAAAAATATTCTAGCGTGATGAAAATAATGCATTTGCAATTTAATGAACTCACACAATTCCAAGCGGAATTACATCAACCATTCCCATATGATTAACGATAATTGAATTAGGGTATGCAGAGAAGACATTTGTCCCGGGGGGGGGGGGGGGGGGGTACTTGACCCAGTACCTCTAAACCCTGACCCTATTTAAGACAGCAGAATCCTAAAAATATGCACCCTATTTCAAGACAAATTGGTAAAAAGTAGATCCTATCCAAGACTCAAGGGGGAAATTGTATACACTAGGTAAGGCAATTTAAGACAAATAAGGCTAAATTGTATACCCTATTCAAGACTCCAAGGCAAAAAACCATACCCTATTTGGCGGAACGTCCCCGTATAGTAAATATAAGGGAGTACCCCCCCCGGGACATTTGTTGCCTAATTCTTGTTTTCTTTCTCTCAGGGTATCTTCCTGTTCATGCAGCCTTGTTAAATACACTGTGACGCGTTAAATATGAGAATTCAAATGTGTTTTTTTTATTGTTGAGCGATAACATTTTTTTGTGCTTTGCTTTGCAATGGTGAATATTTGGACAACAAATCGAGGCTTAACCTGTAAAATGCGCCTATTGTTAAATAGTACAGCGGTGTTAGATAACGTGTAGCTGGAGTATTTATAGCAAACTTATGAAATTAACTGTATATTACAATTATTCACAAACTCGGATCCCTTATGGATACGCATAAATCAAAAGAGCTGTTAAAGGCTTGCTGATCTCAACCTCTGAGTTATATTATTACCTAAAGGTACAACTGGTTGATTCTTCTCGGCAGCTAAGCTTATGTTTAGTTACAAAGCCCAGTATAATTGAACCTTGCAGGTACAAATTCATGTTATGTAATTGACTATTGAGCCAGAACCTTAAAAGGTACGCACGTGAAATATTTTTAACCAGGCTAAAAAAAGCTTTATACCCCCTGTTGTACTGGAACAATACTCGAGTAATTCAATGCATCCACAGTTAATCTCTCCAAAAAGGATAAAGTAGCAGTTTTAAAACTGGTAACTGAGTAAATCGATTCATTCATCGTTACTGGACGCAAAAAAACGCTTTTAAAAGTAGTGATTATTCAATCAACTAAATAATTCAGTGAATCCAACCTAGGATAACTATATGTGATCATCAGGCTGAGTTAAGGACATTAACGTTAATCAAGGAGCCACTGAATACAGAATATGTTTTTACATGCACAAGTGTTTTTGTGTGATTTTGCTGCATGTATACAAGGATTATTTAAAACTTATCAACAAGATAGCCACCAGTGAAATAATGAAGATGAAACTGAAAGAAACCCAATTCATTTTCCTGGAAATTTTCTGCCAGGTAATCTTGGGCTGGTCCTGAGATGGTAATTCTTCTTCAGGCATGCTAACTGTGGTGGTATTGCTTTTGTTCTCGTTATCAATCGATGTAATCTCCATTTCCAAACCCTCATTAACCTCTGCATTGATATCAAGATGGTTTTTCTCAGATGTGAATGGACGGATGATCTTTCTGATGATAAGTGGAGGAATACCCTTGCGATGATGACAAAGCAAGATAAAGATGGTAGCGATCAAAACCCCGGATATGATCACCATAGAGACCATCAATAATATTCCTAGAATTGGCACCTCGTCGGAGTTCCTAGGGAGGTAGTCTGGGATTATGTTCAGAAAGACCATCATTGCTAGTAGGATTGTAGTAACGAAGCCGATTCTTTCGCCACTTTCGGTAGGGATGAAGAAGCTCATTAGTGATAATAGAACGAGTACAATTACAGGAGGAGCCAGGTAGAACAAGAAGTACTTAGGTTTACGAGACAAGGTCAGTTTGTAGGCGACCACACTGAAATTACCACAGCAGCCGTTGTGCTCTGTGATTTCATTGGATGCTTCCATTTCATCGATTACCCATTCACCGTTCGATACAGATCCTGTGGAAACAATGGTAAATACTCTAAACAAATCTGTAATTCGTGGTTTTTTTTTACTATAATATCATATTTACATATTCCATTTGCTCAATCAATCATTTGCTAATTGGGTGCTGCAACAGGATAATAATAATAATTTCTTATTATGTTATTGTCATTCTTTTTCCTTTGGCTAAATATTTAGTGCTATATAAAGAAAAACCAACTCCCTTAAAACACTGATTGCCTATCGAAGTATATAACTTGTTTAGACTGCGAAGAGTCTCTACTGTTACGCGAAAACCCCGAGGAAGGTCAGCCGATCGAGTGGATCGAAATACTGGTTGAGACTTCAAGGAAACCTCCCTCGCCTTTTAGGGACATTTAATCATCCTCAATTAATCGTACTATAACTCTCAATAAAACTTGTTTCGTAAGTTTATGTTTACCTTTTTCATACTTGAAGTTGGTGTTTGATACTACTTTCAAGAATTTAGAAAAATACGTGAATGATCCGAATTTAAGGTAACAGACTTGGGTATCCATAGGCCATGCCCTAACATTTTGATTGCATGTACTAGTAAAGGAAGCCGGTGATAGCCATCTCAGTTCACCTGAATTAAATCCGCCTACAAAGGTGACAAACTTCTCCCGGCCACCGGCAAGTTTTACATTCTTGTTGGCACTAGAGAAATAACGTGGAAAACTATCAGAACTGTATATCATTATCACTTGCTATTTCTCTTCAGTATTTTGTCCTTATATATCTTTTTCTCACAGTTCTTTTATATGTTGTTGAGTTTGTTGCTCATTCCTTTCCTTCATACCTTCTTTCTTTCCTATTCTCCTTCCTCAGGTTTTCCCCTCCCCTCCTCCCTCCTCCCTCCTTCCTCCTTCCTTCCTTCCTTCCTTCCTTCCTTCCTTCCTTCCTTCCTTCCTTCTTTCCATCTTAATTGTCCTTCCTTCCTTCCTTGCTTCGTCGTTTGTTCGTTCTAAGTTGTCTTTCCTTGTTTCGATTCTTCTTACGTTCGATATCGTTTGTTCGTTCGGTTTTTTCCTTCGTTTTTTCCTTCGTTGGTTCGTTCCTCTTTTCCGTCCTTTGTGCCTTGTTTGTATCTTCATTTTAAAGCAACGCTTTCTGTCTCTCTAAACTATGTAAAACCTTTAAAATAAATTCGTTGGATCGAATTTCTTACTTGTTGATGAGAGCAATGTCAGGCACCCAGATCTCATCAGGAGAAAATATAGTAAACTTTATATCATTAAACTTGGTTGCATTCCAGCCAAGAGCTTCATCTTTCCAATTCTAAAATAAATGGATATAATTCCCATTGTAATAATTATTGTTATTATTATCATTCGTTAGTCATTATCATCATCTTAACTTCATTATCGTTGTCACTATCATCATTTTTATTTACATTGAAAGGTTATCTTCTGCACCTACCTGTAAAACCCATCCATCGACTTTTAAAGTCTGATCTTTTGTGTCCTAAAAGTAGCATAAATTTAATATTTTGTTTTCGTGTAATTGTTTGTATGTATTTTGTTTGGTTGCATGTTCTTTCATTTGATATACATGCTGTCTATTGTCTCGTTATCGGTCTCTGTGACCCGGGAGTGGGACGTCTTTGTACGTACGTCTAAGTGGTAGGGTTGACCGGCGCTCCTTTGAAGGTCGAAAACATTCCCTGCATGTGCGTACCGTTTGGGGTCCTTTTGGGGTACTTGCACAAACGTCTATTACGTAACATAACTCTGTACCTGTAAAGGTCATTTTTACTCTGCTTTGAAACTAAAAGTAAGCGGCTTAGCTGCCAATTAAGAACATCGCACAGTCGTACCTTTTAGGGGTTAAAATCAACAGAGCTTTTTAACAAAACTATGTTAATTGTTAAACAGTTTTTTTAATCGGTGCGTAACTTTAAGGGGTCGTTTCCAAAACCGACCGCCTATCACCCCTACCACTTAGACAAAGAGAGTCTACAGTTGGTTGGTGGTTTGGTTGTTTGTTTGTTTGGTTGGTTGGTTGGCTGGTTGGTTGGTTGTATATTTTTGCATTTGATATATAATCTGCCTATGTTTTCGTTATCGGCCCTTACTTAGTGCTTGTCTCAGCCTGTCTCATTATGTCTATCTATGTCACACTGACGAGTTTGTATTTCTTACCACTGCAACGAGGTGTAATACTGAGAACATGAAGCGTATTTCAATGGGGTGAGTTCCTTCTTTTGTGAACATAACAGGTCCGAGTACGGTATCGTAGTCTTTTAACGCCTCTTTTCTTATCGCTTTTCTAATGTCATTTTTATGCATCAGGGAGGGAAGTTCATTTCCATTACCTTGAAGATGGTTTAGATAAGGTTAGTGGTAAAACTGGCAGGGCTGATAATGTTAGAAGGGTGAAGGGGGTAGTCCGTATGAATCAATTGTAGGAGGTGATGATAGTGATTTGGAAGAAAGGGGAGGGGGTAGGGAGTCTTTGGTAGGGGTAGGGATTAAGTGTAGGAGAAAGGTGTTAGACGGTAAGGGAAAGGGAGAAGGGGAAGGTAATGGAGGTAGGCAGTAGGGATTAAGGATAGGGGTGATGATAGTGTTTTGAAGAAAGGGGAGGGGCCGGTAGGGGTCGGTGGTATTATTTATATAATATAAACGGCCGGAGCCTCGGGAAACATCGAGATTCTCGGGAAACAAAACTAACTGTTTCCTTCAGGACCAGTCATTAAGTGCTAATTATTATTAACCTATTCAAACTCGTTTTCTTATTGGTCGAGAGCACGTCACGTGGAGGGAAATAAATCGATATAACTCCCGCGCGGGTAATAAATCCACGTGAGAGGGGAATAAATCCACGTGATCAGGTCAAAGTCCATCGAAAGTTCATTTGAATCAGGAGCATTTTTTAATTGCAATGTAACCATCAATTTAAACTCCAACTTATAAGTAAACAACAAACACTTTCCCTTTTCATTTCACTTAAAATGAAACATTACATTGTTGTCATTTGACACTTTTTGGTCGACTAAAAACTTTGTAATATCATTACATTTCAATTTTCACAACACTTTATTCATAACGTACGAATTTTTTTTCGTAAATAAAAAATTTTCAAAATGGAGTGAAAATTGTTCTTCGTTTGAATAGGGTACATAATAAAACACTTAATGACTAATCCCTCGGGAAATCAGCTAGTTTTGTTTCCCTCGAATCTCAAACATTGAGATTCTCGGGAATTTTTAGTCGACCAAAAAATGTCAAATGACTGTAATGTTGAATAAAACTTGAATTGAATTTCATTTTAAGTGAAATGAAAAGGAAAAATGTTTGTTGTTTACTTATAAGTTGTTTATACTGCAAACGCGCCACACGAACTTTCGATATGGACTTTGACATGATCAAGTGGATTTATTCCCCTCCCACACTTTGATCACGTGGATTTATTCCCCGCGCGGGTGTTTAGATATTGATTTTCATCCACGTGACGTGCTCTCGACCAATAAGAAAACGAGTTTGAATAGGATAATCTCGACCCCCCGCAACTGTTTCTAAAAACAAGGAGAATTTTAATTTTAATCAGTTTTAAAAGTCAGTGTGCCTGGAGTGTGCTAATTCTCTTTTCGTGTCACCAACCGCCGTTAACAATCTTTTGAAACAGTTGTCCATATGGATCCCGAGCCTCCTTAGCAGGCGTCATTTATGTTTGTCTCAATGGGAAAGGGAATTGAGACCGACATTAATGACATCTGCTAAGGAGGCTAATGAAACCTTGCATATTGAGAATAAGCAGGTGCTGTTCTCCAAATAAAAAAAAAACACTTCATTTTTTCATAAAAAAAGAATTCCTAGATGCAAATTAAACAAACTTTGTGTTATTGTAAACCACCTTTAATTACAAACTAGCTCTATGTTTTTTTAGGGAAGTTACCAGTTTTAAGAAACTATTTATATATCTCGTGCCATTGACTCTTGCGTGCCGGATAAAACATAATAGCGTTATCATCATTAACATTATTTCCTCGAGATTTCATTGTTTTCATTTTTAATATACACCTATTTCAATTAACGTTGTCCATCTGGAATGGTTGATCTGAGACCGATAGGAATTGTGGGAGCTCGTTAAACTGCAAATGCACTATTATAATCACGCTCGAATATTAATGTTTACTTCTGAAATACTGTTATCTGTAATTCAGCACCATTCAAGTGTGATTAAAACAATGCATTTGCGGTTTAACGAGCTCCCACAATTCCTATCGGTCTCAGATCAACCATTCCAGAAGGACAACAATAATTGAAATAGGTGTATGTAGCCCTATGTAATGATGGAAAACTTATAACACAACATATCAATAATATATCACTACATGATGAAAAACGTATTGCCAAAAATGAAATAACCTGAAATGATAATGTTCTGATATTTTAATTTTTTTTCTGCATGGAAACAATTTTATTTTGTGGATTAAAATTTTTTAATATACCTGTTCATTTCAACTTTATCAAAACATTTTTTGTTCTTTTTTTAGTGCATTAAATTTGCTATCATAACTGCTTATATATAGGTCCCCAATGTACATAAAAATCATATGGAAAGTAAATTTTAACTTGCTCGCCAGTGTACTGAAAAATGTTCAGCAACTACTGTAACAGACTATGTATTATAAGATTGAAATCAATACTATATATTGAAATAAATAAAAGCATACACAGCAATGCATGTTTGAATCGGAAATTATTATACGATAATTAGTGGTAAAACTACTTTGTGAAATAATATATCAATAGAGTGCGCGAGGCCAGGTTAAAATGCATCCTGAGAAGGGCCCCAAAAACATATTTACGCCCAAGAACCTCAACTCTATTACTATTAGAATAACTTTATAGGGAATTTATTAAGCGAAAAAGGTTATTTTCATTCAAAGGAGCAACGATCTAATCTGAGCGGGCTAAGATATATTTTAGCCCGCTGAATTGTTCATTTTAGCCCGCAAAATACGCCACAATGCTCTATAAAGTTATTCTAATTGGTGTACAAATGTACCCTAAATAGAACTGAATTAAACTAGTTTGAACTGCTTCGGTATTTAATTGGTGTATAGAATAAAGAAATGGGAGCTAGGTCGATGTTTGAAAGGAAAAAAATTGGAACCATGTACAAAATAAACAAATGGGTAAAACTAGTCTAAATTGCATCGATGTTACACAGAGTCCAAACGGCTAGAAAAAACATAACTGCGCCATATCATTGAAAACAGTATGAAAAAAATGTACATGATAACTCCTACTGTGAAGTGCATCCTTGTTTTCAACGGAAAAATGCCAAAATACAAACATCTTTTTCGCTGTAAAACAAAAGCGGTACTAATTATAAACTATGTTTCAGAGGTTATTTCTTGCTGGGAACTGAAAGTCCTGTTTAAACTGGCTCAAATTGGATAAAACATCATCTAACATTCTTTTTGCTCTCGTTTTGCATTCTAATTAATGAAGTTGATTTTGCCTCTTTCTGTTTGCTTTTGTTTTGCTTTTGCTCATTTTCTTTCTCCCTTTTCAATTATAATACTTACAATGAAGAAGAAGAAACACCAACCAAAGTCCAACCACCGAGCCTATCAAATTGTACATGTTCAATTAAAAGGCTGAGAATATTTACGAGATATCTTCTTTGGTCATCAAGGTTCTTGTTATGAAGTATTTGAGTCGGTTACGTACCGAGTAACGATTAAACTATACGTGAGAAATAAACTGACACAAGCTAGTTTTTGGTGGACAAAGATTTGTCGAAACTTTATCTAATTTCAATAGATTTGGAAATATGTAATTATAATAAGACAAGTTCATTAAATATTTAGAGCAAGCGGCGTCGGCCAATCCAGAAGTCTCAGTTTTTATAGCAATCTTTTTTTGTCTCAATTTATTTATTTTTATTTTCAGTGTAATATTTTTCAGTAATAGAATACGGATGATAAAAATAAGACTAAGAATTGCAATTTTTAGCCGAATCTCCACTAACATTTCAGTTTTATTAAATTTTAAAAGCTCACTCCTCCCTCCCTTCCCCTCCCTCCCTTAAACAACTATTACCTGAGCCCACGATGCTTTCAAAGAGAGCATGCGTGGAAAATAAATTCGTTTGCGGGAAAACTCATGGAATTTTAGCAAAAACTATAGAGAAATCGTATTTTAAAAGGCAATTACTGTGTGATAAGAGGGGTTTTATCCCATTTTCTTATAAAACCAAAGTCTATAACAATTTTATCATTGACTTTGGTACTGAAGGTGTACAACTGAGTCAAGATGAGCTACCAGGAGGACAGAAATAATGAACGTGAAGCTGTTTCCTCTTCATCTTCAATCAACAAAAATCCTTCAACTGATAAAGATAAACCATCTTTAGACAAGCCGAAAATCGCTTCTTCTTCAACTGCAGGTAGGAATTGAGTTGTTAGTGTAAACAAATGGGTGATGGGACAGGAATTGTGTTTTTTTTTGAAGCGAATTAAACAGTTTAGTATTATCTCGTGTACAAACCATAAACATTGTGTCACGCTTTGGTTTGTGATTTACATGAGGGTACAGTTTATGTTTCATATCAAGTTAAGATTGAATAATAATGAGTAGAACGGATTGAGTTACTTTAAAGAATTTATTCTATCGAACCGTTCGTTCTTTGCATTCGTACGGTAAATAATGTTGATGTAATAGCTTTGATCTTTTGGTTTCTCGTCAAATCCGCACTGTAAACAATATTGAATCGTACAATAACTCAATCGTTTAATTTTGTCTCGAAATATAACTCCTTTGACACAATTTTTCGCAAATTACGTTCAATAGCTTCGTTTCAACGTTAAGATATTTGAATTTCACCTCTGCTGGTGCTTTTGTGTGGTACGCTTGCTACGATTGGCCGTCTTCAGTGTTGTAATTTCCGCCCTTTCTGTAGTCTCCGCATTCTAAAAACTGGCATGTTATTGTGTTACTTCGTTTCTTCCAAAACCTTTCCACTACATGATTCAACTAAATAGGTTAGGGTTGCTTGTCTACAAATGCCATTCGTAATACGGAGTGATCGTGATTCCAAGTTGTTTATGTTTTGTCTGATTGACGTCTTGATCTGTCTTTTTCTCTCTTTCAGCGCCAACTAGCGAAGGGCAGCTCCCTCCACGACCGCCTATGGATACACCAAAGGTACTTTTACTCGTTTTTAACTGTTTAACATGAGATTCAATAACTACACATGTAAAAACAAGCGCATATTTGATCAAATTATCGATCAAAAAAACCGTCTTGTTTGGAATTTCAATAGTCGAACTTGGTATTACTCCAGCAAATGAATTATTTTTGCTGATACATACACTACTTATGACATATACATCCAAAACGAAAAACTGTTTTGAGTTTTGATTATGTCACGCAATTATATACTTTGTGCTCTAATGAGGCCCTTTTAGGGGGGTCTGAATAATCCATAATCCTGATTGAAGTTCATAAATAATCGGTAATCCTAAATTGTAAATAATGATTTACCAAAAATAAATTACAAACGAGAAATCCTCAATTGGTCCTAAATGCTGCAAAGTAATCCATAATCCTTAAACGTTTGGGTCAATAATCCATATCCCTGCTCGAAAAAAACCCTATTATAATCCATAATCCTAAAACCCTAACAGGGCCTCTCTAATAAAACTAACCGTTAGTTCACTGATATAGTTCACTGAACAAATATAGTTACCTCTGTTCCCAGTCACACACAACCAACTAGACATTCAAACAAAACAAAAAATATAGTTTTGGTGGATGTCAATCAGCTGTAAACTAAAATGTCCATTGCAGATCAGCGATAAACTTGCTACTCAGAGTTTCTGCCCATAAAAATGATTTTAAAAAGTTTACAAATTGATTCCAAACTCTCTGAAATTGAGGCCAGGGAATGCTAGGTAGAAAAATTTAGATGAAAGACAAATGATAATTTTAATTTTATCAAAATTAGATCTAATTTACACAAATTATTATTAATCACCTGTTAGTAGCAGAAAATTTTACCTGTGTTACCTTGAAAATACACTTGATGGATATCTACCAAAACACTATTTTTCATCCATATTTGAAGGTCTAGTTGGCCACGTGTGACTGGGAACTGCAGTAATGAAATAGATATTTTGATATCCAAGTGATATATTCATATATATTTATCTCATACAAATGTCTTTTTTTTAGACCAACAACAAACCCATACTAAACCGTCCTATAGCACCTGCAGCAGCAGCATCTAATGTGATGTCTATGGCAGCTATGGCAGCAGGGGCTGGTTACCTGCAACCAAATATAGCAGGTTATGGTCATCACCCTATGTTACCTGGATATCCTATGATGAGAGGGCCATTGGGACCAATACCACAACAACATCACTTCTCACATCTTCCCTATGGTGCTGCAGCAGCAGCAACTGCTATCAGTGCTAGTGCACTTCCAAAAAGCATGGGTCAAATACGTAGCACTACTATTCAAACAACAGCCAAGATACCTGGCATGCCACCTCACCTTCCTGCACAGACACCATCCCTTTCTTCACAGACACATGTATCAGCTAGTGTTACAACAACATCCAGGCCTTCATCACCAACTGTTCCATTGACCAATTCAACTGCTCCATTCCACCATCAGAGTGCTGAGTATAAACAAGCTGAATCTAGAGATCGAGGTTCTCCACATGTAGCTGATATGACAAGGAAAACCAATTCACCTCATTGTTCCTCTCCAACTGTCCCAATCAGTGCTCCCCTTCTTACCAACACTAAGCCTGCTATTCCACTTCCTGCTGTACCTGGTCACAAAGCAACCCAGCCTTTGATGCTACCACACTTTACAACACAAGGTAATAATCCTTTGGGTCACCCACCCTGTGCAGTTGCTGTGTGTATTAGTCAGAGCCAGCCCAAGCCTGCTGTATCTGTAGCATCAATAGCTAAGATGTACCCATCACATGTGAGTCTCGTAACTGGTCGTCCTGGTATTGGCCAGACTGAAGGGCCTGCAGTAAGTATTAGCTATGTTATATTTAAAAAATGAGCAGCAGTGTTTTGCGAGATATAAAACATAAGTCGAAGCCGAGTGTTTTTGATACTTGATAAAACATGAACTGCAAGTTGTTTTTAAATGGCTTAAAAAATCCATCAATATTAAAGAAAAATGTTGAAAAGTAAACAAACATTTGATACAAATTGCTCAATACATACATACATACATACATACATGCATACATTTGATTAAACTTCCTATAAAAGGTTTTTCAAGAATAATTTACACAAAGAATAGATATTTGCATATAAAAAATACAAAGCATGATAGTTCGAGCATTAAAATATGTTTTTCGAGATATAAAATGGTAGATGTATCATATAGTACTATTTATGGAAAACTGTCTTTGTTTTTTTTAGTTCTTTTTTAAAAGAGTTCAGATTTGTTGTCTGTTTACAATAGAGAATACTAATGAGAAGACTAAATTGTATATCTATTTGCATTCGCGTTCATTGGCCTGGTTCTAACCGGTTGGACTAGCATTCTATGATGAAAATTATTTGAATAGGAAAAGATAAAAAAAAATTGTGACGTAACACTATTAATATTTTTAACAATGATTATTCTGTATTCACAGTCGCCAGATATTTCCAGACTTAGTGGTAAACAGAGTGCACCTGCATCACCTGTAACTATTCAACAACATAACAATCCAACTACTTCAACTGCACATCTTATCCCATCAAGCACACCCCTGCAAACACCAGGTAAATACATTATTATTCTGTAGTCAATAACAGGGTTATTGATGCAAGTAATAAATACAATATGAGCGGCTCATCTGTATAGGATACAGCAAAAACCTGCACATGAGAACCACTATTTTCGAGATTAGGCTATTATTTATTATTCCTTTTTTACAAAGCAAAAACAATTTCCCTTATATAGTGTTTTTTTTTTATGTTATATAAATTATGTAGAAGCATATGAATGATGAATGCATTCTCATTGAGAACTTGCATTGATTGTAAATTTGGTCATATTCAGACTCAATTTATTTTTTTCAAATGACCAAATAAATCTTGATATCTTTCATATAAGAACCAGTCTAATTTTTTAGGCTAAAGTGGTTCTTTTTTAACAGGTGCATAAAAAAGCAAAGTTTAGCTTAGTGGTTCTTAATCCACTGGTTCTTATATGCGGGTTTTTACTGAGTGTATAAAAACATACTGTTGTGCATCTCAAAAAGATCAGACGTGAATATTATATAGCTGTACTTATGAAAGTCCAACGTTAGTTCTTTCATATTTTACTAAAATTGTCAACTGAAGATAAAAGTAAATCTGGTCAAGAAAAACTTAAGGAAATCAGGATGATTTTGTATTAAAAATACAACCTTTGTCACAGACATGATTTCTTTTGTAAAATTCTCATCAATTATTCCTGAATTTTTAAAGTAATAAATACATATTCAGTAGTCAAATAACTTAGTTAATAAATAATGCTTGTGTTCTGATTGATACAAGCTATGTGCATCTTATTTAGTCAATCAGAACACCAGGTTTGTCTTCATTACATGTGTACACACATTAATTTTACTGATCAATATCCTTTTTTTCAGCTGTTATAGATGGACGTGTTGATAGGTAAGTCACCTTTCAATTGACCAAAATAAGTATTTGATAGCACCAATTACAATTGACCATTTTACCTTGGGGGAAAACCCTTATCAAAGAGGGCGGGGTCCTCATTGGAAATTCTGAAAATGACCCCTAAAAGGGACCTGTATTTTGAGATGATGGGCATGGCAGTGATGAAATTTTACCCCTACTATTAAAATAGCACCGCCCAAAAAACGATCATTCGCGTTTTGAATTCCGGTTAACTCACATGACCATTTGGGGCGCTCCAAATGGTCATGTGACATTAAAATAACGTTATTTTAACGATATTTTAACGTATTTTAATGTTACATGACCATTTGGAGCGTCCCAAATGGTCACATGAGTTAACCGGAATTCAAAACACGATTGATCGTATTTTTGGCAGTGCTAACAGTTGAGTAATTTTGGTAGTAAGAGGGACCAGAAAGGGAATTAAAATAAAAATCAATCTTTGAAAAGAAGCATTGTTGTTGATCTTATAGCCTAAAAGGGACCACAAAACTCAGCTGGTGGACATTCTCGCCATTATCACCCTAAGTGGGACCAAAACACTGATTTCAAACCCTAAGAGAGAAGGCGAGTCCCCCTTCCCGTCGGCATTTTACGGTTCTTGACATTTGACTTCAGCCATGATAGTTTATATTGTAATAACTAGATTTCTCAACAATGCTCATGTAATTTTGAAATGTTTCTAGTGTTTCTTTATGTGTTCATACATAACATTATTGTGTATTTTAGTCAAAATCAACAAGCACAATTAATATGTAATGAGCGGCTGTGTTGTATTGTAAATTGTTATTTTTTTTACATCTAGGCCTCATCAAGGAGTTAGTCTAGCAAATACTATGATACCTAACCCTTTGTATTCACAGTATGTCTTCTCAGATCATGGCCGTGGTGAGTACATGTTTTTAACACTTACAGAGTAATTACATAATAAGAGGTTATTAACCGAGCGTGAGGTCTGTACGGGAAAACCGAGGGTAGTGAGGGTAAATGGAACAGCAAATTCACCTGTAAATTTTTAGTAAACTGATAAAACTTGTAAAACACATTTCTGCAATTTGTTTAAAATGAACAGATAACTTTGCTTAAACTGTCCTATTAAGTTTGCTCCCCTATATAGATTAAAAATCTCGATTCGAAAGTTCTGCAATTTAGCCCCCCCACAGATATATCAGGGGCAATTTGTTCTACGGCATTGTTTCATCAAATTATCTGAGTTAAATCTTTTTTTCGCACTGTAATAATGTCAAAATCAAACTTATTTATTGCTGGAAGCATTGATCAAGGTCACAAACAACTTTTGGTGACATTTCTCGCGGACGACAATGATCTTTTATGAATTTTTCAGAGCTGTTATGTGCTCAGAGGTTTTCAATTGGCCACCGTAAATCAGATCTTTACCAAAGGAGATTGACTTTATCTAGATGCTCTTGGAAGTAGAATCATCCCTGATACAGAGACATTTTCCTTATACTATCTGTCGCAGTCTGATTTTCTGAGTTAGTGAATAGTAAACTTATAAAGTTATAATTCTTACATTTGTTTATTAAATTTTGCAAAAACTGTAATGTAAACAGTGGTATTGACTATGAGTGAACGTAAATAAAGCTCCTTCGTTGAAATTCATTTAATTTTTCACTATTTGTTAGCAATTATTTTGTGGCAAATTCCTAAGCTAAAGAAGATAATAAGTCGACTTTTCGAACGGCCAGTTACACACAGCAATGCTTGCAATATGGAATTCGAGTGCGATTCTAAACTTATCACAAGATTCGATTATATCAAGATTCGATCACGCTACTCCAGAGCGCTAATCACATGCATGTTATATTACTCAAAACGTACACTAGAATTTCGACAAGTTATTGAATAATTATAATGCTTACATATTCGCTTACTGAATAGCCAAGATTGGGCTGCCTTTGGAATATTATGTAAACAGCTCGCGCATGCTCTTTTGATTTTTGGCACTTTGGTTGAGCTTTGCTGACATTTTGAGTGACAAGGTCAAATTGGGTCACGTGACCATGTCCTGTAAAGGGCCTATTAGCAAATTCATGCCTTTTTCTAAATTTTATATGGAATTGAAGTTAAAAAAAAGCCTTCAAATGTAACGTCCATGATCGTGGAATTGCCCATATATTTTTTTCATATATTTTGTTTTTGTAAGCTATAAAGATATATTACTAAAGCAGTCAATTTATTTCCTCAGGCTACCCATTGACATTCCCTCATCCTGGATTCCCTCCAGGCATTCGACAATCGCACACACAGACAACTGCGGCAATGCAAGGCATGCAATTTCTGGACTGGAATAGTGCATTGAGGCGTAAGTAATAGTTCAATTGATTGATAGATTTTTATTTTACTCATATTTCTTTTCAATGGAACATTTTTTAATGTAGTAGTAAATTGAAAAATAAAAATAGCATTTACTTCCGGTTATGTTGAATTGAGAGTTTGTGTAAGAAAGAGCATCATCGAAAGTCAATCAACATCTAGTATATATATAATCGTGTAGTTCGCTGGGGGCCAGAACACGGTTCGTTGCTCTGATTCACAGACGGACTTTCGAGAGAAAAATTCTGGCTGTAACACAGGCTAAATATGGGACAAATCACGTCATTTTCCTACGACAAGTCGTAAGGTTTTGATCCTTGGTTCAAAATCCTACTACAAGTTGTAGGTCGCGTGCGTCAGTCGTAGGCAAGTCGTAGGGGCATTTACATGGCACGACTTGGAGCTCATTTGAGTCATATACTACAAGTCGCACATGACAATCGTGCCATGTAAATCAGCCTTTAGAAGAAAAAGTGACATTTGACAACCTTTTTAAAATAGATGTATGCAATTCTTTGTGTCTTGATTTTGGTGATTTCTCAGGAAAGGTTTTTGTTGTTGTTCTGATCTTAAAGTTTGTTATATCCATTTATTTGACTAAAAGTATCGTTTATTCACTAGTAGGTGCAGGAAATATAACCAGTGATACAATGGGTGCAGTTACAATGATGGACAGCTCAGCTGCTAACCCAGGCTTATACAGCATGCAGATTGGCATGCAACAAGCACCAAACTTGCAAGTAGCAGTATCCACAAGTAATCCTAATGCCACTTCTCCACGACCTAGCATCCTGCGCAAACGAACTTCAGAAGGGTATGTATTTGCATAGAATAGAGACATTAACCTAACCATTATACACCTATTTCAAAAAACGTTGTCAGAAGGAGATCTGCAATCTGCAATCTGAGACCGAAATGAATTGGCCCTGTTTTTTGAGCTTTGCACCTTCAGATTTATATTTACCATCGCCATATCTGAAGCCAGAACATGTGCACGTAAACGAATTTTGAATGAGAAAAAACTGCCGTTCTCCAGAATTCATTTTGGTATATATCATATTGCAGATTGAGATCTCATTCTGACAACGTTTTTTGAAATAGGTATATACACCCGAACGAACTTCAGAATGGTATGTATTTGCATAGAATAGAGACATTAACCTAACCATTATACACCTATTTCAAAAAACGTTGTCAGAAGGAGATCTGCAATCTGCAATCTGAGACCGAAATGAATTGGCCCTGTTTTTTGAGCTTTGCACCTTCAGATTTATATTTACCATCGCCATATCTGAAGCCAGAACATGTGCACGTAAACGAATTTTGAATGAGAAAAAACTGCCGTTTTCCAGAATTCATTTTGGTATATATCATATTGCAGATTGAGATCTCATTCTGACAACGTTTTTTGAAATAGGTATATACACCCTGGGGTGACAAAGTTTCTCGGAAAGGTGTATAGTATATAGTAACGAGTGTATGTGGAGGATACACAGCCCCACAAGGTTATATAGCTTTAAAATCCTACCATGTATAAATAAAAAGATGTATTTTACTTTTACAGTCTTCGTAAACCAACAATAGTTCCATATAGTAATGATGTCCCAGCACCTGTAGCAAGTGAGCCTTCAGCAAGCCCAAGGTCTGACAGCACTTTATCTGCTCCACAGTCAGGACAGAGTTCTCCAAAACAGTCAAGGTTAGTGAAATCAATTAACAAGACATAACTTACAAATCTGTATAATACACATAACAAAATTTATGAGTAAAAGGAATAAAAAATCATTGCGGTATATTTAATGATAAACCAATTATAACTATGTGGGTTAAGTGTGTGGGTTTGATTCATAAATACTTGTCAGGCTAGGTAGACTTGAAAATGACTCCTTATCACGACACAAAACTGTGATTTATATCATTTATTTATCTTTGATAGTGATCCTGGGAATCAAGCTGAACAACAACAGCAACAACAACAACAACAACAGCCTCCAACAGTCACCCCAACAGCAACATCAGCACCAGCAGACCAAGCAACATCCTCTCAACCTCCAGCCTCTCCTGTAACTGTCAAGAAAGAACAACTTGAGCCTGCAGTATCTACAGCAGTTTCTACAGCAGTTACATCAAGCACTGCTATGGTAACCAGTATCAGTAGTACGGTTGATAAACCAGCAGCTAATTCTGTGGCACTGCCTGATGGTGCATCTCCTCGCAAGAAGCCTAGGAAGCAAAATGTGTAAGTGTGCAACTAGCTAGGGAAAACATTACTGCGGTTTTTGTCTTTCTGCAAACTCAGACATTCCCACGGCTTATTGTGAAACACGTTTTTAGCTGCTGTCAATCAAAATTAACAAGTCAGTACCTTTTAAATCCTTGATTGACGGTAGCAAAATACGTATTTCACAAAAAGCCGTTGAAATGTCTGAGTTTGCAGAAAGTCGAAAACCGCAGTAACATATGAATATTGAAAGAATAATATATAAATTTATCATTTATATATTATAATAGTTATCTATAGAGAGAAACAAAATTATGTTGTAGTACATGTAGTACATGTAGTCCGTTGAAGGCTTTTCTCTCTTGTGTATATCTTTTAGCTTGTTCTTTATCAACATTTTGCAGTTTCTATTTTGATCCAAGGATCTCTAACAAATTTGGCTGATGGATTTATGAATAGTAGTTGTTTGGTCAAGTGCAACTTCGCTCTTCTGCACACGTGTGCAATATATTTCAAATATCGTATGTATATAAACTCTCGTATTGATGAGGTTCCAACAATTCTCATTAGATCTGTGTTTCTGTATTTAAGAGAAGTAAATTTGTAGTAGGTTCTCTTGATATGCTCAACGTGAAACCAAAATCCACAAGAGTTGACTATGTACAAATATAATTTGACTTGATTCAATAGATGTTAATTATTGTTGTCGTGATTTAGTGTCGCTACAGAAGACAAGTATGGAAGTAGTGTTCCCTTAGAAGAAGCATCATCTGATGATGAAGAGAAGAAAGCAAAACCTCCAGTAGAAGATCCTATGGGTATGTTGATAACTCCTTTTGATGTACAAACTGTACTCTTGGGTTTTTCTTTTCTTGCCTTTTCTTTTCTACCTATTCTTGAATCCCTGTCTTTTTTAAAAATCCTCCTTTTCTCCCTCCCTCCCTAACACTATCTATTTCTGTCAATTCTTTTTTCTTTCGTTTTGTCTTTCCTTCCTTCATTTCTTTCTCCTTCTTTCCCTTTTCTTCTGTCCCTTCTCCTTCTTTCCCTTTTTATCCCTTTTCTTGTCCCTTCTCCTTCTTCTCTTTTTCCTTCTTTGTTTCCTTCCTTTAAGTCTACCTTCAGCTTTTCCTCTTTCCTTTTAATTTTGTGCTTTCTTACTCTTTTCTTTTTTTTTTTTTTTAGCTGACTTAGCTAAATTTTAATATGAATGTAATACTGAGACGTTTGATTCATATATCAATTAAGAATTTTAATTTGTTCTTTGCAGATGATGACTTGAAGTTTATTCTTGGTAAACGTCCAAAGATATCTATATATGGAGGCTACAAAGTAAATACAAAAGCTGCTCATAATCATTTCCTTAAGTACTCTGATGTCCGAATCAAAGGTGAGCATTAGATTTATTCAAAAAGAAGCCAAATTACCTTCCTTAGTGCTTCCTTAGCCACTATTGTTGTTATCTAAAATGTTTGTTGTTGCTGTTACTGTTGTTGCTGCTGATACAGTTACTGCTGTTGTTGCTGGTATTGTTTTTGTTGATGCTGTGGTTGTCACTGCTGTTGCTACTGCTGTTGGTGGTGTTGTTGCTGCTGCTGTTGGTAGTGTTGTTGCTGTTGCTGTTGGTGGTGTTACTGCTGTTGTTGCTGTTGCTGCTGCTGCTGTTGTGCTGTTGTTGCTACTGTTAATGCTGTTGTGCTGTTGGTGCTGCTTCTGCTGTTGTCACTGCTGTTGGTATTGTTTCCGCTGTTGTTGCTGCTGTTGGTGCTGCTTCTGCTATTGTCACTGCTGATGGTATTGTTGCTGCTGTTGGTGGTGTTGTGCAGCTGTTGCTGCTGTTGCTGCTGTTGTTAATGCTGTTGATGGTGTTGTGCTGCTGTTGCTGCTGTTGTTGGTGCTGCTTCTGCTGTTATCACTGCTGTTGGTATTGTTGCTGCTGTTGGTGGTGTTGTGCAGCTGTTGGTGGTGTTGTTAATGCTGTTGATGGTGTTGTGCTGCTGTTGCTGCTGTTGTTGCTGCTGCGGCTTCTGCTGTTATCACTGCTGTTGGTATTGTTGCTGCTGTTGGTGGTGTTGTGCAGCTGTTGGTGTTGCTGCTGCTGTTGTTAATGCTGTTGGTGGTGTTGCTTCTGTTGTTGTTAATGTTACTGTTAATAATGCTGTTGTTATTTGACCAATTTATCAGAGGAACGCAAGCCAACAGTCCAAGACATTGCCAATCAGAAAGGCATCTCTCATCGTGTTAGTGGCTGGCGTGTCCACCATGTTGCTGCTCAAATGGATGACCTAAGTTCTGTTGAACAAGACGTACTACAAAAACTATTTGAATTTCGTGAAAATTTACCAAAACCAAGACCCGGCCAGAAAACCAAGTACCATGATGAACTGAGCATGCTAGATGAACTTGTACAGGTAAGTGACAATATCTATGACATACAACATACATGTAGGTAGGTTCTTCACTTAGGATATAAAAAGTGTCCTGAAAAAACTACATACTCTAGTTTCCTTTGTAGCCATTTTTCTCCCATTTCTTATTCCCCTTACAGCACTAAAAATGGCTACAAAGGAGACAGTAACAGGATACACTTTGATGCATCTATCCTATATAGAGTGAATATACTGTGATAAGGTCGATACATAGAATACACTACAAGATAGTAGATAAGTGGAATAATTAGCACTAATCAAGGATTTACTCTACAAGTTTATTAAGGGAGTTAAACCATTGCTAACCTAGTGTATGTTTATAGGTTGGAATCATTGTATAAAGAAGTAAGAGTCATCAACCTTTTTTAGATTATTTAACTCGACGTTTCGGGCTAAGCGCCCATCTTCAGGGATGTTACAGAATGTTCAATATCGTCATTACAACGGCCAAAAAACTAATAAAAATACGCACGCGCTACTTATTGCTCGCGCATAGAAAATCAAAACAAATAAAGCTATCGAAATAAAGGGAATTTTACATGTGTTTGATTAAAATAAAAACGAATAAGAATAAAAACAAGTGTCAATCGTCACTAATAGTTGTGCATGTACATACTGTAGGGTAACATTCAAAGATCCCAACTTGTAGCTGAGCAACTTGCTGATATTAGAAAAGTTATGGTCAAGGTGAGACTTACTAGATCTGTCTAGTTTTTGGTGTTTTGTTTGTTGTTGTTGGTGTATCTTATGTTTGTATCTTGTTCGTTATTGTTGTTGCAGTAGTAGTAGTTAAAAGTTGTGTTGCAGCTGTTGTTATTGTTGTTGTTGTATCTTATGTATGTATCTTTTTCGTTATTGTTGTTGCAGTAGTAGTAGTTAAAAGTTGTGTTGCAGCTGTTGTTATTGTTGTTGTATCTTATGTATGTATCTTTTTCGTTATTGTTGTTGCAGTAGTAGTAGTTAAAAGTTGTGTTGCAGCTGTTGTTAGTGGTGTTGTTTTCATTTATTGTTTTCATGTATTGTTATTAGTAGTTGTTGTTAGTGGTGTTATTGTTATTATTAGTTGTTGTTAGTGGTGTAATTGTTGTTTGTATTTGTTGTTGTAAAATTCATGAATAATTAATGAGGCGCAAAACCAATGAAGACACTGCAATTGAGTCACATGTAGACCTTTGTAAATACCAATACACATGAAGTAGCTAAAAGCACGGGAAGGGTTTGAAAAGTCATCAGGGAAAAGTTGGGTTTGATGAATTATTAATCAGTAAATTAACTTGTAATACAGATCCCATGCTGTCCTAATTAGTATTCATAACTTTTGATACAGGTCATCTTATTTGAGAATGCACATTTTGTTTCGGTGAAAAAAAATTGTGTTAATAAAAGACACGAAACAGATTATTATCCACACTTTGTTTAATGAACTTTCTTCATTGTGAAATATTACAATACAGTTTTTTTGTTCGTAAAGGCAATATTAATATTGCAGTTATTGAAAACTAAATTAAAGAACACCTTACTTTCATTATCATTGCTTTGCCACTTCCCCAATAAACTTGGATAACCAGAAGTTAAGAGTTTTCGCAGACATTTTTTCAAATGGGACTGTTAAATCTTCCACGTTCGTCATATCGAAGCCATCCCAACCACACGTCTCCAATTGTACTCGTTTATTTGTTCTTGTTTGCTGCCATTCAGTAAAGACTTTTACACACCATTTGGTATTGTATGTTGTATTCTTGGGAACCACTTTTGAAAGTAAAATTCTCTCTTCGTTTTTGCTTTTAGGTTCTCGAAAACGAGCCGCCATCTTCGACCTCAACTCTATACTAACAAACGGCTTACAAATAATTCAATAATAAATTAATTCAAAGCCATAAGTGAGGCAAATGAATACTAATCTCTTGAGACCTAGATGCTCACGATTTCACTTTTCTACACAATTTTGAATGACAATAAGGAAACTCACTTGCTTGCCCTTCATTGTCTTAGCGGTTTAATCCATTCTACAAGGAATATAAACATTCACATGCAATCTCAATGAACTCTATATTGATTGGTTTTTGCGCCTTATTCATTATTCTTTGATTTCACAAGTAATGTACAATATTCGCGTCCGATCTGTATGGGCTTTACAATGGCTCGCCTGCGGCTTGCCATTGTAAATGCCCATACAGATCTCCCGCTCATATTGTATATATTACTTATTGGTGTTGTTTTCATTGCGTCATGTATTGTTATTTGTAGTTGTTAGTGGCGTAATTGTTATTTGTAGTTGTTAGTGGTGTAATTGTTATTAGTAGTTGTTGTTAGTGGCGTAATTGTTATTTGTAGTTGTTGTTAGAGGTAGATAGATAGATAGATAGATAGATAGATAGACTCTTTATTTTGAGAGGGTGACACTAAATAGTCTTCATAGACTAATAAACTTGTGGCCCTCAAAAGGTGTAATTGTTATTTGTAGTTGTTGTTAGTGGTGTAATTGTTATTTGTAGTTGTTGTTAGTGGTGTAATTGTTATTTGTAGTTGTTGTTAGTGGTGTAATTGTTATTTGTAGTTGTTGTTAGTGGTGTAATTGTTATTTGTAGTTGTTGTTAGTGGCGTACTTGTTATTTGTAGTTGTTGTTAGTGGTGTAATTGTTATTTGTAGTTGTTGTTAGTGGTGTAATTGTTATTTGTAGTTGTTGTTAGTGGCGTAATTGTTATTTGTAGTTGTTGTTAGTGGTGTAATTGTTATTTGTAGTTGTTGTTAGTGGCGTACTTGTTATTTGTAGTTGTTGTTAGTGGTGTAATTGTTATTTGTAGTTGTTGTTAGTGGTGTAATTGTTATTTGTAGTTGTTGTTAGTGGTGTAATTGTTATTTGTAGTTGTTGTTAGTGGCGTAATTGTTATTTGTAGTTGTTGTTAGTGGTGTAATTGTTATTTGTAGTTGTTGTTAGTGGTGTAATTGTTATTTGTAGTTGTTGTTAGTGGCGTACTTGTTATTTGTAGTTGTTGTTAGTGGCGTAATTGTTATTTGTAGTTGTTGTTAGTGGTGTAATTGTTATTTGTAGTTGTTGTTAGTGGTGTAATTGTTATTTGTAGTTGTTGTTAGTGGCGTACTTGTTATTTGTAGTTGTTGTTAGTGGCGTAATTGTTATTTGTAGTTGTTGTTAGTGGTGTAATTGTTATTTGTAGTTGTTGTTAGTGGTGTAATTGTTATTTGTAGTTGTTGTTAGTGGTGTAATTGTTATTTGTAGTTGTTGTTAGTGGCGTACTTGTTATTTGTAGATGTTAGTTCACTTTTGCCTTTTATTATATAAGTCCATCTGATCGCTTCAGTTTTTAGTCTAGCTGTGTATCTTCCTCTTGTGTTTTCACTCAGATCATTGTTTAGCTGTTTTGTGTTATTTTCCAGGTTTTAGACCATCGTCCAAGGTGCATGGAAATCTTACAGAAGTACATAAACAAACGTAATCCCAAGAAAAAGACTTGATATCGTTAATACTGTTATTGACTGTATATATTACTGTACTGATAGAGGTAGCGAGGTAAACATGAAAACCGCACCTAACCTGCTGTATACAAGTGTTTTGTAGATGAGTTGAAATAAAGCGCAATACATTCATCGTTGTAATTAATGTTTAAAAGTAAAAATCTTAGTGTTGGGGTATTTTAATTTGCATGGACTGTAGTCTATCAAAACTTCGTTTTGTGGTATTTTGCATCGGATGTTTATCAAAAATCTTAGTTTTGTGGTATTTTGCATCGGTTGTAGTCTATCAAAACCTAGTTTTTTTTTTTTTTTTCTATAATTAATTAATTAATTAATTAATTGAAAGCAAATCGTTCATTCATGCTGAAAGGTTGCTGTTACATAAGGAATAAATTAGTCATTAGTCAAATTAGCATTTCTTTAGATTTACGGTTATTGAATGAAGGATGATAGAATGACATGTTTGTCAAATATCCCTCTCCATAATTCGTACCCCACAATTCATTTCGGTCTCAGATTGCAGATTGCAGATCTCCTTCTGACAACGTTTTTTGAAATAGGTGTATGTATGTAAAAGTGGGGAGGCGGTGCTTAACTGGGCATGACCTAATATTGCAAAACCGCTACCCTCCCCCTCCCCCTAGGTCAACACTACTGAGCGGAATAACTTCATGTGAAATGATCAGTTTTCACCGACAAATGAACAAACGTATTTGGCTTGTCGGACGTAGCAACAATTACTAAGTTGCTACGTCCGACAAGCCAAATACGTTTTTCTCAATATACAGCACGAATATATATACATAGATTGCTGAAAACTTTATAAGTCTGTCTTGAAATGTATGTATTCTAAGAGTACGTTATGAAAAAAAAAAACAGTAAATGCGGTAAATCTTTCTGAAATCTACGATGTCTGTCGGACATTCTATATTCCAGTGGGAATACTGCGCAATTGTTTCATGTTCACTCAAGCAAATTGTGGATCTATGAACATATAGGCTGTGATAATTTATTCCACCTGAGTTTTGGTACGGTTTCAGTTTTAGTTATTTGATCAGATGGATTTACACATTTAATGTCTATGCTTTAGTGAAGATTTTTTAAAGTATTAAATTTTTGGAAAATGAGCAAAAAATCGAATTTTAAATTAGTGAATGTAATAACTGCATGAGAGGATTCTGAGTTTTTGGTGCTGTAGTTGGCACGCCTAGATTAATGGTTCAACTAGAGTTAACTCGATTAACTCTGCCTCAACCAATGCCTATCAGTTCATGTTCATTTCTGGGTAATTTATATTGGCCTATGATCCATCACAAATCGTCATTTTTTATGGGCTTTATATATATTAACGTCTTCTTTTATGGACAATGTTGAGTGTTTTGGATGGGCTATATAGATAAAGTCCATCAAAAATAGTCATTTTTGGGGTATTTTGTATGGGATTTAATCTATCAAAATAGTCATTTATGTCATTTTGGGTATTGTGTATGGGCTATGGTCCATCAAAATAATCATTTTTGGTCTTTATCGGAGTGTTTTGAATTGGTTATAGTCCATCAATTTAATCGTCATTTTTTTTTTTTATGGGCTATAATCTATCAAAATCGTGGTCACTATGGAGTGTATGGGCTATGATAGTCCCTCAAAATCGTCATTTTTGTCATTTGTGGGTAATGTGTATGGGTTATAGTCCATCAAGATTTGCAGGAGATAAATAAAATGTTCTGTTTATGAAAATGCATTAGTAAATATAAGGCAGTAGCATTACTATCTTAAAATCTCTTTTAATGTGATATAAATGATAAAGAGTTATTTGGAAACTGTTGAACAATAAGTAACTATATATTGTTGATTTAATGCGCAATTTATTGCATGGGATAGGGCTTTTGAATCGGAACTACCACCCACTCACTCATGCAAATTAATCAAAACGTGCTAAAAATGAAGATTTTAGTAGATTATTACCAATCCAATATAGTCGAAAATGGATGAGAATGACAATGTTCAAGGATCGGACTAAATAACCCATGCAAAGTTTTTTTTTTAAATAATCAATATGCAAAACGGCTACTGTACTGACAAATAGCTCAACTGACAATTATCTGATAGATTTATTTTATAGCCCATGCAAAATACTAAAGATATCAAAATGACAAATAAATTCATATGGCAAAAAATAATTTTAAAAAAAACAGTTATTCCGTGAAAATATTTGTAGGAAGTGAAATAATGTACCGTTTATGGAAATGCATCAGTAAATATATTAAAAGATTACTATCTTATCATAAAGTGATAATATTGTTTTCTCAATTACCAGCTGTGTAACTTGTGAATACATTTGTGTTCTATTATTTTACGGCATTCTTTCCAGAACAATTATGATTTATTTAGCGAAGAGGCTGTGGCCTTAAAGCTTCACAATATGACAGGCCAGCTTTAGCTGTTTTTTATAAAAAAAAACAGGAAAAATCGCCCGGCCCTGGTCGATTTTCAAAAGAAAAGCAAAACAAGCAAACAATCTAATTACAAATCAAACAAATAAAAACAAATACAAAGCTAATGATAATGAGTGACAATCAACACCTAACTAACTTTAACTACAATATAAACATCCAGCAAGATACCAGCATCAAAACGTGTTCTTTTTAAAAGTCCAAACTAGCTGTTTTTAATTTATTTATTGGACTCACAATTTTGTAGTTACTTTCTAGTGAGTGTATTACTAGTAGTCAGTAGTAACTTTATTTAAAGAAGGTTTAAAAAAGGTATTTATAAAATACACCAATTTAGTAGTATACTAATCTTCCACTGGGCCAGACTTCTAATATAATAGTGTAATATAGTGTAATATAAGCTCAATCAAGTTTATTTCTACATACATAACAGTTTGTAAAGCGTTCGATAAAGCCGGAGTAGCTGACGAATGGCTAAAGCTCGAAACGTCAGTTACAAATTCATTCTAGCTATTACCTGTAGTTAAGTAGAGGCAAGTCTCTCCTCTCAAGATATTGTCTGGCAAGTCAATTAGAGATAGATAGTGAGATTATTTCAATTAAACTCGAGATGTAAGAGAGATGTGCAGAGAGGTTTTGTAAAACATTCATTCTGATTTTCACAATCCTGCGACCAAGTGCAATGATATGAAAACCAGGCATTACACCTGTAATTAAACCATTCTTTCTACACTTTATGTCATTTTTTAATTTATATATTTTAAGTTAAGTACAATCTTCTAAAAGCGAGTGGGTGAAGCTACGTTATATTTAATTTGTTATCACTTGAAACAGATTTTCTATTTATCAAAATCGTTGACGCAATTTATATATATATACGATTGTGACAAAACCTTTCTGCCCGCTACTGAAATATCTTGCCGGATACGAACTCCTACAATTTCCTCATGAATGTTAAGGAAGCAATTATGATCTTGTACGTAGTCGATCGGTCTATCAATTTCACAGCTTGAAATTGAAAGTTGAAATGAGAAAAGGGAAGACAAATTGTGATTGTACCTTCAGGATAATTGAATATAAACGTCTTGCAGGCAATACTTCAAATAATTCAGTATAAACTATCTAGTTTTTGTACTGAAGTTCTATTAATGAAAGAAGCTGGCTTTTAATGTGTGCTTATCTAAAAAAAAAAACAACTAAAGAAGCTGAGGGAAACAGAAGTGCATGTTACTAATTATCAGTATTCTTCATGGTTAAAACATAAAACATGACGATAATAAAGTGGTAATGGAAAGTATAAAACAATATGAAAGAACAATACACAGGTAATCATAATACTGAATGGGAATAACAATAGCAACACGTCTCTTAAATTCGAGGATTTTTCGTCAACGATTTCAATAAGAGTTTATCAGCCAGTGGAGCAGCAAATCAGTTGTCATATCCACAGTTACACTACTAAGCAGCACCTTGTTTATACTGACCAGGCAACCAGGAAAAACCAACTGAAGTGTAGTTCAACGGCCTTTCAGGTATATAGAAAAATGTATGATTCCTTGATGTAAGTCGTTACACTACTAAACAAAAAAACAAAAAACTCCTGAGTAATGATCATTCAAAATAGCTATAGGGTAAAAAAGAATACTATGTTACTCAATTATCTAAGTGAGATGCATTCTACACTCAAGAAATTGAAGGGAAAATCGAGTGCTTTCCTCAAAACAAGTGAAAAACGTTTTCGTATTTGATTAGTCACTACCTAGGAGTGTAACTAAACGTCCAGTAAGAGGAGACAAAGTCCAGGTTAAAAAGTCCAGATTAAAAAGTCCAGATTAAAAAGTCCAGGGTCAAAACATTCAATATTTCGGCTTCAATGCTATAATATATTATAGTTCAAATTTTTAAGTGAAAAACGTTTTCTTATATACGTCCAGGAAGAGGATACAAAGTCCAGGTTAACTGAAGTCCAATCTCAAAACATTCAATATTTCGTCTTCAATGCTATAATATATTAAATTTTCTTAATTTCAATTGCAACAGTAACGAGAAATCATAAAAGGTGATCACTGTTTGTATCAACGATATTTCAATTTCTTTCAAAAAAAAAAAAAAAATGCACGGTGTGAAGTTTGAAGGCTCGGTTTCTATCTTGGGTATGTTTTGTTTGCATACGTAACCACTTGGTGGCCTATTTCGGGTAAGGTGGCCTTGTTTTTACGGCTTAAACTAATTTTCAACAGACTTTAGGGATGGATCAAGGTTTTTAACAATTTTGTTTTTAAATCAATTAGCGTTTTTTAAATGAGCAACGATAAACACATTTGTGTGAACTTTTGGGCTGAAAGAAGGATAGCGTTTTTTAAATGAGCAACGATAAACACATTTGTGTGAACTTTTTGGCTGAAAGAAGGATAGCGTTTTTTAAATGAGCAACGATAAACACATTTGTGTGAACTTTTGGGCTGAAAGAAGGATAGCGTTTTTTAAATGAGCAACGATAAACACATTTGTGTGAACTTTTGGGCTGAAAGAAGGATAGCGTTTTTTTAATGAGCAACGATAAACGCATTTGTGTGAACTTTTGGGCTGAAAGAAGGATAGCGTTTTTTAAATGAGCAACTGATAAACACATTTGTGTGAACTTTTGGGCTGAAAGAAGGATAGCGTTTTTTAAATGAGCAACGATAAACACATTTGTGTGAACTTTTGGGCTGAAAGAAGGATAGCGTTTTTTAAATGAGCAACGATAAACACATTTGTGTGAACTTTTGGGCTGAAAGAAGGATAGCGTTTTTTTAAATAAGCAACGATAAACACATTTGTGTGAACTTTTGGGCTGAAAGAAGGATAGCGTTTTTTAAATGAGCAACGATAAACACATTTGTGTGAACTTTTGGGCTGAAAGAAGGATAGCGTTTTTTTTAATGAGCAACGATAAACGCATTTGTGTGAACTTTTGGGCTGAAAGAAGGAGAAATCTGGAAATATCTGCGGTACGGAATCCTTTTAATAGTCCGCGGGACCGGCAGTTTTTTGAGGTGTTATATTGATGTTAATTGGCCCTTACTTTTTTACACTCGATCAAAACTAGCACCACAATGCACAAGGAAAAGAGTTAAGGTTTTGGTTGACGCCCAAAAGCGAAGCACCGCGTAGCCCAGAACTAATTTTCCTTCTTTCTCAACAGAGTGATCCAGTGTCATAATGAACTTCACGAATATCAGCAATGCTTTGCTGAACGAGTCCTCAGGCCCAGAGCGCCAGTACGTTTTCGTTCCAGTCTTGTTCTCCATCAAGTCGTTCTTTTCCACTGTTATTGTCCTTTCTGGTTTGTACGGACTTACAGCAAACTCTCTCATCTTGTACTTCCTAGCTACTAAAAACCAGCAAAATGCAAATATGACATTCAGCCGGCAATCTAGGAGTGACCTTTTTATTAAAAGTCTTGCTCTTTCCGACGTTTTGTGTTCTCTCATAAGCCTTCCGATCTTCGTTGCAGAAATGTTTGTTGATATATTCAAAACTGATTTACAGTGTCAAATAGTACGATACATAGTACTATTCTTTCCAGTCGTCACAGTTGTAAACTATTTTGTGTTTGGAATAGAAAAGTATATGTCGGTTTATCACCCGGCCCGTTCAATCTGCCAACAAGTCGGATTTACAAGCGAGTAGTAAGAATGTGTTGGGTTATTGGTGGGCTTATGACTATTATTGCAATACCAGCATACAGCCTTGTACGGTATGATCTAGATAATAATATTTACACCCATGTATGTAAATATGACAAAACTATCAAATCCAAACGTCGAATGTTTATAAGCTTTGCTTTAATTGTCTACATCTTACCGAGTGTTATTCTGACTGTTATAAACGTTAGGCTCGCGACTTTTCTTAGACGATTACGACGCATTGCACCTCACTCGAATCCTAGAAATACACAAAGTACTTTGCAGAGAGCCAAAATAATCAGGATGTTTCTTTCTTTGGTATTTGCATTTTTCTTTCCGTATATAATTTGGATCTTTTATGGCGGTGCAACGATGGTTTTAGAACTCGAGATTTCATTTACAGCTGATTACATATCGCGCTATATTAGTGGAGCGTTAGTTTTTATAAACGGTTTAACTGGTTCGACTATCTTATTTATCAATCATTCATACCTGAGAGGCAGGTTGGTAGGGTTGGTTTCTAGATTTACAGATCAGTACTGACCTACCAAAAAATCAATGTGGACCAATGCACCACCAAGTGAAAATCGGATAATTTGAAAGAATTTATAGTGCTGTTATCCTTTATCACACCGAAGCAGCCTATATATACTTATAAGAGGGTGCATGGCCAAGGGGTAACGTGTGATTTAGGCTAAAATAAGTGTATGATTCGTGAAAATAAACTGAACAATTTAGTTGTTATACGTGAATACTATCGAGTAATTGTGACTTAAATTTGTACGTGATGCGTGAATACAGGAGCCCACTGATTACCATAAATATCGATTCGTGAAACGTGATGACGATCGCCCCTTGGCTGAAAATCAGTTAACTGAGAGGCCCCTAAGGTAATATTAAGATGCTGAAAAAAAAAATCCCACTCTCTTAGGGTTTCTACAGACCAGGATAAAATAGACTGCGAAGAGTTACCCTGGTCACCAGAGGCTTGACTAACTCTCTCCTCGCCACTTATCTTGAGCCGCGAAGCGGCGATTTTGAACCGCGGAGCGGCGAGCGAACGACGACTCGCTGCTTCGCAGCTCGTTTGCCGCTTCGCGGCTTTAAAAAAGAGTAAAAAAATTAGAGTTAATAGTCAAGCCTCTGGTCAGTGCCTAAGAGTGCCGAAGTTTTCCCACCGGATTCAGAAAATTTTCTCTCTCATCGCTCCTGTCCCTTTTCACCCGTATTCTCACGCTCGTCTGTTTAATTTAAATGCTCACTCTTCTATCGTTTTGCTCGGAAGAGGGAAAAGAAGGGACTGTTCGCAGTCTTGAGTTAATCGAGCTTATCAACCGTTGTTCTACAAGAACAAATATAATTATTATTATTGTTGTTATTATTATTATTAATATAGTCGATTATTATCGATTAGTGTAAATAATTAAAAAGCTAGATCAAAATTTGTAAACAGTGTAAATTTTGCTATCGATATTATTGATATTTTGCAAATATATACACAGGGAGCCCAAGCTCATCACTTGTGATCTTTTACAGTAAATGTATGGAGTCGAGAGATATCCTTTCGCTGTGCCTCAAATATACAATAATAAAAACTTTTTTTACGTAGATAGTTGTGTATAATTGTTTTCTAGTCTGTGACCGAGTTTTAGCTCAATTAGAGCGATTTTGACGAAAATACCCCAGTATTTTATTTTATTTTTGATTATACACAACTATCTACGTACAAAATATTGTATATTTGAGGCACAGCGAAAGGATATCTCGCGACTCCATACATTTACTGTAAAAGATCACAAGTGATGAGCTTGGGCTCCCTGTGATATATATAAATAGCCTATACTAAACTAAACTTGCATAAGGAAACTTGTAAAAAATAATGATGTAAAAATAAATTCAAATACGTTTATTGCGCACTTGCTGTTTTCCAGTTTTCTGTCATAAACCATTAATTTAACAAAACTAAATTTTCCTTTACGGAGAAGAGTACAGTCCCTCCTCGTCTCTATTTGAAACAGGAAGCCCAAAAGTACAAAATATTTTTATATCTCAGCAGCCATTGTTCCTAGTGCTCCAATAGAAACTGCACCCCACCCCTGAATGGGGTACTCTAGCTTAGAGCCCCTCCCATGGGGCTGCATGTTTCAATGTTCCTTTGCCTTTTTGCATTTTCTCCCTTGTTCCTCATTAGTAAAATAACTGTTTCCCTGAAATGTTTTACCTTAATATGTTCCCATGATTCCCAGAAAACTATTGTTTTATCGTATTTTGTTCCCTTGTCAGTCTAAAAATAATTTGCCAGTATCCCTTGTAATATATGCGCTTGTTCCCTTGTTCCCTAAGACCCCTAAGCACAAGCTTGTTCATGAGGTCAACCTTTAGAGGTCATCGCATTGCTATAAATATATCAACAATTAAGTTTTGGCTAGCCTGCGTCACATCCGGACTTTTTCTCGGTTAAAAAGTCCGGATGTGACGCAGGCTAGTTTTGGCAAGCCTCAACAAAGTTCAATCCGCTAGAATAACGTAGGTATTAAAGCATCACAAGATAAAGCTATCACAAGATAAAGGTGAGTAAATGTTTTTTAGAAGCTAAGGAGCTGTTTATATGAAAGCGAGTTGTCCCTGCTAGCCGGGATAACTCTTTTGTTTTGTATTCCCCGGGGGACTCAAAACAATAGAGTTATCCCGGCTAGCAAGGACAACTCGCCTTCATATAAACAGCCCCTAAAACGTCTACTCACGGCTCTCTACTCAAATAGAATGTACTTACAACGATATTAATTACCTGCGAAATAAGAATTGGAATCAATGTTATAAGGATTGGAATACACTAACACTATATACATGAAAATTTGCTTCACAAGTATCTTATGTATTGCAATCACAAAAAAATCTCTCCGCGAGCGATACAAATAAAATAATAAACAGCAAATTAATTATCGTTTTGCATCGTTGGTACCCACACAACAGTAGAAGTAGTAGTAGACTGAGTAGTTCTTCAGCTGCTGGCACTTAAAAACTCAGTATCTCTTCATTATTGATGTCAGCACTTTTCATATATCACTTCTAACATGTTGAATCCTTGGAGAAACAGCGCTAGCCCTCGTGACTGATACAGTATAGAACAACACATGCAAACAAACACAATTCAAATAAGATATATACTACATTGACTACATGTGTGTCAAAATAGTGTCGTCATACTGGATTTGTTCTGTCAATACTTGTTATATATCAATACGTACAAAAGAATCTCAAGAGATGGGACGATTGAAACCAAAGGCATTCAATGCGATCTTATTTTTTTTACCATTCAAACATTAGTTGGTTCACGGCAAATAATAATAATAATAATAATATATTATAAGGAATACAGGGATAGTCATGCCTATAATTATGACATTCGGAATCCACAACCCTTCGTATTTGGATTAAAAGGGTTTCATTTTACGCCTGTAGGATATATACGAGTATAGAGATCAAGTTATTTTTATATCAAAAATGTGTTACTGAAAATAGCAGCAAACTTTACGAACAGCAGCAGGAATTATTTTGGATTGTTTCCAATTCTACTAATTTTGCAAGGCAAAATATTGTCGTTGAAACAAGAACGACCTTCAACAGAAAATTGATATGGTTACTTGCTGTTATACAAACACCGAAGGCTTTTAACTATAGAGTGTTTCGGTTGTTTTAATGAGGAATAACATTAAACAAAAAAAGTGTTCCCGTTTTGTTGGATTGTGTTAACTGGGTCGATTTATTAGGTACTACTGAGTGGACAACAGGCAGCCCAGGCTCTTGACTATTAACTTATACAAATTAGCGACTTTTCACCTAATAAATAACTAAATACTACAAGTGACTACATTGATATATTGATATTGAAGCGATCTGTATGTAAGGGGGGGGGGGGGGGGGGGGGTATTTATAAAAGGGAAATTACGGCACAAATCGCTTCAATATTAACGTATCAATGCACGTGTAGTATTTAGTTATTTATTAGGTGAATAGTCGCTAATTTTAATCAATTAAAATTGTTTTTTCATAAGTTGAAAAAGTCGGTGATAATTAAAAGTCAAGGGCCTGAGGTACCGATCATTAATTAATAGATAATCACTGAGGCACGCAGCATTCGTGGGTATATTGCAGGCAGCTGAGGGCGTAGCCCGAAGCTGCCTTCAATTGGCCAGTAACAAAACGAGTAGAGGACTGGGTACTAGTTTACCTAATTAATGTAATTAAAAAATAAACCTCATAATTAAATAGAGCACATCAAGATATGTAAGATTCCTGAGTTTGGTTGCATTCGGTTGTATTCTGACCAAGATACACCCTCATAAAAATGCCTAAAAATAGAAGGAAATGTATGGTTTGGAAGGACGCCTGTCCTTCCAATCCATACATTCCTTTGTAATTTTGGGCAGTTTTGGATGGCTGTAACTCACTCAATATCCAACAAAAAGTAACCAATCTCAGGAATCTTACATATCTTGATCTGCTCTTTTATATTATGAGGTTCATTTCTTAATTACATTAATTAGGAAAACTAGTACCCAGTCCTTTACTCGTTTTGTTACTGGCCAATATACCCACGAATGCTGCGTGCCGAAGTGATTATCTAGTATAATTACTATTCAATACCCTGCCCCATTATTCTATCTCTTGCACAGTAATCGGCGGTTTCTTGTGTTTTTGAATATAATAACAATAGGCTTACCAAACTTTAATTAGTTATCAGCCAATGAAAATGTATTTACCATTCAGTAGCCTGCCCCATTATTGTTCTCTTTGTTGCATGATAATCGGCGGTTTCTTGTCTCTTTGAATATAATAACAATAGGCTTACCAAACTCTAATTAGTAATAATTTCATTCAATTGATGACATTAAGACTTGTTTTTGTTGCAAGTTTTCCAACGGTTGCCTCAGTAGTATAATGGCTTAAGGTGCAGATACAGCAAAGCAGAAGATCTCGGTTCGAATCCTGGCGTTAGTACTCAAAGACTTTTTTCGCCAAAAATCGCTTTCTAATAAATTAATTCTAAGTCTGATCTTTACTAGAATGAACATTATTTGTTATACACACTAAATAGAACATACTGCAATATTTCTAATAATGCAGAGTGCGGACTGCAATATTTTATAATAATGCAGAGTGCGGACTGCAATATTTCTAATAATGCTGAGTGGGGACTGCAACATAACTAGATGTCTTTGCTTTCAGATGCGGGTACCCTGCAATCGGTCATTTAATGCAGAGAGAGAACAATGGGGTAGGGTGGTGAATAGTAATTATTTATATAGAAATCAGTCAGCTCGACCAATTTCTATGATGTTACGTTGCGAAAGGTTTTATATAGTTATCTATCTTTTCCCAGTCATATAGATTATCAACATGCAGCTAGTCAAGACTATGGTATTTGTTCTTGTCGTATTGATGGTCTGTGATGCAACTGAGGCACGAAGTATTAACCGGCGAGATACCAGCAAATCTGGTACGTAATATGTACTTATCGGACTGTGGGAGGGCCGGACGGGAAAATATTTGGCTCGAGGTTTTTTTTTACGAATGGCCAAGAGCCAAATATTTTCCCGTCCGGCCCGACCTAACCCAGCCAATAAGCATTTTATCATATGACCCTTTTATATACTTTTTTCGCAAGCGGGTCCGTACGTTTTTTGACGGCTTTTTGCGGCTCGCTCAACAAAATACTTACAGCCCCCATCACGTGACTTGTTTACATGGTTTAGGGGCGTGCGAGAGGGGAAATACGATTATATGATAATAGATAATTCAGAAACTCGAATTGTTTGTTGGGTTGTGTAGTCCGAAGCTCCATTCTGAACCCTTTCTATTTCATTTGTACATATATTAATTATTAAATGCAAAAATTGGACTCTAATCACACACAATACTTGATGAAAATTCAGAGGATGCATGTGATTTTTAAAAACAACGCTAAAAATAAGTTTCAAAAAAGTATAAAAGCTGTAATGACCAGGGGTTTTAGGGATCAAGGGAGCACCGGCATTTATTTTCAGGGATCAAAGGATACTGTTAAATTATTTTCAGGGAACAAGGGAGCAAAATATGATAAAACAATAGTTTTTTGGGATCATGGGAGCATAAGGTAAAACATTTTAGGGAGACAGCTATTTTACTTATGGGGAACAAGGGAGAAAATGCAAAAAGATCAAAGGAGCATGGGAGCATGCACCCCCCCCCCCCCCCCTGGGAGGGGCTCTGTACGTAATTTTGTTGTCTTGTGAGTACCAGTACTCTCAGTACCTAGTGATGTAATTTGGTATTAATCTTTGGTTCTTGTTGTACGCTTCAGGTCTCAGAGATAAAATGTTTTTCGCATGCAAAAACATATGTCACGTGTGCAAAGACAACACGCACCGAAGCCATGCCTTTATAAAGGATGTCTGCGCTAAGACCTGCAGTGAATGTGACTAGAGACTTATTTACCCAAATGTAAACCAAAAAAGGCAAAAGTAAAGTGGAGGAAATCATTATTTTACAAAAACACGGTTTCTAGTTTTAAGCGCGAGCTGAAAACCTGGCTCTTTCAGCAAGCTAACTGTAGATAATTTTGATTTTTTTTTATTATTATTATCAAGATATTTAGCTATAATATAATTTTATATCATTATAACAACAAACATGCTAAATAAAGTCTTTTATAAAAAGTTATGTTGACAATATTGTTCAAATAAATTATTATTATTATTATTTAATATGCATCTTTAAATATAAGTAATGATTTTAAAACACATAATAAAGATGTAAAAATGAGACTAAGTAAGGAAATAATTATTATTTGATAATGGAGCGTGATGGCTCCGAAACGTCATAAAATTATTTCCTTAATATGCATGCATCATTCTATTTTATAACCAATTTGTAAAGCGTTGTTGAACAACTGGATATTGACGCTATAAAAAATATAATACTGTAGATGTTTTAACAAATTAAAATTTGTTGTGATGTTAGAAATCGAAAGGTACAAAACTGATCGAGGTAAACAGTGAAATGATACGAATAAATACTTAGAAGCATGTCAATATTAAAAATAAATATCATCTACGCCATGTGATAAGCAGTGTTATCCCACATCATATAAAATACAGCCAATCAGAATGCTTTTAAAAAAGCCGTTGTATATTCGGAGATAGTCAACTGCCTCTTCCCATGAGACATTGCGGGTTATCTACTTTTATATGATGTGGGATAAAATAGTCATACAATGTTTTATTAACATACCGTTAACAGAGGGTCCTGAAGGGGTAAATTGGGAATTGGGATTTGCCTTTTTTCGAGGCTGGGAATTGGGATTTGCCCATTGGGATTGGGATTTGTCCATTGGGATTGGGATTTGTCCATAGGATTTGGCTATTTCTTGTCCATTCGTTTTCTCTTTAGATGCTAAAATAATGTTTTAAATTGAGTAATTTGCAACATTTTACGTCGTTTTAGTAGACTAGAAGAGAAAATCGAACTATCTTGGGCTTCCTGAGGTTAGTATTCAATTTGGTCTTCCTGTGGTTAATGTTTGGGCTTCCTGTGGTTAATGTTTGGGCTTCCTGTGGTAATTGGGATTTTGATAAAAAATTGATTGGGAATTGGGATTGGATACCCCCCTTCAGGACCCTCTTAACATCCCACTCGTCAATTGTATTTTCTTGCATACACACTCGCCTTAAGGCTCGTGTTTATAGTAGAAAATACAAGTGAAGAGTGGGATATTCCATGCACGGTATGCTACTCGAAACCGTATAACTAGTAATTATCATTTACCGTCAAAGGTACTTTAGAACATATATATCCGCCTTTTGATGCTATTTTAAAACAAGATTTATTTTAAGGATGTTACCATCTCTGTCAATCAGTATTGTAAATTCATTTCCAAATAACCAAAAAAACTAAAACCCGGTGATATATTTAAAAACGACATAAACCAGCATTTGTATAACTTGATTAAACGTCAACTACATTTCATTACATGTGCAAATGGAGGTTGAAAGAAATTCCTTTAAATGCTAAAGCAAAGCCATGCCTGAAACAAATGTCATGGCACAGACTGACAGAATCGCATCTCCAACAAAAATACAAAAATCGCCATCAAGTAAAATATTTCTAATTGTAAAATAATTGGAATAGTACGCGCGCGTTGATTGGTCAACAACCCGTGTTTCATGCTCTCATGAAACACACCCACGTTATGTCATTTTCTATCGCGCGCGCTCATACAACGGCCAGTTTTTTCGTTGTTTTGATCTTTCGTTTGCGCTTATTGGTCATTTTCAATGAAATGCAACGTAGGGAGAAATGACATCGTCCAACGAATAATAGACTTCGTCTCGTGTTTGGACTGATCTGCTCTCCAATTCACCCAAACGCATGTCGGTTTTCATTAGCGCGTGAAAACACAGAAGACGTATTATTTAAGGCCGTGTCACACTAGCGTTTTTTTCGTGCAACTTGTCTCGCTAAAAAAATTGTTGCAAGTTGCAAGAGCGTTTTTCACGTGTGCCACCCCCTCGTGCAACTTGAACTTTTCGGTTTTTTTTGTTGGGCGAAAAGTAGAACCGGCTTCTACTTTCTGCAACAAATTTTCGAAATGTTGCAAGTTGCAAAGGCGAAATTTTAAGTGTGACTACCCCTCGCGCGAATCAAGCGTTTCATTTTTGAATGATTCAAATAGCGCGTGCAACTTGGACATTTGTTTTTCGCGAGCTAAGTTGCAACGGAAATCGTTAGTGTGACATGGTATCGTGCAACTTGCAATAATTTTTTTCGCGAGACAAGTTTCACGAAAAAAACGCTAGTGTGACACGGCCTTTACAAGTAGAGGGGGAGGGTAAGTCATGTTTAAAGGCCGATCTGATGAGGACCGGATTGAATTATGTAATACAAATAAACATAATGCTATATGACTTGAACTGGGACTTGAACTGAAAGTGAAAGCACTTGGACTTGAAAATTTCAGCTCAAGTCCGTTTGGACGTACTTACGCAGGTATCAAGTATCTGCATGTGATCAAAATTGCGCCATCGCGTTGGCTAATTACCTCATGAATAATTAATGAGTTGATGAGTTTCAAATTGAAATTTTTTGCGAGGATTTTGAAATCCCCATAGAATACTGTGACGAGGATGTGAAACCACATATAATAATCATGAGTTATCATATGACCCGTATTTTGCCCGGCGCGCGCTCTTAAGAAAACCTTCGGAAAAAAGTCACGTGATGGGGTCCGTACGGCTTTTTCCACCTGGTCCGTACAAACACGTACGGACCAGCTACTCGAAACATCACAAAAAATGGCGCGCGCCGGGCAAAATATACGGTTCATATGATAAAAAAACTTATTGACTGAGTTAGGTCGGGCCGTACGGGAAAATATTTGGCTCTTGGTCATTTGTACGGACCTCGCTGCGCTCATTCCGTACGTCATGACCGCGAGCCAAATATTTTCCCGTACGGCCCTCCCACTCAGTCAATAAGTACTTATTATTGCATGCACGATTAATGAAAATAATCTGTCTTTGCTATGTGTTTGTTTTTAATTCAAAGTCCTTGGATCCACTTTGAGACAATTCAAAGTCGAGTCATTTTGATAAAGTTTCAAAGTACGACAAGTGGTACAAGTGGTACAAGTGGTACAAGTGGTACAAGTGGTTCAAATACGTTTCTGAGATGAGTTGTTGCCTTCATTAAAAATAAATTATTTTTCTTGACAAAATATAACTTTCAAATGCGCATCTTCACTCAATTCCACTCTATTCAATGGTATGGAATTGTAGTGTTTTAGGGATTCAAACTAAGGGGTTGTTAATATGAATCCGAGTTGTCCCTTCTAACCGGGATAACTCTATTGTTTTATATTCCCCAGGGCAATATAAAACAATAGAATTATCCCGGCTAGCAGGGACAACTGGCCTTCATATAAACAGCTCTTAAGATTGTAAAACCTCCAAAAAGCTTTTGAAGCCTATAAGCATTGGTCCCTTGAAGCTTCAGGATAGATATAGCTTATATAGCCTCCATTCTTGGTATGTAACTCGCACATAGTATTCAATAGTGTGACTGTAATTTACTGACATTCTTTAAATTTTCATGTTTTTACAAAAAGAAAACGTACGGTCACCCATTGACATTGAAGAAAGCAACTCCCATGTAAATGAAATGTATTTTGATTAAATGTAACTACTAATTTCCATAATATATATCATAATAAAGGAAATTGCTGATGTAAGTAATATAGACAACTATGATAGGATAGACATTCACCTTAACAATAGATTATGAATGTTTGAAAAAAATAAAATAAAATTTTAGGATCAAAGAAATAAGAAAGGCCCTCAACAAATGTCAACAGAAAATGAAATACAAACCATTACATTTTAATTTAGCATAACTTTATTAGCATTTTGCACAGACCAGACAATTCAGATTTATCAATGTCTATTTATGATAGGTCTTTCATAAGACAGTGCTAAACATTGAATATTGTTTTACTATTGTTTTATATTCATTTTACTTAATTTGTGACAGGCGGAAGGTTTTTAAGTGATAGATCATTCTTACAACTAAACAAAATAATCGAAATATATCAATACTAATCCCCTATTCTTTATAATTAGATATGTGTTTACAAAACATATCTCTTCGTTAAATTGAAAGAAATGCTTTGTTGAAACGTTTTGTCGTTAGGGCAGCGGATTAATTTCAGGGGGAGAGGGTCCAGTGGTAAAAGCATCAGGTATTCAAGATCTCGTCGGGAATTTTCCAAAATAAGTTATAAGTCAAGACGATTATTTTAAAACACTTATTATGCGCCTAGAGCTTACCGGGATAGACGTAATATAAATCAGTATACATTATTATTATCAAGTTTAGACTTTGTCAGTAAAATTGAGAATTTAATAATAATAGAGGTTTTAATAATAATAATAATAATGATAATAATAATTGAGAATGAAGACAAACGCGAGGATACAACGTTTCGACATCATCTAGATGTCATTATCAAGTAGTTTATTGCATTAAACTACTTGATAATGACATCTAGATGATGTCGAAACGTTGTATCCTCGCGTTTGTCTTCATTCTCAATTATTATTATCATTATTATTATTATTATTAAAACCTCTTAAAAGATACCACAAAAAAAAAAAAAAATAAAAGCATTGGGTTCTTCCTCTTTCTTTCTTTCCAGTATCGTAAAAAATAGAAATATCGAAATTTTAGATTTCATTTTTTTTTTTAATTGAAGCTTAAAATACCCTTACAAAACATTTCTCTTCCGTGAATATTTTGACACTAATCCAATTTTGTAAGCGCATTGAGTTTTTAAAATGCGCTATAAGCACGTAGTATAAATAAATACCAAATTTTGATTTACCCCTATAGGAGATAAAACAAGTATTGAGGACATTTTTATCCCTGTATGAGTCCCCCCTGAATAAAGTTATGAGTAATTTATAGACGTTTACCGCATAAGGTAATCGTTTCAAGTCAAAAGCTGTAACGATCAAGAGATAGTTTAATTGCTCTGCTACGAGTTACAAGGTAAGAATGTACAGTACTATTTTTTCATAAAAACAATTTATTATAATTCGACTAATTTATATAAACCCAATTGCAAGAATTAATTGTCACATGTTAAAATAACATAATAATTTAGTATAAAGGAATAACAAAAGAAAGAGTTCAGCTTAAGTGATCTTCTTTGTCTTTTCCTTAATTCCTTTCCTTCTAAATGACAAACAATGAGGACAAAATTTTTCTACAAATTCAGGATAAATAGGATGCTCATCAACTGAGCAAAACTCGCAAGTTATTCCCTTAATCATAACCGATGTATGAAAATGAGTTATGTAAAAATTATAGGATACTTATTCAACATAAAGCCCGCTACCCCCTATATTAAACTGTGTTGCTCGTGACATGATAAGTCTAGAAATAAACGAAGGGCCAATAAAATAATGTAACACGGCCTATAATGATAGTCGTAGAAGCCCTCAGCCCTTATTATTAGTAATAAACTTATAAATGAATGTTATCAAATGGCCGATATTGACAATGTACAAAGCCCATGCTCTAATGAATACATAGAGGCTATTCTGAATGTTGAAAGGTGGTAATAATGTAACATTGCAAATCAAATAGGTTATTATTATTAATTGGTTGAGCACCGGATTTTCTTGCGGGAGGTTGGGGTTCTCGATCACACCCTAGATGAGGACGTAAAAACGCAGTTTCGGTATCTCTACACTACAAAGAACCAATGAGAACGTACTCAAACCTTGGCCGTGACCACCATCAGTGACTGGTTCATAATAATACACAGTAAATACTAATACCCCAGGATTATAAGCCATCACAGGCTCGTACATATGATAACTGCAATTAAAGGGCATTTTACGTCTTTTAAAAAGATGTATGTGGTGAAATGCGCTATAAGACTGCGCTATATAAGCAACACATTACATTACGTTACATTACAAAAGTAAAATTTGTTGAGCGTTTATATGTAATTGTCAATATCTTGTCAAAGAAAAATGCTTGTATGAGACTTTATCCATGCAATGATAGTAACACTTGGACTTTGCAGTCTTAATAATGATAATGATAATGGGAGGCGCTTATATATATAGCGCACTATACGTAGTCTCAGTGCGCTTTACAGACACTTATATTCAGTGGAGGACTTTACGGCCTGCATATTAAGGCGTCATTGGCAGCCGTGCAGCTTACAATCATGAGTTTTATTACAAAACAAACAAAAAACAAAAAAAACACGTACTTCTGATCGAGAAAGTCGCAGGATATATTGAACACTAACACATAATTCATGACAAAATTTGCGCACAGCATCAAAACGCTGGAGTGTAGAAAACATCGGCAAGCGGAAAAGATTCAATTACGTGTGCACGTTTGATTTTATAAACTTATTTTTTTTATATATAAAAAGGTTATTATATATAATCCCCTTATTGAACAGAGAGACTCCTTAAAAGTGTTAAAGAATAATAATACAAAATAGAAGGCAAAACGAAATGTTTGCTTTTTATTTCTTGGAAACCTGTTCAGTCCTGGAATAATGCAAGCAAATTCCCTGGGAATCATTTTAATTATTCCACCAATAAAAATTAAACTGTTGCTCTAATAACAAGATTCCAAATTAAATAAAGATATCATTTCAAACTGTCCCCTTGCTAAAGGCGGAAACTTAACAAAACAAAAACGCTAGATCGATGACAAATTCTAAAAACGTATTGATATGACTTATTTCAAAGAAAATATCGGTGATTAAAAAAAATAGTTATTATTGTCAATATTTATAAAGAAAACCCCCTTGTAATCCCTTTAGGTCAACAATTACAATTAAAAACTGAAAACTTAACTAATTATTTGTAAAAAGATAAACATGGTATTAAAATCAATCTGTCTAGGCGTGTTCATTAAAAATATCCATCATCTAAATCCTTCTCCCCTTAAAAATAATTTATATAAATCAAAATTTGATATATAATAGCCGCTTCTTTCGATATTGTGTACAATTTTTGGTTAGTATTTTGTTGATTTATTTATCTCTCCGAAGGACCTAGAGCAGGCCTTAATAGGCGCATTCTAAGGGGCTGTATATATGAAGGTGAGTTGTCCCTGCTAGCCGGGATAACTCTATTGTTTTGTGTCCCCAGGGGATTATAAAACAATTGAGTTATCCCGACTAGTAGGGACAACTCGCCTTCATATAAACAGCCCCTAAATAATCTTTATCTTTGTTATCGTCATTTCTATTATAAATCTGAAAATATTAGGGCCGGGTCGGCTGAAAGAAAAACTAAATAACCAACTTGATCCGGTCGTACGTGTAAATCGAGAACAAGATTTGCATGTAAGCTGAGACATGAATAATACAAATATAGCTACAACTATGCATGTTTTACGTACTTCTAGACAAATAATTTACCACTGAACACAGCAAATATAGAATACCACTTAAGATAGCTGAACGTTTTTATCAAATAATAAATATTTCGCAGTATACGAAATATCAACAGTTTCTTGTGTTATTAAAGAAAGTTCGAGGTAAAAAAGTAAAAAATAAAGATAGAATGCCATGGTGATTAATTGTGCCGTAAAATTATTTTCTAATTATATAATTGTTGTCAAAAGTTTGCATTAGGGTGCCCTATTTTCGACAATTCAAGATATTTACTTTTACCTAAAAGGAATAAGTGTTGCATGAAATTACAGAGATTTAAACATCATTCAAATTCCATTTACGAGAAGTGACCAAAATTAAAGCCTAATATAATTTTTGAAATTTCAAGAGACTTATTATGAGCTGGATTTTGGAAGTGCATGTCCATACGAAAGCCATCCTAAACACAAAGTTTGAAAGAAATCTATTTTTTTAAATAACCGGCAATAATTTCTTGGAATTTCAATTTTTTATCCCATAGAATGATAGTTGAACAAATATTCCGGCAACGAAAACACAGTTTGTAAAGTTTAACTTTCAAAGAAGACACATGAGCTAGTATTCGATGAAGCTAGTTTTAGTCTTTGGAGTTGTCATGTGGCCAACAAAATCTAAACAGGATTAATTCAAGTGCAAAATAGGACTCGAAAATAATATTTATTTAATTAGAATACCAATTTATTTATTTATTTAATGATATTTCGACAGGTTAGTCCAGTTCAGCATGGCTGATTTAAATGGAGACCTGCATAACAAAAAACAAATTACAAGCAATAATACAATATAAAATAAGCTACAATAAGTTTACATAAAATACACAAATTTAACAATAGTCCTTAAAATGCTCCTTTAACTTTCCTTTAAAGAGGTTTGGTGTTGATATGCGTCTAATCTCCCCTGGTAAATTGTTCCAGGTTCGGATTCCGTTAATTTTGAACGATTTTTGATACTTTGACGTATGCGCCTTGGGTATTCGTAACAAATCCTTGTGCCTGGTATTATAGTTATGCAATCTATAAGATGAAGTATAGTCCTTAAAAACATTAAAAACATTAGTTGTCATGTAAGAATACCCGATGAAATCATGTATTTATATTTGGACGATCAATACAGTATCTCAAACTCGCAGTCTAAGTGGTTTGAGCTCAAACTAGAGTCAAACTGTAAGTGACGCCAGATCCTGTACATCGACTGGTTAAGAATGCATACTCAAAATATCGTTTTCAAAGCCATAAATATAAATCAGCTTTACTTTCTTTAAGGCACTTTAAGGCACGGCCTTAAAGAGAAAAAAAAATTCGAGCACATCAAATATTCTGAAAAAAAAAAAGATCCTGCTAGATGAAAAAAAAAATTCGTGCACATACTTAGAGTGAAAAAAATATCGTGCAAAAATCTAATGGTCTGTCCATAAAGACATATCTCTGCCAAAAATGAAAGAAATCGGTGATACCCGTTGTAGACACATTTTTCGAATTTGCATGGTTTTCAGACGGACCGGCTCTTCAAAAACGTCAACTAAGAAATTACTGTTAGGCCAATGATCTAGAAAGAAATAATTGATTTAAAGTGTAATATAAAATCAGTGGTCTCATTTCTGTTTTTACATGTACAGTGAGTGACACGCCGAAAAGATGGCCGTACTGACACTGTTGGTGCTGGTAGCTCTTGTGAATGGTAGCCTTGCCATGCAAGGTATGCTTAACTTTAGCTTTAATAGTTAATTTAACATTGTGCATTTATTGGCTGACAAGCGTTCTCTATAACTCCAAGCCTCGTTCCCAGGGCCCTCTCCCTTCGCGGCCGCCCCACCCAAAAGCGAAGGGAGAGGACCCTGGGAACGAGGTTGAATTGTATATTGGTTCGCTATCTCGGGATATTAGACCATATCTACCGCTGAAGCATAGAGCGTATACTGCAATTTACGACTGAGGGCAGTGTTTATTTCCTTAGCTGTGTATGCATGTCCTAAATGTCTTGTATCAATATTTATATACATGTAGATAGATTATTTAAACTATGTGTGTGAAATTAAACGAGGTTTGCATTACATCACAGTTAGCTCATCATCGTCATCAGCAGCATCATTGTCGTCGTCCATACAGCCGACAAGTAAGTGCAGAATGTGTTCTCTCAAGTCAGAGATTATTTCACTTTTTAACTCATGAAACACAAATTACAGGGACAAATTGCTTACCATCGGCATAACTCAAACCAATTTTCTTTTGCAGTAATCTACGATCACATTTGCATGTTTAATCCATGCAGAAATGGTGGTAGGTGTGTGAAAAACAGCATGTTTGGTTACCTGTGTCAGTGTAATGTACCATACTATGGAAACAATTGTGAGATGTACAGTAAGTATAATATTTGCTTTTTTGTCCCAATGACACATTTTATTTTAGCTTTGCTGCTTGATTTCATGAGAATCTAATGCGAGATTCTGAAATACACAACTATGATGTACGTTTCGATAGGAAATTAACTTCTTTAGCTGTTTTATGCATGTCCTAAGTTACGTGTATCAATGTTTATATACATGTAAATAGATTATTTAAATTATGTGTGAAATAAAACGAGATATGTATTACATCACAGGCAGCTCATCATCATCATCATCACCATCATCATCGTCGTCGTCATCGCCTATACAGCCGACAAGTGAGTGCAGAATGTTTTCTCTCAAATCAGAGATTGTTTCTCTTTTTAACTCAAGAAACACAAATTACAGGGACAAATTGCTGATCATCGACTCAACTCAAACCAATTTTTTTTGCAGTAATCTACGACCACATTTGCGACATGTTTAATCCATGCAGAAATGGTGGTAGGTGTCTCAAAGACAACAGCATGTTTGGTTACAGATGTCAGTGTTATGCACCAAACTATGGGAAGAACTGTGAGATGTACAGTAAGTACAATATTTAGTTTTTGATTTGGTCCAATGACACGTTTATCTTTGCTGCTCTATTTTATAGCAAGTTTCTGAAATACACAGAACTATCACGAACCCATACAAATTAAAGTGCCTCAACTATTATTCGCAGTGTGTAAAAAACCTGCAAGACTATACCCACTTCAGTCGTTCAACCTCTTGCAGCTCTATTACAAATAGTACATCATCGTATATTGCATTTATCAGTTATTAAAGTCGCTATAACGGACCCAGTATGTCACTTCACATGCAACGGAAATGGTTAATTACTCGAAAGTTGGTAGAATAAATTGTAGACTTGGAACCCAAGTCTACTCGAAAGTTATTCCCTCCTTTACACACATTGCAATTTCCTTAGCGGTGTATGGTCTTTTGTTACTTGTATGAAGTTTTTTATCCTTTTAACCGATTATTTAAATCATGAGTGTGAAATGAAATACAGTCTTTATCACCACACAGGTAGCTCTACAGTTTCTTCTTCACCATCGATGATCAGACCATCAAGTGAGTGTAAACCTTTCTGAGCTTGCTCTTTAGAAATTATATACTGCACCTTACGAAGGCAGTGGTTATTTCCTTAGCTGTGTATGGTTCTGTTTCAATGATTATATACATGTAAATAGATTATTAAATTATGTTTGTGAAATAAAACGATATCTGTATTACATCACAGGTAGCTCACCGGTTATTCCTTCATCATCGTCGATTCGTGTACAGCCAACAAGTAAGTGCAGAATATTTTGTCTGAAATCAGAGATTTCACTTTTTAACTCATGAAACACAAATTACAGGGACAAATTGCTTACCATCGGCATAACTCAAACCAATTTTCTTTTGCAGTAATCTACGATCACATTTGCATGTTTAATCCATGCAGAAATGGTGGTAGGTGTGTGAAAAACAGCATGTTTGGTTACCTGTGTCAGTGTAATGTACCATACTATGGAAACAATTGTGAGATGTACAGTAAGTATAATATTTGCTTTTTTGTCCCAATGACACATTTTATTTTAGCTTTGCTGCTTGATTTCATGAGAATCTAATGCGAGATTCTGAAATACACAACTATGATGTACGTTTCGATAGGAAATTAACTTCTTTAGCTGTTTTATGCATGTCCTAAGTTACGTGTATCAATGTTTATATACATGTAAATAGATTATTTAAATTATGTGTGAAATAAAAGGAGATATGTATTACATCACAGGCAGCTCATCATCATCATCATCACCATCATCATCGTCGTCGTCATCGCCTATACAGCCGACAAGTGAGTGCAGAATGTTTTCTCTCAAATCAGAGATTTTTTCTCTTTTTAACTCAAGAAACACAAATTACAGGGACAAATTGCTGATCATCGACTCAACTCAAACCAATTTTCTTTTGCAGTAATCTACGATCACATTTGCATGTTTAATCCATGCAGAAATGGTGGTAGGTGTGTCAAAGACAACAGCATGTTTGGTTACAGATGTCAGTGTAATGCACCATACTATGGGAAGAACTGTGAGATGTACAGTAAGTACAATATTTAGTTTTTGATTTGGTCCAATGACACGTTTACCTTTGCTGCTCTATTTTATAGCAAGTTTCTGAAATACACAGAACTATCACGAACCCATACAAATTAAAGTGCCTCAACTATTATTCGCAGTGTGTAAAAAACCTGGCAGACTATACCCACTTCAGTCGTTCAACCTCTTGCAGCATTCTTCCTTTACCCCCTATTACAAATAGTGCATCATGGTATATTGAATTTATCAGTTATTAAAGTCACTATAACGGACCCAGTACGTCACTTCACATGCAACGGAAATGGTTAATTACTCGAAAGTTGGTAGAATAAATTGTAGACTTGGAACCCAAGCCTACTCGAAAGTTATTCCCTCCTTTACACACATTGCAATTTCCTTAGCTGTGTATCGTCTTATGTTACTTGTATGGATTGGTATATACTTTTAAACCCATTATTTAAATCATGAGTGTGAAATGAAATACAGTCTTTATCACCACACAGGTAGCTCTACAGTTTCTTCTTCACCATCGATGATCAGACCATCAAGTGAGTGTAAACCTTTCTGAGCTTGCTCTTTAGAAATTATATACTGCACCTTACGAAGGCAGTGGTTATTTCCTTAGCTGTGTATGGTTCTGTTTCAATGATTATATACATGTAAATAGATTATTAAATTATGTTTGTGAAATAAAACGATATCTGTATTACATCACAGGTAGCTCACCGGTTATTCCTTCATCATCGTCGATTCGTGTACAGCCAACAAGTAAGTGCAGAATATTTTGTCTGAAATCAGAGATTTCACTTTTTAACTCATGAAACACAAATTACAGGGACAAATTGCTTACCATCGGCATAACTCAAACCAATTTTCTTTTGCAGTAATCTACGATCACATTTGCATGTTTAATCCATGCAGAAATGGTGGTAGGTGTGTGAAAAACAGCATGTTTGGTTACCTGTGTCAGTGTAATGTACCATACTATGGAAACAATTGTGAGATGTACAGTAAGTATAATATTTGCTTTTTTGTCCCAATGACACATTTTATTTTAGCTTTGCTGCTTGATTTCATGAGAATCTAATGCGAGATTCTGAAATACACAACTATGATGTACGTTTCGATAGGAAATTAACTTCTTTAGCTGTTTTATGCATGTCCTAAGTTACGTGTATCAATGTTTATATACATGTAAATAGATTATTTAAATTATGTGTGAAATAAAAGGAGATATGTATTACATCACAGGCAGCTCATCATCATCATCATCACCATCATCATCGTCGTCGTCATCGCCTATACAGCCGACAAGTGAGTGCAGAATGTTTTCTCTCAAATCAGAGATTTTTTCTCTTTTTAACTCAAGAAACACAAATTACAGGGACAAATTGCTGATCATCGACTCAACTCAAACCAATTTTCTTTTGCAGTAATCTACGATCACATTTGCATGTTTAATCCATGCAGAAATGGTGGTAGGTGTGTCAAAGACAACAGCATGTTTGGTTACAGATGTCAGTGTAATGCACCATACTATGGGAAGAACTGTGAGATGTACAGTAAGTACAATATTTAGTTTTTGATTTGGTCCAATGACACGTTTACCTTTGCTGCTCTATTTTATAGCAAGTTTCTGAAATACACAGAACTATCACGAACCCATACAAATTAAAGTGCCTCAACTATTATTCGCAGTGTGTAAAAAACCTGGCAGACTATACCCACTTCAGTCGTTCAACCTCTTGCAGCATTCTTCCTTTACCCCCTATTACAAATAGTGCATCATGGTATATTGAATTTATCAGTTATTAAAGTCACTATAACGGACCCAGTACGTCACTTCACATGCAACGGAAATGGTTAATTACTCGAAAGTTGGTAGAATAAATTGTAGACTTGGAACCCAAGCCTACTCGAAAGTTATTCCCTCCTTTACACACATTGCAATTTCCTTAGCTGTGTATCGTCTTATGTTACTTGTATGGATTGGTATATACTTTTAAACCCATTATTTAAATCATGAGTGGGAAATGAAATACAGTCTTTATCACCACACAAGTAGCTCTACAGCTTCTTCTTCACCATCGATGATCAGACCATCAAGTGAGTGTAAACCTTGCTGAGCTTGCTCTTTAGAAATTATATACTGCACCTTACGAGGGCAGTGGTTATTTCCTTAGCTGTGTATGGTTCTGTTTCAATGTTTATACACATGTAAATAGATTATTAAATTATGTTTGTGAAATAAAACGATATCTGTATTACATCACAGGTAGCTCACCGGTTATTCCTTCATCATCATCGATTCATGTACAGCCAACAAGTAAGTGCAGAATATGTTGTCTCAAATCAGAGATTATTGCACTTTTTAACTCATCAAACACAAATTACAGGGTCAAATTGCTTACCATCGGCAGAACTCAAACCAATTTTTTCTTGCAGTAATCTACGATCACATTTGTGATCTAAGTAATCCATGCAGAAATGGTGGTAGGTGTGTCAAAGTCAACATGTTTGGTTACAGATGTCAGTGTAATGCACCAAACTATGGGAAGAACTGTGAGATGTACAGTAAGTACAATATTTAGTTTTTGATTTGGTCCAATGACACGTTTATCTTTGCTGCTCTATTTTATAGCAAGTTTCTGAAATACACAGAACTATCACGAACCCATACAAATTAAAGTGCCTCAACTATTATTTGCAGTGTGTAAAAAACCTGACAGACTATACCCACTTCAGTCGTTCAACCTCTTGCAGCATTCTTCCTTTACCCCCTATTACAAATAGTGCATCATGGTATATTGAATTTATCAGTTATTAAAGTCACTATAACGGACCCAGTACGTCACTTCACATACAACGGAAATGGTTAATTATTCGAAAGTTGGTAGAATAAATTGTAGACCTGGAACCCAAGCCTACTCGAAAGTTATTCCCTCCTTTACACACATTGCAATTTCCTTAGCTGTGTATCGTCTTATGTTACTTGTATTAAGTTTTGTATCCTTTTAAACCGATTATTTAAATTATGAGTGTGAAATGAAATACAGTCTTTATCACCACACAGGTAGCTCTACAGTTTTTTCTTCATCATCGATGATCAGACCATCAAGTGAGTGTAAACCTTTCTGAGCTTGCTCTTTAGAAATTATATACTGCACCTTACGAGGGCAGTGGTTATTTCCTTAGCTGTGTATGGTTCTGTTTCAATGATTATATACATGTAAATAGATTATTAAAGTATGTTTGTGAAATAAAACGATATCTGTATTAAATCACAGGTAGCTCACCGGTTATTCCTTCATCATCATCGATTCATGTACAGCCAACAAGGAAGTGCAGAATATTTTGTCTGAAATCAGAGATTTCACTTTTTAACTCATTATTTAATATTTGATTTGGTCCAATGGCATGTTTACATTTGCTGCTCTATTTTATAACAACTTTCTGAAATACACAACTATGATGCACTTGATAGGAAGTTAACTTTCTCTACACCATAGTAATTAACGGGACTTAATATTTAGTTACAGTGTCTTAACGTTTATGGCAGACTTTACACACTCAAATCAAACTCTAGAAACTCTTTAAACTCTCTGCCATATTCATCCTAAAACGATGTCTGCATTACATCACAGGCAGCTCATCATCATCATCATCATCATCATCATCATCGTCGTCGTCGTCATCGTCGATAAAGCCGACAAATGAGTGCAGAATTTTGTTTTCCCAAATCAGAGATAATTTCACCTTTTAACTCATGAAACAAAAATTAACAGAATTAACGAAACAAATTGCTTGCCATCGGCATAACTCAAACCAATTTTCTTTTGCAGTAATCTACGAGCCCTTCTGCATGTTTAATCCATGCAGAAATGGTGGTAGGTGTGTCAAAGACAGCATGTTTGGTTACAGATGTCAGTGTTATGCACCAAACTATGGGAAGAACTGTGAGATGTACAGTAAGTACAATATTTAGTTTTTGATTTGGTACAACGACACGTTTACCTTTGCTGCTCTATTTTATAGCAAGTATCTGAAATACACAGCTATGATACACTTGATAGGAAGTTAACTTTCTTTACACCATAGTAATTAACGAGAATTAATTTTTAGTTACAGTGTCTTAACGTTTATGGCAGACTTTACACACTCAAATCAAACTCTAGAAACTCTTTAAACTCTCTGCCATATTCATCCTAAAACGATGTCTGTATTACATCACAGGCAGCTCATCATCATCATCATCATCATCATCGTCGTCGTCGTCGTCGTCGTCATCGTCGATAAAGCCGACAAGTGAGTGCAAAATTTTGTTCTCCCAAATCAGAGATAATTTCACCTTTTAACTCATGAAACAAAAATTAACAGAATTAACGAAACAAATTGCTTGCCATTGGCATAACTCAACCAATTTTCTTTTGCAGTAATCTACGATCACATTTGCGACATACAAAATCCATGCAACAATGGTGGTAGGTGCGTCAAAAACAGCATGTTTGGTTACCTGTGTCAGTGTAATGCACCATACTATGGAAACAATTGTGAGATGTACAGTGAGTATAATATTTGCTTTTTGGTCCCAATGACATCTTTTATTTTAGCTTTGCTGCTTGTTTTCATGAGAATCTAATGCGAGATTCTGAAATACACAGCTATGATATACGTTTCGATAGGAAATTAACTTCTTTAGCTGTGTATGCATGTCCTAAGTTACGTGTATCAATGTTTATATACATGTAAATAGATTATTTAAATTATGTGTGAAATAAAAGGAGATATGTATTACATCACAGGCAGCTCATCATCATCATCATCACCATCATCATCGTCGTCGTCATCGCCTATACAGCCGACAAGTGAGTGCAGAATGTTTTCTCTCAAATCAGAGATTTTTTCTCTTTTTAACTCAAGAAACACAAATTACAGGGACAAATTGCTGATCATCGGCATAACTCAAACCAATTTTCTTTTGCAGTAATCTACGATCACATTTGCATGTTTAATCCATGCAGAAATGGTGGTAGGTGTGTCAAAGACAGCATGTTTGGTTACAGATGTCAGTGTTATGCACCAAACTATGGGAAGAACTGTGAGATGTACAGTAAGTACAATATTTAGTTTTTGATTTGGTCCAACGACACGTTTATCTTTGCTGCTCTAGTTTATAGCAAGTATCTGAAATACACAGAACTATCACGAACCCATACAAATTAAGGTGCCTCAACTATTATTTTCAGTGTGTAAAAAACCTGCAAGACTATACCCACTTCAGTCGTTCAACCTCTTGCAGCTCTATTACAAATAGTACATCATCGTATATTGCATTTATCAGTTATTAAAGTCGCTATAACGGACCCAGTACGTCACTTCACATGCAACGGAAATGGTTAATTACTTGAAAGTTGGTAGAATAAATTGTAGACTTGGAACCCAAGTCTACTCGAAAGTTATTCCCTCCTTTACACACATTACAATTTCCTTAGCTATGTATGGTCTTCTGTTACTTGTATGAATTTGTATACCCCTTTAAACCGATTATTTAAATTATGAGTGTGCAATGACATACATTCTTTATCACCACACAGGTAGCTCTACAGTTTTTTCTTCATCATCGATGATCAGACCATCAAGTGAGTGTAAACCTTTCTGAGCTTGCTCTTTAGAAATTATATACTGCACCTTACGAGGGCAGTGGTCATTTCCTTAGCTGTGTATGGTTCTGTTTCAAAGTTTATATACATGTAAATATATTATTAAATTATGTGTGTGAAATATAACGATATCTGTATTACATCATAGGTAGCTCACCGGTTATTCCTTCATCATCGTCGATTCATGTACAGCCAACAAGTAAGTGCAGAATATTTTGTCTCAAATCAGAGATTTCACTTTTTATCTCATGAAACACAAATTACAGGGACAAATTGCTTACCATCGGCATAACTCAAACCAATTTTCTTTTGCAGTAATCTACGAGCCCTTCTGCATGTTTAATCCATGCAGAAATGGTGGTAGGTGTGTCAAAGACAGCATGTTTGGTTACAGATGTCAGTGTTATGCACCAAACTATGGGAAGAACTGTGAGATGTACAGTAAGTACAATATTTAGTTTTTGATTTGGTCCAACGACACGTTTACCTTTGCTGCTCTATTTTATAGCAAGTATCTTAAATACACAGCTATGATACACTTGATAGGAAGTTAACTTTCTTTACACCATAGTAATTAACGAGAATTAATTTTTAGTTACAGTGTCTTAACGTTTATGGCAGACTTTACACACTCAAATCAAACTCTAGAAACTCTTTAAACTCTCTGCCATATTCATCCTAAAACGATGTCTGTATTACATCACAGGCAGCTCATCATCATCATCATCATCATCGTCGTCGTCGTCGTCGTCGTCATCGTCGATAAAGCCGACAAGTGAGTGCAAAATTTTGTTCTCCCAAATCAGAGATAATTTCACCTTTTAACTCATGAAACAAAAATTAACAGAATTAACGAAACAAATTGCTTGCCATTGGCATAACTCAACCAATTTTCTTTTGCAGTAATCTACGATCACATTTGCGACATACAAAATCCATGCAACAATGGTGGTAGGTGCGTCAAAAACAGCATGTTTGGTTACCTGTGTCAGTGTAATGCACCATACTATGGAAACAATTGTGAGATGTACAGTGAGTATAATATTTGCTTTTTGGTCCCAATGACATCTTTTATTTTAGCTTTGCTGCTTGTTTTCATGAGAATCTAATGCGAGATTCTGAAATACACAGCTATGATATACGTTTCGATAGGAAATTAACTTCTTTAGCTGTGTATGCATGTCCTAAGTTACGTGTATCAATGTTTATATACATGTAAATAGATTATTTAAATTATGTGTGAAATAAAAGGAGATATGTATTACATCACAGGCAGCTCATCATCATCATCATCACCATCATCATCGTCGTCGTCATCGCCTATACAGCCGACAAGTGAGTGCAGAATGTTTTCTCTCAAATCAGAGATTTTTTCTCTTTTTAACTCAAGAAACACAAATTACAGGGACAAATTGCTGATCATCGGCATAACTCAAACCAATTTTCTTTTGCAGTAATCTACGATCACATTTGCATGTTTAATCCATGCAGAAATGGTGGTAGGTGTGTCAAAGACAGCATGTTTGGTTACAGATGTCAGTGTTATGCACCAAACTATGGGAAGAACTGTGAGATGTACAGTAAGTACAATATTTAGTTTTTGATTTGGTCCAACGACACGTTTACCTTTGCTGCTCTATTTTATAGCAAGTATCTTAAATACACAGCTATGATACACTTGATAGGAAGTTAACTTTCTTTACACCATAGTAATTAACGAGAATTAATTTTTAGTTACAGTGTCTTAACGTTTATGGCAGACTTTACACACTCAAATCAAACTCTAGAAACTCTTTAAACTCTCTGCCATATTCATCCTAAAACGATGTCTGTATTACATCACAGGCAGCTCATCATCATCATCATCATCATCGTCGTCGTCGTCGTCGTCGTCATCGTCGATAAAGCCGACAAGTGAGTGCAAAATTTTGTTCTCCCAAATCAGAGATAATTTCACCTTTTAACTCATGAAACAAAAATTAACAGAATTAACGAAACAAATTGCTTGCCATTGGCATAACTCAACCAATTTTCTTTTGCAGTAATCTACGATCACATTTGCGACATACAAAATCCATGCAACAATGGTGGTAGGTGCGTCAAAAACAGCATGTTTGGTTACCTGTGTCAGTGTAATGCACCATACTATGGAAACAATTGTGAGATGTACAGTGAGTATAATATTTGCTTTTTGGTCCCAATGACATCTTTTATTTTAGCTTTGCTGCTTGTTTTCATGAGAATCTAATGCGAGATTCTGAAATACACAGCTATGATATACGTTTCGATAGGAAATTAACTTCTTTAGCTGTGTATGCATGTCCTAAGTTACGTGTATCAATGTTTATATACATGTAAATAGATTATTTAAATTATGTGTGAAATAAAAGGAGATATGTATTACATCACAGGCAGCTCATCATCATCATCATCACCATCATCATCGTCGTCGTCATCGCCTATACAGCCGACAAGTGAGTGCAGAATGTTTTCTCTCAAATCAGAGATTTTTTCTCTTTTTAACTCAAGAAACACAAATTACAGGGACAAATTGCTGATCATCGGCATAACTCAAACCAATTTTCTTTTGCAGTAATCTACGATCACATTTGCATGTTTAATCCATGCAGAAATGGTGGTAGGTGTGTCAAAGACAGCATGTTTGGTTACAGATGTCAGTGTTATGCACCAAACTATGGGAAGAACTGTGAGATGTACAGTAAGTACAATATTTAGTTTTTGATTTGGTCCAACGACACGTTTATCTTTGCTGCTCTAGTTTATAGCAAGTATCTGAAATACACAGAACTATCACGAACCCATACAAATTAAGGTGCCTCAACTATTATTTTCAGTGTGTAAAAAACCTGCAAGACTATACCCACTTCAGTCGTTCAACCTCTTGCAGCTCTATTACAAATAGTACATCATCGTATATTGCATTTATCAGTTATTAAAGTCGCTATAACGGACCCAGTACGTCACTTCACATGCAACGGAAATGGTTAATTACTTGAAAGTTGGTAGAATAAATTGTAGACTTGAAACCCAAGTCTACTCGAAAGTTATTCCCTCCTTTACACACATTACAATTTCCTTAGCTATGTATGGTCTTCTGTTACTTGTATGAATTTGTATACCCCTTTATACCGATTATTTAAATTATGAGTGTGCAATGACATACATTCTTTATCACCACACAGGTAGCTCTACAGTTTTTTCTTCATCATCGATGATCAGACCATCAAGTGAGTGTAAACCTTTCTGAGCTTGCTCTTTAGAAATTATATACTGCACCTTACGAGGGCAGTGGTCATTTCCTTAGCTGTGTATGGTTCTGTTTCAAAGTTTATATACATGTAAATATATTATTAAATTATGTGTGTGAAATATAACGATATCTGTATTACATCATAGGTAGCTCACCAGTTATTCCTTCATCATCATCGATTCGTGTACAGCCAACAAGTAAGTGCAGAATGTTTTGTCTCAAATCAGAGATTTCACTTTTTAACTCACGAAACACAAATTACAGGGACAAATTGCTTACCATCGGCATAACTCAAACCAATTTTCTTTTGCAGTAATCTACGAGCCCTTCTGCATGTTTAATCCATGCAGAAATGGTGGTAGGTGTGTCAAAGACAGCATGTTTGGTTACAGATGTCAGTGTAGCGCACCATACCATGGGAAGAACTGTGAGATGTACAGTAAGTACAATATTTAGTTTTTGATTTGGTCCAACGACACGTTTACCTTTGCTGCTCTATTTTATAGCAAGTTTCTGAAATACACAGCTATGATACACTTGATAGGAAGTTAACTTTCTTTACACCATAGTAATTAACGATAATTAATTTTTAGTTACAGTGTCTTAACGTTTATGGCAGACTTTACACACTCAAATCAAACTCTAGAAACTCTTTAAACTCTCTGCCATATTCATCCTAAAACGATGTCTGTATTACATCACAGGTAGCTCATCATCATCATCATCATCACCATCATCATTGTCGTCGTCATCATCTATACAGCCGACACGTGAGTGCAGAATGTTTTCTCTCAAATCAGAGATTATTTCACTTTTTAACTCATGAAACAAAAATAACAGAGACAAATTGCTTGCCATAGGCATAACTCAAACCAATTTTCTTTTGCAGTAATCTACGATCACATTTGCGACATACAAAATCCATGCAACAATGGTGGTAGGTGCGTCAAAAACAGCATGTTTGGTTACCTGTGTCAGTGTAATGCACCATACTATGGAAACAATTGTGAGATGTACAGTGAGTATAATATTTGCTTTTTGGTCCCAATGACATCTTTTATTTTAGCTTTGCTGCTTGATTTCATGAGAATCTAAAGCGAGATTCTGAAATACACAGCTATGATATACGTTGCGATAGGAAATTAACTTCCTTAGCTCTGTATGCATGTCCTAAATTACGTGTATCAATGTTTATATACATGTAAATAGATTATTTAAATTATGTGTGAAATAAAAGGAGATATGTATTACATCACAGGCAGCTCATCATCATCATCATCACCATCATCATCGTCGTCGTCATCATCTATACAGCCGACACGTGAGTGCAGAATGTTTTCTCTCAAATCAGAGATTATTTCACTTTTTAACTCATGAAACACAAATTACAGAGACAAATTGCTTGCCATCGGCATAACTCAAACCAATTTTCTTTTGCAGTAATCTACGATCACATTTGCGACATACAAAATCCATGCAACAATGGTGGTAGGTGCGTCAAAAACAGCATGTTTGGTTACCTGTGTCAGTGTAATGCACCATACTATGGAAACAATTGTGAGATGTACAGTGAGTATAATATTTGCTGTTTTGTCCCAATGACATCTTTTATTTTAGCTTTGCTGCTTGATTTCATGAGAATCTAAAGCGAGATTCTGAAATACACAACTATGATGTACGTTTCGATAGGAAATTAACTTCTTTAGCTGTGTATGCATGTGCTAAGTTACGTGTATCAATGTTTATATACATGTAAATAGATTATTTAAATTATGTGTGAAATAAAAGGAGATATGTATTACATCACAGGCAGCTCATCATCATCATCATCACCATCATCATCGTCGTCGTCATCGCCTATACAGCCGACAAGTGAGTGCAGAATGTTTTCTCTCAAATCAGAGATTTTTTCTCTTTTTAACTCAAGAAACACAAATTACAGGGACAAATTGCTGATCATCGGCATAACTCAAACCAATTTTCTTTTGCAGTAATCTACGATCACATTTGCATGTTTAATCCATGCAGAAATGGTGGTAGGTGTGTCAAAGACAGCATGTTTGGTTACAGATGTCAGTGTTATGCACCAAACTATGGGAAGAACTGTGAGATGTACAGTAAGTACAATATTTAGTTTTTGATTTGGTCCAACGACACGTTTATCTTTGCTGCTCTAGTTTATAGCAAGTATCTGAAATACACAGAACTATCACGAACCCATACAAATTAAGGTGCCTCAACTATTATTTTCAGTGTGTAAAAAACCTGCAAGACTATACCCACTTCAGTCGTTCAACCTCTTGCAGCTCTATTACAAATAGTACATCATCGTATATTGCATTTATCAGTTATTAAAGTCGCTATAACGGACCCAGTACGTCACTTCACATGCAACGGAAATGGTTAATTACTCGAAAGTTGGTAGAATAAATTGTAGACTTGAAACCCAAGTCTACTCGAAAGTTATTCCCTCCTTTACACACATTGCAATTTCCTTAGCTGTGTATGGTCTTATATATGTTACTTGTATGAAGTTTTATATCCTTTTAAACCGATTATTTAAATCATGAGTGTGAAATGAAATACAGTCTTTATCACCACACAGGTAGCTCTACAGTTTTTTCTTCATCATCGATGATCAGACCATCAAGTGAGTGTAAACCTTTCTGAGCTTGCTCTTTAGAAGTTATATACTGCACCTTACGAGGGCAATGGTTACTTCCTTAGCTGTGTATGGTTCTGTTTCAATGTTTATACACATGTAAATAGATTATTGAATTATGTGTGTGAAATAAAACGATATCTGTATTACATCACAGGTAGCTCACCGGTTATTCCTTCATCATCGTCGATTCATGTACAGCCAACAAGTAAGTGCAGAATGTTTTGTCTCAAATCAGAGATTTCACTTTTTAACTCATGAAACACAAGTTACAGGGACAAATTGCTTATCGGCATAATTCAAACAAATTTTCTTTTGCAGTAATCTACGATCACATTTGTATGTTTAATCCATGCAGAAATGGTGGTAGGTGTGTCAAAGACAGCATGTTTGGTTACAGATGTCAGTGTTATGCACCAAACTATGGGAAGAACTGTGAGATGTACAGTAAGTACAATATTTAGTTTTTGATTTAGTCCAATGCCATGTTTATCTTTGCTGCTCTATTTTATAGCAAGTTTCTGAAATACACACAGAACTATCATGAACCCATACACATTAAAGTGCCTCAACTTTTATTTGCAGTGTTTAAAAAACCTGCAGACTATACCCACTTCAGTCCTTCAACCTCTTGTAGCATTCTTCCTTTAGCCCCTATTACAAATAGTACATCATCGTATATTGCATTTATCAGTTATTAAGGTTACTGTAACTCTTCGCGGGATCAAACTGGGTCTCTCATTTAAAAAAATCCCCAGCGCATCGAAGTAATTGTTTCCTCACATATTATACATCATTGTAAAGCTTAATAACAATAGAATACGATTATGTAGATTTTGTAGTCACAATATTTATATCCAATGAGATTGAGCACTCTGAACTCAAAATTTGATATCTCCGATTGACTGTGTTTAAAAGAGTAATGTAGCAACGTGTTTTGATATTGAATTGTCAATATTACTGCTTATTATCAATCAACACATCGCTGTTAATCAGATCGTGTGAGCGTTTATTGATATTTTATTATGTTCAAAAATAAATTGGAGTTAAAGTCAAATAACTTTAAATTTTACGTGTAATTTGAAACTTTCTGTCATAAATCAAAAACTAAATAAAATATCAAGAAACGCTCACACGATCTGATAACCAGTTTTGTGTTAATTGATATTATGCAGGAATATCGCGTTGCTACATTACTCTTTCAAACGCAGTCAGTCGGAGATACCAACTTTTGAGCTCGGAGCTCTCAAACTTATCAAAGATCAATATTATGATTTCGAAAACTACAAAATATTATTCTATGGCTATTCAGCTTTAAAATGATGTATAATATGTGGGAATAATATCTAATCCGAAGCGCTAGACTTGAAACCCAAGTCTACTCGAAAGTTATTCCCTCCTTTACACACATTACAATTTCCTTAGCTGTGTATGGTCTTATGTTACTTGTATTAAGTTTTATATCCTTTTAAACCGATTATTTAAATCATGAGTGTGAAATGACATACAGTCTTTATCACCACACAGGTAGCTCTACAGTTTTTTCTTCATCATCGATGATCAGACCATCAAGTGAGTGTAAATCTTTCTGAGCTTGCTCTTTGGAAATTATATACTGCACCTTACGAGGGCTGTGGTTACTTCCTTGGCTGTGTATGGTTCTAAGTTCCTTGTATCAATGTTTATATACATGTAAATAGATTATTTAAATTATGTGTGTGAAATAAAACGAGGTCTGTATTACATCACAGGTACTTCACCAGTTCGTCCTTCGTCGACACCGATTTGTAAGTGTAAAATATTCTCAGCTTGCTCTTAAGAAATAATCATGCTTGTTACATTGCGTCGTATCAGCTATCAATAAGAACTGTTCATGACCAAACTTTTATGTCCTTTCTCATCATATCCAGCAATCATGTATATAAAACCTATGTGTAAATATTAATATTCAATTTTGTGTTGTAGACCAAATTGTCAGTGATGGGCACCATCGTGTGAAAAGAAGCCAACAGGTAAAATCATAGCAGTAACTATCATTTAACTCTTTGAATGCACCCCAAATAGACCACTTCAGCTATATTCTTATTAATCCTCTATCTCCTTAGCCTCCTATGCAGCCGCTCGTTTGTGTCGTCACGCAATACGATATACAAAGGAGCGGCTGCATAGGAGGCTACTCTCTCCCCTAATACGTTACAGTGAGGACACTCGAACCGTGAACACTTTGAGTTTTTTTTGTTAATTTTGTTAACCCACATCCCTTGAGTGAATAGATTAGAAATAATATAAGATTTATTATGAACACTTAGTGTATTTGAACTCACCTCTTTATTTTTAGAGGCTTTAAAGCATTAGAAGGTTCAGAAAATAATAACATGAAAAAAGAGTGTTCATGGTTCGAGTATCCTCACTGTAAGAGGCAAGCGAGACTATATTTTCACGTTCGTAAATGATCAACTGTGCCGGGTTAAGAGATTGATTTAAGTTGCAACCCATTTTTATCGATTTGAAAAGCTTATTGCGCAGGAATGCACTGTCTAAAAACACAAATCTAAAATATTTTGTCGTCTGGCTTGACCATTGCATAAATGAAGCTATGTTTAAAATACAAACTTCTTTTTCGGATGTTTTTCACTTGTAAAAACAAATTACTGACAGTATAGTTGTATGTACCATAGGACACAAAGTCATCATGTCAACGTCGATCAGCCATGGCTCAAAAATTCTTCACCAGTAAACCGAACCAGTGGAAAGCTCTACATCCGGCTGTAAGAGATGTAGCCATTGATATCGTTGCCAATGGTGACCACATGAGGTCCTTCCCAAGGACGCATGCGCAAATACGAAGAGCGGTGGCAACCAATAACTTGGCAGATATGAGAAGAATCATGTCGGACAGAAAACAATGGAGAAGGGTTTCAGGGGATAGATATTTGTTGAGAAAAGGTCATCTCGACGAAGCATTCCACAATCCTCTTGGTTTTGCATTGAAACGCAAAAGCCAATTAGTAACTTGTGAGTAAGCAAAAGCTCTATAAGCAAAAGCTCTAAGGAAATGCAGCGGATCTCATAACGGGCTTAACGACAATGATAGAGTCATATGATTTAATAATGGTGTTAGGGGAACAATGAAAAACTGTGAACTTGTTTAGATATTCTAAGGTGTTAAGGAAAACAATAAATACAGTAACCAAAACTTTGTCTATGAATTATTTAAACAATAGAGTAATTGAGTCAAGGGCATTATGCTGTGATAGTTGCCCGCGGAAACTGGATGTTCGAGGGCGCCTATAGGAAGTTTTGAGGAACATCCAGTTTCCAAGGGCAACTATCACAGCATTTTGCCCGAGATTATAACTGCACTATTGTTTTTATTATTCAACAACAAAATTTTCCGAAGCGGACGAAAAGCTCAGCGGGCACTATGTGCTGATAGTATCCCTCCGCGGCGGGCACTATCACGTCACGTGATCGCCCCTTGACCAATAAGAGCGGAGGAAAATTTGTTGTTGAATTATAATTACTAATAGTACTCTTCTAAAAATTCAGGATAAACAGGATGCACATCCACTGAGCAAAATTCGCAAGTTATTCCTTTAATAATATCCGATGTATAGAAATGAGTTATGTAAAAGAACTATTATAGGATACTTATTCCATATAAAGCCCGCTACCCCCTATATTAAACTGTGTGGTTCGTGGCATGGTAAGTCTAGAAATATGTAAAGGACCAATAAAATAATCTAACACGGCCTATTTGCGCCTATTTCTTCTTCTTCTGGCATTTTACTAAATCATCACAACTACAATATGAAAACCTATTTATTATTATTATTATTATTATTATTATTATTATTATTATTATTATTATTATTATTATTATTATTATTATTATTATTATTATTATTATTATTATTATTATTATGACAGTCGTAGAAGCCCTCAGCCCTTTAGTAATAAACTTATAAATGAATGTTATCAAATGGCCCATATTGACAACGTATGATGATGACTGGAAATCTGCTACCACCAATAGCGAACATTCTCGGTTGGAAGTCTCTAGCTTTGAAGTTTAAGACTGCCTTGTCTTGTTTTGGTTGGACCCTCTGCCAACTGGACATACTCAAGGCCACTGTCGGCTTTGCTGATAAGAAAATCTTGCATCTTCATCTTGTGGTGCTCTTGGCGACCCCAAATGCCAAAATGTTGGGCGAGTAGCTACCATACTGTGTTTATGAGACATTGAGTACTATTTATCACGAATTTTCCCGACTCCCATAGCTCTTCTTCTTCATAAGTCGCTAGTTTTCGTGCTTTGTTGGGACGCTTTCCGCGGCCATTTTCTCGCAGTTTTTTTTGGCTTTTCCCTGTAAAACCATCTTTGAGAAGTAAAACTACCGCTCGCTTATCAAAGAGAACTTGTAGCCTTGATCTTTTAGGTGCCTTTGCAGTTCTGCAAGCATCCCTTTAAGGCTGTCCGGTTCGTAGTCATGGCCATTTTTTGTTTTGACTTCGGCATAAAATCGCTCGAGTAGCGTATTCAACTCCGTCGGCTCAAATACTACAATTTTCTTTGTAATGTTGCTGTGAAAACACCACTGCCGCCAGACAGATAACCAGAAAGTTGTACTTTTACTGGTCTTGTTGTTTTTTGAACCATCTTTTAAGTCTTGAATAGTTTTTTCTGTCACTTTTTCAAATCTTTCAAAATTCCCGGCCATTTTGTTTACCAAACGTTTCCGGCAAAGTTACTTTGTTTGGTGTTGTCTGATATATTGGCTCTCTCTATTTTCAATTGTCTTTTAGCCAATCACCATCGAGTAATACTTGCACTGTATTACGTCTTTTTGCATTGTATTACCTCTTTTTGCACTGAATTACCTCTTTTTTGCACTGTTTTTCAGCCAATCAGATTTGATTAATTTTTTCATGTATATTTAACAATTAGACCCGCAGCCCGAATGGTCTAATTGTTTTAGTATAAACCGACTAGTAGGTCAAACTTTGCCATATTTTGAAAGAAAAATAACATTTCAAACGTTTTATTTTGATAAAATGACAGATAATCGAATGTGAAAATGCCGAGCGCGCGCTCAATCACGTGTGACGGCAAGTCAAAATGTATTCAAAACACATCGAAATTTTCCACTGTTTTTGTCATTTTTGTCGTTTTCTTCCTCAATACTTTTATTTTAACGGCTGAAAATAGCATGATTTTAATGCTAAAACTACTATACATTTTAAAACGACGGAGGAATTAAGAAAAGTTCAAGAATAGTTTTTTCTAAGTTTAAAATTTAAAAATCTGGCTTTCTCAATCAAACTGAAGAATCGTGTGATGGCGTCAAATGCACGCGCTAGGCTCTTCAAGTCAAAATTCATTCACAAAACATCAAAATTATGTGTTCTTTTTGTCATTTTCTTGCTCGTATTTGTAATTTACGATTCAAAGAAAATTATTATATTTAATACCAAGCTATTAGAAGAAATAGAAGAATCAAGAAACGTTTTCAAAGTTTACAAAACCGGTACTTTTCGCTACTAGTGGTCTATCACTCAATAGACCATTAGCAAATATATATTTTATTTATGAACATATTTATATTAGATTTTACTGATTTTATTATATATATTATTTTATTATATATAGGATATTTCATTTGCATGTAACTTAGTTTTTATATTTATTTATAAAATGTTTGGTATCTAACGCGCGCTCTGATTGGTTGATGGCCATGTCTATATGAGAGAACAGAGAATGAAAATGACGAATGCTGTCGCGCGCTCTGATTATAACGTGTTTTTTTTGGCGAAAAAATTTAATAAAAGAAATATAAAACGGCGCGCGTGTCTATGTACTGTGATATAAACACGCTGGGAGATGTAGAGCACGAGAGAAGCAAGCTTAGAAACACGAGCGCAGCGAGTGTTTCTCTTGCTTCTTGAGTGCTCTACATCTCTCAGCGTGTTTATATCACAGTACATAGACACAAGCAGCCTTAAACATATTAACATATTTTATTAATTTCTTTATTTAATTTTTTTTTTCAACAGAATGTTATAATTTTATAGGCGCATTTGATCATATCCAAATGCTAATTTACGCCTTCATATAAGTAATAAATTATTATTAGTAGTAGAGTAGCCAATCAGAATGCAGGATTCGTGATAGACCACTAGTAGGTTTATACTAATATTAGATATATAATTGCTGTTTCTTTCGATTTTGCGTACTATTTGTTTGTTAATATTTGATTTATTTATCTCTCCGAAGCACCTAGAACAGTCCTTAATAGGCGCATTCTAAATAATCTTTGTTTGACTTTGTTATCGTCATTCTATTATAAATCTGAAAATATTAGGTCGGTTGAACTGACGGAATCGCTACAGTACAAGGGAAAAGACCAATTTGAAATTAGTGTTACCCAAAGCAAGAACAAATGCTGCAGGGGCGGATACAGGGGGGTGGATCGGGTGGATTTCCACCACCCTATTTTGACCTCTAAAAGTTTAAAAAATAAACTGATTTTAAATCAAATAATTAAAAAAGGAATTGATTCTAAACAAAATATAAAAATAAATATATATCAAAAGTTCCGTAATGTTCACAAAGAACTGAATTATCGTTATTTACATAAAGCGTAATGACTTTGGTTGATTGAAATCCCCCTTGAAAAATCCTGTATCCGCCCCTGATGCTCGGAAGAGACGTTTTGCATTTACTGCCCCATCTATATGGAACACTCTTCCTGATGATATTCACAAAACGGAATCCTACAAATCATTCATAAATCAATGTTGTTCTCTTTATCAAAGAAAACTTCATAATGCTAGCGAACTTGCTACTGACAGAATTTATTAATACGTTCACTGGAACACACGATAAGATCAATTTTTATTATCATGTTTTCTATAGACTCATATATAATAACTAATTATTCGTAACTTAATTTAATAGGGCCACATTGGAAAAAAGACCTCTCAGGGTCTTTATGTGTTTAAGCACCCTAATAAAGTCAAAAATAAAAATAAATAAATAAATAAAAACTAAATAACCAACTTGATCTGGTCGTACGTGTAAACCGAGAAAAAGATTTGCATGTAAGCTGGGACATGAATAATACAAATATAGCTACAACTATGCATGTTTTACGTACTTCTAGACGAACATTTTACCACTGAACACAGCAAATATAAAATACCACTAAAGATAGCTGAACGTTTTTATCAAATAATAAGATACCTGTCGCAGTATATGAAATATCAACAGTTTCTTCAGTGTGTCATTAAAGAAATATAGAGGTAAAAAAGTAAAAAATAAATATAGAATGCCATGGTGATTATTGTGCCGTAAAATTATTTTCTAATTATATAATTGTTGTCAAAAGTTTGCATGAGGGTGCCCTATTTTCGACAATTCCAGATATTTATTTATACCTAAAAGGAATTAGTCTTGCATGAAATTACAGTAGAATTACAGAGGTTCAAATTCCATTTACGAGAAGTGACCAAAATTAAAGCCTAATATAATTTTGGAAATTTCAAGAGACTTATTATGAGCTGGATTTTGGAAGTGTCCATACGAAAGGCATCCTAAACACAAAGTTTGAAAGAAATCTATTTTTTTAAATAACCGGAAATAATTTCTTGGAATTTAAATTTTTTATCCCATAGAATGATAGTTGAACAAATATTCAGGCAGCGAAAACAAAGTTTGTAAAGTTTAACTTTCAAAGAAGACTTAAGAGCGAGTCCGTGTGAAAACCATGCAAAATCGAAAAATGTGTCTACAACGGGTATCACCGATCTCTTTCATTTTTGGCCGAGATATGTATTTTAGTGTAAATATTAACTGTGTGCAATATAAAACAAAAATATTAAATTCTCTAGCAGATATCGAGGTTTAAGGGAATGTAGTCAGACGAACGATAAAAATTGCTTGAAATTTACACCAACTTTACAAATCAATTTCTCTAAAAATATAGCTTTTTTCTTACCTGGAATTCGTACAGACCTACTACATCATATAATAAATACAACGACAGTATCAAAGTATCAAAAGATTTATTGAAAGAAAATGTTTGCTTATTTACATATCAGGCTATGAAATCTACATTTTGAGTATGCATTCTTAACAATTCGATATACAAGATCCGGCAACTTTTTAAAACCACAAAGTTTGACTTTTATGTACAACTGATAATGGTTAACAAATACAAAGAAAAAAAATTCTGTAAAGTTTTAAGGGTGAAGAGATACAGTATCACGAATTTCGCGTTTTTACACGTATCCAATTATAAGACTAATGACCATTTGCGACTAAAAAAGCCGATAAGTTTTAAAATACTTACCTAAAAACAACAGCTAATGTAGTAGGGCGATTTAAGAAGTCATATAAATGTACAATGTTAAAATGTTTTAACTATACGCTGTTTTTTTTTTATTATTTTCCGAAAGAAATACACACAAAAACATGCCGAGTTTGCATGCATCAACGATAATGTTAAGCTGATCAAATGGTTCAAATTACAACAAAGAGCCTTGAGTTGATTTTAATATGTATAAATATTTGAAACTTACATCTTTAAGACAGCAGATTCGTAAAATAAAAGTCGAAAACGTGGAAATTATCCAAATGACAACGACAGCGTAGCCAAGTGTGATTATCAGTACTAAACAATCAACTGTCATGAACTGGTTCACGGTCGTTAACCATTTTAGAGTTAACTTTCAGAAAAGCATGTTATTATGACATAAAAAATGGAATGAAATAATAGTGATAATAACAATAAAATAAAATAATGCCGGCCCAACAGAGATCGTAAAGTGAGTTAGCGATTCTCTTCCGTCAAACAAATTGTTTATTAAAATATTTGCATACTAATGTCAGTGAAAACAAATTTTAGCCTAACGATGTATTCTACGGGTATCAGAACGTTAAAACTAAATAAATGTATATTTTTTGGACCAACTATTCTATTTGAAATAATATTTTTTACCTAGCTGTTTCTTTGTTCACATTGTCAGTTGTTTATAATAATTATCACTAGACTAGACCAATTATGTTTGATTGACGGAAGAGAATCGCTTCACAGTCGTTTGGCGGGAATGGCAAGTATTTTAATACTTAAAAATCGATGGTATTAAATCCAGATTCATCTTATTCACTCTCTAGATATCTCAACGTAAAAAAGAAACGGCTCAATTCAAAGTTCTTCAATACTAGTTGTCAATATATATAGTATTCAATGAAAATTCCTTTAAACGATATAATAAACTATTTAGTATTTTTAATTTCACCGAAACTCAGATGGGATCGAAAATGCAACCCTTACTTAGATGTAACAATACCTTGACCAATTTCGCATAACATTCCCCATGTTTCGAATATCTCTTGAGAAATACGCTTTGCATGTCCACCTCTGGCAGGCTTTTGTTTAGAATCGTGTGGAGGATGCTTACAGAATCGACTGGGACGCCAGCCTAAACCAAAGTGGTCTCTATGCAGCGGACATATTGTCATATCATCTGTATTTTCAGTTTTAAAAATACCAGCTCTTAAAAGACAAAGTTCCCACTTGTACTTCACATCTTTGGAAGAAGTTTTTAAACAGCCAAGTAGATGGGTGCAGATAATCTTTGTACAAGATTTTAAAGGTAGCAAAACAAAGCAGGTGTGTTTCTTCGAGAACTTCCATAATTTTCCACAGAAAGATTGTGAAAAGAGAAAACCGCCATAAAATAATTACTGTATGTCAAAATTAACCTCAACTAATGCACGTAAAATGAGAATTAATGTCGGTGTCTACCAAACATGCCAATTAGTCGAATGTCAATTTCAAATTTATGCAAAACAACAAAGAGAACACTTGAAGCAAAATATATGTCTTTTATTAAAATGTGTCTGGCTAGAACTTTAACAATATATTTTTATGAAAACGTATTCATATCCCTGGAGAGTGATCATAATCAGGAAAATAGTAAATCAAAAAGGTTGCATAGTTTTATATAGTACACTGTTACTTTGTCTGTTTCTGTTTTTAGCAACCGCATGAGTTCAATAATTTCTTTAACATGTTGTGTGTGAGGTTAATAAATGCATAATTCTAATACTGTAAAAATTATTTTATTTCAAAAAATGATAATATTGTGAAAAAAATATTATGAAACTTCGTTTTTACCAGACATAGGAAAGCCGAAGGTAGACAGACAAAACATTACTGTATTCGGCTTACATGCCTAAAACTTAGTTATTTGTTGTAACATTATCTTATATAATGATGAATATCATGATTTTAATTCATATAATTGAATCTTATGATTATTATCATTATATTGGGATCATATTTAGCGTGTTGTAGATTTGTTGTATATTTAGTTTTGTCACGTGACAACTTCAAACAATGTAAATTTCATCATTTTCTTAGTTATTTTTCGCTTGAAAAATAAATACTTTACAGACTTTTTTTTCGATAAAACGTTGTCTCTATCATCATACTATCTGATAAAGGTTTCAAAGTTATATGAATAACTGCCGGATAGGTGCAAATAGCTCTTTTCTAGAGTATATTTTTACACTTTTCGTCAAAGCTGAAAAATAGCAATAACTCAACCCTTTATAAAACAACCCAATATTTGTTTCACGACTTTTTATTCAACTTAAAGTACTAATAAGATAATGTGCTAAACGTGGGCAGAATATTGGTGCAGGAAACAATCTGCAAAGGAAATACGAGGCCGTAAAACTTTAGGTATATTTTATGCAAATTTTGACCGTTTTTAGGGTAAAATACTCAAACGGTTGTAACTTTAAGCCTTTTTAATTTAAAGCCAAAACAATTCACCAAAGTAATAAGTTAACTAAGATGTACAATCGAGCTAAGTTTGAAGAAAATCGGTGATGTACGGTGTAGACTGGTCTGCATGGTTTTCACGCGGACTCGCTCTTAAGAAATGAAATACGTCTTCTAGAATTCGAGAGCAGATCAGTCCAAACACGAGACGAAGTCGAGTGTTTGGACCTGCTCGAGAATTCTCCCAAACGTATCGAGGTTTTCATAAGCCAGTGAAAAAAACAGAAGACGTGTTTCATTTCTTTTATAAAATAACAATCGCGCGAAAAGACGGTTAATTGGTTTGACAATGTCATTTCTCCCTACGTTGCTTTTTCTCGAAACTGACCAATAAGCGCGCGCGAAAGATCAAAACAACGGATAAATTGACAGTTGAATGAGCGCGCGCTAGAAAATGGCGTGAGTGTGTTTTCATGCTCCCATGAAACACGGTTGTTTGACCAATCAACGCGCGCGTACTATCTCAATTATTTTATAAACAGTATTTAAAATCGATGAAGCTAGTTTTAGTCTTTGGAGTTGTCATGTGGCCAAACAAAATCTAAACAGGATTAATTCAAGTGAAAAATAGGACTCGAAAATAATATTTATTTAATTAGAATACCAATAAGCATTAAAAACATTTGTTGTCATGTAAGAATACCAGATGAAATCATGTCTTTATATTTGGACGATCAATACAGTATCTCAAACTCGCAGTCTAAGTGGTTTGAGCTCGAACTAGAGTCAAACTGTAAGTGACGCCAGATCCTGTACATCGACTGGTTAAGAATGCATACTCAAAATATCGTTTTCAATGCCATAAATATAAATCAGCTTTACTTTCTGTTAAATAAAAGCATTAAAATTTTAATACTGTCGTTGTATTTGTTATAGGATGTAGTAAATCTGTACAAATTCCAGTTAAGAAAAGAGCTGTAGCTGTGGAGAAATTGTTTTGACTAAATTTCATTAAACCTCGATAACTTCTCCAAAACTAAATATTTTTGTTTGATATAACACACAGTTAAGATTTATACTAAAAATACATATCTCTGCCAAAACTAGACACATTTTTCGAATTTGCATGGTTTTCAGACGGACCGGTTCTTCAAAAACGTTAACTAAGAAATTACTGTTAGGCCAATGATCTAGAAGGAAATAATTGATTTAAAGGATAATATAAAATCAGTGGTCTCATTTCTGTTTTTACATGTACAGTGAGTGACACGCCGAAAAGATGGCCGTACTGACACTGTTGGTGCTGGTAGCTCTTGTGGATTTTAGCCTTGCCCAAGGTATGTTCAACTTTAGCTTTGATAGTAAATTTAACATTGTGCAACACATAATAATTTGAGTCTTGTACAATTTTTTTAAATGCATATGGTTTATAGTGGTGGCGAATGGTACCAGATTGAAAAATATAGGTTTTAACTTTCGACTTAACCTAATACTCGGAAATCTCAGTTTGCGACGAGTCTCGAAATCTCGTTTCTGTGCGCTTTTGTTCGTCTCAGGTTTTTGCCCTTCAATACATTTTTCTAAACACAAGTCTCGAATTTTCTAAACAAGAGTCTCGGCGTCGATTCATATTCACCATTCGCCACCCCTAATGGTTTGATGTCAAAATTACATTACGTGCTAGTGGCCAAAAATGTAACAATAGATCTTGGATAGAGCGTAAAACTAGGACATTTCCCCAGTAATACAGCTGCGTTTTCGTTGGCCCCCTTATGCAGTACCGCTATTGTTTGGTTAGGTTAGGGCAATTGTTTGGAAATACTCAATTGTTTTTTTTTTAAACCTGCTGACTGCTGACTGTCCCCATGTCCTAACCAATAAAACATTTGCTTTATAGTAACGTTTTTTCATTAATTCAAAACAGGGCAGTCGTCGTTATGCAGCAATAATCCATGTATTGGAGGAGGAACATGTGCTGTTGGTCTGCAAGATGACGTTTATCACTGCATATGTCCAACTGAAAGGACTGGACGCCACTGCGAGAAGAGTAGGCAAAAGTTAAAATAGACATATCATTATTTGCATTGCAAATAAATGATAACGAGCACGACTACTATAACTATGACGACGTCTAAGACCACCACTAAATATATACATATTAATACAATAACAACGTTGAAGTCCCGGATTTTTTTCGGGCTTCTATAATTGCAATTACATAAATTGCTTATTTCTCCGCGACGTTCATAATCATACTAAAAACAATAACAACGACAACGAAATCTTATTAAAATTAATTAAAATCTCATTAAAATCCTATTAAAATTTAGTTTTTAATGCGTTGTGGATGCAAAATTATTTTCAATAATAATAATAATACTGTTTTAATTAAGTTAATAAGCCAGTACTTTCTAACCATGGGCAGCAGAGTATCGTTCGCGTTTGTATTCGCTTGTAATCTCCGTGTATTTATAGCTACCAACAGTCGCTTATTTGTTTACTTTGTTATTCCATTGACCCTTCGTCATATTTCTAGCTCCTATTTCAATCTCGTGATGTGAGCCTATCTGGTATTAAAAGCGATCGTATGTCACTCGGTTACTAATCGGTAACTTCTTTAACTGTCCCCGAAGGTATATAAGATACCAGGGTACGCAGCTAGCCCTAATCCTATTGTTCTCTATCTGCTCAAATCCGTACTAGGTAAACGTCACTGCTATGGACAGTGATGATAGATTGGCAAGTTCGGACTCTGTTCGCTTGCTATCCGAATCCGTTTGACTAGGAATAAAGATTGCGTTACCGTATTAGTTTTTGAATTTAGTCAGGCCGTTTATATTTTGACACATGGAGAACGCATTCACAAGAATATTTTATTATAAGCCTTGTGCTTTAATAGAAACGAGCAATGCATAAGAATTTTATTGTCATGTGAATGCAAGGTGACAACCTCTGCTGTCGAAAGACCGATTTGGGGAAGTTTATAAAGAAGGTTTTCACCAAAATACAGATTGAGACAAGTTGATGGTTCCCGAGGATGGGCAATTCCTTACGGTTTGAACGCTAGTAGCGACTTATTTGTTTACTTGAAACTTTTCTTCAGCTTGAAAGTAGCGACTGATTATGAAATAGTAAATCACCGTACGTTTTTTAAACGTTGCGTTAGTTTTTATTTTCAATACGTTTTCTAAATCTCTTTTACTTAAAATCATGAAACCGTACTCAAATGAATGATTAATTTTATAACGCAGGTTTAATGTTATGAATACCGGTACTTCACTTCGGGTAGTGCTGATTATCGACCGAACGAGTAGTTGTGTTTTCGGATAGCAAGCGAACAGAGGTATCTTATATACCTTCGGGGGCAGTTAAAGAAGTTACCGATTAGTAACCGAGTGACATACGATCGCTTTTAATACCAGATAGACTAACATCACAAGATTGAAATAGGAGCTAGAAATATGACGAAGGGTCAATGGAATAACAAAGTAAACAAATAAGCGACCGTTGGTAGCTATAAATACACGGAGATTACAAGCGAATACAAACGCGAACGATACTCTGCTGCCCAAGTTCTAACACCAAAAAAATGCATTTTGACAGGGATTCATGATTGTTCAAGTGATCCATGTCAACATGGAGGACGCTGTTGTGAATCTCATAACAGCTATTCTTGTGAATGTAAACCTGGATTCACTGGAAATCGCTGTGAAACAGGTAGACTACATTACAGTGCAAATCGAAAAACCGTGGGCACCCAGAAATATGTTAGAAATCGTTTATTGTTCGCTGAACAACTCACAAACAACTATATCACCGCAAGAAGTTTGACTGATGTGTAGTATGATAAACTTTTTGTAATAAGAGTTGTTTATGAGTTGTTCAACGAACAATATATGATTTCTTAAATATTTCTGGGCGCCCACGGTTTTTCGATTCGCACTGTAAATCCTTGGGAAAACCCTTTTAGCACTGTCTAAAAACACGAGTGATCCAGTTGTATTCCCTGTAAAACATAGGCTATAGACCATTAATTTTCATAAATGCCACAAAAAGAGTTTTACCAGTCAACAGATATTATAATATTTTTTTGATCATATGATATGAAAGAACTACCATAACTAGGCATTCATAGAAAATTTCACTGCATGCTTTGTGCAAAATGATAACGAATTAAGTTATTCTAAATTGAAAATGTAAGATTTGTATGTAATTTTCTGTTGGTTGCTTTGTGGCCTTGCTCTGTTTTTGAGGGTTTTTTTTAACTCCTTATAACTTCTTGAAAATTGAATCTCTTTTTCAAACTTGCACAAGTTACATGTTGTTAATGTTATGGTAAATATCTATTATTAGATATGTTACATATATGATCTATTTTTCTTACATCGTAAATTTTAATTATTATTACGATAGTTACGCTATAATTGATTATGAAAAAAGACTTTCAAGTGTACACTCTTTGATTGAAAGACAATTGACTACATCCTTTAGTTTATAAGGAATAGAACCTCTTTCTTCTGTTGTATCACCAGATATCGACGAGTGTCAATCTCACCCATGTACAAATGGTGCAACATGTATCGACAAGGTGAACGGCTTCTCGTGTACGTGTCCTTCTGGGCTGACAGGAGCTATCTGTGATCAAAGTACGTTTAAACAAGTAGAACAGTAACAATACATCAAAGAAATGACATCAGATAATATCACTTTTAGCAGCTAATATTCACTACGATAGAATTAAAGTTGTAAAGAGATATTTGCCTATTTGTCCAGTGGAACCCCGTTAATCGGGCCACTGAAGGGACAGCCCAAAGTGGCCGTATTAACGGGGTGGCTGTATTAAGCAGGTAGATTTTTATAGAAAACGTATGAGCATGCATGCATTTCGTGGGGACATAAAAAACTGGCCGCAATAACGGGGTGGCCGTATTAAGCGGGTGGCAGTAAGGCGGGTTTTCACTGTATTAGTGTTTTTGGTAGGTTTTTGGAGACGGAATTTAATTACTAAATGAAGATTAGATAAATATATATCGCGATGTATTTTCATGGATATACTGTTTGCATTAGACCTACAATTACACGACAAACTTTCTCTGGCACGGTTCACGGCCAAACAAAATAACTAATCACGGATGTCAAAATTACCCTACTCTTGCACATAAAAAAAATTGAATATTTTGTTTGAAGAAATTTAAACTGAATAAAACAAGTATAAAATAAATCGGTGGGAGGTCTTTCAACTCAAAATCACGTCGAATAAGTGATGAAATCACGAATATCAGTATTGATTCCAGTTTTTCACAGGTCACGCAAAACCTTTGGGTCACGGAAAATAATTTATTAAATTCACGTTTCTCGGAAAATAAAAATAGCTAATCTCGCATCACGATAAAACCCCTGAACGACCCTTGCAATAGTATTATAACGCACAATAGCATAAATCAATCATCAATGCAAAACAATTCAATAAAAGACAATGCCAATAAATCAATTAACAATGGAAATTATAGTAAAAATGAAAAAAAAAAACAAAACAATAAGAATACTATAACATTAACAATCTTTGCTGTGATTTAATGCTCTCAACAGAAAAACCTGGGTGTCATAGTGATACGTGTCAGAATAGCGCGACATGCGTAGAATCCAACGACGGCATGTGGTACTGTGTATGCTTAAAAACGCACAAAGGGATGCGCTGTGAACAAAGTAGGTGAAGATATAATAAATTAGATAAATAAATAACAATATCAATGAATAATCATAACAGGGGACCTTCACAGTTCCCTGCACCATCTGGAAGGGTAGTCGGACCTTTGCATTGAAGCGAGATGAACGTTGAGCTTGCATGTGCAATGATATAGAAACATGTAAACAATTTCCCCGCGAGGTGTTAAAAGGTTTATATTATTGCAAGATCAACGTTCGTTTCGCTTTGATGCAAAAGCCCGGCTACCTTAAGATGGCGCAGGTGGGGATTAGTAGCAATAGTAAATGCGATTTACCGAGAATAACACGGAGTCGGGCATGCAGCATTTAAAATACTTGCGGCTCTCAAATGAATGAATGATTGAATGAAATAAAAGAATGAATGAAAGAATGAAAGAATAAATAATATAATATAAATTATAAATAATGCATATATGTGATATTCTTGAAAAAATCATTATCGTCATGGTCTTTATCATGTGATCAACATTGTCATCATCAAAATCATTTCCACATCCATATTTGTATCGTTTTCTTAAAGTTTTTCGTTATCATTCTCATTATTTTATTTCTGTGTACTAGCTTATATATCTCTTACCATATTTAGTAGTCAACGACTGCTCGAGTCATCCTTGTCAAAATGGCGGTAGTTGCTGCGATAAAGAAGATCACTACGAATGTAAATGCCAAATAGGTTATTCGGGAGTCCATTGCGAGATTGGTAAGTTTTCAAAATGACATTTACAAAATAAAATGACGAGTGTTGTAAATCTTCTTCTCAAACTCATTAGTAAATTAATTCATTATCTCAGGGACCAATAACAACTTTGCATTTTAGTCACATGCATATTAATTGTAAGAGCTAGCACTGAGATTTATGTAGCGCGCTAAGAATTAAATCATCATCATCATCATCATCATCATTATTATTATTATTATTATCATTATTCCACCTTACGAAATCATTGATTAACTAGCTCTATATATAAATAAACAGGTAGCTCATCCGTTGTTCCTTCATCCTCGTCGATAGGTAAGTGTAATATATTCTCAGCTTGCTCTTTAGAAATAATTCTGCTTGTTAAATTGTGTAGTACCAGCTATCAATAAGAAATGTTCATGACCAACATAACGTAAGTAAAGTGTTTCTTGTAATAATTATTGACATCAGTAATCCATGCAATACTAGTACTGGTAAATGTATCAAAGATTGCATTTTGCACGTGTTAGTGTAGCACACCTTGCTATGGTAAAAACTGCAAGAAGTCATTATTTGGTACTTTAAAGTACCATTATCGCCGATTTAACTGTCAAATGAGAGTTTTAAAAGGCTCAATTAAGACTTTATTACCAAATATTTGCAATCATAACTGAAACATTGTTTTATTGTAGTGTGGATCAATGACGCGTGCCAGAGCAGACCATGCTTAAACGGTGGTACATGTAGCCCATACGGTAAGTGGGGCTACAGGTGTCAGTGTAGTGCACCACACACTGGGAACAACTGTGACATGGGTAAGTTTAACGTTTTGGCCCAATGATAATGTTTTTTGCAATCATAACTGAAACATTGTTTTGTTGTAGTGTTCTACAATGACATGTGCATGTGCAATCCATGCTTAAACGGTGGTACGTGTAGCACATACGGTATGATGGGCTACAGGTGTGAGTGTAATGCACCATACTATGGGAAGCACTGTGAGATGGGTAAGTAAAATCTTTTGTCCCAATGACATGTTTAGCCTGCTACTTCTAATAAGGTTTTTAAATAGCGCTAATTTAATATTCGCTTAATTACCTAAAAACATAGAATAGTGATAACAGTATTACAGCCAAACCTACAGAAGCTAACATTCCTATCGAGGTTGGAAGGCTCGATTTATTCTTCCAAATTAAACTTGATTTTAAATTTGTTTTGAAATTTGCATAAATTAATCGAAACTTGTAAGTTTTGAAAAACCGCCTCAAATCAAAACATTACTTTCAATGCTTTTTTGGACAACGGAATCTTGCTAAACCTAGTCTGTTTACAGAAATATTGTTATAAATACTTACTGAAGTATTCTATTACAATAGCATTGTCAGTTATTGACCACAGATCGTAATTTTGGGACCATTTTCGGTTGACGGTTGAAGTCTGCAATTTGAAACTTACAAGACTTACAGATCGCTGTAAGAGCGAGTGTCAGTAAAACACGGTAGCCGTGTCATATTAGATGGTAGATCTTCAATGGCTAGAATTTCAGTGTCAGGTACTTTATCCTGCCAGGTGATCCTGAGGACTTTCCATAGCCAGTTTCGGTATATAATTTCTTATAGTAATACACGTCATGCAGGCAAATTCAATTTCTTTAATCACGAACCCATACAAATTTCAAGGCCTCCACTTTCATTTGCAGTGTGTAAAAAAAACATTGCATATTATACCTACTTCAGTCCTTCAACCTCTTGCAGCATTTGTTTCTTTACCACTTAAGCTTCTTGCACAAAACAACAAAATTATTCACAAAACTTAAATCGCTTCAACCTATTATCGAGCAGTTCCACTTAGCGATCTATGTATATGTAGATGTACGATGAAAATAATATTTCTTTCTTTACAATATGTCAGATATAAACGTGACCGGTTTTACGACAACAACAAGTCGCTAAAACGAACCCAGTACGTCACTTCACAACGGAAGTGGTTAATTACTCGAAAATTGGTAGAAAAAATTGTAGACTTGGAACCCAAATCTACTCGAAAGTTATTATGGTCTTCTGTTAATTACTTGTATGAATTTGTATATACTTTTAAACCGATCATTTTAATTAGGAGTGTGAAATGACATACAGTCTTTATCACCACACAGGTAGCTCTACAGTTTTTTCTTCATCATCGATGATCAGACCATCAAGTGAGTGTAAACCTTTCTGAGCTTGCACTTTAGAAATTATATAATGAACCTTACGAGGGCAGTGGTTACTTCCGCTATGTATGGTCCTAAGTTTCTTGTTTCAATGTTTATATACATGTAAATAGATTATTTAAATTATTTGTGTGAAATAAAACTATATCTGTATTACATCACAGGTAGTTCACCAGTTCTTTCTACGTCGACACCGAATTGTAAGTGTAAAATATTCTCAGCTTGCTCTTAAAAAATAATTCTGCTTGTTAAATTGCGTAGTATCAGCTATCAATCAGAGTTGTTCATGACGAAAGTAAAGTGTTTCTTATAATAATTATTGATACCAGTAATCCATGCAATACTAGTACTGGTCGCTGTTAGTATCAAAGATTGAATTTTGCACGTGTTTGTGTAGCACATCATGCTATAGTACAGGAAGTCATCAGTTCTTCCAGCCGATAAGTGACAATTAGGGCTTAATTTTTAACTTGTGAAACACCAATTGTTTACAAACATAACTGAAACAATTTTTCATCTTGTAGTAATTGATAGCTATTGGTGTGAAATGAATCCATGCAGAAACGGTGGTACTTGTGTCAAAGGCGGCTTTTTTGGTTACAAATGTCAGTGTAATCCGCCATATTCTGGGGTCACTTGTGAGATGGGCGGTAAGTATAATATTTTTTTTTTTGCCGAATGACACCATTAGCCTTGCTGCAGCTTGATCTCATAAGAATCTTCAGGGAGATGCTGAAATCACGGCTATATGATATACGTTGTTTGTGAGATAAGATACATTCTTTTTCATCACACGGGTAGACCAACTGTTGTTTCTTCATCGTCGCCGATCAGACCTTTAAGTGAGTGTAAACCTTTCTGAGCTTTGTCTTTGCTAGTTTTTTGAGAGGTGAAGATCTATAATCAAACTCTGCGTCCTACTATATTTTTATGATGTATAACTTATAATTTCCTCCAGTTATACTGGCTACTTCCTTAGCTGTGTATGGTCCAAAGTTTCTTGTTTCAATGTTTATATACATGTAAATAGATTATTTAAATTATGTGTGAGTGTCAGTAAAAAACCTGATAGACTATGAGCCCCTCCTAGGGGTGTTAAATGATAGTGCCAAATTATATTCAGGAACAAGGAAGCAACATATGATAAAACAATAGTTTTTGGTTACCATGGGAACATAAGTTAAAACATTTTAGGGAAACAGTTATTGTAATTAAAGAAATAAAGGGAGAGAATATAAAAAGATCAAAAAAAACATGGGAACATGCACCCCTTTTTCGACCATATCGAATATATCCAATTCAGTCCTTTCAGCCTCTTGCTTCATTCTTCCTTTACCACCTATTACAAATAGTGCATCATCTTATATTCCATTTATCAGTTATTAAAGTCGCTGAAACAGAGCCAGTACGTCACCTCACAACGGAAGTAGTTAATTACTCGAAAGTTGGTAGAATAAATTGTAGACTTAGAACCCAAGTCTTTTCTAAAGTTATTCCCTCCTTTACACACATGCAATTTCCTTAGCTGTGTATGGTTTTATATTACTTGTATGAATTGGTATATCCTTTTAAACCGATTATTTAAATTAGGAGTGTGAAATGACATACAGTCTTTATAACCACACAGGTAGCTCTACAGTTTTTTCTTCATCATCGATGATCAGACCATCAAGTGAGTGTAAACCTTTCTGAGCTTGATCTTTAGAAATTATATACTGCACCTTACGAGGGCAGTGGTTACTTCCGCTGTGTATGGTCCTAAGTTTCTTGTTTCAATGTTTATATACATCTAAATAGATTATTTAAATTATTTGTGTGAAATAAAACGATATCTGTATTACATCACAGGTACTTCACGGCCAGTTCTTTCTACGTCGACACCGATTTGTAAGTGTAAAATATTCTCAGCTTGCTCTTAAGAAATAATCATGCTTGTTAAATTGCGTCGTATCAGCTATCAATAAGAATTGTTCATGACGTAAGTAAAGTGTTTCTTGTAATAATATTATTGATACCAGTAATCCATGCAATACTAGTACTGGTCGCTTTATCAAAGATGGCATTCGGCACGTGTTTGTGTAGCACACCTTGCTATGATACAGGAAGTCATCAGTTCTTTCAGCCGATAAATGAGAATTAGGGCTTAATTAGGACTTTTTTGTACTTCTTAACCTGTGAATCACCAACAACCAATTGTTAACAAACATAACTGAAACAATTTTTCATCTTGTAGTAGTTGATGGCGGTTGGTGTGAAGCGTATCCATGCAGAAACGGTGGTACTTGTGTCAAAGGCGGAATGTATGGTTTCAGATGTCAGTGTAATGCACCATATTATGGGGTCACTTGTGAGATGAGCAGTAAGTATAATATTGTTTCTTTTTGCCGAATGACACCATTAGCTTTGCTGCAGCTTGATCTCATAAGAATCTTCAGGGAGATGCTGAAATCACAGCTATATGATATACGTTGTGTGTGAGATAACATACAGTCTTTTTCATCACACAGGTAGACCAACTGTTGTTTCTTCATCGTCGCCGATCAGACCTTTAAGTGAGTGTAAACCTTTCTGAGCTTTGTCTTTGCTAGTTTTTTGAGAGGTGAAGATCTATAATCAAACTCTGCGTCCTACTATATTTTTATGATGTATAACTTATAATTTCCTCCAGTTATACTGGCTACTTCCTTAGCTGTGTATGGTCCAAAGTTTCTTGTTTCAATGTTTATATACATGTAAATAGATTATTTAAATTATGTGCGAGTGTCAGTAAAAAACCTGATAGACTATGAGCCCTTCCTAGGGGTGTTAAATGATAGTGCCAAATTATATTCAGGAACAAGGAAGCAAAATATGATAAAACAATAGTTTTTGGTTATCATGGGAACATAAGTTAAAACATTTTAGGGAAACAGTTATTGTACTTAAAGAAAACAAGGGAGAGAATATAAAAAGATCAAAAAAACATGGGAACATGCTCCCCTATATCGACTATATCGACTATATCCACTTCAGTCATTTCAGCCTCTTGCTTCATTCTTCCTTTACCACCTATTACAAATAGTGCATCATCTTATATTCCATTTATCAGTTATTAAAGTCGCTGAAACAGAGCCAGTACGTCACCTCACAACGGAAGTAGTGAATTACTCGAAAGTTGGTAGAATAAATTGTAGACTTAGAACCCAAGTCTTTTCTAAAGTTATTTCCTCCTTTACACACATGCACATTGCAATTTCTTTAGCTGTGTATGATTTTATATTACTTGTATGAATTGGTATATCCTTTTAAACCGGTTATTTATGAGTGTGCAATGACATACAGTCTTTATAACCACACAGGTAGCTCTACAGTTTTTTCTTCATCATCGATGATTAGACCATCAAGTGAGTGTAAACCTTTCTGAGCTTGCTCTTTGGAAATTATATACTGCACCTTACGAGGGCAGTGGTTACTTCCTTACCTGTGTATGGTCCTAAGTTTCTTGTTTCAATGTTTATATACATGTAAATAGATTATTTAAAATATGTGTGTGAAATAAGACGAGGTCTGTATTACATCACAGGTAGCTCACAATCATCATGGTCAGATTCATGGTTGTCGTCATCGTCGATACAGCCGACAAGTGAGTGCAGAATGTTTTCTCTCAAATCAGAGACTATCTCACTTTTTAATTCATGAAACACAAATTACAGGGACAAATTGCTTACCATCGGCATAACTCAAATAAAGCTTCTTTTGCAGTTATCTAGGATCACATTTGCGACATATACTTAAAACCATAAAGGAACCGGTGCTCCACCTTACGAAGCCAGAGGTTAACTCCAAAACTAGTACTAATAGATCATTTAAGCATCGAACACATTGTTACTTCCTGGGCTGTGTATGGTCTTAGTTATAAGTTTCTTGTATCAATTTGTATATATATGTATATACTTTTTAAATAAAATGAGGTCTGTTTCACAACACAGGTAGCCAATCCGTTGTTCCTTCATCCTCGAGCTCGTCGGAAAGTAAGTGTAAAATATTCTCAGCTTGCTCTTTAGAAATAATTCTGCTTGTTAAACTATTTAGTATCAGCTATAAATAAGAAATGTTCATGACCAGCATAACGTAAGTAAAGTGGTTCTTGTAATAATTATTGACACCAGTAATCCATGCAATACTAGTACTGGTCGCTGTTTCAAATATGTCATTTTGCACGTGTTAGTGTAGCACACGTGCACCTTGCTATGGTAAAAACTGCAAGAAGCCATCATTTCGTACTTTATCGCCGATTTAGCCGTCAAGTGAGAGTTAAGGCTCAAATAAGACTTTATTACCAAATATTTGCAATCATAACTGACTGAAACATTATTTTGTTGTAGTGTGGATCAATGACTCGTGCCTGGGTAGACATTGCTTAAACGGTGGTACGTGTAGCCCATACGGTAAGTGGGACTACAGGTGTCAGTGCAGTGCTCCGTACTATGGGAACAACTGTGAGATGGGTAAGTATAATTTTTGGCCCGATAACATGTTTAGCTTGCTATTTCTAATAATGTTTTTAAATAGCGCTAATTTAATATTCGCTTAATTACCTAAAAACATAGTATAGTGATAACAGTATTAAGAGCGAATGTCAGTTAAACACGGTAATCGTGTCACATTAGATGGTAGATCTACAATGGCTAGAATTTCAGTGCCAGGTACGTTATCCTGCCAGGTGATCCTGAGTACTTTCCATAGCCCGTTTCTGAAGTATACAGTTATAGTAATACACGTCATGGAGGAAGATTCAATTTCTTTAATCACGAACCCATACAAATTTCAAGGCCTCAAATTTCATTTGCAGTATGTAAAAAACCTTGCAGATTATATCCACTCCACTCCTTCAACGTCTTGCCGCATTCTTCCTTTACCACTTATTACAAATTGTACATCATCGTATATTGCATTTATCAGTATGTCACTTCACAACGGAAATGGTTAATTACTCGAAAATTGGTAGAATTAATTGTAGACTTGGAACCCAAGTCTACTCGAAAGTTATTCCCTTCTTTACACACATTACAATTTCCTTAGCTGTGTATGGTATTTTGATACTTGTATGAATTTGTATCCTTTTAAACCCATTATTTAAATTATGAGTGTGAAATGAAATACAGTCTTTATCACCACACAGGTAGCTCATGATCAATAAACTAATAAATAAAATAAACTTTATTTCTATAGACCGATGTCATAAATTATCATATGTCTTCAAATTTGTTTTTAGCAAAAGGAAAACTATCAAATGATAGAAACCTAAGATATTAATAACATATTAAAGTTTGAAAAATATATATTAATTTCTGATGAAGTTATAAGGATTAAAAAAATACTGAAAACACCAAAACGAGTCATTTTAGGACTCAGTAGAAAATTACATACAAATCTTTACATATTTATTCCACCATAACTTCGTTCACATTTTGTCCAGGGCTGTAAAACTTTCCAAATATGTTTATTTTTGTTAGTTCTTAAATATGCCAGTGAAAAAAATATTCTTATCTGACTTAATTCCGAAAAACACTATGGCAGCCATTTATGACATCGGTGTATAGCGTACTTATCCTGTGCTGAAGGCTCATCTTGTTTGTTTCCTTCATCATCATCAAGTGAGTGTAAACCTTTCTGATCTTGCTCTTTGGAAATTCTATAATGCACCTTACGAATGCATGCAGTGGTTACTTCCTTAGCTGTGTATTACCCTGGGACCAAACGGAAAATAATACATCTGGCACCCAGGGTAGCTGTGTATGGTCCAAAGTTTCTTGTATCAATGTTTATATACATGTAAATAGATTATTTAAAGTATGTGTGTGAAATAAAACGAGGTCTGTATTACATCACAGGTACCACATCATCATCATCATCATCATCATCGTCGTCGTCGTCTATACAGCCGACAAGTGAGTGCAGAATGTTTTCTCTCAAATCAGAGATTATTTCACTTTTTAACTCATCAAACACGAATTACAGGGACAAATTGCTAACCATCGGCAGAACTCAAATATAGCTTCTTTTGCAGTTATCTACGATCACATTTGCGACATATACTTAAAACCATAAAGGAACCGGTACTCCACTTTACGAAGGCAGAGGTTAACTCCAAAACTAATAGATCCTTTAAGCATCGAACACATTGTTACTTCATGGGCTGTGTATGGTCTTAATTATAAGTTTCTTGTATCAATTTGTATATATATATATCATCACTCAATAAACGCAATGAACTTGTCTCTTCATGCCGCCATAAAAGCAAAGCGTTGGTACGCAACAGCTGAACACAACCTTTAAATTTACCGCTACATTAATTATGCAAATTTTATAGTTTATAATAGATGGTTATGCATATTCTTGTCATTAAAATCCCCTGAAGAGTGAGTCATCACGAAACAGGCTTGTCGGGATGAAAGTTTAGTCTATTTGTTTTTTTCTATCGTTAATATATATATATATACTTTTTAAATAAAATGAGGTCTGTTTCACAACACAGGTAGCTCATCAGTTGTTCCTTCATCCTCGTCGATAGGTAAGTGTAAAATATTCTCAGCTTCCTCTTTAGAAATAATTCTGCTTGTTAAATTGTGTAGGATCAGCTATCAATAAGACCAGCATAACAGAAGTAAAGTGTTTCTTGTAATAATTATTGACACCAGTAATCCATGCAATACTAGTACTGGTCGCTGTATCAAAGATGTCATTTTGCACGTGTCAGTGTAGCACACCCTGCTATGGTAAAAACTGTCATCACTTGGTACTTTATTGCAGATTTAGCCGTCAAGTGAGAGTTAAGACTCAATTAAGTTTACCAATTGTTTGAAATCATAACTGAAACAGTCTTTTGTCGTAGTGATCATCGATAACTCTTGTATGTGGCATAAATGCTTACACAATGGTACGTGTGACGTCAACGGCAGATGTCGGTGTCATGCATCATACTATGGGAAATTCTGTGAGTCGGGTAAGTATAATCTTTTGGCCCAATGACATGTTTAGCTTGCTACTTATAATAGTGTATTTAACAGGGTTCGTGCTGATGTCAGTAAACAAAATCTAAGGAGTTTTCAAGGAGTTTCCAAGGACCAAAAAGTAATTTTTAAGCACTTTTTGCGACAACTTTAATATATAAATGATATTCCTGTCATTGTTAACGTCGCACAGATCGAATGAACAAATTTTATCAAAATTTACCGTACTAGCTAGAATTAAGGAGTTTTTAAGGAGTTTTTGCTGATTTTCTAAAATTCAAGGGCTTTTCAAGTGCCCTTAAAAACGTAAATCAAATCTAAGGAGTTTTCAAGGAGTTTAAGGAGTAGCACGAGAGCCCTGATTTAAAGAGCGCAAATTCAATATTCGTTTTCAAATTCGCTTAATTACCTCAAAACATAGAATAGTGATAACAGTATTAAGAGCAAGTGTCAGTAAAACACGGTAATCGTGTCACATTTGCGACATGAGCAATCCATGCAGAAACGGTGGTAGTTGTGTCAAAGACAGTATGTTTGGTTACAGATGTCAGTGTACACCATACTATGGGAACAATTGTGAGATGTACATCAAGTACAATATTGTTTTTTTTTTGCCGAATGACACCATTAACTTTGCTGCTTGATCTTATGAGAATCTTCAGGGAGATGCTGAAATATACAGCTATATGATACACGTTGTTTGCGAGATAACATACCGTCTTTTTCATCACACAGGTAGCTTAGCAGTTGTTTCTTCATCGACGCCGATCAGACCTTCAAGTGAGTGTAAGCCTGTCTGAGCTGTATATTTGCTAATTATTAACGTGCATCAAATGATATTTCTTTACACCACGGTTCTACACTAATAACGGTGTCTAAACCTTCAATTACAGTCTGTGAAACATCTAGCAGACTATACACACTCCCATCAAACTATTGGTATATTCATTCTAAGAAGTGAAGACCTAATTAAACTCTGTGTACTACTATATTTTTTAGATGTATAGCTTATATTTCCAATAGTTATACATTATCAGTAAATTATTAATATTAAAACATTGTACGTTCTATTTATTAAAATCATTACGAAACCCAACTTGACGAAGGCAGTGGCTACCTTCAAAGCTATTAGAGCGGATTTCGTATATGACTGTACAACGTACGGTTCCGTGCCGTAACCGTGCCGTAATTTGTATAAGAAGATTCGAAGTTTCTGCCGTGACCGTTTCGTGCTTTCACGGCCGTGCCGTGTCCGTGCCGTAGTTTCTATAAAAACATTCGAAAATACTGCCGTAACCAATCCGTAGCGTTTTGTTAGGCACACGAAAACCTCTCTAAATTTAGTTTGTACCATTGCCGTGCTGTGTCCGTGCTGTTTGCACAGTCATACGAAATCCGCTCTAGCTGATCATTTAACCACTAAACACATTGTTACTTCCTTAACTATGTATGGTTCTAAGTTTCTTGTGTCAATTTTTAAAACATGTAAATAGATTATTTAAATTGCGTGTGAGATAACATACAGTCTCTATCATCATCATACAGGTAGCTCATCAGTTGTTTCTTCATCGTCGTTGATCCAGCCGCCAAGTGAGTGTAAACCTTTCAAATATTGGTCTTTCTTTATTATTAACATGACGTAGTACGTAGTATTAGCTCACAACAAAAATCTCTCAAGACCAGCAGAACGTTATACAATTCAATTGGCTGTCTCAGTGAATTGTTGATCTCATTTGTGAACATACATGTAATACTAGAACTGGTCGCTGTTTCAAAGATGGCATTTTGTACAAAAACTGCAAGATGAGGTCAGTTTTTACTTTATCGTCGATTTAGCCATCAATTGAGAGAAGTGCATTCTAGTAAACGTTTACTACAAATGTCGTTGAAGTGCGACCTCCGATGATTTTTTTTTTAAATATGACAGATCAAGGTTTTTCTTTGTCTTTTATTCAAAACTATCCATGTTGTATTTTAGAATGATTCATAAGCCGGCATTTGTGTTTTATATAGTATAAAAATAAGTTTTTTCATGTCGCTTCCGTTTTCGCAAATTTTGCTTCAAAATCTCGGGCGTAGGCATCTATTAAATGCTGATTATCTCAAAACCATTTTTCTTTTCATATTTGGAATCAGCATTATTTTTCACATTAAAAAATCGTAGTTTAAAGAAAGGTTTCACATTATTTTCAAAAATAAAGTAGCCAGTCACCTTAAATTTGTCCGTCAAGCTCTTCCCTGGTGAATATCATTCTAATTCTTTCCTGAACCATCAAACAAGTATAAGTCAGAAGTTTAGGATTTTTTTTAAAGGTATGACTTGTTGCCTCCGTTCTCTGTAACAAACTTTTATGTCCTTTCCCATCATATCCAGCAATCATGTATAAAACCTATGTGCAAATATATTCAATTTTGTGTTGCAGACCAAATCGTCAGTGATGGGCACCATCGTGTGAAAAGAAGCCAACAGGTAAAATTATAGCAGTAACTATCATTTAACTCTTTGAAAGCACTCCAAATAGACCACTTCAGCTATATTCGCATTAGTCTCCCTCGCAGCCGTTATTAGTGTCGGGATTCCTGTCCCTTTGGTCCCTCCCCGCTAACGGTTAAGGAAGCCCGACACTAACAACGGCTGCGAGGGAGACTATGTTCGAATTGATCCTCTCTCTCTCCTTAGCCTCCTATGCAGCTGCTCCTGCTCCTTTTATTCTAAAATCACAAATCTAAAATATTTTGTCGCTTGGTTTGACCGTTGCATAAATGGAACGAGGCAGGCAAACGGCAATGTTATGCAGAAAGGTGCTAATTGTGTATTGTCTAATTTGTCCATTTCATTGGTTAGAACATGAACATTATCTGCCATAATTTCAAAACTTTTTATTATTTTATTTGAGATCTGACTCCATTTTCATCTAAGATTTCCAGAGCCTTTTTAGATCAAAATTTCTATGTGGGGAACATATCGAATTGTAAACGTCTTTTGGCTATCGTTTTGAGCGCTTATTATTGGACGAGATCTTTTAGTACAAAATAAACTTTGTTGCAAAACAGAGTTTCTGCACATTTTATTTTTTTAAATGTGTTACCTATAGGCTAATATACTCTCTGTCTAAAAACTAAGACATTTTTATGTGGGGAGGTTGCCTCGTTCTTACACACATCATTACTTAACCACAAGTACTAAATACAAACTTCTTTTTCGGATGTTTTTCACTTGTAAAAACAAATTACTGACAGTATAGTTGTATGTACCATAGGACACAAAGTCATCATGTCAACGTCGATCAGCCATGGCTCAAACATTCTTCACCAGTAAACCGAACCAGTGGAAAGCTCTACATCCGGCTGTAAGAGATGTAGCCATTGATATCGTTGCCAATGGTGACCACATGAGGTCCTTCCCAAGGACGCATGCACAAATACGAAGAGCGGTGGCAACCAATAACTTGGCAGATATGAGAAGAATCATGTCGGACAGAAAACAATGGAGAAGGGTTTCAGGGGATAGATTTTTGTTGAGAAAAGGGCATCTCGACGAAGCATTCCACAATCCTCTTGGTTTTGCATTGAAACGCAAAAGCCAATTAGTAACTTGTGAGTAAGCAAAAGCTCTATAAGCAAAAGCTCTAAGGAAATGCAGCGGATCTCATAACGGGCTTAACGACAATGATAGAGTCATATGATTTAATAATGGTGTTAGGGGAACAATGAAAAACTGTGAACTTGTTTAGATATTCTAAGGTATTAAGGAAAACAATAAATACTATACAGCAAACCAAAACTTTCTCTGTGTATTATTTAAACAATAGAGTAGTTGAGTCAAGGGCATTATGCTGTGATAGTTGCCCGCTGAAACTGGATGTTCGAGGGCGCCTATATGAAGTTTTGAGGAACATCCAGTTCCCAAGGGCAACTATCACAGCATTATGCCCGAGATTATAACTGCACTATTGTTTTTATTATTCAACAACAACATTTTCCGAAGCGGACGAAAAGCTCAGCGGGACTATGTGCTGATAGAATCCCTCCGCCGCGGGCACTATCACGTCACGTGATCGCCCCTTGACCAATAAGAGCGGAGGAAAATTCGTTGTTGAGTTATAATTACTAATAGTACTCTTCTAAAAATTCAGGATAAACAGTATGCACATCCACTGAGCAAAATTCGCAAGTTATTCCTTTAATAATATCCGATGTATAAAAATGAGTTATGTAAAAAGAACTATTATAGGATACTTATTCCATATAAAGCCCGCTACCCCCTATATTAAACTGTGTAGTTCGTGGCATGGTAAGAAAGAAATATATAAAGGACCAATAAAATAATGTAACACGGCCTATTTGCGCCTATTTCTTCTTCTTCTGGCATTTTACTAAATCATCACAACTACAATATGAAAACCTATTTATTATTATTATTATTATTATTATTTTTATTATTATTATTATTATTATTATTATTATTATTATTATTATTATTATTATTATTATTATTATTATTAATAATATTATTATTATTATTATTATTATTATTATTATTATTATTATTATTATTATTATTATTATTATTATTATTATTATTATTATTATAATGACAGTCGTAGAAGCCCTCAGCCCTTTAGTAATAAACTTATAAATGAATGTTATCAAATGGCCGCTATTGACAATGTATACAACGTCCATGCTCTAATGAATACATAGAGGCTATTCTGAATGTTTAAAGATGGTAATAATGTAACATTGCAAATTAAATATAGGTTATTATTTATTGTTGACGTGACGGTTTTTTTGTATGCCAGACGAGAAACCTTGCCTATACACCCTTCCCATAATGCGGGACGCCATTTTGAATTAATTACTTGTGACGTCAATTGCGGGTAGGTTTCCCAAGGCATGTATATTTCACTGTACTTTTCACTCAGCGCTTCAGGTCCTACAGGTGTATATATACAATATTTAAAGAAGATTTTGAAGACATTCTTTAGATTAGACCTTTAACTTTTATTTGTCTTTGTTCCAAATTTTAACACGTATTTTTAAAACGTTATAAATCGGCCGCAAAAAAGAAGATTCTTAACGGCTCCCGTCGATCCGAGCTGTACATGTGAAGGTAATTTACTGCTTTCACACTCTCAATATAATGCCTTTTTTCTTTTGTTTTCTTGAGCTAATATGCAAAGATATCCCGAGCTCAGTGCTCACTGTAGCAAAGTTGGAAATTACAAGACAATCGAGCAATGCTTTCTCTAAAAAATCCTCGAGTTTCATACTAAAGATACGTAGTGTAAACAATTGTGTCGAGGCAATGCACAGTGCTATCGATATATAAATGCAATAACGTTTGAAGAAAACATAACGACTGAATCTCGACATATTAAATTCCAACGCTATTCTTTCGAAGTATACGTTTAAAAGAAAAATGTAGAGAGATATTTCAGTGCCCGTGAACTAATAATACTAAGCTTATTTATTTATTCAATGAATTAATTAATGTGTTCAGGTTGAAGAAAACTGACTTGATATCACTGCAAAACCAGATTTTAGAGTCGCTTGACATCATACTAAATAAAGATAAAGAATTACACTTCGAAAGAGAGGCGAAATATTATAAAATGTGCGTCTCGGGTGATGAATACTCGAAAAATCGGTGATTCAGATGTCATCCGGCAATAGAATAGTTTACACTAAAACATCTATTACAATGTAAATATATTGACTAATAAACTAGTCATAAAAAGATAGCTCGATCGGTTTGTACTTTTCTGACTTTGCTATAATATGCATTGAGTCAGGAATATCATCGCTTGTTAGCTCAAGAAAACGAAAAAAAATGATATTTAGAGACTGACAGCTTTCAAATTACCTTTACAGCTCCCCGCTACAAATTCTTCTTCTTTGCGGCCGATTCGAGGCGTTATAAAAATACGCATTAGATTTTAGAACTCAAACGTACAATTTAAAGTAAAAGGACAAATCTAAAGAATGTCTTCAAAATCTTCTTTAAATATTGTATATATACACCTGTAGGACCTGAAGCGCTGAGTGAAAAGTACAGTGAAATATACATGCCTTGGGAAACCTACCCGCAATTGACGTCACAAGTAATTAATTCAAAATGGCGTCCCGCATTATGGGAAGGGTGTATACTAATAGGCAAACAATGTCTGTCCGCCATACAAACGTCTGTAAAATCTGCTGACTTTACCGCGCTATATCTTTGCTATTTTGTACGATTTTCTTCTCAAACTTAGCAATTTTACTAATTATGAAGTTCTCTTTCCCGTCATTCAGATGAATTTTCATTTATTTTACTCTATCAAAATTTGGAAAAATCGTCACGTCAACTATTGGTAGAGCACCGGATTTTCTTGCGGGAGGTCGGGGTTCACGCGCTAGATGAGGACATAAAATCGCAGCTCAAGTATCTCTACAGTACAAAGAACCCGTAACAAACCTTGGCTGTGACCACCGTCAATTACTGGTTCATAATAATACTCAGTAATTAATTACTATATTCATTCCCCATGATTATAAGCCACCAAAGGCTCGTACACATAATAATAATAATAATAATAATAAACTTTATTCAACACAGAATACAAAAAGGAAAACCTTATTTACATTGTAGCTGTGCGTATAAATAAATAAATAAATAAATAATTAAATTACTCTTAGACTATAAAACTATGTTATTATAAAATATATACGATAGAATACAAATAAAAATAAAAATTATCTCAAATATTTGTCCAATAAGAATTTTTAAAAGCTTTAACAGTAGTTGATTTTTTTAAATTTTCACTAAGGGAGTTAAACAGTTTAGCTGCAGAAAAGGAAAACGAGCGAAGGCCAGATCTAGAAGAAACTTTAGTCATATGTATATTATTTTTACAACGAGTATTATAGCTATGTACATCAGAATGCAGAGTACATATTTTAGATAAATAAGAAGGACAAAATCCATTTAAACATTTAAAAACAGTAAGACATTTATTAAAGTTCCACCTAGCAGTTAGCGTTATTCAACCAAGACTTTTTAGCTCTGTATGAGTCTCTCTGACTCTCTTTTGTAAGATAATTCGCGCTCCCCTTCTCTGCAGACGATGGAGTCTCTCAAGACTAGTGGGATCAGCATTACATCGCAGTACTCGTATAAGGGCTGGATTAGGGATGTATGCAACTGTCGACAAGTGTCTACGTTTAGAAATTTCCTAATTCTACTCAACAGACTTAGTCGACGTGAAATCTTTGCAGCAACAGTGTCTACATGTGAGTGCCAATTTAAATAAGAGTCAAATGTCAATCCACATGATAACAGTTAAGGGTGAAATGCGCTAAGACTGCGTTATATAAGCACCACATTATAATTACATTACGTTACATTAATTATGACAAAAATAAAATATGTTGAGCGTTTACATGTAATTGTCAATATCTTGTGAAGGAAAAATGTTTGTATGCGACTTCATCCATGCAATGATAGCAACACTTTGACTTTGCGGTCTTATTACAAAAGTTACAGTGAGGACACTCGAACCGTGAACACTACTTTTTGTTATTTTTTTAACCCATATCCCATGAGCGAATAGAATACTTGAACTTACTGCTTCATTTTAAGAGGTTTTGATGATCATGGAGTTGATTTTATTCTCTTCCAACGGCTGTGATTTGAACCAAACGGCATCATCAGCTGTTTTGTTGTGTTTAAAGGCGAGATAAAATGGGCCCGTGTTTTGTAGTTGAGCTGCAGGTCGTCGACTGATGTACTCTTTAAAAATGATGACTGGACATCTGCTACCACCAATAACGAACATTCTCGCGGTTGGAAATCTCTAGCTTTGAAGTTTTAAGACCGCCTTGTCTTGTTTGGTTGGACCCTCTGCAAACTGGACATACTCAAGGCCATTGTCGGCTTTGCTGATAAGAAAATCTTGCATCTTCATCTTGTGGTGCTCTTGGCGACCCCAAATGCCAAAATGTTGGGTGAGTAGCTACCATACTGTGTTTATGAGACATTGAGTACTATTTATCCCGAATTTTCCCGATTCCCATAGCTCTTCTTCTTCATCAGTCGCTGGTTTTCGTGCTTTGTTGGGACGCTTCCCGCGGCCATTTTCTCGCAGATGTTTAGCTTTTCCCTCTAAAACCATCTTTGAGGAATAAAACTCCCGGTCTCTTATCAAAGAGAACTTGTAGCCTTGATCTTTAAGGTGCCTGTCAAGTGCTGCAAGCATCCCTTTAAGGCTGTCAGGTTCGTAGTCATGGGCATTTTTTGTTTTGACTTCGGCATAAAATCGCTTGAGTAGCGTATTCAACTCCGTCGGCTCAAATACTACAATTTTCTTTGTAATGTTGCTGTGAAAACACCACTGCCGCCAGACAGATAACCAGAAAGTCGTACTTTTACTGGTCTTGTTGTTTTTTGAACCATCTTTTAAGTCTTGAATAGTTTTTTCTGTCACTTTTTCAAATCTTTCAAAATTCCCGGCCATTTTGTTAACCAAGTGTTTCCGGCAAAGTTACTTTGTTTGGTGTTGACTGATATATTGGCTCTCTCTATTTTCAATTGTCTTTTAGCCAATCACCATCGAGTAATACTTGCACTGTATTACGTCTTTTTGCATTGTATTACCTCTTTTTGCACTGAATTACCTCTTTTTTGCACTGTTTTTCAGCCAATCAGATTTGATTAATTTTTTCACGTATATTTAACAATTAGAACCGCAGCCCAAATGGTCTAATTGTTTTAGTATAAACCGACTAGTAGGTCAAACTTTGCCATATTTTGAAAGAAAAATAACATTTCAATCGTTTTATTTTCACAAAATGACAGATAATCGAAAGTGAAAATGCCGAGCGCGCGCTCAATGACGTGTGACGGCAAGTCAAAATGTATTCAAAACACATCGAAATTTTCCACTGTTTTTGTCATTTTTGTCGTTTTCTTCCTCAATACTTTTATTTTAACGGCTGAAAATAGCATGATTTTAATGCTAAAACTACTATACATTTTAGAACGACGGAGGAATTAAGAAAAGTTCAAGAACAGTTTTTTCTAAGCTTAAAATTTAAAAATCTGGCTTTCTCAATCAAACTGAAGAATCGTGTGATGGCGTCAGATGCACGCGCTCTTCAAGTCAAAATTCATTCACAAACATCGGAAAACATATCTCCGTGATTGTGAACATTTGATATTTCCAAGTAGAAACCCGCTTTTAAAAACAATTAAACATCCAGAGAAGCCTTTCACAGCACAATATGATTATATATACTCAGACGACATATGAACCGGGAACAAAATAATATATATCATTCAAAGAGTTCTCGAGGCTCTACTGTCCGCTCGATTTTGAGCGAGTCTTATAAGAGAATGACCGAGAGATTACAGCGATAACAATCAGAAATCTTGAAAAGTACGGTGGTTTTTTTCCACGCATAGTCATGTATTACACATCAAAATGTCCGTAAAAGAATGGTGCTTTCGAATCCATGGCTACTTTTTTGAAAGGGTTTGTTTAATTTTAAATATAGCCCATATTGTAACTTGACATGAGAATAGTCGCACAATCTCTCTTGTAAAAGTGATCAAACCATTAACTTTCAACCCCCAAAAGTACGTGTACTTTTTGAACGGAAAGTAGATCAAAATCATTTGATAAGGTCAACAAAAGATTGAGGCAGCTGTATCCATGGCTACTTTTTTTACTTTTCTGCAAATATTTTGAGAAAAAATCGAAAAACCACGATTTTGTGGCCTTATTTCTATCATTTTGACTAGGCGCATTGAAGCGTGACGTATAACGGGTTTATAGCTGACCACATGTTAACACGTCTTTTCCGATGCATCAAAATTATGTGCTTTTTTGTCATTTTCTTGCTCGTATTTGTAATTTACGATTAAAAGAAAAGCATTATATTTAATACCAAGCTATTAGAAGAAATAGAAGAATCAAGAAACGTCTTCAAAGTTTACAAAACCGGTACTTTTCGCTACTAGTGGTCTATCACTCAATAGACCATTAGCAAAAATATATATATTTTATTTATGAACATATTTATATTAGATTTTACTGATTTTATTATATATATTATTTTATTATATATAGGATATTTCACTTGCATGTAACTTAGTTTTTATATTTATACATATTAACATATTTTATTAATTTCTTTATTTAATTTTTTTTTCAACAGAATGTTATTTAAGCAATAGAAGCCAGTTCCTATGACTCTACCGGTGAAATAGAGCACGCGGGATGTTGGGAGAAACACGAGAAAAGTTATAAAATCACGAGCTGAAAGCGAGTGATTTTATAACTTTTTCGAGTGTTTCTAACAGCATCCCAAGTGCTCTATTTCACTGGTAGAGTTATAGGAACTGGCTTCTATTGCTTTTATAATATAGCAATGCAGATTTTCCCGTAAAAACGTAGTTTTATTTGCTGATTAAAATTGCAATTCTCAAAACTAACACTAGTGCCCAATGAACCAATCACAATCAGTGTACTATTGAGCAATCTAGACCAAAAGGAACCAAGGTGCTGTTCACTTTCTTCCCGGCTCTTTTTGCTAGCTAAAAAGAAGGAATTTTACTTAAAAAACCGTTAAAACATAGCTTTGGCTGACTTCTGTGCCTAAAAACAAACTTCTTTAGCTGAAGCCTTGCATGAGACTGACATATATACAGCACTAATTCAAGCGAATTTGAGTTTTATTTGAGTAGTGAAAGCCGAGCCGACTGACAGCAATTTATCACACTGAGAAAAAAAAACAGTTTGAACAAGACAAGCTTGCTGTGTACAACGTTTTGAAGTTAAAAAGAACAAAGACCACATCTACAAGATTACTTAGGCTGCTGAAAGTATTATTTATTTACTTTTAATCAAACGTTTGCAGGTTTAAAAGGTCTATCAGTTTCTGTTTTCATTTTGACGAGACAATTGTAAATCTGCCTTTTTGTTCACATTTCTTGTTTTCAATTCAAACGTGGTTTATTTATTAGAATAAAAAACTAATAAAAAACTAGAAAGTACATTTATAATTCTGTACTTGATTGTGTGTTTGTTTGTTTTTATAAAACAAAATATAACTTACTATTTTGCCATCAATAAATTCAACGAACATGCAAGTTATTTGTTCAAGACTAATCGTCGAGTTCAATGGCAAAACAATCTCACTTATTCACTATGAAATTATCTTCATATTTCAAGGATAAACTGAAGTAAAAACTATTGCCACTTTAAAGCGCTGTTTTCCTTTTGTTTTTGTTTGTTTTGATCAAATTCAACTTTTGACTTCAAACTTTACAGTTTGTCTAAAGGCGGCGTATTTTCAAAACCATGTCTCTGATTTTTGACGCCTTTGAATTGCATGTCATTGCACCGTAGGCTTCAGGATTTAGGTTAACAGAAAGGTCATGAGATGGAAAGTCTTTTTACATTTTAATAGCCGTTTTTAGTAAATGTAGTAGCTTACAGAAAAATCTCTAATTAAAATTGTGAGCTGTCAATCAAAAAACATGTCTCTACCGGTGAAATAGAGCATAGCTTTTTTGAGGTAATCAACCAATCAGAGCTAACGTACTATCTAAGTTATATTATAAAATTTTATAGGCGCATTTGATCATATCCAAATGCTAATTTACGCCTTCATATAAGTAATAAATTATTATTAGTAGTAGAGTAGCCAATCAGAATGCAGGATTCGTGATAGACCACTAGTAGGTTTATTCTAATATTAGATATATAATTGCTGTTTCTTTCGATTTTGCGTACTATTGTTTGTTAATATTTGATTTATTTATCTCTCCGAAGCACCTAGAACAGTCCTTAATAGGCGCATTCTAAATAATCGTTATCTTTGTTTGACTTTGTCATTCTATTATAAATCTGAAAATATTAGGTCGGTTGAACTGAAGAAATCGCTAAAGTACAAGGGAAAAGACCAATTTGAAATTAGTGTTACCCAAAGCAAGAACAAATGCTGGGAAGAGACGTTTTGAATTTACTGCCCCATCTATATGGAACACTCTTCCCGATGATATTCACAAAACGGAATCCTACAAATCATTCATAAATCAATGTTGTTCTCTTTATCAAAGAAAACTTCATAATGCTAGCGAACTTGCTACTGACAGAATTTATTAATAAGTTCACTGGAACACACGATAAGATCAATTTTTATTATCATGTTTTCTATAGACTCATATATAATAACTAATTATTCGTAACTTAATTTACAAGGGCCACATTGGAAAAAGACCTCTCAGGGTCTTTATCTGTTTAAACACCCTAATAAAGTCAAAAATAAAAATAAATAAATAAATAAAAACTAAATAACCAACTTGATCTGATCGTACGTGTAAATGGAGAAAAAGATTTGCATGTAAGCTGGGACATGAATAATACAAATATAGCTACAACTATGCATGTTTTACGTACTTCTAGACGAACATTTTACTACTGAACACAGCAAATATAAAATACCACTAAAGATAGCTAAACGTTTTTATCAAATAATAAGATACCTGTCGCAGTATATGAAATATCAACAGTTTCTTCAGTGTGTCATTAAAGAAATATAGAGGTAAAAAAGTAAAAAATAAATATAGAATGCCATGGTGATTATTGTGCCGTAAAATTATTTTCTAATTATATAATTGTTGTCAAAAGTTTGCATGAGGGTGCCCTATTTTCGACAATTCCAGATATTTATTTATACCTAAAAGGAATTAGTCTTGCATGAAATTACAGTAGAATTACAGAGGTTCAAATTCCATTTACGAGAAGTGACCAAAATTAAAGCCTAATATAATTTTGGAAATTTCAAGAGACTTATTATGAGCTGGATTTTGGAAGTGTCCATACGAAAGGCATGCTAATGTAGTAGGGCGATTTAAGAAGTCATATAAATGTACAATGTTAAAATGTTTTAACTATACGCTGTTTTTTTTTTATTATTTTCCGAAAGAAATACACACAAAAACATGCCGAGTTTGCATGCATCAACGATAATGCTAAGCTGATCAAATGGTTCAAATTACAACAAAGAGCCTTGAGTTGATTTTAATATGTATAAATATTTGAAACTTACATCTTTAAGACAGCAGATTCGTAAAATAAAAGTCGAAAACGTGGAAATTATCCAAATGACAACGACAGCGTAGCCAAGTGTGATTATCAGTACTAAACAATCAACTGTCATGAACTGGTTCACGGTCGTTAACCATTTTAGAGTTAACTTTCAGAAAAGCATGTTATTATGACATAAAAAATGGAATGAAATAATAGTGATAATAACAATAAAATAAAATAATGCCGGCCCAACAGAGATCGTAAAGTGAGTTAGCGATTCTCTTCCGTCAAACAAATTGTTTATTAAAATATTTGCATACTAATGTCAGTGAAAACAAATTTTAGCCTAACGATGTATTCTACGGGTATCAGAACGTTAAAACTAAATAAATGTATATTTTTTGGACCAACTATTCTATTTGAAATAATATTTTTTACCTAGCTGTTTCTTTGTTCACATTGTCAGTTGTTTATAATAATTATCACTAGACTAGACCAATTATGTTTGATTGACGGAAGAGAATCGCTTCACAGTCGTTTGGCGGGAATGGCAAGTATTTTAATACTTAAAAATCGATGGTATTAAATCCAGATTCATCTTATTCACTCTCTAGATATCTCAACGTAAAAAAGAAACGGCTCAATTCAAAGTTCTTCAATACTAGTTGTCAATATATATAGTATTCAATGAAAATTCCTTTAAACGATATAATAAACTATTTAGTATTTTTAATTTCACCGAAACTCAGATGGGATCGAAAATGCAACCCTTACTTAGATGTAACAATACCTTGACCAATTTCGCATAACATTCCCCATGTTTCGAATATCTCTTGAGAAATACGCTTTGCATGTCCACCTCTGGCAGGCTTTTGTTTAGAATCGTGTGGAGGATGCTTACAGAATCGACTGGGACGCCAGCCTAAACCAAAGTGGTCTCTATGCAGCGGACATATTGTCATATCATCTGTATTTTCAGTTTTAAAAATACCAGCTCTTAAAAGACAAAGTTCCCACTCGTACTTCACATCTTTGGAAGAAGTTTTTAAACAGCCAAGTAGATGGGTGCAGATAATCTTTGTACAAGATTTTAAAGGTAGCAAAACAAAGCAGGTGTGTTTCTTCGAGAACTTCCATAATTTTCCACAGAAAGATTGTGAAAAGAGAAAACCGCCATAAAATAATTACTGTATGTCAAAATTAACCTCAACTAATGCACGTAAAATGAGAATTAATGTCGGTGTCTACCAAACATGCCAATTAGTCGAATGTCAATTTCAAATTTATGCAAAACAACAAAGAGAACACTTGAAGCAAAATATATGTCTTTTATTAAAATGTGTCTGGCTAGAACTTTAACAATATATTTTTATGAAAACGTATTCATATCCCTGGAGAGTGATCATAATCAGGAAAATAGTAAATCAAAAAGGTTGCATAGTTTTATATAGTACACTGTTACTTTGTCTGTTTCTGTTTTTAGCAACCGCATGAGTTCAATAATTTCTTTAACATGTTGTGTGTGAGGTTAATAAATGCATAATTCTAATACTGTAAAAATTATTTTATTTCAAAAAATGATAATATTGTGAAAAAAATATTATGAAACTTCGTTTTTACCAGACATAGGAAAGCCGAAGGTAGACAGACAAAACATTACTGTATTCGGCTTACATGCCTAAAACTTAGTTATTTGTTGTAACATTATCTTATATAATGATGAATATCATGATTTTAATTCATATAATTGAATCTTATGATTATTATCATTATATTGGGATCATATTTAGCGTGTTGTAGATTTGTTGTATATTTAGTTTTGTCACGTGACAACTTCAAACAATGTAAATTTCATCATTTTCTTAGTTATTTTTCGCTTGAAAAATAAATACTTTACAGACTTTTTTTTCGATAAAACGTTGTCTCTATCATCATACTATCTGATAAAGGTTTCAAAGTTATATGAATAACTGCCGGATAGGTGCAAATAGCTCTTTTCTAGAGTATATTTTTACACTTTTCGTCAAAGCTGAAAAATAGCAATAACTCAACCCTTTATAAAACAACCCAATATTTGTTTCACGACTTTTTATTCAACTTAAAGTACTAATAAGATAATGTGCTAAACGTGGGCAGAATATTGGTGCAGGAAACAATCTGCAAAGGAAATACGAGGCCGTAAAACTTTAGGTATATTTTATGCAAATTTTGACCGTTTTTAGGGTAAAATACTCAAACGGTTGTAACTTTAAGCCTTTTTAATTTAAAGCCAAAACAATTCACCAAAGTAATAAGTTAACTAAGATGTACAATCGAGCTAAGTTTGAAGAAAATCGGTGATGTACGGTGTAGACTGGTCTGCATGGTTTTCACGCGGACTCGCTCTTAAGAAATGAAATACGTCTTCTAGAATTCGAGAGCAGATCAGTCCAAACACGAGACGAAGTCGAGTGTTTGGACCTGCTCGAGAATTCTCCCAAACGTATCGAGGTTTTCATAAGCCAGTGAAAAAAACAGAAGACGTGTTTCATTTCTTTTATAAAATAACAATCGCGCGAAAAGACGGTTAATTGGTTTGACAATGTCATTTCTCCCTACGTTGCTTTTTCTCGAAACTGACCAATAAGCGCGCGCGAAAGATCAAAACAACGGATAAATTGACAGTTGAATGAGCGCGCGCTAGAAAATGGCGTGAGTGTGTTTTCATGCTCCCATGAAACACGGTTGTTTGACCAATCAACGCGCGCGTACTATCTCAATTATTTTATAAACAGTATTTAAAATCGATGAAGCTAGTTTTAGTCTTTGGAGTTGTCATGTGGCCAAACAAAATCTAAACAGGATTAATTCAAGTGAAAAATAGGACTCGAAAATAATATTTATTTAATTAGAATACCAATAAGCATTAAAAACATTTGTTGTCATGTAAGAATACCAGATGAAATCATGTCTTTATATTTGGACGATCAATACAGTATCTCAAACTCGCAGTCTAAGTGGTTTGAGCTCGAACTAGAGTCAAACTGTAAGTGACGCCAGATCCTGTACATCGACTGGTTAAGAATGCATACTCAAAATATCGTTTTCAATGCCATAAATATAAATCAGCTTTACTTTCTGTTAAATAAAAGCATTAAAATTTTAATACTGTCGTTGTATTTGTTATAGGATGTAGTAAATCTGTACAAATTCCAGTTAAGAAAAGAGCTGTAGCTGTGGAGAAATTGTTTTGACTAAATTTCATTAAACCTCGATAACTTCTCCAAAACTAAATATTTTTGTTTGATATAACACACAGTTAAGATTTATACTAAAAATACATATCTCTGCCAAAACTAGACACATTTTTCGAATTTGCATGGTTTTCAGACGGACCGGTTCTTCAAAAACGTTAACTAAGAAATTACTGTTAGGCCAATGATCTAGAAGGAAATAATTGATTTAAAGGGTAATATAAAATCTCATTTCTGTTTTTACATGTACAGTGAGTGACACGCCGAAAAGATGGCCGTACTGACACTGTTGGTGCTGGTAGCTCTTGTGGATTTTAGCCTTGCCCAAGGTATGTTCAACTTTAGCTTTGATAGTAAATTTAACATTGTGCAACACATAATAATTTGAGTCTTGTACAATTTTTTTAAATGCATATGGTTTATAGTGGTGGCGAATGGTACCAGATTGAAAAATATAGGTTTTAACTTTCGACTTAACCTAATACTCGGAAATCTCAGTTTGCGACGAGTCTCGAAATCTCGTTTCTGTGCGCTTTTGTTCGTCTCAGGTTTTTGCCCTTCAATACATTTTTCTAAACACAAGTCTCGAATTTTCTAAACAAGAGTCTCGGCGTCGATTCATATTCACCATTCGCCACCCCTAATGGTTTGATGTCAAAATTACATTACGTGCTAGTGGCCAAAAATGTAACAATATATCTTGGATAGAGCGTAAAACTAGGACATTTCCCCAGTAATACAGCTGCGTTTTCGTAGGCCCCCTTATGCAGTACCGCTATTGTTTGGTTAGGTTAGGGCAATTGTTTGGAAATACTCAATTGTTTTTTTTTAAACCTGCTGACTGCTGACTGTCCCCATGTCCTAACCAATAAAACATTTGCTTTATAGTAACGTTTTTTCATTAATTCAAAACAGGGCAGTCGTCGTTATGCAGCAATAATCCATGTATTGGAGGAGGAACATGTGCTGTTGGTCTGCAAGATGACGTTTATCACTGCATATGTCCAACTGAAAGGACTGGACGCCACTGCGAGAAGAGTAGGCAAAAGTTAAAATAGACATATCATTATTTGCATTACAAATAAATGATAACGAGCACGACTACTATAACTATGACGACGTCTAAGACCACCACTATATATATACATATTAATACAATAACAACGTTGAAGTCCCGGATTTTTTTCGGGCTTCTATAATTGCAATTACATAAATTGCTTATTTCTCCGCGACGATCATAATCATACTAAAAACAATAACAACGACAACGAAATCTTATTAAAATTAATTAAAATCTCATTAAAATCCTATTAAAATTTAGTTTTTAATGCGTTGTGGATGCAAAATTATTTTCAATAATAATAATAATAATACTGTTTTAATTAAGTTAATAAGCCAGTACTTTCTAACACCAAAAAAATGCATTTTGACAGGGATTCATGATTGTTCAAGTGATCCATGTCAACATGGAGGACGCTGTTGTGAATCTCATAACAGCTATTCTTGTGAATGTAAACCTGGATTCACTGGAAATCGCTGTGAAACAGGTAGACTACATTACAGTGCAAATCGAAAAACCGTGAGCACCCAGAAATTTGTTAGAAATCGTTTATTGTTCGCTGAACAACTCACAAACAACTATATCACCGCAAGAAGTTTGACTGATGTGTAGTATGATAAACTTTTTGTAATAAGTCACAAAAAGAGTTTTACCAGTCAACAGATATTATAATATTTTTTTGATCATATGATATGAAAGAACTACCATAACTAGGCATTAATAGAAAGTTTCACTGCATGCTTTGTGCAAAATGATAACGAATTAAGTTATTCTAAATTGAAAATGTAAGATTTGTATGTAATTTTCTGTTGGTTGCTTTGTGGCCTTGCTCTGTTTTTGAGGGTTTTTTTTTAACTCCTTATAACTTCTTGAAAATTGAATCTCTTTTTCAAACTTCCACAAGTTACGTGTTGTTAATCTTATGGTAAATATCTATTATTAGATATGTTACATATATGATCTATTTTTCTTACATCGTAAATTTTAATTATTATTACGATAGTTACGCTATAATTGATTATGAAAAAAGTATATTAGCTACCATAAACTATAAGACTTTCAAGTGTACACTCTTTGATTGAAAGACAATTGACTACATCCTTTAGTTTATAAGGAATAGAACCTCTTTCTTCTGTTGTATCACCAGATATCGACGAGTGTCAATCTAACCCATGTACAAATGGTGCAACATGTATCGACAAGGTGAACGGCTTCTCGTGTACGTGTCCTTCTGGGCTGACAGGAGCTATCTGTGATCAAAGTACGTTTAAACAAGTAGAACTGGTAGAACAGTAACAATACATCCAAGAAATGACATCAGATAATATCACTTTTAGCAGCTAATATTCACTACGATAGAATTAAAGTTGTAAAGAGATATTTGCCTATTTGTCCAGTGGAACCCCGTTAATCGGGCCACTGAAGGGACAGCCCAAAGTGGCCGTATTAACGGGGTGGCTGTATTAAGCAGGTAGATTTTTATAGAAAACGTATGAGCATGCATGCATTTCGTGGGGACATAAAAAAACTGGCCGCAATAACGGGGTGGCCGTATTAAGCGGGTGGCAGTAAGGCGGATTTTCACTGTATTAGTGTTTTTGGTAGGTCTTTGGAGACGGAATTTAATTATTGAATGAACATTAGATAAATATCGCGATGTATTTTTATGGATATGCTGTTTGCATTAGACCTACAATTACACGACAAAATCTCTCTAGCACGGTTCACGGCCAAACAAAGTAGCTAATTACGGATGTCAAAATTTCATTTTCACGAATCACGAATTACCCTACTCTTGCACATAAAAAAGAAGAAATTGAATATTTTGTTTGAAGAAATTTAAACTGAATAAAACAAGTATAAAATAAATCGGTGGGAGGTCTTTCAACTCAAAATCACGTCGAATAATTGGTGAAATCACGAATATCAGTATTGATTCCAGTTCTTCACAGGACACGCAAAACCTTTGGGTCACGGAAAATAATTTATTAAATTCACGTTTCTCGGAAAATAAAAATAGCTAATCTCGCATCACGATAAAACCCCTGAACGACCCTTGCAATAGTATTATAACGCACAATAGCATAAATCAATCATCAATGCAAAACAATTCAATAAAAGACAATGCCAATAAATCAATTAACAATGGAAATTATAGTAAAAATGAAAAAAAACAAAACAATAAGAATACTATAACATTAACAATCTTTGCTGTGATTTAATGCTCTCAACAGAAAAACCTGGGTGTCATAGTGATACGTGTCAGAATAGCGCGACATGCGTAGAATCCAACGACGGCATGTGGTACTGTGTATGCTTAAAAACGCACAAAGGGATGCGCTGTGAACAAAGTAGGTGAAGATATAATAAATTAGATAAATAAATAACAATATCAATGAATAATCATAACAGGGGACCTTCACAGTTCCCTGCACCATCTGGAAGGGTAGTCGGACCTTTGCATTGAAGCGAGATGAACGTTGAGCTTGCATGTGCAATGATATAGAAACATGTAAACAATTTCCCCGCGAGGTGTTAAAAGGTTTATATTATTGCAAGATCAACGTTCGTTTCGCTTTGATGCAAAGGCCCGGCTACCTTAAGATGGCGCAGGTGGGGATTAGTAGCAATAGTAAATGCGATTTACCGAGAATAACACGTCGGGCATGCAGCATTTAAAATACTTGCGGCTCTCAAATGAATGAATGATTGAATGAAATAAAAGAATGAATGAAAGAATAAATAATATAATATAAATTATAAATAATGCATATATGTGATATTCTTGAAAAAATCATTATCGTCATGGTCTTTATCATGTGATCAACATTGTCATCATCAAAATCATTTCCACATCCATATTTGTATCGTTTTCTTAAAGTTTTTCGTTATCATTCTCATTATTTTATTTCTGTGTACTAGCTTATATATCTCTTACCATATTTAGTAGTCAGCGACTGCTCGAGTCATCCTTGTCAAAATGGCGGTAGTTGCTGCGATAAAGAAGATCACTACGAATGTAAATGCCAAATAGGTTATTCGGGAGTCCATTGCGAGATTGGTAAGTTTTCAAAAAGACATTTACAAAATAAAATGACGAGTGTTGTAAATATTCTTCTTAAACTCATTAGTAAATTAATTCATTATCTCAGGGACCAATAACAACTTTGCATTTTAGTCACATGCATATTAATTGTAAGAGCTAGCACTGAGATTTATGTAGCGCGCTAAGAATTAAATCATCATCATCATCATCATCATCATTATTATTATTATTATTATCATTATTCCACCTTACGAAATCATTGATTAACTAGCTCTATATATAAATAAACAGGTAGCTCATCCGTTGTTCCTTCATCCTCGTCGATAGGTAAGTGTAATATATTCTCAGCTTGCTCTTTAGAAATAATTCTGCTTGTTAAATTGTGTAGTACCAGCTATCAATAAGAAATGTTCATGACCAACATAACGTAAGTAAAGTGTTTCTTGTAATAATTATTGACATCAGTAATCAATGCAATACTAGTACTGGTAACTGTATCAAAGATTGCATTTTGCACGTGTTAGTGTAGCACACCTTGCTATGGTAAAAACTGCAAGAAGTCATTATTTGGTACTTTAAAGTACCATTATCGCCGATTTAACTGTCAAATGAGAGTTTTAAAAGGCTCAATTAAGACTTTATTACCAAATATTTGCAATCATAACTGAAACATTGTTTTATTGTAGTGTGGATCAATGACGCGTGCCAGAGCAGACCATGCTTAAACGGTGGTACATGTAGCCCATACGGTAAGTGGGGCTACAGGTGTCAGTGTAGTGCACCACACACTGGGAACAACTGTGACATGGGTAAGTTTAACGTTTTGGCCCAATGATAATGTTTTTTGCAATCATAACTGAAACATTGTTTTGTTGTAGTGTTCTACAATGACATGTGCATGTGCAATCCATGCTTAAACGGTGGTACGTGTAGCACATACGGTATGATGGGCTACAGGTGTGAGTGTAATGCACCATACTATGGGAAGCACTGTGAGATGGGTAAGTAAAATCTTTTGTCCCAATGACATGTTTAGCCTGCTCCTTCTAATAAGGTTTTTAAATAGCGCTAATTTAATATTCGCTTAATTACCTAAAAACATAGAATAGTGATAACAGTATTACAGCCAAACCTACAGAAGCTAACATTCCTATCGAGGTTGGAAGGCTCGATTTATTCTTCCAAATTAAACTTGATTTTAAATTTGTTTTGAAATTTGCATAAATTAATCGAAACTTGTAAGTTTCAAAAACCGCCTCAAATCAAAACATTACTTTCAATGCTTTTTTGGACAACGGAATCTTGCTAAACCTAGTCTGTTTACAGAAATATTGTTATAAATACTTACTGAAGTATTCTATTACAATAGCATTGTCAGTTATTGACCACAGATCGTAATTTTGGGACCATTTTCGGTTGACGGTTGAAGTCTGCAATTTGAAACTTACAAGACTTACAGATCGCTGTAAGAGCGAGTGTCAGTAAAACACGGTAGCCGTGTCATATTAGATGGTAGATCTTCAATGGCTAGAATTTCAGTGTCAGGTACTTTATCCTGCCAGGTGATCCTGAGGACTTTCCATAGCCAGTTTCGGTATATAATTTCTTATAGTAATACAGGTCATGCAGGCAAATTCAATTTCTTTAATCACGAACCCATACAAATTTCAAGGCCTCCACTTTCATTTGCAGTGTGTAAAAAAAACATTGCATATTATACCTACTTCAGTCCTTCAACCTCTTGCAGCATTTGTTTCTTTATCACTTAAGCTTCTTGCACAGAACAACAAAATTATTCACAAAACTTAAATCGCTTCAACCTATTATCGAGCAGTTCCACTTAGCGATCTATGTATATGTAGATGTACGATGAAAATAATATTTCTTTCTTTACAATATGTCAGATATAAACGTGACCGGTTTTACGACAACAACAAGTCGCTAAAACGAACCCAGTACGTCACTTCACAACGGAAGTGGTTAATTACTCGAAAATTGGTAGAAAAAATTGTAGACTTGGAACCCAAATCTACTCGAAAGTTATTATGGTCTTCTGTTAATTACTTGTATGAATTTGTATATACTTTTAAACCGATCATTTTAATTAGGAGTGTGAAATGACATACAGTCTTTATAACCACACAGGTAGCTCTACAGTTTTTTCTTCATCATCGATGATCAGACCATCAAGTGAGTGTAAACCTTTCTGAGCTTGATCTTTAGAAATTATATACTGCACCTTACGAGGGCAGTGGTTACTTCCGCTGTGTATGGTCCTAAGTTTCTTGTTTCAATGTTTATATACATGTAAATAGATTATTTAAATTATTTGTGTGAAATAAAACTATATCTGTATTACATCACAGGTAGTTCACCAGTTCTTTCTACGTCGACACCGAATTGTAAGTGTAAAATATTCTCAGCTTGCTCTTAAAAAATAATTCTGCTTGTTAAATTGCGTAGTATCAGCTATCAATCAGAGTTGTTCATGACGAAAGTAAAGTGTTTCTTATAATAATTATTGATACCAGTAATCCATGCAATACTAGTACTGGTCGCTGTTAGTATCAAAGATTGAATTTTGCACGTGTTTGTGTAGCACATCATGCTATAGTACAGGAAGTCATCAGTTCTTCCAGCCGATAAGTGACAATTAGGGCTTAATTTTTAACTTGTGAAACACCAATTGTTTACAAACATAACTGAAACAATTTTTCATCTTGTAGTAATTGATAGCTATTGGTGTGAAATGAATCCATGCAGAAACGGTGGTACTTGTGTCAAAGGCGGCTTTTTTGGTTACAAATGTCAGTGTAATCCGCCATATTATGGGGTCACTTGTGAGATGGGCGGTAAGTATAATATTTTTTTGCGAATGACACCATAAGCCTTGCTGCAGCTTGATCTCATAAGAATCTTCAGGGAGATGCTGAAATCACGGCTATATGATATACGTTGTGTGTGAGATAACATACAGTCTTTTTCATCACACGGGTAGACGAACTGTTGTTTCTTCATCGTCGCCGATCAGACCTTTAAGTGAGTGTAAACCTTTCTGAGCTTTGTCTTTGCTAGTTTTTTGAGAGGTGAAGATCTATAATCAAACTCTGCGTCCTACTATATTTTTATGATGTATAACTTATAATTTCCTCCAGTTATACTGGCTACTTCCTTAGCTGTGTATGGTCCAAAGTTTCTTGTTTCAATGTTTATATACATGTAAATAGATTATTTAAATTATGTGTGAGTGTCAGTAAAAAACCTGATAGACTATGAGCCCCTCCTAGGGGTGTTAAATGATAGTGCCAAATTATATTCAGGAACAAGGAAGCAACATATGATAAAACAATAGTTTTTGGTTACCATGGGAACATAAGTTAAAACATTTTAGGGAAACAGTTATTGTACTTAAAGAAAACAAGGGAGAGAATATAAAAAGATCAAAAAAAACATGGGAACATGCACCCCTTTTTCGACCATATCGAATATATCCAATTCAGTCCTTTCAGCCTCTTGCTTCATTCTTCCTTTACCACCTATTACAAATAGTGCATCATCTTATATTCCATTTATCAGTTATTAAAGTCGCTGAAACAGAGCCAGTACGTCACCTCACAACGGAAGTAGTTAATTACTCGAAAGTTGGTAGAATAAATTGTAGACTTAGAACCCAAGTCTTTTCTAAAGTTATTTCCTCCTTTACACACATGCAATTTCCTTAGCTGTGTATGTTTTTATATTACTTGTATGAATTGGTATATCCTTTTAAACCGATTATTTAAATTAGGAGTGTGAAATGACATACAGTCTTTATAACCACACAGGTAGCTCTACAGTTTTTTCTTCATCATCGATGATCAGACCATCAAGTGAGTGTAAACCTTTCTGAGCTTGATCTTTAGAAATTATATACTGCACCTTACGAGGGCAGTGGTTACTTCCGCTGTGTATGGTCCTAAGTTTCTTGTTTCAATGTTTATATACATGTAAATAGATTATTTAAATTATTTGTGTGAAATAAAACGATATCTGTATTACATCACAGGTACTTCACCAGTTCTTTCTACGTCGACACCGATTTGTAAGTGTAAAATATTCTCAGCTTGCTCTTAAGAAATAATCATGCTTGTTAAATTGCGTCGTATCAGCTATCAATAAGAATTGTTCATGACGTAAGTAAAGTGTTTCTTGTAATAATATTATTGATACCAGTAATCCATGCAATACTAGTACTGGTCGCTTTATCAAAGATGGCATTCGGCACGTGTTTGTGTAGCACACCTTGCTATGATACAGGAAGTCATCAGTTCTTTCAGCCGATAAATGAGAATTAGGGCTTAATTAGGACTTTTTTGTACTTCTTAACCTGTGAATCACCAACAACCAATTCTTAACAAACATAACTGAAACAATTTTTCATCTTGTAGTAGTTGATGGCGGTTGGTGTGAAGCGTATCCATGCAGAAACGGTGGTACTTGTGTCAAAGGCGGAATGTATGGTTTCAGATGTCAGTGTAATGCACCATATTATGGGGTCACTTGTGAGATGAGCAGTAAGTATAATATTCTTTCTTTTTGCCGAATGACACCATTAGCTTTGCTGCAGCTTGATCTCATAAGAATCTTCAGGGAGATGCTGAAATCACAGCTATATGATATACGTTGTGTGTGAGATAACATACAGTCTTTTTCATCACACAGGTAGACCAACTGTTGTTTCTTCATCGTCGCCGATCAGACCTTTAAGTGAGTGTAAACCTTTCTGAGCTTTGTCTTTGCTAGTTTTCTGAGGGGTGAAGATCTATAATCAAACTGTGCGTCCTACTATATTTTTATGATGTATAACTTATAATTTCCTCCAGTTATACTGGCTACTTCCTTAGCTGTGTATGGTCCAAAGTTTCTTGTTTCAATGTTTATATACATGTAAATAGATTATTTAAATTATGTGCGAGTGTCAGTAAAAAACCTGATAGACTATGAGCCCCTCCTAGGGGTGTTAAATGATAGTGCCAAATTATATTCAGGAACAAGGAAGCAAAATATGATAAAACAATAGTCTTTGGTTATCATGGGAACATAAGTTAAAACATTTTAGGGAAACAGTTATTGTACTTAAAGAAAACAAGGGAGAGAATATAAAAAGATCAAAAAAACATGGGAACATGCACCCCTATATCGACTATATCGACTATATCCACTTCAGTCATTTCAGCCTCTTGCTTCATTCTTCCTTTACCCCCTATTACAAATAGTGCATCATCTTATATTCCATTTATCAGTTATTAAAGTCGCTGAAACAGAGCCAGTACGTCACCTCACAACGGAAGTAGTAAATTACTCGAAAGTTGGTAGAATAAATTGTAGACTTAGAACCCAAGTCTTTTCTAAAGTTATTTCCTCCTTTACACACATGCACATTGCAATTTCTTTAGCTGTGTATGATTTTATATTACTTGTATGAATTGGTATATCCTTTTAAACCGGTTATTTATGAGTGTGCAATGACATACAGTCTTTATAACCACACAGGTAGCTCTACAGTTTTTTCTTCATCATCGATGATTAGACCATCAAGTGAGTGTAAACCTTTCTGAGCTTGCTCTTTGGAAATTATATACTGCACCTTACGAGGGCAGTGGTTACTTCCTTACCTGTGTATGGTCCTAAGTTTCTTGTTTCAATGTTTATATACATGTAAATAGATTATTTAAAATATGTGTGTGAAATAAGACGAGGTCTGTATTACATCACAGGTAGCTCACAATCATCATGGTCAGATTCATGGTTGTCGTCATCGTCGATACAGCCGACAAGTGAGTGCAGAATGTTTTCTCTCAAATCAGAGACTATCTCACTTTTTAATTCATGAAACACAAATTACAGGGACAAATTGCTTACCATCGGCATAACTCAAATAAAGCTTCTTTTGCAGTTATCTAGGATCACATTTGCGACATATACTTAAAACCATAAAGGAGCCGGTGCTCCACCTTACGAAGCCAGAGGTTAACTCCAAAACTAGTACTAATAGATCATTTAAGCATCGAACACATTGTTACTTCCTGGGCTGTGTATGGTCTTAGTTATAAGTTTCTTGTATCAATTTGTATATATATATATATATATATATATATATATATATATATATATATATATATACTTTTTAAATAAAATGATGTCTGTTTCACAACACAGGTAGCCAATCCGTTGTTCCTTCATCCTCGAGCTCGTCGGAAAGTAAGTGTAAAATATTCTCAGCTTGCTCTTTAGAAATAATTCTGCTTGTTAAACTATTTAGTATCAGCTATCAATAAGAAATGTTCATGACCAGCATAACGTAAGTAAAGTGGTTCTTGTAATAATTATTGACACCAGTAATCCATGCAATACTAGTGCTGGTCGCTGTTTCAAATATGTCATTTTGCACGTGTTAGTGTAGCACACCTTGCTATGGTAAAAACTGCAAGAAGCCATCATTTCGTACTTTATCGCCGATTTAGCCGTCAAGTGAGAGTTAAGGCTCAAATAAGACTTTATTACCAAATATTTGCAATCATAACTGACTGAAACATTATTTTGTTGTAGTGTGGATCAATGACGCGTGCCTGGGTAGACATTGCTTAAACGGTGGTACGTGTAGCCCATACGGTAAGTGGGACTACAGGTGTCAGTGTAGTGCTCCATACTATGGGACTAACTGTGAGATGGGTAAGTTTAATTTTTGGCCCGATAACATGTTTAGCTTGCTATTTCTAATAATTTTTTTAAATAGCGCTAATTTAATATTCGTTTAATTACCTAAAAACATAGAATAGTGATAATATCAAGAGCGAGTGTCAGTTAAACACGGTAATCGTGTCACATTAGATGGTAGATCTACAATGGCTAGAATGTTTTTAGTATACAGTTATAGTAATACACTTCATGCAGGAAGATTCGATTTCTTTAATCACGAACCCATACTATACAAATTTCAAGGCCTCAAATTTCATTTGCAGTATGTAAAAAACCTTGCAGATTATATCCACTCCACTCCTTCAACGTCTTGCCGCATTCTTCCTTTACCACTTATTACAAATTGTACATCATCGTATATTGCATTTATCAGTACGTCACTTCACAACGGAAATGGTTAATTACTCGAAAATTGGTAGAATAAATTGTAGACTTAGAACCCAAGTCTACTCGAAAGTTATTCCCTCCTTTACACACCACGGCGGGCACGCGCGACCCGGAAATCGGAACGTTTCATCGCCGAAGCCGCCATATTGGCCGTTTTCAATTTTCGGTGGACTGGTGCCGAATTAGCGAAGACCGTTGACGGTATAATTCGGGAGCCGATCACTGCCTTCGGTTTATTCCGAAGGTTTATCGACTAATTGTATATGCTCGACGAAGGAAAGAGCTTAAATTTGATACCAAACTTGACAACAAATATAGCTGTAAAGTCGACACTGTTTGCTTGAAAAAACACAGTTTGAACGACATTTCGCTATTCTCGCCTGAATACACTTTTATCGCCTTGGGAAAATTTTTTTTATGAAGGTTAAATAGTTTAAGTCTCTTGATTTTGTGATAGAATGTGAGTTAAACTAGAATTTGTTGACTCCAGATTTTGGATAAACTACTTAGATTTCGCGCGATAAGGTCTTTATTTATCGCGAAAACAATGCAGAGATTCGATCTTTCGATCTTTAATATGAAGAAGAAACAGTTGAGAGAAGGACATATTATGAAGTCAAGGGGCATCGACTCATTAGAACGGGATTTGAACTGATCATACCGACGACTTGATAAAGACAAAGTAGAGAGATCTACACGCGAAGACACACTTGTGCCAGAAACTTGATGAAAAGGTGAGCAAAACCATATGATTTTCTTTATAAGGGATTGGATTTAATAATTCTTACAATGTTGTGATAATTTTCGATTTTGATTGTCGTGCAAACAATGCTTTAATCTACTTTCGGATCAAGTTATTTACTTGAAGCTGAAGCAAAACAGATATATTGACATGTGCAATAAAGAACATTAACTATCATTATTGGCTTTCGGTTCTTCTATAGTATTTTTGCCTTCGTCTCATAGTATGAACAATAATATTGTTGATTTTTCGCTTAGCAACAAGACGTGCGCACGTCTGACTGTCAGTAGCTTAACAAAACAGACCATAAAATGCACAATCATACATAAGCTTATCACACTAATTGAATCACTATTTCGCTCTAGCTGTTTTTCATGATTTCCTATTAAGTTTTAATGTGTTTCTCACACTGTATATTATAGTGGGGGGTGTTTTTTTTGGGGGGGGGGGGGGGGGGGGGGGGCTGTTATGTAAAAGTAAGTACCATAAAGTTTATAGGTTAAAATGTCTTTTAAATCTAATGCTGCTGGTATGCAGAACATATATTTAGCTGTTGACGGTTGTTCATTTCCTACACTCATTCCTTATAATAGGCTCATGCCTTTTATTAAGCAAATTCCTATTGGCAATGTTCACAACGTGTATGGCAATCTTTGTGAAGATATGGAGGTGCATGAATGTTTCAGGGATTTAAAACAAACGACACTTTGATAGGCTTGCTCAATTTTATTTAAATAATAGTCATATTTATGATTTAAAGTGGTTCAATATTCAGCCTCATAAATTTTATGTCCCTAGGTGGAGTTGGTGCCCCTTGTGGAAAAGACGATACTGCTTGTGCATGGCTTATAGGGATTCTTATCATAGGCTGTGAAGTGCTTATATCTCCAATGAGAATTATGTGCTCTTTGGAGCAAATTGTCTTGAGGATTGTGTATTTGAGAGCTAAAACAAAATTTATCATTTGAATTAACATGAAGTATACCAAACATAAGGGAATATCGTGCCTACCACCAGCAAGTATTTATTTTTATTATCACAGTCAATGCAGTTCTTTTAGTTTAAAATCACATACAAAAATGCCATTCTTTTGAAATCCTCTTTATTGACAACTCTGTATTGCTAGTTCAAAAATATCTCAATTGAGTAATAAAGATTATGCAAAGGTAATTCTAATTATAATGTGTTAGAGTGCCATCAAATCAATAAACCTGTGAAATAGGCATAACTATAGGTATGCATAATTACAGCTAATCACACAGTCATGTACTGTATAGTGAAAAAAGCAGTAATTACATGCACAAATGGCTAAATAGCTATGCATATTTCATGGTTTTATTGAGTTTTTACAAACATTGTAATTACTAATTAGACTAGAGTGCTACTGCACGTGTTTGAAATTAACAAACCTTATAAAATAACTATTTGAAATCACATATTTTGATTGGTTGAGGCGCGTGCTTTATGAGAGCACACAGCACGCGCGTTTGCATGTTGATAAATTTGTATTTGATAAAAGAAATAAAAAACTTGCTTTCTGTGCTGTATGCAGTTATAAAGCACTTGGGGATTGTCAGAACACTCGAGAAGTGTTGAGAAGCACTCCGCTTTGCGACGTGCTTCTCTTAACACTTCTCTCGTGTTCTGACAACCCCACATGCTTTATAACTGCACAAAGCATACACGCGCGTTTTCGATTTCTTCAATAATGATATATCTAATGAGTTTTTACACATGTTGTAATCACTAATTAGACTAGAGTGGTACTCCACATATTGAAATTAACAAACCATAATGAAATATCTAATGAGTTTTTACACATGTTGTAATTACTAATTAGACTAGAGTGGTACTACACATGTTGAAATTAACAAACCATCATGATATATCTAATGAGTTTTTACACATGTTGTAATCACTAATTAGACGAGAGTGGTACTCCACATGTTGAAATTAACAAACCATAATGAAATATCTAATGAGTTTTTACACATGTTGTAATCACTAATTAGACTAGAGTGGTACTACACATGTTGAAATTAACAAACCATAATGAAATATCTAAAAAACAATACATAAACATATGTAATGAATTTTTACACATGTAGAAATATAACAGAATAAAATATTTGCATGCTCAAAATTTGTGACTGTTTTTTTGGTTTTTAACTATCAATAAGAATGCATGCATTGAATATACAAAAGCAATGAGTATTGATTTCAATTAACCTGAGCAAGACTATCTGTAAATTTATAGCATGCATCTTTAAAATTTGTTCTCTTTTATCTGTTCACATTAACTTTGTACCAGCTAACAAGTAGTGCCCAGGTATTGAGAACAGAATATTTAAAATAGTCAAACAATTTGAAATAAATAAATTTTGCATGGGTCTTTTCTAATCAGTATTGTGTTGTTTATTAAGTACATTCAGTCCAAGCACTCGAGCTACAGATATATATTTGGATGAGTTTTCTAAAATGTTGTTCTTTCATAACAAATTATCATCTAATCCAATCTTTAATTGTTGCCAACATAAGTGAATTTAACAGTTCAAGGGCTCATCCAAATAAATATTTCAGTTAGTTTTAGCCAGCATTACCATTAGTATTGTACAATTAATTGTCCACACTTCTTTTTGTAAACAAAAGCAAAGTCCTTAGAGGTTGATGTTATTACTTTTACCCTGTGGTTGTATCTGGTCATACCTGTGCGAGTGCGTTCCAAGTACTTCTTCACTTCAGCAATGGTATGACCAGACAAACATGACAGCAACTTGTGGACAATTTCCATATTTGTGATAGAAATAACATCCGCTTTCTTATTTCCAGCAAAATAGCAGTTTGGCTCAGCAACATTAAGGCCCCTCAACACTTGTCGCATAGATAAAAACACACTATGTGGTATGCTTCGTGTAATTTCAGCATAGTATGGTTTGCGTATGCCAACCCTTCCAGCCAGTCTTCTATAGATACCACTAAGTCACAACCTACTCTCCTGATCTAGCACTGCTCCAACACTTACAGTCTGTGAATTCAAATTTTGGGCAACTTGCTGAAGATCTATAAATAAAATAAACATAATTAAATATTCATGCTGTACAAGGATCACTGTAAAAAGTCAATATTTATTTCAAGGGTTATTGTCCATGAGGTGATTAAATTCCTTATGGTAAAATAAATAAATAATTTAGGGGAATTTTCTTACCATATGGACCAAAAACCTTAATGTAAGACTTTTTTTTACAGTAATGTTTTATAATTTATGTTATAGTGTAATATGACTCAAATACTCTTGGGTTTTCTATAAGTACATATTTACAGTACACAAATGTATTTGGTGGACCTGTATAATTGTTGTCAACTTGTACTGTACATGGAAAATTCATGCAGAATTGTTTATATATTTTTTTTTTTTTTTTTGTTTGTTTTGTTTTATGTATATCTTTAAAAATGGTTATCAAACTAGTGCAAGTGTATCTTGTCAAATATAGTTCAAGTAAAATAAATCAAACCTACCTCTTTCGTCGGTAGATGTTATGAGAAACGCCTGTCGAACCAGAGGGAGAAGTGACATTTTAGCGTTCTCCCTGAAAAACTCGCTGTCACACTGTTCTCCTCCATCAAAAGTGTCAACCCAGTCGTCTAAAACTTCCTTCTGCCTGTCTACCTCCTCTTTCTCAAGTACTTCCTCTTCCTTTTCGTCACTATCATTCCAAATCTGCTCTAAAACTTCCTCAACATTGTAATTATCCTTCGAGCAGCCGCCATTTTGAATTTCAGAGTTATGTATTGTTGGGTTAGGCCGCTGACCAAAATGAATGGCGAACAGTTCCGATTTCGGGGTCGCGCGTGCCCGCCGTGCACATTGCAATTTCCTTAGCTGTGTATGGTCTTTTGTTACTTGTATGAAGTTTTATATCCTTTTAAACCGATTATTTAAATCATGAGCGTGAAATGAAATACAGTCTTTATAACCACACAGGTAGCTCATGATCAATAAACTAATAAATAAAATAAACTTTATTTCTATAGCGTACTTATCCTGTGCTCAAGCCGCATCTTGTTTGTTTTCTTCATCATCAGCAAGTGAGTGTAAACCTTTCTGATCTTGCTCTTTGGAAATTATATAATGCACCTTACGAATGCATGCAGTGGTTACTTCCTTAGCTGTGTATTACCCTGGGACCAAACGGAAAATAATACATCTGGCACCCAGGGTAGCTGTGTATGGTCCAAAGTTTCTTGTATCAATGTTTATATACATGTAAATAGATTATTTAAAGTATGTGTGTGAAATAAAACGAGGTCTGTTTTACATCACAGGTAGCCCATCATCATCATCATCATCATCGTCATCGTCTATACAGCCGACAAGTGAGTGCAGAATGTTTTCTCTCAAATCGAGATTATTTCACTTTTTAACTCATCAAACACGAATTACAGGGACAAATTGCTAACCATCGGCAGAACTCAAATATAGCTTCTTTTGCAGTTATCTACGATCACATTTGCGACATATACTTAAAACCATAAAGGAACCGGTACTCCACTTTACGAAGGCAGAGGTTAACTCCAAAACTAATAGATCCTTTAAGCATCGAACACATTGTTACTTCACGGGCTGTGTATGTTCTTAATTATAAGTTACTTGTATCAATTTGTATATATATTTAAAAAATTCATGAATAATTAATGAGACATTTTCAAAAGAAATCATGACCATGACGAGTGTTGTAAATCTGATACAACACTAGTGTTGTATATCCTGATTTGCATAAGTTTTAACTTGTAATTTTACGGCAAAATTTATTTTAATCTTGAAAATTTTGGTAAAATATGAAAGAGCTAACCTAGACATTTTTTAAGTAGTTTACAACATTCGCGTCCGTGTTGTATCGGCGATACAATCGCGCGCCTTCGGCTTGCGATTGTATCTGCCGATACAACACGGCCGCTCATGTTGTAAACACTACATATCATCACTCAATAAACGCAATGAACTTGTCTCTTCATGCCGCCATAAAAGCAAAGCGTTGCTACGCAACAGCTGAACACAACCTTTAAATTTACCGCTACATTAATTATGCAAATTTTATAGTTTATAATAGATGGTTATGCATATTCTTGTCATTAAAATCCCCTGAAGAGTGAGTAATCACGAAACAGGCTTGTCGGGATGAAAGTTTAGTCTATTTGTTTTTTTCTATCGTTAATATATATATAAACTTTTGAAATAGAATGATGTCTGTTTCACAACACAGGTAGCTCATCACTTGTTCCTTCATCCTCGAGCTCGTCGATAAGTAGGTGTAAAATATTCTCAGCTTGCTCTTTAGAAATAATTCTGCTTGTTTTGACAAATTAAAAATTGTGTTATATCAGCGATCAATAAGAATTGTTCATGACCAGCATAACGAAACTTAACTAAAGTGTTTCTTGTAATAATTATTGACACCAGTAATCCATGCAATACTAGTACTAGTCGTTGTATCAAAGATAATAATCAAAGATGGTCAAAACTGTCATAATTTCGTACTTTATCACCGTTAATTTAGCCGTCAAATGAGAGATAAGGCTCAATTAAGACTTTATTACCAAATATAGTAAACTAGGTTCTTAATTGTTATAAAGGGGATATGTTATTATTTCTTATTATAAGAATAATAAATAAGCTCGGTTTGGACTAGCATTACATATAAATATAGTGTTTGCACTATTATATTGGGCATTTTCTTGTAAAATTATATTGTTAATTTTTCCAATAAACTGTGTCAAGTAACTTCTGGGTTGTTTATCCTGTAATTTGCCCACATATAAGAACCTGCTTGATCCTGTTTGGCTAAACAGGTTCTTATATTAAGGGGTATTAAAATGGCAAATTTCTGCAAGAGGTTCTTAATCCACTAGGTTCTTAACTGCGGGTGTTTATTGTATTTGCAATCATAACTGAAACATTGTTTTGTTGTAGTGTTCTACAATGACATGTGCATGTGCAATCCATGTTTAAACAGTGGTACGTGTAGCACATACGGTATGATGGGCTACAGGTGTGAGTGTAATGCACCATACTATGGGAAGCACTGTGAGATGGGTAAGTTTAAATTTTTGGCCCAATGACATGTTTAGCTTGCTATTTCTAATAATGTTTTTAAATAGCGCTAATTTAATATTCGCTTAATTACCTAAAGACATAGTATAGTGATAACAGTATTAAGAGCGAATGTCAGTAAAACACGGTAATCGTGTCACATTAGATGGTAGATCTACAATGGCTAGAATTTCAGTGTCAGGTACTTTATCCTGCCAGGTGATCCTGAGTACTTTCCATAGCCAGTTTCTGAAGTATACAGTTATAGTAATACACGTCATGGAGGAAGATTCAATTTCTTTAATCACGAACCCATACAAATTTCAAGGCCTCAAATTTCATTTGCAGTATGTAAAAAACCTTGCAGATTATATCCACTCCACTCCTTCAACGTCTTGCCGCATTCTTCCTTTACCACTTATTACAAATTGTACATCATCGTATATTGCATTTATCAGTACGTCACTTCACAACGGAAGTGGTTAATTACTCGAAAATTGGTAGAATTAATTGTAGACTTAGAACCCAAGTCTACTCGAAAGTTATTCCCTCCTTTACATACATTACAATTTCCTTAGCTGTGTATGGTCTTATGTTACTTGTATGAAGTTTCATATCCTTTTAAACCGATTATTTAAATCATGAGTGTGAAATGACATACAGTCTTTATAACCACACAGGTAGCTCATGATCAATAAACTAATAAATAAAATAAACTTTATTTCTATAGCGTACTTATCCTGTGCTCAAGCCGCATATTGTTTGTTTTCTTCATCATCAGCAAGTGAGTGTAAACCTTTCTGATCTTGCTCTTTGGAAATTATATAATGCACCTTACGAATGCATGCAGTGGTTACTTCCTTAGCTGTGTATTACCCTGGGACCAAACGGAAAATAATACATCTGGCACCCAGGGTAGCTGTGTATGGTCCAAAGTTTCTTGTATCAATGTTTATATACATGTAAATAGATTATTTAAAGTATGTGTGTGAAATAAAACGAGGTCTGTATTACATCACAGGTAGCCCATCATCATCATCATCATCATCGTCATCGTCTATACAGCCGACAAGTGAGTGCAGAATGTTTTCTCTCAAATCAGATATTATTTCACTTTTTAACTCATCAAACACGAATTACAGGGACAAATTGCTAACCATCGGCAGAACTCAAAGAAAGCTTCTTTTGCAGTTATCTACGATCACATTTGCGACATATACTTAAAACCATAAGGAACCGGTACTCCACTTTACGAAGGCAGAGGCAGAACTCCAAAACTTATAATAGATCATTTAAGCATCGAACACATTGTTACTTCCTGTGCTGTGTATGGTCTTAATTATAAGTTTCTTGTATCAATTTGTATATATATATATATATATCATCACTCAATAAACGCAATGAACTTGTCTTTTCGTGCCGCCATAAAAGCAAAGCGTTGCTACGCAACAGCTGAACACAATTTTTAAATTTACATTAATTATGCAAATTTTATAGTTTATAATAGATGGTTATGAATATTCTTGTCATTAAAATCCCCTGAAGAGTGAGTAATCACGAAACAGGCTTGTCGGGATGAAAATTTAGTCTATTAAAAACTATACACACTCCCATCAAACTATTGGCATATTCATTCTAAGAAGTGAATACCTAATTAAACTCTGTGTACTAATATATTTTTTCAGATGTATAGCTTATATCTCCAATAGTTATACATTAGGCGAGTGTATGCAATTAAAATACAAATACAATAAGACTTAAATAAATAAATTAATAATTAAATATCAATTATTAACATTAAAACATTGTACGTTATATTTATTAAAATCATTACGAAACCTGTACCCAACTTGACGAAGGCAGTGGCTACCTTCAAAGCTATTAGCTGATCCTTTAACCACTACACACATTGTTACTTCCTTAACTAGGTATGGTTTTAAGTTTCTTGTGTCAATTTTTATATACATGTAAATAGATTATTTAAATTGCGTGTGAGATAACATACAGTCTTTATCATCATGAGTTGTTTCTTCATCGTCGTTGATCCAGGCGCCAAGTGAGTGTAAACCTTTCAAATATTGGTCTTTGCTTATTATTAACATGACTTAGTACGTAGTATTGGCTCACAACAAAAATCTCTCAAGACCAGCAGAATGTTATACAATTGGCTGTCGCAGTGAATTGTTGATCTCATTTGTGAACATACATGTAATACTAGCTAGTACTGGTCGCTGTTTCAAAGATGGCATTTTGGTGTAGCGCACAATACTATTGCAAAAACTGCAAGATGAGGTCAGTTTTTACTTTATCGTCGATTTAGCCATCAATTGAGAGAAGTGCATTCTAGTAAACGTTTACTACAAATGTCGTTGAAGTGCGACCTCCGATGTTTTTTTTTTTAAATATGACAGATCAAGGTTTTTCTTTGTCTTTTATTCAAAACTATCCATGTTGTATTTTAGAATGATTCATAAGCCGGCATTTGTGTTTTATATAGTATGAAAAAAAGTTTTTTCATGTCGTTTCCGTTTTCGCAAATTTTGCTTCAAAATCTTGGGCGTAGGCATCCATTGAATGCTGATAATCTCAAAAATGAGATCGGGACACCCCATTTTTCTTAAATTTGTCCGTCAAGCTCTTCCCTGGTGAATATCATTCTAATTCTTTCCTGAACCATCAAACAAGTATAAAAGTCAGAAGTTTAGGATTTGTTTTTAAAGGTATGACTTATTGCCTCTGTTCTCTGTAACAAACTTTTATGTCCTTTCTCATCATATCCAGCAATCATGTATAAAACCTATGTGCAAATATATTCAATTTTGTGTTGTAGACCAAATCGTCAGTGATGGGCACCATCGTGTGAAAAGAAGCCAACAGGTAAAATTATAGCAGTAACTATCATTTAACTCTTTGAAAGCACTCCAAATAGACCACTTCAGCTATATTCGCATTAGTCTCCCTCGCAGCCGTTATTGGGGAGGGACAGGAAGCCCGACACTAACAACGGCTGCTAGGGACACTATATTCGCATTGATTATCTCTCTCCCTAGCCTCCTATGCAGCCGCTCCTTTGTGTCGTCACGCAATACGATATTGCGTGACGACACAAAGGAGCGGCTGCATAGGAGGCTACTCTCTCCCCTAATGTTTTAAGAGGCAAGCGAGACTATATTTTCACGTTCGTAAACGATCAACTCTGGTTAAGAGTTTGAAACCCATTTTTATCAATTTGAAAATCTTATTGCGCAGGAATGCGCTGTCTAAAAACACAAATCTAAAATATTTTGTCGCTTGGTTTGACCGTTGCATAAATGGAACGAGGCAGGCAAACGGCAATGGAATGCAGAAAGGTGCTAATTGTGTATTGTGTATCTGCCATAATTTCAAAACTTTTTATTATTTTATTTGAGATCTGACTCCATTTTCATCTAAGATTTTCTGAGCCTTTATAGATCAAAATTTCTATGTGGGGAACATATAGAATTGTAAACGTCTTTTGGCTATCGTTTTGAGCGCTTATGATCGGAGGAGATCTTTTAGTACAAAATAAACTTTGTTGCAAAACAGAGTTTTTGCACATTTTTTTTTTTTAAATGTGTTACCTATAGGCTGATATACTCTCTGTCTAAAAACTAAGACATTCTTATGTGGGGAGGTTGCCTCGTTCTTACACACATCATTACTTAGCCACAAGTACTAAAATACAAACTTCTTTTTCGGATGTTTTTCACTTGTAAAAACAAATTACTGACAGTATAGTTGTATGTACCATAGGACACAAAGTCATCATGTCAACGTCGATCAGCCATGGCTCAAACACTCTTCACCAGTAAACCGAACCAGTGGAAAGCTCTACATCCGGCTGTAAGAGATGTAGCCATTGATATCGTTACCAATGGTGACCACCTGAGGTCCTTCCCAAGGACGCATGCGCAAATACGAAGAGCGGTGGCAACCAATAACTTGGCAGATATGAGAACAATCATGTCGGACAGAAAACAATGGAGAAGGGTTACTAGGGATAGATTTTTGTTGAGAAAAGGTCATCTCGACGAAGCATTCCACAACCCTCTTGGTTTTGCATTGAAACGCAAAAGCCAATTAGTAACTTGTGAGTAAGCAAAAGCTCTATAAGCAAAAGCTCTAAGGAAATGCAGCGGATCTCATAACGGGCTTAACGACAATGATAGAGTCATATGATTTAATAATGGTGTTAGGGGAACAATGAAAAACTGTGAACTTGTTTAGATATTCTAAGGTATTAAGGAAAACAATAAATACAGCAACCAAAACTTTCTCTGTGTTTTACCAATAGTACTGAATACAACAGATCCAAACAACATACAAAGCCTCCTCTCCAACTATCAACCTTCCAACTATGAAACAACACCTGCAAACAGTTAAGTGTGAATCAAAATTGCAGTAAACGAAACCTAATAATTCCTTACTGATATATTTGACTTCCTTTTGCACGTTAAATAATATATGCATTTAATAAAAGTGCGCAGAATATTATAGACGATCGTTACTATAAATGCACAAGTGATCATAGAAGATTGCGACAAACCAGGGTCTACCTTCTTGACGAGCTAGTGCTCAATCCAGTTGGCAGGTAGGCAAGATAGTGCTCATTTTAGAGCTGTTAGGGGTGGTGTAAAATGCTTCTTTGCCTAATCTTAAAAATAAACTCACTAAATTTATGAAAATCAAGTTACTACAATGAACAGCAATATCTTTACTTTTAAGATTTAAAAATCTTACAACAGCAGTAGCAAGGATACCCGAACTAACTTAAGGTCGATTTTTGGAACTATAATGCGTCACATAAATTAGTGTTTTGGGCAAGAATTACAAATTAAGGTGGCTCGAGGTAGTTTTGAATGGCGCACACATCCCTTTTTGAATTCGCAATTATATGATCTTACTTTCGCCCCATGAATGTGAATTTTTTACCAAATGACAGTCTTGGATGAAAGTTTCGAATGATGTTTTAATTATGTTAATCAAAGTTTTCATAGCAACGATAAACAACTTTTTTGTAAAATGGTTTTTCTTAAATATCTTTTGAATTTGAGCTGATTGCGAAAAACTAATAAATGTGCTATAAACTGCCCCATTAGGCACATCAATTGGGAAAGTTTGAAGAAAAGTTATCTGTTCGATAACGAATAAATCACGAAAACATTTAAATGTGTATTTTGTTCGTGTGTAAATATAAGCGGTCATAACATTTCATAGGATGCACAAATTATGATTGTAATACTGCAGACTGTTTCCTTGGACCTCCATTTAAACTCCCTGCGGAAAGCTCTGGTTAATATGTAGGTAATGCAGAGATCGAGCTTTTTATTAAAATGAAGTTTTGCTTGACGTTTTCACTCTTTCATAACTACGATCACAATTGCGTATTACTCACAAAAGAACAAATGAAAATGAGTGATATCGTTGCAGTACAAGTTTAGATATATAGTCAATAATATTGCGAAATTTTAGTCAAATCCATAGAAAAGAACGTTTTTAAAAGTAGCGCCGAAGTTGAAGTACGAAAGTAGCGCCCGCCGAATGAAAATTTACTACAACGAGCGTGACATCGCGTGTTTATTTCAGTGGCTGATTAACATGCAGCGCACAGTGTTAAATTCCTCAATGCACGCTTAGTCTAATTAGAATTCTTTTTATATTGTAATTATTGAAAGTTTCTTATTCTCATTTTGACATCTTCTAAAAGTAATGAATCTTCATTACAACTGCAACACGCCTTGAACCCATCCAGAAGACATTTCATGTTTATGATGTAATTCTCCTTCAAGAAATCAGGCGTGCGGGTTGTTCGAAGAAGGGGTACATGTTTTGCTGCTTTTTCGGGTGGGTCGCTTTAATATAACTGGTTGTTCCTTTCACCGTTTTTCCCTCGACTTTTTTAATTGTTCCCTTTTCCCACGTTTAACATCTACATGAAAAGTACGACCCATGTTGTATTCGAGCTGGAATGCGCGATGAGAATAAGAAACTTTCAATAATTACAATATAAAAAATATTTCTCATTAGACTAAGCGTGCATAGAGGAATTTAACACTGTGCGCTGCATGTTAATTAGCCTTTGAAATAAACACGTTATGTCACGCTCGTTGTAGTAAATTTTCATTCGGCGGGCGCTACTTTCGTACTTCAACTTCGGCGCTACTTTTAAAAACGTTCTTTTATATGGATTTGACTGAAATTTTGCAACATTATTAACTATATATCTAAAACTGTATTGCAAAGATATCACTCATTTTCGTTTGTTCTTTTGTGAGTTATACGCAATTGTGATCGTAGTTATGAAAGAGTGAAAACGTCAAGCAAAACTTCATTTTAATAAAAAGCTCGATCTTTGCATTACCTACATATTAACCAGAGCTTTCCGCAGGGAGTTCCAAGGAAACATTCTGCAGTATTACAATCATAATTTGTGCATCCTATAAAATGTTATGACCGCTTATATTTACACACGAACAAAATACACATTTAAATGTTTTCGTGATTTATTCGTTATCGAACAGATAACTTTTCTTCAAACTTTCCCAATTGATGTGCTAAACGTAGCAGTTTATAGCACATTTATTGGTTTTTCGCAATCAGCTCAAATTCAAAAGATATTTAAGAAAAAACATTTTCCAAAAAAGTTGTTTATCGTTGCTATGAAAACTTTGATTAGCATAATTAAAACATCATTCGAAACTTTCATCCATTTGGTAAAAAATTCACATTCATGGGGCGAAGGTAAGATCATGTAATTGCGAATTCAAAAAGGGATGTGTGCGCCATTCAAAACTACCTCGAGCCACCTTAAACTGGTCATAATTAGCTTTACATCGATTCAAGAGACACTAGCGGACCAAAAAATGTTCAAGTTTGTTTCGATTATCTTATATGGAACTAGTTACCAGTCCCACACGGACAAAAAACAGGTTCATGAAATATACATTTTAAAGGGTTTTCGTGCTATAACTCGGAAAAGAGCGCGGTGTCACCCCATTTTTATTTTATAGACGGATTTCCCTTATCAGAACTCTTCATTCCGTGAAATAAAAATGATATGGTTTTCGAGCGCAAAATGTGGTATTTTTCACATTTTGAGTTTATTTTTGCATCAAAATTCTCGAAATGCACGTACTTTTCGCAGTATTTTTTTGCCCAAAGGATTTTCTTGAGTAAAACATGGCAAATAATATGTTTGTTAGGAAAGTTTCTTTCTTTTGCAAATGCTTGTTAAAAAGTTTGTTATCGGGAAAAATAGAATAAATAGCGTTTTATGTTTCCAATTCCGACAATTTTTGTCACAAATAATGACCAAAATGGGCCCCAGTCTACCGCCCTTATCTCCGAAACGAGCACGGTGACCCATTATTTTTATTTTATTTTTGAACTTAACTTAGTTTGCTCTTTTTACATGAGAAGATTCAAAAAGATCTAACGATAGAATCTATGACGCCCGAACTACCTTAAAAAGGCAGGATATAGAACAAGGCTTCTTTTGACTTATATGCTATGGGATGAATATATATATGTTTGTATATATATACGATTGTGCATGTTTTTAACTGCATCTTGAATTTGAATGATTGAATTAAGCAATTTATACAGTGACAACAGCAACCAATGTCTATTGTTTTGTTCAGTCGTCATGTCAAGAATAATTTAATATTTTAATATTTTTGATTTTAATATTTGACAGCTAATCAGAAGCATTTTTGTCGCATCGCCAACAGTTCCAAGATATAAATACGTCCTTATCATAACTGTAAATTAAGAAAACTCTATGTAACCTGGACAACAAAAGTTCTCTGCTACACTGTCAGCAATGAAAAAGAATGAAAAACAAACGCAAATGCCTAAAAGCATTAACCGCAATCATTAGTCTTGAGGCGCCATTTTGAAACTGTTCGTTTTGATAAACAATCCTTTGCAAGCTTCGAGGCGAGATCACCTGCTATAGATAACCAAGATCATTTGGCTCAACTTGATTTAAAATTTAAGGCTACACTGTTGATACAATATCTACGTCCAGTTGGAGGTGGACCATCATTGAAAACATGTCCAAGATGACTGTTACACTGAAAAAAAAAACATTTACAAGGTCAAACTACCCCAATATTTCTTGTTTGGTATGTGTAATAATTAACAATGATTCGCCGAAGGCAAAGTGGTTTTTGGGCGAATATTTACCCAGCCACGAGTCTTCGCGCGTTCTTTTGAGGTTTGGAATTGTGTATACACTAATAGCTGCTATTACAGTGAAATACAAAGTTTTTTAAACAATGGATTCAAGTCATGGACCTTGGCCAAAAACAAAAACTTGGCCTGAAAGCCTCACTGCGAATCCATTGTTCAAAAGCATTTGCACATAACTTTAATGACATTTTCGTTCGCTTTTCTCTGTTCTATTCTCTTTTCTTTTCTTTTGTTCTACTTCTACTATTTTCTATATTTCAAATGTTGTGTATGTCAATTTACCTCAGCACAAACAACTTCTTCTCTGACCATCCCATGACTTTTGTCAATAAGATCTTTTACACTTGATCCACCATTTTCATCTTGTACAACATCAAAAAAAGATGGCCAACCACTACCCGAGTCAAATTTATTTGATGAGCTACAATAGAAAAAACATCAATCAGTGCATTTTAGTACATATTTGCATCATCATCATCATTTCCCCCAAACGTTTTACCAGCAAGTTCAGTGCCAAGTATTCAATATGGCATATGTGGGACCTTCTCTCAAAAAATAGGCAGTCTATGACTGCATGTGGCTACTGTAAATGGTCACTGTAAATAGTGACAACTAAGGTCTAGAAAAGAAACATTTACGAAAACTGAACAGCAACTATTTATATTAGAAGCATGAGAAATCCAAACCTTCGCATCAAATTGCAAAGATGGCGAATAGCATTAGTGTTGTTTGAGCTTCCTGTGGGTTGCCTTGATTGTGTTGGGCTTCCTGTGTTTCTATTGTTACACTCAACCCGATAGCATAGTGGCTACCAGCCATATATGGCAGTAGCCAAAAAAAGGGATATCTAGAGAGAGAGAGAGAGAGCAGAGAGAAACAGATAAAGGAGAAGGGGAAAAAAGGAGGTATAAAAAGAGGGAAATAGGAAAAATATACAAAAAAAGAGTTGACTCTCTTGTAAGCAACCACCTCAGACCAGTAGAAAGTGGTTGCTTACGGGAGATGGTCACTAACAAGAACTTAACACAGGAAGCCCAAACCACAAAAACCCTATCACATGCAGCCAAACCATGCATCTAGACATATATGTCAAAAATTATCAACGAATTTCAAAATTACTGTATCCTTACTTACTTTTATCAATTGTTTCCACTTTATCTTTAAATTTGTTTTAGGTATTGTTTTTCAAAAGCCAGCAGTCTAATGACTCTGGATTTGTCGCTTACGAGAGAGGAGAAACAATGAAAAAGTCCAAAACTTGGCACCTAATTATGTCAAGTTGTAGTAGAATGTTGTTAAATTATCAATGACCTAATGGAGTATTGCTACTTTAAACTTGTAAAAGAAATTTCTAGCCATTTTCCGAGGGTTTTACATCTTAGTACACCAAACAACTGGGCAACAGTTGGCCTAGCTAGACCGACTGTTTGACATTTCAAACGCACTAGTTAGTGAACACCTGGAAATCAAGAAATTTGGCTAACGGCTCGCTCAAGTGCAAATAGCAGTAAGATGTATGTGAAATGCACTCTCTATATAACTACCACATTACATTTTGTCCATTTTTTAAAACTTTACAAAGTTCTAAAAGCATACTTAATTGTAGCTCGATTTTCTATAATGACCTGCATAATCATACTAGTTATGCATAGATGTACCTGTAGGTTTATAATTCCTTGTTTGATACAGTAGTTTTATTATTGTATTTGGTCCATACCTAAAGAGATCAGCACCACAGCACACACACTGATAGACACCTTTCCCTTTACAATCTAAGTATTCACCTGTCCATGGCTGTAAAAGAAATAAAACATGTGAGTTAGCATGCCTGCTTTTTATACACTTATTTCAACAATAGTTGTCAGAACCTAAATGGCCAAAAGTGAATGGTACACATTATCAAACAAATTATTCAAAATTCCATGGCTGTAGTCAAATTCTAAAGAATATATTACACGCTATTTAGGCTAAGGTTCTTCTAAGAGAACTGTGATAAGGACTAATTAATGCATGCATAACTAAAAAGAATTGTTTTAATTAATACATCTTGCAATTGGGTTGTAGAAAATGAATTCACTGCATTAAATAACAACCCCAAAATAGTTGATGCATATAAACCACAATTACTCCTTTGAGCGATGCAATCATCTTTCACTGCACTGCAAAAAGAGTTCACTTTAATTTTATTAGGCCCACGGGGTAAGTATTATAGCTTCACTTGACACAAGTACAACCGCTACTGAACATATTCAAGTTGGAATTCCCGGTGGACCTAATGTTCAAGTAATTTCACTTGATTCTAGTGAATTACTTTTTGCAGTTTGTTTGCTGTTCACTTTAACAACTAGTAAAAGGTCTTTCTTTGCTACAAACTGCAAAAACATTATAATTAGAATGCAGCAATCGTATTCTTAAGCTCTTTCCTTCAATTCGACAATTTCCTATCATATAGAAGGATGAAATCTAACTCAATAAAAATGTTGGTAGTTACCAATATCTGTTACCAATACAAGATTTTAATATATACATTTTAATGTTACTATAAGCTTATAAAACTCCTGTATTTAAAAAATAATATTATGCTTACAGGCTCAGTGCCTTTTTGTCTGCATACATGATATTGTTGTGGTGTCAGTTTTGCTCTCCATTCATCATCAGTATTCTTGACTAAAAGCCCTGTAATTGAAAAACCGTGATTAAAACCCATTTTATAAACATTCAAAATAAATTAAATGAAAAGCTCGTTTAAAAAAGCTCAAAACATACCTGCACTCATCACAATTCCTCGAAATGCGATGTATTTTCCCGAACATATAGCATTGTATGTCTTTTGTGGTGACATTCGCAGGCTACAATGCCGTAAAAGAAGCTTGGAAGAGTTGAGAATCCTGAATGCCGCCATCTTTGTTGTTTTTCATTACATAATGTGCCTGACTCACCAGGCCTTTTATGCTACGCACCCCTCCGCTCCTCTCATAAAATAAATGCCTCACTAGACTACACAGTGAAGACAGTGAACAAATACATCGAAGGAGGGGGGGGGGGGGGGGGGGGGGGGGGGGGTCAAATAAACGAATGAATTATAAAATGTAAATAAATTAATACAAAATAAAATGGAATATCAAAATATAAAAGAATATGAAATCAAAGTGGAGTAATTTTTGCTCAAGACAACGATCCCGGTTACAGTGGTTTACAGCGCAAAGCCCAAAAGTGTGACCGCAGATAATTTATTCACATTCTTTTGTCATGTTTGTCTGTAGCTGCTTTGGATTCAAATGGACTTCATTCTAGCTATTTTAACCTCAAAATTCATCTGAAGATTGACATCATTTTTGTCTTGTGATTCACATGCAGTGAGAAATGTTGACATTTAATCTAGAGGAGTTGATTGAAAAGATGTAGAGAAAATATGAATAAATTATCGCCGGTCATACTTTTGGGCTTTGCGCTGTAATTTTCCTTTGCTAATTAAAATCTTATACAACACCGGCGAAACAATAAATATAATATAATAAATGCAGCATCTGTTATAATCAAATGAAGCTATGTTTTTTCAAATGAAAATTATGAAGCTATATGGTTCTAGCAAACAAGCAATAGGCGAAAACAAAATGGAGTTGCTTAGGTAGAAAGCAAACCCCGAATGATCGTCTATAAACCGGTAGTCAGGGATAATCGGTTCGACTCATCTTTTTCGTTTTTCCCCGGTTATTTGTTTTTCAGTTGTAAGACATACCTTCATTCCTTTTGCTAAACAGTTGCACATAGGTTTTATATATAATAAATAAATAACTTTTTACACATAAATATATATTCCTCCGTATCGAGCTGGTTCAGAAAAAAAACAAAATTATAGCATAACAAATGTCAATGTTAATTCATATTGTATAGTATAAATGTATAAATGAATGGGCCATATAAATGAACAGATCTCGTTTTACTCAAAGTTTTAAAAAACAGACGCGCAGAAGCAGAAAATGCCCGGGGGGGGGGGGGGGGGGGGGTACTCCCTTTATCGGTAGTGGTGATCGGCGTACCTTTTAGGGTCGTTTTTACCCTGCTTTATTTTTATCTGTGCGTATCTTTTAGGGCGGGTTTTCAAAACCTCCGCCGATCACCCCTACCACTTGGACAAAGTTAGTACCCCCCTCCCCCCCCCCCCTCCCCCTCCCCCTCTCCCCCCGGGAGAAAATGTAACGCGTCATATGCATGGTATATCAGAAAATGACATGTTTGTAAAAAACAGTCTCTGTGGTAGCTACCCAAAAAGATCTTAGTACGCTTGGGTATATTTTTTTTCTTGTGCTTCTTCTTATGCCACATAATTAACCAGCTCTAACTGCCTCGGAGATATGTTACCCTACAGTTTACCAAATAGTCAACAAAATCTTTTAAGATTTAGAATGATCAGATATAAGCGTTTCCTTAAGCATTAGATACAAGAGTATAGATTTCTTTTACATTTCCTGAACCTCTGTGATAGTGTTGGTTAGATTCGATAATGCATAGCGAGATTTCTGAAATAAAAAGAAGAGAAAAGTAAGGCACTTATACGTTCGTTTTAAACAATATTAATCTTTCAGAAGGTCATACCTTTTGAATACATCCTGTAGACATTCTTCCTCTCCTCTCTGTAAAAAAGAAAAAATTGAAACTGAGACAATATTTACAAGAAATAAAATTATTCACAGGGTTTGAATGGAGTATTAGCCTTTTTCTAGTTCACTGTACCCAGAGATTTTGTAGTTTGTGAACTGCGGCTTTTTGATAAGATCACAATTATATATAATCCGTTCCGCGGCATTTCATAGTGAAATCTAAAGATATTGACACCACCTCCCCTCACTTACTCTTTGAAGGATCTTTCTTTTGGAAGTCTTCTTGGAAAGTTGTATCCGTAAATGGATCGCCTCGGCGCAGCTTGCTATTGAAAAATAGTAAACATGCAATATTTACATTGACCTAATCGAATTATGGCGATATGCATGCATGCTATTGTTCTTGACTGACAAGCCTCGTGATATAATACTACCTCTCAAATAAGTTAGTATAATTTTAGGATTTCATCGCGAGGAACAGGAGGGAGAAACAGCAAAAAATAAACCGGGGGAGGGAGAATAAAAGGTAAAATAGAGGGAGGGGAGAATGAAAATATAAAGGGGAAAGGGAGAAGGGAGAAGGTCGATTTAACCTAATTAATCATTATTGAACTAAAAGCTCTTATTGGACTGCATGTAATATTATTTGGGTCAATTTTATGCAAACAGCTTATCTCTGAAATACAAATTATTAAAAAGTTCATATTTATACCATTTCATATTTGCACTCTTATGAATAGCCTCCTTTATTTAGAACAAAGAAAATCAGGGAGGAGGGAGAAATGGTCGAAAACATTAGGGAGGAGGGAGAAAAATGGTTTAGAATTTGGGAGGAAGGATATTTTAATCCCTGTTCCTCTCCCCTCTAACAGCGATAGGTCAATTCAAAATGGAAAGGATTCATAGGTATACATACTAGTTATTCAATGGTTTCGAGAAGCATACCGTGGAGTATCCCACGACTCACTTGTGTTTTCAAGTATACACACGAGCCTTAAGGCAAGTGTGTATACAAAGAAAATACAAGTGACAAGTTTGGTATTCACGGTATACCACGAGAAAATATTATTTAACTATTTTGTCACACGCCAAATAAAATAAAGAGAACTTGCATGCAATATTTCATGGGAAGAGGCAGTTGAATACCGCCGAATATACAACGACTTTCAAACATACTGATAGGCTGTATTTTATATTATGTAGGATAAAAGTATGTATTAAAGTATTACTAATTATTATTGTTGATTTAATGTTCTTAAAATAAAAAAATAACGCTAGAATTCGACGTTTCTTAGTCAGCATGACTGCATTTTCAAGAGTTATTTATGCTGACTGCGAAACGTCGAATTGTCCTATATTTCATTATGACGTCACATCAAAATATTCTATTGTTCTAACGCTAAGGATCATGGTCGCCAATGGGGGACAGATTCATAACAACAATACAAGAATACACGATGAAATTGTATTTACAAGACGGATAGGAAAGCAATGACAACAAAATGCCATAAATATGAAAGTATAAACAGACACATAACATACATAAAAATTAGATAATTTGAAGCTCAATTTTCAAAGAGAAAGAAGATTTAGTTGAAATTACCATTGTTTTCGGCGATTCTATCCCCCACTAAAAAACATCGTGACGTCATAATGAAATAGGGCAATTAATTCTAGCGCTATTCTTTATTTTAAGTACGTTACGATATGATACGTGATTTAATGTTATCAAAATACTTGAACTACCTGCGCAGACTTGGCATGGCATACGACACATTGACACTACTGCTACGTCTTGTCCTCATTGGACGACCATCAATGGATACTTGGTGACATGACTCCATACCGACATCCATACCAACATTAACACAGGACGACGTGGAGACAGAACAGTCCTGGTTCAGTGCCTCTGGTTTATTGGCTATTACAATTCCATTTTGCTTTGAATTAACTGAAACAATATGGACAATAATAAACGTACTTCAGAGAAGAAACATAATTATTGACATATATCGACATTGAGAACGTAATCCTATTATTTCTCTGAATCAAGCACATTCAAAATGATTAGTACTAATGCTGGATTAACTTCATTGGTTTTAAGGAAGAGCTAATATAAATCAGGGTTATTACTAACCAAAGATACCCCTCCCGGGGATTAACGCCAGGGCCAAGTCAAGCCATTTCAAACCCAATTACTGCTTATCCAAGATTTTAAGCCTCCGTAACTAGTGGTTAAAACTTTGCCCGAAGACCTAACCCAACCCTAAAAACATCTGCGTATAGGCGCTAATCGACTGGGTACGAACAACATGGTCCAAAATAAACAAAGCTGAGTTTCGGAAATGGGATTAAACCTCGATATAAGTAAAAGGGTAAACTTTTTACAAGTTGTCATTTTACCTCTTTGAGTCAACTGATGCAACTCAGTAATAGCATCAATAAAACCTAGTTCCACACATGTTGTCTCCATGGGAACGACTTCAGCAGTTGTAACTTCCATTTTGTCCGATTCCTCAGGGGGAGGGGTGGTGTCCAGAGGACAATAAGGAGTATTGGATGACACTGGCGTAAAGACAGTTGAGGTTTCTATTGGCTTGACGAAACAAATTATCTCTGAAGCAGAAGTAATAAGCTTTGTGCAGTCAAGTAATTTAGCAACCGTCTGTTGGAGATACCGATCAATAACCTTGAATTTCCCCTGTAAAACAAAGTTTGACAAGATCGAACAGTGTTTGTTGTTATTGTTGATTATCAACGAGTATACAAACAAAAGGAAAAGAACGAGATGAACGATTTTCGATCGAAAAACAAGGAAGAGGTAAAAATATTTGCAAAAAGATACAACAAAATTTTTAAATGTCTCGTACATTGACGATGACGATGATGATGATGAGAATGACGACGATGATCATGATGATGGAAATAGCGATACTGCTAATGTATAAGGTGTTGATGACAATGACGATGAATATACTAATGATGATGACAATGACGAGTAAAGAATGCAATGACGACAATGCGAATGATGCCGAATATGACGACGACGAGCGCTAGTGCCTATATGGAAATGAAAAATATAATAAAAAAAGTAACTGAATATTTCAGTGGAATCAGATAATAATTTAGATGGGCTGGAATTGTGAGGGTGATACATTTTATTGTATTTACGTCTATAATAACACGACCAAAGCTGAGCTTTATTATCACGTATAGTTATTATAATAACAAAATATAATTAATGATGACGATAGGTGGTAACGATGATATTATGGTTGTGATGATAATATACATTTTTTAAAGTAAAAGTACAATTATAATCAGGCAAAAGAGACAATAACAAGCAAATCTCGCTGACATTTTCACACCAACTCCCTGAGAACGGAGAGAGCCTGGGAACTAAACAGTGATAACTACAGATACTGCAATTATCACTGTCAAGTTCACATGCTACTCAGATTTACCATGTGCTCTCGGACAATCAGATTCAATGTAGTTAGTAAAATGTATAATAATGATGATTATTATTCAAGCTATCGTTCATACCTGCACTCTATTATCAACCTCTTTTATGATTATTCAAGCTATCGTTCATACCTGCACTCTATTATCAACCTCTTTTATGATTGTTTCGATGTGTCTTTGTCGTTCAGCTTGTAACTGTTTCTTTAGACGAATGTTTTCGACATTAGTTACATTGATCTGCATACGAGCTTCCTCTGTGATGAACAGCAAAGAAATGCAATAAATTTGAACCATCAAAAGATATATTTAACAAAAACAAAAAGAGACAGTTATGTATTAAAATGCAGGTACGTTCATAAGTTCCTCTTTTACTCCGACGAAGGGCTAAAGCTCGAAACGTCAGTAAAGTTAAGTCAACATTTTTAACGGTGTTACAAATTTCATTATATTACCTATCATAAGGCATTTGGTGGACTGGCTCGAAAACTTTAGTTACTCCAGTCCACCGGCACCTTTTCTGTTCTATTTAATTTATTTTCTATTATAAGTAATTATAATATTTATAATTATGTACTCTATGTATTTAAACAAATACAAAGATTAGTTAATTAGTGTACAAATAAAATAAAAATTGAAATTGAATTGAAATATTCATTTAGTGCTATAGACATAAGATGACACAAAAAACTTTATATATATGAAATAAAACCAAATCATTAGAGGACTTTCATAAATAGCTTTCGACGTAGGCTTGGATTGGATGACTTCATCTGAACAATGGGGAGATATATGGATATTTGTAAAAAAATAGTCTGGTCACGTGACCTTTTTTGCCAAATATCTCCTAAAGAACCAATGATGGACAACCAATCTAAGCCTACGTCGAAAGCTATTTATGAAAGTCCTCTAATGACATAGTTTTAATCGTTTTAATTTGTTTCTCTATTCACCCCATTTTGCATTGAATATTTGATAAATACTAAACCTCATGTATGGTCACGTGACCACTCAAATGCCATTCAACAAGCAAAAATTGCAAAAACTCATTAAAACTAAACATTAGGTCAAGTTACATGACAACATTTTTAAAACAACGGTTGAAAAATTAGAATTAGTGATTTTGGCTAAAATGGCGTCTGACCCAGGCCTTAACACCCTTGAGATAGAGCAAAATAAATAAAATTGAAGTGCAGTAGGTGGTCACCGCCTTCTCCCTATTTCTTGTGTGGCGCTACAGCCTCTTATGTAAGTCAGAGAAAACTGGGAAAGAGAAAGCTACAACTGCAGAAGAGGCTAATGCCTTCTATACTATGCCCATGGTATTAATTAACTTACCTAAGGCAGTGGCTAATTCTCGATTATTCGCTTGAAGACTGAGTTCCCATTCTGACGGGAAATCTACAATGTACAAGAAATGACTCAAGTCGTTGAATTTTAATTTATGGAATGTATTTGTTCTATTATATCGCAATATTTATTGATAAAGATGCATAATCTAAATGACAATAATAAAAAATAGATGTGGATGTGTTACCTTGCTTTTTCGTTTTATATTTTCGTTTCTTTCTTGTTGTTTTGTCATCACTGTCACTTGCGAAGGTACCTGGTTCAATATTCTCTTTTTGTTGCTCTGTGCTATAAACCTGACCAGGACCTAATGTATGCCTCTAAAAGTACAAATACACAGCGAAATACTGATTATCAAGATTTCAAATTAGCTGAACAAATCAAGAAAAATTGAGTTGACATATGTTTACTGTACACAACAAATAATCTAGTACGCTTTGTTTCTGCAAATCGTTGAGCTTAAATTCTCTAAAATTGTCCAATTTTACGTGAAATATTTTTTATTAATCAGTAGTAAATGAAAGAGATAAAAAACTAAAGATAAAAGACTAATAAACAAAATCAAATTTAAGAAACAAACTACGCGAGATGAAGATCAATCGCGAAAGTCGAACAACAATTTTTCTCTTTGATTAAGACTTACCCTCAACGATTTCTTTCTTCGTGAAATTTTACCATTAGCACCTAAACTCGTTCTAGTCTTCATTTTCTTCAGCAAACAACACCAAAGGGAAGGAAAAAAGAGAGAGAAGGAGAGAGAAAATAATAGAAACAACGCTCAGCACAATCAACATGTTGATTCAAATCTCGCGCCATCGATGGTTGAGTGACCAGGCCTTTTTGACCATCACTCTTTGCGGTCTGTGCGTTTTATTCGAACTTCTGATGTTTGGAGTTGGTATTGCCCATAATTTTACATACATTATATTCTAAGTTGTACGGTATTTTTGGGGGCATTTTTCGGTTGAGTTGGTTAAAATACAATTGCGATGTTATGACTTCGTTAATAACTACTGTTCTAGTCAAAAATATTGTTTTTTGCAAAAATATACGTAATATCGATGATTATCATTATATCCACACCCACTGGATTTGAACAACCGCCCGCAGTTTCTGTGGATATAATAAAACAGGGAGGGGAAGAGATTATCCGTGATTCACCCTAAATTTGGCCTGTGATTCGTTAAAAGAAAAACCGAGATTTAAGCCGTGATCCGTGAAATCATCTTCGCCCGTGATCCGTGATTTACAGATTTTCCCTGTGATGACAGAATCGGTAATCCGTGACAGCTTTTCATATAAATGGTTGTGTAAAACAAGACGTTTATTGCTAGCAGTGTTATTCTTTGTATATCTGTTAGATCCAGTTAATATTGATTATCCGTCTAACAAGCGCAAAACGTTGCACAGTACGTAGAAACAGTTTTAAACATCGCGAGTTCTAAAACTGTGATTCGTGATAACGCTTTACGTAACTCCGTGAAATCATGAAAAGACGATAATAATAGCCAGACTAAGTCGAGGTTTTATTATTCACCGATACTCATTGAGCCTGAGGAGAATAATCGGAAAAATAATTGAATAAGTATAAGGAATACCCAGCCTTTTTTTTAAGAAACATTGCATATTTATCAAAGCGCACCAAACGATTTGTATAATCATCTGCGTACTTTCACTAATTACTGATATTGTTATCCCAGTTCAGCGTTTTATAGGAACTATATATAACTTGTTGAAACGTGTTGAATCGATGTTGAAAGCGTTTAAAGGCCCGGGCAAACGGCTTCAACGTTGCCATTCAAAAAAATCGTACGGACGTTGAAGCAAATGTTGAAGCCGTTTGCCCGGGCCTTATAAAAGGAGAACAACTTTATTGAATGAAAACAAACGTTATTCTTGAATTGTTTTTATTAGTGTAATCTTCTTTGTATACCACAATATAAAATCAACATGTATCGAAATTAATCTTTTCTTTTTTAAAAGTAAAATGTATACTTGTAAAATATATGGGTTTTTATTCAAGCAATGAGGAAAACAACACAATTTTGCGGTAAAGGGAACGGGTTTTTTTTGCCAAAGCTTTATATTTTCGACCGTTTTATCTTCCTGTTTGAAACTTCCTATTTTACCTTTTGTTTATCTACTATTGGTCCTCTTCCCCTTTCCATCTTTGTATATTTTCCTTTCTTTCTTTCTTTCTTTCTTTTACATCCTCATCTATATTTCTTTCTTATATTTGTTTTCTAATCGTTTTTCTTGTCTTCCGTCATTTTATCCTGTGACTTCTTGTCTTGTATTTTCTTTTCTTCTTTGACTTTTTCGTCGACTTCTTTCTCTGGAGATTTCTTTTCTTCGCTTTCTTTTTCAGTTTTCTTCCCTTCCAACTGTTTCTCCTCCTTTCCCTTTCCTGGAGTCTTTTCCTTCTCCTTTCCTGGAGTCGTCTCCTTTTCCTTTACTTGTATTTTCTCTTTCTCTTCATTTCCTTTTGTTTCAGGTTTTGATTGCTCCTCACTTCGCTTCCCTGGCGTTTTAGATTTCTGTTCTTGTTTCTTATCATGACCCTCTTCTGGTTTCTGCTCTCCTTTCTCGTCTTCATTGGTTCCTTTGCTTTTCTTGTCCTTAGTTTTTGTATCAGCGCCCTTTACTTCATCCTCTTTAGTAGCCTCTTTATTTTCTATTGGTGTGTCTTTAAGGTCTTCGCTCTCTTCTGGTACATCCTCGTCTTCCTCCTGTGAAATTATTACAAAAAAAAAGGATCAAAAACCGTATCGTAGCAACAATCAATAAGCGAAAATGTCGAGACTGTTGCACTTAAATAAACTCAAGACAAGAATAACACAAGAATAAACTTCAATAGCACCTTTGTTTCTTATACTAGAATTAAATAGGCTTGTCTTCATATCAACCCCTACCCCTTTCCAATGGCGATTTTGTTTAAATACTTACCGATTCGTCACACTCCGTACAATACCACATATAACCACGTTTCTTTGGGTTACTCTGTTAAAAACAACATAATACCTCAATCAATATAGGAACTTTTCAAAATAAAACGAGCTTGCTCTTAGGTCCTCTGAGCAGGACCTGGGACCGAGAATGCTTTTATCTGTATTATAATTTTGATAATGAGTCACGAGCTCACCATATAATAAATTTAATCATGACAGTGGCCAACTAGAAAGCCTATGCTCCTTTGGCCACTGCACACAATTTTCAATTGTTGACAATTTTAAGCATATTCTATTGCTATAATTATAAATCGAAGTGCCATGTAATAGTTTTCTATTTTTTGTAGATATCTACATGTATATGTCTAAATAAAGAATTGAATTGATACCAACTTTGATAATATTTTCTAACGAAGCGGTTAATCATATGCAAATGGATGGCAAGCGTCGCTCTGACTAATTGAAAACAATTACTTCATTATATGGTGCCTTTGTTTTATTAATTCAAAGTGAGGCTTGCCGGGCATTTGCAAATGATTGGCTGGTTTGGAAGAAAGGTATATTATTACATTAAAAGTACATTAAAAATTCGCTTTATAAGTACAAACCTTAACAGGTGGATCCAAGCAACTAAAATGATAGCAAAGTTTGCAATTGTCACATCTGAGAGAGAGAAATCATTTATCGCGCATCAATAAAATGAACTAAATACAAACGTGCAAAAGGGAAGAATGGGCAGCAACGTTAATAAAGTGGTACCTCTGTTAAGCGGCCACAATAAAAATTCCCAAATCTATTCTTATACCTATTCTATACCTCTATTCAGCGGCCAACCTCTATTAAGCGGCCACTTTGGAAAGTCCCGAGGGTGGTGGACTTAATAGAGGTACTACTGTATCATGAAAGTAAAAAAGATCGAATGAAGCAAGTACGAAAGACAGAAAGGAGAAAGACAAGAGACGAATAAACTATAAAAAGAAAAAGATATGAGAAGAAGGTTGTGAGAAAAAGAAGGGTGGATAGATGAAAGGGAAAACAAAAGGAACATACGAAAAGAAGAAAGATTCTTGATAGGAATGAACGATGAGGAAGCACTAAAAAAAACAAGCAAAGCATAAGGGGACCGAAACATTTCAATAGATGGCTTTTTATGTTATATTTCTATGTTAAGTTATGTTTGTTATATGTAGGAGTAGGATATTCAATTGGGACGTAAGTTTCCTTCTCCTGTCACATCATTAATGATATACTGTTTGAATATTTTCATTAGTAATATTATTGAAATTGTATTATTGTGCCAAATAAATGAGCTGAAGTGACATCTCATCTAATTCATATGTAGGTTCAGTAATATTATATTTCCTCTGTCCGTCAGTTACCTTACAAGTGTGTTGTTTTCACCTTCCTTTTTACACTTAGTACAATTGGTACGCTTGTCCTGAAGCTTCTCTTTACGAGATTTTTCTCTTTTGGGTTTCTGCTTAGGCTCTGGCTTCTGCTCAAAAGTACAAGGTCAATGAGTAAAATCTTAAAGCCATCCGGAATAGGATCTCGATATAACAAGCGTACAAAATGGTAATCTCATCAAAGTCAGAGCCGTTTAAAACAAACTACAAAGGAGAAAGAGCAGTTGCCTGCAAAGGAGGCTAGTAATGTGTATTACATACTTTTTTCACAGACAATTAAGCTTGTAACACGAAATAGTAAAGCAACTACATATACTATGAAAGGATGTGATTGGTCACCAAATAAAGATGCACAGTAGCAATTTCATTTTACTTCAAAAGATTTATTATTTGCGTTCTAGTCACACTCTTCAATACAGCGAAGTAGTATAGTGGAGGTCAGTGGAAAACGTACCGGTTTCTTTGGTGGGGGAACTACCTCAACAGGTAAAGGAACAGTTTCTTGTGATACTTTTCTCTTCCTAAACACCTTCATTCGTTTAGGCTGAAATGAAAAATTCACAGTTAAATTAGCGCTTTATTCCCCGCCAAAAAGGCTGACCGTTTACACAGCTAAAAGGATATCAAATATACTTCGCAAATATCGGGTGTTTTTTATTTATTTAACTTCGTCCGAAGAAAGGAGCCCACAACAGCATAACCAATTACTGTGGGTCCAAGGTGTTATTCAGCCTGCAAAGTCAGTCCACAGGGCGTGGAGATGGGGATCCTTCTTCCCAGCCCATATTTCCACTCACTCTCACTCTCCCGAAGGACCAGTTACAATGGCTAGATAAGATATAAAGAGCCATTGTCTTGAGAAAATCGCAGCGCTGAAGTTGTGCTTTCTCACGTTTTCCGTTTGCTAGACTAAATATACATCTGTAGTTTATTTCAGCTAGCATCAGTAGAAACACGATAATTATCTGCTGAATTTTGATATTTCATATTTGATATTATATTTTATATATCTTACCTCGCCTTTGTCTGGTGTAAATTTCGTGGGTTCTTTGATAGTTCTACGTTGTCGACTTTGAGATATCGGGGTATTATCACCAACATCTACTTCCATTTCTTCTTCACTGTCGCTATGATCACATTCTGAACACTGCCTGTTAACAAGCATGACCGAATCGGTTAGCCAATCGAAACAGTAGTAATCAGTAAACACGATCATAAATTATTAATAATTCATTACAAATAGACACAAGAAATCACAACCGTGGAGGAGGTTGTACATCTCATACAGATTAGTCCCGATTTGTATACCCAGGGTTCGTGCTGATGTCAGTTAACAAAATCTAAGGAGTTTTCAAGGACCAAAAAGTAATTTTTAAGCACTTTCTGTGACAACTTTGATATACGAAAATTTACAAAAATGATGTACAATACTAGAATTTTTACTTAACTTCAATTTGAAATACTAAAATTTTACCCTTATTTAGCTAGAATTAAGGAGTTTTTAAGGAGTTTTTGCTGATTTTCTAAAATTCAAGAGCTTTTCAAGTGCCCTTAAAAACGTAAATCAAATCTAAGGAGTTTTCAAGGAGTTTAAGGAGTAGCACGAACCCTGTATACCGTCGGCCTCAAATTTATCAGCCAATGACTGTCACGAGCTACCGACGTTAACTAAGGTTACATTACTTTACTTTTATAAGTTTTGAATAGCCTCCTCCGCATGCAACTCTTGACTCTGGGCTTCCTTTGTTGACTTTGGGCTTTCTCGGTTCGCATGATAAAGGAAACCCAGCAGGGGACAAAGGAAACCCAGCAGAGTTGCATGAGGAGGAGGCTCAAGTTTTGAATATGAAAGAACTAATTTTGGAGTTCCATAAGTACTATACAATATTCTATACATTTCTCCAGACATTTACGTTATTATCAGCTATTTTTTTAATTTTCTTTTAATCCTTACCATAAACAAGTAGCAGATTTCCTAGGCATTCTGGTTAGAGGTGGATCTACACATGCGAGATGGTAGTAATTATGACATGTGTCACACTCCGCCATTAAATGTGGGTTTGTTGTTTCGTTGCATTTCGCACATCTGTAAAACAAAGCAGTTCAATCTGAATCCCATGCATATTTCACTTATCATATTTACTGCAAAAATGAGCAAAAGACTGGAACAAACCGTAAATACTATCGTCACTGTACTTTGATCAACACAGCGGTCAAACGACTACGCATGCGCGAAAAGAACAAGTAAAATGATCCAATACCAACTTCGTTCCCAGGCTTAATTTCAAACGGACTCTATAAAAAACGATGGATTGGACGACTTTCATCGCTTTTTTCTCAAAATATAAACAAAAATAAAAAAGTATACACTCATGGTAGCTTTAAAATATAACAAAGGTTATGTACACGAAACTTCAAGCTTATATATTCAGGGAATTTCTTATAAATCGACTTAAAACACTTTTACAATACAAAATTTAGCGCTGTGAAAATTTTGCCACGCATGCGTAGTCGTTTGACCGCTGTGTTACTTTGATCATCTGTTATCATCATAATCATTACCACTTACCATCATTTTCATGATCACTAGTACTACATCGTCAATCATAATCATCATCTATTTTATGATCATTATTTTCTTCATTATCATATATTTATTTATTTACAAAGCTTTCACCAAAAAAAGAAAATATTATATACAAGGTACAATTTACAATAATTTATAAAGATAAAAATAATAAAAAACAACCAGGTAAGGGAAAACTAGAGCTGGGCTCCAATTTAAATACACCTGTTCATTGGCATAACCATCACAATTTTCATGACAGTGAGGATACTCGTACCATGAACACTTGACTTTTTTCATTTTAATAATTTATGAACCTTCTACTGCTTCAAAACCTCTTAAAATGAAGCAGTGAGTTCAAATACACTATGTGTCCATAATAATTTTTATTTCCAATCTATTCGCTCATGGACTGTTGGTTAAAAAAAGTAGCAAAAAAACTCAAAGTGTTCACGGTTCGAGTGTTCTCACTGTAATGGACCAAAGCTGCTTATCATAAATTATGCAAATGCCTGTCTTTATATCAACAATATCATCACCAACGTTATCTCATTTTCATTAGCATAATCAACACTCATACTTACGGGTGAATATCAATGTGTTTTGAAGATGATTCTGATATTTTTCTTTTTGATTTTCTTGTTTTAAAGACATCTGGTACTTTTAATTCCTGAGGAAAAGAGTTAGGAACAATCAGCACACATGATAATAATGAAATTCAATGTGATATTCTTTTTTCAGCAGTGCAATAATAAACACAACAATTGTTGAGAAGTATAAGATCCCGGGGGGGGTTCTCCGTTTATCCAAGTGGTAGGGGTGATCGGCGTACCTTTTAGGGTTAAAATATTTCCAGTGCGTACCTTTTAGGGTCCATTTAGAGATTTGCCTCAAAAAGCAGTTCTAAGGGTCGTTTTTACTCTGCTTTATTTGTATCTGAGCGTACCTTTTAGGGGTCATTTTCAAAATCTCCGCCGATCACCCCTACCACTTGGACAAAGGGAGTACCCCCCCCCCCCCCCCCCCCGGGTATAAGATCCATACTGCGTTCTGTTTACTGTTATACATGCACCACAGTGAACACAAAAATTGTTGGAAGACAGCATCCCTAAATTCAGCAAAGCATCCCTAACTTCAGAAAACTTTTTTATGAAAAAAATAAATAAAATAATAACATTGTGGCAAGCATTTTAGGCGAATTAGTTATATTGTAATAACATATAGCAATTAGGTATATACTATTTGTAGGCAAGTAGATTAATGTAACATGAATTAATCTTTTTTGGAATAAATTGGCCCTTGTCTTACGTGTTGTACTAGTTCACATAACAGTTGATGTAAGGACATTCCTTCTTCTCGACGTTGCTTTAGAGTACTTGTAAGACCATGGAGGTTGCCTGTCAGCTGAAATAGCACGAGATGAGCTAATTAGTCATAACATACTAATGACAAACATTTTTTCATTATAACTGTCATGAATCTTGACCATAATCACCAACATCATAATCATTAGGTATCATGATCAGCATTTTCAACACTTTTCATCACCTCCATCAATCATTATGACCTTAAATTCGCCACCAACCATTGTGATTATCATGATGATAGATATGTTTCATTGTCACCACTGTCATCATCATTGTCCTTTATTATGAACAGGTTCCCATTCAAATCTGTTCTTTCCCATTTAAGTCTGTACTTGTGCAAATTGCGTTGATGTGTGCTAAACACACAGATCAACCAATCAGAGTATATTATTTCTGAAGTGAACTTCTCTGATTGGTTGATCTGTGTGTTTAGCACACATCAACAAAATTTGCATAAGTATAGATTTAAATGGGAAAGTACAGATTTAAATGGGAACCTGTTTATGATAGTTCAACATAGTAAAACAAAACAATAAAATAACTTCTTACCATATCCACTTTTTCTCTCAAGGCTTGTTCTTCCATTTGTAATTGTTTATTGTTTGTCTCTAGTTTAGTCTGTCGTTCTTGCATGTCTTTGATGCGTGAATCTCGGCCTAGCATAAAAAGTCACAAACTTTCAAACCTTGGAAGCAGGTTTAGCTAATTAAATTTCATACTTCAGGCATTTATGGGAGTATTTTTATTGAAAGAGGGTTTCAAATACAATTTGTCAATAGATCACTAGATACCTAAACAAAAGGTCATCGAAAGATGGAAAGGAGTTATGGGTATACTTCTAAACATAAATAATAGAAATACAACTACTTACAATCTTCATTGTTGTCAAGAACACAGTAAACCGAATTTGTCATACAAGTGTTTGGTATAATAATTATAAGAACATAGCCCACCAAAAGTTATTTGATGGCCTATTATGCACTACAACCTTTTTTGAAAAAGGTACAATGGGTGGCATGGTTGGTGAGAGCATCAGCCTTTCACTGTGATCCGGTTTTATTTATTTAAGTCACAGCTCAGGAGCGGGATCATTATTATGTGAGTTAAGTTTGTTTGATGTGTTTTTCTCTACCATGCCACAAGGGTTTTTTTTGGTTTTCCTTCCATTAGCAAAAATCAACATGTAAGGATTGATGTATGAAAATATTTAAATTAGAGGTAGTGAGTGTGAGTGCTAGCAGAAGAATAACCAAGTGGACTATGTGGATCTGCTGTGGAGAATATTGTTATTACTATTATATTAATATGTGTACTTACTATGGTAGTAGTTTACAAATTCACAACTCATTGCTGGAGCAACTAGCCACTTTCGACGAACATTTACAACATCCCTTGTCTATAAATAGAAATACCAGTCAGTTGGGATAATAACACCCTTAAATAACCACCCAAAAGAGGCATAATTATAAAACCAAGTGTATCAAGTCTACATCATCACCTAATGCAGACAAGCAATAGCAATGTTGCTTAACTTACTTGATCTGTGGTAAATCCAAGAAGAACTGCTTTCCTGAACAACTGCCGACATGCTACAGACATAAGAGAGATGTGGTATTTAATACAGAGCTTACAAACTGTTTTCCTTATGGTGAGAATATTACAACTGGGATCACTTCTTGTGTGTGATAACCAATCAGACCACAAAATTTGTGCGATTAAATTGTGATAAGCCAATGAGAAGCACATCAATGTAACCATTAAAAATCCATTGTATAGATATTGCAATCTGATAAGCTAGTTTAATGAAAGTGGTCCTAGTTGCAGTGTCAGCACTATAAAAGATGGCAAACAAAACACTCAATACCTCCAGGACAAGACGACAAAAGACGAGGAACTTTTTCTGTAGGAGCTGTGTAAAATGAAAATACAAAAAATTGAATCTTTTGAAGATAGTAGCAATTACAAAATTAACATCATATTCATTGTAAGAGCATTGGAATTTATTATTATGTTGTGCTCTAAGAATTAAATTATTATTATTATTATGGAAAGTGGTGGATCCAGAATTTTAGAGGTGGGTTCCACACATAGAAGACTGGGGCGAGAGTAGCCACAGGTAGCCCAAGAGCAGAGAAAAAAGATTCAAGACTGTGTATTGTTGTTACACAGGGGGGTTACATGGATATTGACAAGAAGAATGTTGCTAGAAAGGATTGTGTATGTCATGTACATATTATGAACTAGCAATAATTGCCATTACTTACTATATAGAGGTTTATTTGGTGATTTTGCTTTCTCTTCTTGGACATGTTTTTGAATTTCTTTTAAACAAAGCTCTACTCTTTCCTGCAAATTACCGTATGAAGTGTATTATAAAAGAAAGTAATTCTTCAATTATGGGTCAGTTTAGAATAAGACATATGAAAATGCAACGTTGTGATCCAAACCCTAAATAACTTAGTGATCAATATTGTTATTCTGATAGTTTTTATTAGTAAACATTGAAACAACTATATTGATAAAATATTTCTGCATCTGTACATAACAAATTGTACCTTTTCTTCTGGTGACTTCTTTTCTGCAAACTTTTTATACCTTGCATTGTACGCCAGCCAGGCTTGCCGCTGAAAACATAGTTACAATACAACAATCAACAAATGCAATAATAATTACAAATAAATAATTGAAAGAAATTTAAAAAATTAATTACTAAAATAAATTATAATTCAAAATTTCAATTGAAGTTTTATATGTTGTTTGCTTTAACTGAAGAATGGTACATGTACATGCAGGCACTTAATGATACTGAAACAGGTACATGTTTGAATAATTTAACAGACAATACAGACCACAACAATGGTTTTCTTTTTCACATAGACCATTCAAAGTGTTTTGTACATGATGGCATACTTACACGTCCTTTAGTGATAGATTTCTCAGCATGTTGTTTACAGTGAGCATAGAGAGGATCTGCAACATCCTTAAAAAATAAATACAAGATACAATATTGTCAAGAAGTCCGACTTGCTTAATTAAGCAGGACGTTCGAATGCGAGTTCCTAGTGGGTAATTTTTGGTAAGCAGAACTGGCAATGCGGGATGAACCGAACAGGCAGTTAAAGTGCCAAAGTCGACGCTCATCAGACACCACAAAAGGTGTTTGTTGCTACAGACAGCATAATTTAATTATAATTAATCCACATTTGACTCGGTTTTCTTTGTTATTCACAGGGTTGTATCTAGGATAATAACGGGCTCATTTCCAATTCAAGTGCTTTATCTAGGTAAAGCACGCTATTAGTACGTCTCTAGGAGTAAACATCAGTTGACTTAGAAATAATTTACTTGACATCAATTTTTGTTGAAAAAAAGTATTTGAGTACCAACGCCAGGATTTGAACCGAGATCTCCTGCATTGCTGTATCCTCGCTAGCTTTAAGCTATTATGCTACTAAGTCAATCGACGATAATTTTGCAACCAAAACGCCTTTAGTGTCATCAAGTCATTAGCATTCAAGTTCATTAGCATTCCTCTGAATAGAATTAAAAAGCGATTGTTTAATATTTCCTTGTGGGAATTAATTGACAATGAGCAATAAATTATGTACAGATTGTTGATATCTTTTGGGAATGCTTTTATTTCTTGATTACAATCAAATTCATTGTTTCTTTTCAGAAAACCTTATCAAGTGTGGATTAAGTCAGTTAAATACCTCGAATATCGGCAATAAGCCAATAAAGCCCTCAGGGCCTACGGCCCTCGGGCTTTATATGGCTTATTGCCTCCATTCTCGGTATTTAACTCTTACACATAAAGGATTCATTGCACATTTTTGTTTTAAGGTATAGGTTGATGTACAGTGACATATTTTGATATGGTTTTGCCAACCAACCATTGTTATTAGAATAAAGAAAATTATTTAATACATACCTCATCACATTCCTCTGGTACATCAGATAATAAACCATGAATCTGTGCACTGAAATAAGTATGGATATAAATAGTGTGTTATTCATTTGTCTCACGAATGTCAAAGGTTTGAAACCTAGAAGTTTCGACTGCTACTGCTAGTCTTCATCAGGCATATGGATTTCGTCTGCTCAGATCATTATTACCATAATTACCTAATAATGATGAAAATCATCATCCTTATCATTATTAATTTTGCTCAGATGAGTAATTGCTATTCTAAATATCTAACCTAGAACACTGGTTCCATGACCCAAAAACTCTTTAAATAAAAAATAAATAGATCACTTTTTTAACGTCTCAATGTTTTTAGCATGCAGACACAAGACAGTGCCCTGCTAATTGGGGAAACTCAGACTCAGAATCACTATCTCTACGTTAAATATTTTGGCACACAACTCTGCTTTCTTTATTTCCTTTCATCTGTCATTATATATCATAACAGTTCACTCACCATGTGACATGGAAGTATGTTCGACATAAACCAGCATCACATCCAATACAAACTCCAGTCCTACAGAACCTTTCATCTTCACAGAGACTACAATCCTACCATATGAAGACAATAAAGGGTTAACATATTCTATTATACAAAGAACTAAGATCTCCACAAGCAGCATCACCACAACCATTATCATTACCAAACTATTGACTTCATAATAACCATCATCCTCATCAACGCCATCATCATCAGCATCAACACCATCATCATCATCATAATCATCAACACCATCATCATCAACACCATCATCATCATCATCATAATCAATGCCATCATCATCATCATCATCAACACCATCATCATCATCATAATCATCAACACCATCATCATCAAATTATCAACACCATCATAATCAATGCCATCATCATCATCATCATCATCAACACCATCATCATCATCAACACCATCATCATCAGATCATCATCAACACCATCATCATCAGATCATCATCAACACCATCATCATCAGATCATCATCAACACCATCATCATAATCAATGCCATCATCATCATCATCAGCAGCAACGCCATCATCATCATCATCATAATCATCATCCTCATCATCAACATCTTAATTGTTGTTATCGTCATTGTCATCATCAATATCTTCATCATCATAACCAACTATTGACATCATAAATTAATAACCATTATCATCATCAACATCTTCATTCATCGTCATTGTCATCATCAACATCTTCATCATCATAACCAACTATTGACATCATAAATTAATAACCATTATCATCATCAACATCTTCAGTCATCGTCATTGTCATCATCAACATCTTCATCATTGTATCATTGTCAATCACATCACACACCTTAGCTCCCCATTTGTAAGCTGGTAACTCAGACAGTGTGACACATTCAAGTCTTTCTGGCTTAACAAAGGCAACACCAGGTGTGTATAGTGCACAGAGTAAATGAACCCATCTGCAAAAAAAAATTTCTAATTATGTACAGCAAGTAATACAAGAGCTGAATAATATTATTATATGAGAGCAAAGCGTTTAGGCTTAAACACATAAACAAATTTACCAAATGAAATATAAAATATCATTACATGTATGTTCAATACAATGTCAATCATAACCATTACATATGAATTGTATCAGTATTGCATTGCATTGAATCGAAATATGTAAATATCTAAAAAAAATTATAAAAAATATGTAGTATAAAAATTACATATATAAAATTTCATTGTGTTTCAACGTGAACACGCTAGCCAGTCAAGAACAATAGTATATATTCAATTTGGACTGTCTATGGAATGGATGTTCTATGTACTTACTGTGCTGAGTCTGTTTCTTTGAAGATTCCTCCAAGATTTGGACAAAGTTCACAATCCTAAGAGAAGATGTGTTAATACAGTCAATGTCATTGTCCACTAACAAGACAATAACATTTAACATAAGTTTGCTGTAAATGCACGATATAAGCATTAATTCTGAACACAGAATTCATAATTCTCATTCCAAATTCACTTAACTACACATTCTGTTACTCATTACATGTATAGAGTCGAACATTTCATCTTGTTAATAAAACACATATACAAAGAATCAATAGTCACTGTTGTGTACACTAACATGGCAGGTCCATACATTCTTACTAAAAAAAAGTGTATAATTTGTACATATCTTGGCAGCAAAAACTTCATTTGACTTGAGGTTTTCCAGAATTACATAGTTTTACTCACTCTTTCACTTGAAAGTATTTATATTTTATTAAGGTCTCTGATACAGACAAATACAAATAGACAGAAAAATAGACTACCGTATTATCATATAACCATATTTCCCTGCTCGAGCGCCCCTAATAAAAACCATGCAGACAAGTCATGTGATAGGGGCCGTACATTTTTTTGTTGAGCAGGCTGTAAAAAGCCATCTGGCCTGCTCAAAAAGGTGGAGACCTGCTTGCTAAAAAAATAAAAAATGAAAGGGTCATATGATAAAATGCTTATTATTATAATAGCACTACAAGCTCAACTCACAGGCTGTAATCCAGCTTTACAAGCATCACAAAACCAAGGTTCTGTTGGAGAATCTGTATCAGCGCTCTTATCACTTTCACTGTCTTGCTCATTAATGTTACCATAACAACCTGTCAAAATAAAAAAACTTTGGTTAAAATAACATTGATATGTAACAAAAACTATCAAGTTGTATAGTTCGTACACACACATTGGGAATTATTGGGAAGACTTTCAACGTACAGGTGTCATGGACAAGTATTATCTTCTAGTACAAAGCATGCATGTTAAATTTCAGAAACTGATCCCTTGCAATAATTTATTTTATGCATGGTACACTAAATCCCAAACTAGGCATTTTGTGTTTTACTAGACAATATCTGTTCAGATGTCTCTACACTTGTATACTTATAGTTTCTATTATGTTTGCTTTATAATATAATAATAACAATAATAATATTATTATCACAAACCTTCATGAACAGTGATTCCACAATTATCACATTCAACAATCTCATCACCTTCATCACTGAAAAATAATGATGGTACAATTAACTTTCTGGAGACTTTCTCTGCAACATACATCACAGACATTATGCTTACTGAATTCATTGGCTGTATAGGTGAGTGTAGTGTTTACAAGACAGTGTTGGTATTGTGATACTAATTTGTCAGCCATTTTCACAATAGATTGTTTAGTTTTCTTTGTTCTAATAACTATGGTTGGTTGGCAAAACCATAACTAAAATATGTCACTGTACGGTCCACCTATACAATGTGGCTGTTTCATGTAAAAGGGACCTTGCACCACAATTTATACACTCAACCTAAATATTCAGTTTGATACATAAATGGGATTTCTGACATTGTTAAGGCACAGGATATATTTTCTGGAAGAATTTCTTTATTGTGCAACAATGTGAGATGTTTATAGTTATAAAATAATAAAAAAATATGAGGCAAAGAAAAGTATGGAGCTCAATGCTTTGGTTGAGTTCACATACACATACAAATATGAACAAAATATAATGTTAAAGATGGAACAGTTATTGGTTGACTCCCTGAGAGTCTTTTAATGTAGTCTTTCCATGTTGTCTTTCCATGATTTGTCTAATAAATCTCTATTTTAAATGTAAGTTACTGACAACAAAGTTTATACTGAGCTATTTTTGATGTAATCTGATATTGAAATTTACAAAATACTTCTAGCCAATAGAGTACTCAAGTGTGCCATCACAAAAAAATGTTGGCTTTTACAATTTTTGGTTATGAATTGTGATGGACAATCACAAAAGACATTCACTCACCAAATTTGGTGAGAATCGGGCAAATATCATTTGAGATATGACCACTTGAATACATAATTTCCCCATACAAATTACTGTAATTTAAGCTCAGTTCCAAAAGTTTTGAACTGACCAAAAATACAGTCACTGTGATTAGTATGGGGAAATTATATATTTGAGTGGTCATATCTCAGCTACTATTTGAAGAATTCCGGTCAAATTTGCTGTGTGAATGTCTTTTTTGATTGCCTATTAAAATCAAGAACCAAAAATATGATAATTATAGTGAAAATATTATTTAATGATGTCATCACTTGAGTTCTCTATGATAAGCTTTGATCAGTTACCTGACATCATCCATACAGATTCCACAGATAACAACATTAGAAGTGGGCTTGAGAGGAGCAGGTTTTCTATCACTCTGTTAAACATAAATGAACAGATAAATGAGTAAATGATGAATTGAAAAATGATTGAGTGATAAATATATGAATGAATGAATATATGAATGCATGATTGAAGAAATGAACAAACCAATGAATGAATGATTGAATGGGTAAATGAATGAATGATCAGATAAATGAGTAAATGATGAATTGAAAAACTAATCAAATAATGATTGTGTAACAAATTAACAAATGAATGAATAAATGGATGGATGGATGCACGATTGAAGAAATGAATAAACCCATGCATTAATGAATAGGTGGATGGATTGAAGAAATGATTGATTGAAGAAATGAATGAATGAATGAAAAACAAAACATGAAGTGAAAAGAATAACAAGCAAATCAAATATAGTTGAATATACCTTTGAGTTCATAGCTGCAATTAGATCACCAATGGACAGAGTTGGTCCTTTGTCAATTTCCTCATCGTCTTCTTCGTTATCATCATCACTGTCATCATCGCTTTCTTCATCAATTTGGTCATTCTCCTTGCTTTGGGCTTTTGTAAAAGATGTATCCATATCTGGTTCATCATCTTCACTTCCTGAACCAACTGAATAAAATATATATATATTTCATTTTAAAGTGGCTGACTACTTTGGAGAGCTCGAAAATCATGCACACCCAACCTGCATGCGTATACTATACCGCTCAACTACTGTAGCAACCAACAAACTTTTTTACATTACATTTATCAAACATGTAAGTTGTATCAATAAGTATTATTGTAAACCACAAAATAACTGTATTTTGTTGAGTTTCTATAGTGTGAAATTGGTTGTAAAAATAAATGCATAAAACAACTATTTTTAGATTGTTCTAGATAAATCACATATAATGTTCTAAACTTTGTCAAAAGATGAGTTTTAGCTCTTTTGTCCTGTTCAAATTAAGTGAGGGTTTTGGCTTGTTGAAGTAAACAATCATAAGTGGTGCTGTAAGGTTTCTTGTGACAAAAGTTTGTGTGTAAAGAGAAAATTATTCAAATCTTTCCTAATTTCGGTTTAATAATCAGGGCATCTGAAAAAGTGCGAGGGGGCGATTCCGCACTATTTCCCGAAAATTGCACCGAATCGCACTATTTATCGTTTTCCGCACTTTTCAACATTTTCCACACTTTTTGCCAGAAAATTACAGAAAAACTTGCAAATCTGTTGACATTGTTCTTAAATACACAATAATTCTTCAAATAAGCAAGTTTTTCATCGGAATTCATGTCATTTTGGGTTGGAAATCAACTGTAAAACATTATTTTCTTTCGCCGTTTGACGATAATCTACCAGGCGTTCCTCCCCGTCAGTTTTAGTTCTAATTCTATAAACGCTTTTGATTGGTCTAAAAAGCACCCAATCAAATGCCTCTATAAAAAATACAGCAAACATAGCGCAAATTTCGCAGAAAATTTCTTCATTTTGCATCAAAATAATATTAATAATAAATAATAATATGCAAATTAGCATTTCCGCACTTTTCCGCACTATTTGCTAAAATTTCCGCACTCTCCCAAGGTTTTTTTCCGCACTTTTTCAGATGCCCTGAATAATGATATTTTCTGTCAAGGACTTTATGGCAGAAAAGGTTTTCTTTTCATTGTCATTGATAATTATATATCAAATCTCTTCCTCATTGGCTGCACTCACTCGTGAAATATCTTTTTAACACTTGAAGATAAAATTAATATTTCTGTATACCTATGTAATATCTTCTATAAATTTTCTATTATATGTACCTTCAGCATGTTCATCAAACTCAAAGTCTTCATCCTCGTCTTCATCCTCGTCCTCATCTTCTCCCAATACAAACTGCAGTAAAGGACTATTTTCTACTGGTTTGATCTGTCTTTTATTTGGACCTCTGTTTACTGTTAATAATAAATATCAAATGTAAAAACACATGTATTTACTTACATGAATTTATCCCATTAAGTCAACATTTTTGACAGTATTACAATTAAATCTTATCGTTGATATCAAACACCAACGTAGCCTATACTAGTTTACTCACTAGTTTCCATTTGCATTTATCCTGAATGATTGTATAATAGACTTTGGAAATAAATAGCCACTGGTGAACCCTTGTGTTAGAAATGATTATTTTATAACATAATTTGGACATCAAATCAACCTTAGCCCCAATCTCCTTGTGGTGTATGCTAGGTAATAGCTAATGATAGTCATTTAGGGCAATGCTTGCAATCATGGGTCAAGTATACCACTGGCCAAATTTTCACTCTTACTTACAAATTTATATATACTCAAAGAATTGCAAATGGAAAAAATTAAACGACTAGTTAGGTTTAGTTAGGGCATGTGCTATCAAAGAACCTAAGTAAACTAACTCTATTCAACATGTTTTATTATGGTAAAGTTAATATCAAAAATGAAACAAAAATATTTAATCAACATACAAAGCAAAATTTACTGACTAAATGAGCTTGCTAATAAATTAGCTTACTGACTGGTACAAATACGTAATAAAAAGTGTTTAAGTTGTCTATAATTTAGATATACTGTAGAAACAGCGAAAACAATTGGACAGTTCTCATTCATCTTCACCAGCTGAATGACAATCACACTCAAAGCTAAATATACCAATTTAATATCCCAGTTGGAAAGTAAATTTATAAACCTACAATCCTGAATTGAATTGAAGACTATTTCATTTGAAATTCTATTTTGATAGAACTTCAAGTTAGGCAGTAAAAATTATAATTTCTCTTTGACCGCTCGACTCCCTATACTTTAATATGACTTCTGGCGGGCTTCTGTAGCGTATTAACAATCAAAGTCAACTTAACAATCATCAGCGAGTTTATTGTATCAAAAATGTCTACAGTTTAGGGCGAGTGTGAAATGTAATCTCTTTCCTTTAAGGAAAGAGCATGTGAACAGCTTATTATTGAACGTTCCGTGACAAACAGAAACACGTGAGAGATTGTTCACAAAAGGACATCTGACAAGCAAAGTAGCATGCAAGAAAACACGATTAATTCCGCTACAACAACGTATAAAGACCTGCAACAAAATCTACCTATAATACATGTCATTTTCTGGGCGTAGGTAGTATATATAACATCTGAATAACTTACATAGTGACTGCAGAAATCTGCTCCGTTCATCATCATTGTTGTCCTTCTTGTCCGCCATCTTGGATTATACTCATAAGAGGATCTGGAAACGAGTGTTCACCAGTCCTTCTCTTCTTCCTGACGTTTATAGTGTCACACCCACCGCGTGACAAAATCCGTGTCGCACCGAATTTAAGGATTCTTCTACGGTTTACAGTAGTAAGCTGAAAGTTAGTGAGCTAGTAACTCCTATGTATCATTTTTTCTTCCAAAAGGATATATTTATAGGCGATACATCAGTCCCTTTTTAGCCTGCGTAGCCTTTTTGGTTTCCAATCGGTGAAAACTACTCCTCGACTAATATAAATGTTTTTTATATATCCTATTCAAACTCGTTTTCTTATTGGTCGAGAGCAAGTCACGTGAAGGGAAATAAATCGATATGACTCCCGCGGGGTAATAAATCCACGTGAGAAGGGAATAAATCCACGTCATTAGGTCAAAGTCCATCGAAAGTTCGTGTGGCGCGTTTGCAAACCATCTTGTTTTCAGTCATATGCATGGAATGAAAATGTCAAAATGGAGTGAAACTTTTTCTTCGTTTGAATAGGGTATATAATAAAACACTTAATGACTGATCCCTCGGGAAATCAGTTAGTTTTGTTTCCCTCGAATCTCAATGTTTCCCAAAGTCGGAGCATCAGGAAACATTGAGATTCTCGGGAAACAAAACTAAATGTTTCCCTCGGGACCAGTCATTAAGTGCTTAATAATCCCCTGACGGAATATATCCCTTGAAAAATATTAATAATTATAGTTTTAAAATATTCCTGATAGAATATTTCCACTAATAAAGATTAATATAGGGTTTAGGAATTTGTATCGACAAAGTAAACGTGGGGTGGAGGCCAACTCGAAAGTGTTAAACTACTTTGGCCACCATGCATCATGTACACACGTTTTTCTTTTTCCTTATATCTGTACTCAAAACAAAGTATATTTTAAAAAAAATGTTTTAATATTTGATATATAAACAAAAGTCTAATCAACCTCGCAGATATTTTCAGAATCAGTTGTACATACAAATGCCTAAATAATCTAGCCCAGGCATACCTACTAAATAAATTCCGGTTTTCTAGTCAATTCCATCATTAAAATACTAGAAGCAAAGATCTGCTCCGTTTACCGTTAGCACGAACTGCTAAGGGGCCGATTTGCTCCTTGCAGGAAATTTTTTTTAGCCAGCTGGCATGCGCACGGAATTTATTTGATAGAAATGCAAAGATTTGAGTGGCAGTTAATTTTGGCATGCACTAAATTTTTTTCGCCCCTTCGAAATTTATTTTCAAAATCCCCCCCCCCCCCCCCCTCTAAAGTTAAATGGTCGGCCCCTAAGTACCAATCTTCGTTTCGCTACAACGGGGCAAAAACATGGAATTCCCTAGCTGCCAATATCCGTAATATCTCAGCTTTGTTGCCTTTTAAACAGGCACTTACTGAGTGCTTTTTTCGTAACTAAACAAAGTTCTTATATATTCATTAGTATATATTTATCTATACACATTTATAATAATTTATTGTTATAGTTATATATTTATGTATGTAAACGCAATGTGATCATGATGTATGTTTTGTGCAGAGCCCCATTTAAACCAGCTATGCTGAACTGGGCATCTTTTCTTAAGTATTGTTCATAAATAAATAAATATATACAACATCGGATGTAAATGTTAAATAATTTTAGTTTGTAAACGCTTTGAATGAGAAAAGCTGTTTTTATAAGAAAAAAAGAAAAAGAAAAATATATATATCAAAAAAAAAAAAAACTCACGCGCTCTCCCTTCCCCCACTCAGCTTGTCCGGAGAGAGGAGAGAACCAGCCCCTAAGCTATAAATGGTAATTCCTATACGTAGACTAACTAAGCAACACTCTATTTATATAATTGAAAACTTCTAGTCTTTAAGGGCAGGTTTATTGTTATGCTAATATTATTGTTCTTATTCCCAGTGGGGATTAGGTCCAACTCGCGCATTCAATTTGATCGATATCGCATTGCAACCGAGTTTCATCCAAGACAACCCACACGTTCTAGTGGGTGCTTGTCTTATATCGGGAACTTCTTGACTAATCGTTCTTCCACTTTATATAACTCAATGGTACTTCCACTTTTTGATTATTGCTCTTGCGTTTTTGATTGACGCAGTGATACTAGGAAAGAGTACCTAGACAGGTTACAGGGGCGCGCTCCTGCAACTATTGAGGGCAGAAAAATCAGACAAAATGAATGAAATCTTACTTTCTCCTGGCCCAGTCTTGAGTCTAGCAGAAGTTTTCAGAATTGTATGCTGGTATACAATAATCTAGCCCAGTCATACCTATTAAATGAATTCTGTTTTTCTAGTCAAGTCAATACTAGAAGCAAATTAGATCTGCCCCGTTTACCGTTAGCAAGAACTGCTAAGTACCAATCTTCGTTTCGCTACACTTACACTGGCACTTACTGAGTGCTTTTTTCGTAACTAAACACAGTTCTTATGTATATATTTATCTATACATATTGATAATAATGTATTGTTTTAGTTACATATTTATGTATGTAAACGCAATGTGATGTATGTTTTGTGTAGAGCCCCATTTAAACCAGCTATGCTGAACTGGGCATCTTTGCTTAAGTATTGTTCATAAATAAATAAATATATACAACATCGGATGTAAATGTTAAATAATTTTAGTTTGTAAACGTTTTGAATGAGAAAAGCTGTTTTTATAAGAAAAAAAGAAAAAGAAAAATATATATATATAAAAAAAAAAAAAAAACTCACGCGCTCTCCCTTCCCCCGCTCAGCTTGTCCGGAGGGAGGAGAGAACCATCCCCTAAGCTATAAATGGTAATTCCTATACGTAGACTAACTAAGCAACACTCAATTTATATAATTGAAAACTTCTAGTCTTTAAGGGCAGGTTTATTGTTATGCTAATATTATTGTTCTTATTCCCAGTGGGGATTAGGTCCAACTCGCGCATTCAATTTGATCGATATCGCATTGCAACCGAGTTTCATCCAAGACAACCCACACGTTCTAGTGGGTGCTTGTCTTATATCGGGAACTTCTTGACTAATCGTTCTTCCACTTTATATAACTCAATGGTACTTCCACTTTTTGATTATTGCTCTTGCGTTTTTGATTGACGCAGTGATACTAGGAAAGAGTACCTAGACAGGTTACAGGGGCGCGCTCCTGCAACTATTGAGGGCAGAAAAATCAGACAAAATGAATGAAATCTTACTTTCTCCTGGCCCAGTCTTGAGTCTAGCAGAAGTTTTCAGAATTGTATGCTGGTATACAATAATCTAGCCCAGTCATACCTATTAAATGAATTCTGTTTTTCTAGTCAAGTCAATACTAGAAGCAAATTAGATCTGCCCCGTTTACCGTTAGCAAGAACTGCTAAGTACCAATCTTCGTTTCGCTACACTTACACTGGCACTTACTGAGTGCTTTTTTCGTAACTAAACACAGTTCTTATGTATATATTTATCTATACATATTGATAATAATGTATTGTTTTAGTTACATATTTATGTATGTAAACGCAATGTGATGTGCATGTATGTTTTGTGTAGAGCCCCATTTAAACCAGCTATGCTGAACTGGGCATCTTTGCTTAAGTATTGTTCATAAATAAATAAATATATACAACATCGGATGTAAATGTTAAATAATTTTAGTTTGTAAACGTTTTGAATGAGAAAAGCTGTTTTTATAAGAAAAAAAGAAAAAGAAAAATATATATATATAAAAAAAAAAAAAAAAACTCACGCGCTCTCCCTTCCCCCGCTCAGCTTGTCCGGAGGGAGGAGAGAACCAGCCCCTAAGCTATAAATGGTAATTCCTATACGTAGACTAACTAAGCAACACTCAATTTATATAATTGAAAACTTCTAGTCTTTAAGGGCAGGTTTATTGTTATGCTAATATTATTGTTCTTATTCCCAGTGGGGATTAGGTCCAACTCGCGCATTCAATTTGATCGATATCGCATTGCAACCGAGTTTCATCCAAGACAACCCACACGTTCTAGTGGGTGCTTGTCTTATATCGGGAACTTCTTGACTAATCGTTCTTCCACTTTATATAACTCAATGGTACTTCCACTTTTTGATTATTGCTCTTGCGTTTTTGATTGACGCAGTGATACTAGGAAAGAGTACCTAGACAGGTTACAGGGGCGCGCTCCTGCAACTATTGAGGGCAGAAAAATCAGACAAAATGAATGAAATCTTACTTTCTCCTGGCCCAGTCTTGAGTCTAGCAGAAGTTTTCAGAATTGTATGCTGGTATACAATAATCTAGCCCAGTCATACCTATTAAATGAATTCTGTTTTTCTAGTCAAGTCAATACTAGAAGCAAATTAGATCTGCCCCGTTTACCGTTAGCAAGAACTGCTAAGTACCAATCTTCGTTTCGCTACACTTACACTGGCACTTACTGAGTGCTTTTTTCGTAACTAAACACAGTTCTTATGTATATATTTATCTATACATATTGATAATAATGTATTGTTTTAGTTACATATTTATGTATGTAAACGCAATGTGATGTATGTTTTGTGTAGAGCCCCATTTAAACCAGCTATGCTGAACTGGGCATCTTTGCTTAAGTATTGTTCATAAATAAATAAATATATACAACATCGGATGTAAATGTTAAATAATTTTAGTTTGTAAACGTTTTGAATGAGAAAAGCTGTTTTTATAAGAAAAAAAGAAAAAGAAAAATATATATATATAAAAAAAAAAAAAAAACTCACGCGCTCTCCCTTCCCCCGCTCAGCTTGTCCGGAGGGAGGAGAGAACCAGCCCCTAAGCTATAAATGGTAATTCCTATACGTAGACTAACTAAGCAACACTCAATTTATATAATTGAAAACTTCTAGTCTTTAAGGGCAGGTTTATTGTTATGCTAATATTATTGTTCTTATTCCCAGTGGGGATTAGGTCCAACTCGCGCATTCAATTTGATCGATATCGCATTGCAACCGAGTTTCATCCAAGACAACCCACACGTTCTAGTGGGTGCTTGTCTTATATCGGGAACTTCTTGACTAATCGTTCTTCCACTTTATATAACTCAATGGTACTTCCACTTTTTGATTATTGCTCTTGCGTTTTTGATTGACGCAGTGATACTAGGAAAGAGTACCTAGACAGGTTACAGGGGCGCGCTCCTGCAACTATTGAGGGCAGAAAAATCAGACAAAATGAATGAAATCTTACTTTCTCCTGGCCCAGTCTTGAGTCTAGCAGAAGTTTTCAGAATTGTATGCTGGTATACAATAATCTAGCCCAGTCATACCTATTAAATGAATTCTGTTTTTCTAGTCAAGTCAATACTAGAAGCAAATTAGATCTGCCCCGTTTACCGTTAGCAAGAACTGCTAAGTACCAATCTTCGTTTCGCTACACTTACACTGGCACTTACTGAGTGCTTTTTTCGTAACTAAACACAGTTCTTATGTATATATTTATCTATACATATTGATAATAATGTATTGTTTTAGTTACATATTTATGTATGTAAACGCAATGTGATGTATGTTTTGTGTAGAGCCCCATTTAAACCAGCTATGCTGAACTGGGCATCTTTGCTTAAGTATTGTTCATAAATAAATAAATATATACAACATCGGATGTAAATGTTAAATAATTTTAGTTTGTAAACGTTTTGAATGAGAAAAGCTGTTTTTATAAGAAAAAAAGAAAAAGAAAAATATATATATATAAAAAAAAAAAAAAAAACTCACGCGCTCTCCCTTCCCCCGCTCAGCTTGTCCGGAGGGAGGAGAGAACCAGCCCCTAAGCTATAAATGGTAATTCCTATACGTAGACTAACTAAGCAACACTCAATTTATATAATTGAAAACTTCTAGTCTTTAAGGGCAGGTTTATTGTTATGCTAATATTATTGTTCTTATTCCCAGTGGGGATTAGGTCCAACTCGCGCATTCAATTTGATCGATATCGCATTGCAACCGAGTTTCATCCAAGACAACCCACACGTTCTAGTGGGTGCTTGTCTTATATCGGGAACTTCTTGACTAATCGTTCTTCCACTTTATATAACTCAATGGTACTTCCACTTTTTGATTATTGCTCTTGCGTTTTTGATTGACGCAGTGATACTAGGAAAGAGTACCTAGACAGGTTACAGGGGCGCGCTCCTGCAACTATTGAGGGCAGAAAAATCAGACAAAATGAATGAAATCTTACTTTCTCCTGGCCCAGTCTTGAGTCTAGCAGAAGTTTTCAGAATTGTATGCTGGTATACAATAATCTAGCCCAGTCATACCTATTAAATGAATTCTGTTTTTCTAGTCAAGTCAATACTAGAAGCAAATTAGATCTGCCCCGTTTACCGTTAGCAAGAACTGCTAAGTACCAATCTTCGTTTCGCTACACTTACACTGGCACTTACTGAGTGCTTTTTTCGTAACTAAACACAGTTCTTATGTATATATTTATCTATACATATTGATAATAATGTATTGTTTTAGTTACATATTTATGTATGTAAACGCAATGTGATGTATGTTTTGTGTAGAGCCCCATTTAAACCAGCTATGCTGAACTGGGCATCTTTGCTTAAGTATTGTTCATAAATAAATAAATATATACAACATCGGATGTAAATGTTAAATAATTTTAGTTTGTAAACGTTTTGAATGAGAAAAGCTGTTTTTATAAGAAAAAAAGAAAAAGAAAAATATATATATATAAAAAAAAAAAAAAAACTCACGCGCTCTCCCTTCCCCCGCTCAGCTTGTCCGGAGGGAGGAGAGAACCAGCCCCTAAGCTATAAATGGTAATTCCTATACGTAGACTAACTAAGCAACACTCAATTTATATAATTGAAAACTTCTAGTCTTTAAGGGCAGGTTTATTGTTATGCTAATATTATTGTTCTTATTCCCAGTGGGGATTAGGTCCAACTCGCGCATTCAATTTGATCGATATCGCATTGCAACCGAGTTTCATCCAAGACAACCCACACGTTCTAGTGGGTGCTTGTCTTATATCGGGAACTTCTTGACTAATCGTTCTTCCACTTTATATAACTCAATGGTACTTCCACTTTTTGATTATTGCTCTTGCGTTTTTGATTGACGCAGTGATACTAGGAAAGAGTACCTAGACAGGTTACAGGGGCGCGCTCCTGCAACTATTGAGGGCAGAAAAATCAGACAAAATGAATGAAATCTTACTTTCTCCTGGCCCAGTCTTGAGTCTAGCAGAAGTTTTCAGAATTGTATGCTGGTATACAATAATCTAGCCCAGTCATACCTATTAAATGAATTCTGTTTTTCTAGTCAAGTCAATACTAGAAGCAAATTAGATCTGCCCCGTTTACCGTTAGCAAGAACTGCTAAGTACCAATCTTCGTTTCGCTACACTTACACTGGCACTTACTGAGTGCTTTTTTCGTAACTAAACACAGTTCTTATGTATATATTTATCTATACATATTGATAATAATGTATTGTTTTAGTTACATATTTATGTATGTAAACGCAATGTGATGTATGTTTTGTGTAGAGCCCCATTTAAACCAGCTATGCTGAACTGGGCATCTTTGCTTAAGTATTGTTCATAAATAAATAAATATATACAACATCGGATGTAAATGTTAAATAATTTTAGTTTGTAAACGTTTTGAATGAGAAAAGCTGTTTTTATAAGAAAAAAAGAAAAAGAAAAATATATATATATAAAAAAAAAAAAAAACTCACGCGCTCTCCCTTCCCCCGCTCAGCTTGTCCGGAGGGAGGAGAGAACCAGCCCCTAAGCTATAAATGGTAATTCCTATACGTAGACTAACTAAGCAACACTCAATTTATATAATTGAAAACTTCTAGTCTTTAAGGGCAGGTTTATTGTTATGCTAATATTATTGTTCTTATTCCCAGTGGGGATTAGGTCCAACTCGCGCATTCAATTTGATCGATATCGCATTGCAACCGAGTTTCATCCAAGACAACCCACACGTTCTAGTGGGTGCTTGTCTTATATCGGGAACTTCTTGACTAATCGTTCTTCCACTTTATATAACTCAATGGTACTTCCACTTTTTGATTATTGCTCTTGCGTTTTTGATTGACGCAGTGATACTAGGAAAGAGTACCTAGACAGGTTACAGGGGCGCGCTCCTGCAACTATTGAGGGCAGAAAAATCAGACAAAATGAATGAAATCTTACTTTCTCCTGGCCCAGTCTTGAGTCTAGCAGAAGTTTTCAGAATTGTATGCTGGTATACAATAATCTAGCCCAGTCATACCTATTAAATGAATTCTGTTTTTCTAGTCAAGTCAATACTAGAAGCAAATTAGATCTGCCCCGTTTACCGTTAGCAAGAACTGCTAAGTACCAATCTTCGTTTCGCTACACTTACACTGGCACTTACTGAGTGCTTTTTTCGTAACTAAACACAGTTCTTATGTATATATTTATCTATACATATTGATAATAATGTATTGTTTTAGTTACATATTTATGTATGTAAACGCAATGTGATGTATGTTTTGTGTAGAGCCCCATTTAAACCAGCTATGCTGAACTGGGCATCTTTGCTTAAGTATTGTTCATAAATAAATAAATATATACAACATCGGATGTAAATGTTAAATAATTTTAGTTTGTAAACGTTTTGAATGAGAAAAGCTGTTTTTATAAGAAAAAAAGAAAAAGAAAAATATATATATATAAAAAAAAAAAAAAACTCACGCGCTCTCCCTTCCCCCGCTCAGCTTGTCCGGAGGGAGGAGAGAACCAGCCCCTAAGCTATAAATGGTAATTCCTATACGTAGACTAACTAAGCAACACTCAATTTATATAATTGAAAACTTCTAGTCTTTAAGGGCAGGTTTATTGTTATGCTAATATTATTGTTCTTATTCCCAGTGGGGATTAGGTCCAACTCGCGCATTCAATTTGATCGATATCGCATTGCAACCGAGTTTCATCCAAGACAACCCACACGTTCTAGTGGGTGCTTGTCTTATATCGGGAACTTCTTGACTAATCGTTCTTCCACTTTATATAACTCAATGGTACTTCCACTTTTTGATTATTGCTCTTGCGTTTTTGATTGACGCAGTGATACTAGGAAAGAGTACCTAGACAGGTTACAGGGGCGCGCTCCTGCAACTATTGAGGGCAGAAAAATCAGACAAAATGAATGAAATCTTACTTTCTCCTGGCCCAGTCTTGAGTCTAGCAGAAGTTTTCAGAATTGTATGCTGGTATACAATAATCTAGCCCAGTCATA